>CM038678.1:757243887-757843887 GCA_021605205.1 Aegilops longissima
CATGATGTCATTATAGCCTCCCCACCATGCCTTGGATAAACCCGGCGTATCTAACATGGCGTTAACCAAATCAGTTAGAATACGGTTTTCCGCTCGGCAACCCGTTTGACTGGGGTGAGTAGGGAGGCGTCCTCTCGTGAATAATACCGTGTTCCGCATGAAGGCATCAAACTCTTTAGAAGTACTCTCCACCACGATCTGACCGGACTCGTTTAATTTTCTTTTCAAGTTGATTCTCAACTTCGCCTTATAGATTTTGAAGTAGTGTAGAGCCTCATCTTTAGTATTTAACAGATACACATAGCAATATCTAGTGGAGTCATCTATCAAAGTCATGAAATATTTCTTTCCACCTTTAGTCAACACACCATTCATCTCACAAAGATCGAATGTATGAGTTCGATGGCGTAAGTGTCTCTCCTCTGCTGCCTTGTGAGGCTTGCGAGGTTGTTTAGATTGTACACACGAATGGCACTTAGAACCTTTGGCTAAAGTGAAACTTCGGGATTAAATTCGATTTTGCTAGCAGCGTCATAACACGAAACTAATGTGACAAAGGCGTGAATGCCATACTTCAGATTCATTAACACTCAAATGAATATTGTTCACGACTTTATTACATAGATCTGCAAGAGAAAGGCGGAACATGCCTCCGCATTCATAACCCTTTCAACAAATAGTCCATATTTCAGTAACAACTAATTTATTAGACTCGAATACCAACTTAAACCCTTCTCTACATAGAAGGAGCCACTAACTAGGTTCTTCTTGATGGCGGGGACATGCTGCACGTTCTTGGCTGCGATCCTGCCAAGTAAACTTCAGATCGACCGTGCCAACACCAAGAACGAAGCACTCGCGCCATTCCCCATCGATGACGGACCCGTGACTGTGGCCTGGTAAGAAGAAAACAATGAAATGTCAGCACACACATGAACACCTGCACTGTGTCGACCCACCAATCGGTGGGCGGCCAAACCGAAAATCTGACAAATAAATTACCGTACCGGATGCACCACTCTCATTGTTGCTCACAATCATATTGACAGACTTGGAGTCCTGCCCTTGCTTCTTGTACTTGTTTGGGCACTTGTTGGCCCAATGTTCCAGCGAACCACAAGTAAAGCAGCCCTCATCCTTCTTGTTCTTCTTGAAGGTCTTCTTACCCTTCTTCTTAAAGTCGGCACTCTGTTGGACACCGTTCTTTCCCTTGGGCTTGTGGGAACTGGGGTTCTTCTGATGCACCATATTGGCCACAGAAGTTCCTTGACCCCTTTTCGTCTGAGTCCTTTGCCCTTGAATTCTGCTCAACACTCGGATGGCCAATGACATCCTCCACGGAGAATTCACGCCTCGATGTTTGAGTGGTGGCAAAGTTCCTCCAGAATTGGGAAGCTTAGCGATTATGCAGCCGCGACAAACTTGCCCGTAACTTCGCACTTAAGAAGCTCAAGCTCCTTAACAATGCATATTATCTCATGAGCCTGCTCCAATACAGGACGGTTTTCAACCATCTTGTAATCGTGGAACTGCTCTATAATATACATCTCGCTCCCAGCGTCGGCAGCCCGAACTTAGATTGGCGCCTCCCACAAGTCCTTGGCAGACCGCACATGTAAATATGCATCAACCAGCTTATCTCCAATCACGCTCAGAACTGCCCGAGGAACACCACGGTGGCCTCCTTAGCGCCTTCTCCTGTTCAGAGCAATCGTTCCTATAAGTCACACGGCGACCAGAACACGTTCATGGCCGTGAGCCATAAGGTGGTTTTAGTCTGCCAGCGCAAAATGCGTCCCGTAAGCGGTGGCGGTTTCAGTGCAACAGCAAAACCAGAATTGAAAAACTCCTACACACATTAGGTTTTGGATTGATAAGAAAATAGGCAGTTTTCGATTAAATTAATCCATGAATAAATCATGAGCATGACATGAACAGCATTGATAACATACTGATTACGATCTAACAAAGCATGTACTACGCATATAGTAGAAACATCTCGCATATCGCTAGTACTGCTACAACAGAAAAAACACGAGAGGATAAGCGATGTATACCCTCCAATCGGCCATGCGGTGGTGGTGGCGGTGACAGCAGCCGCGGCATCCTCGGCGACCTTCTTGTCAGCCTCGGCCTTCTCGGCGGCGGCACGGTCGGGTCGGTCGACATGATGAAGATGAAGGTGGTGCGGGCGTAGATGAACGAAGCGAGCAGTCGGCGTAGTCGCTACCAAAAACCTAATCGCCCCTCTCCCGTACAGGATCCGGAGGCGTGGTTTGAGGCCTGCTCTCCGTCAACCGTGTCTGCGGTGAGCGGCGGAGTCGCCAGCGGCAGCAGCAGCAGAGGAACAATGCGGGCGTGGGCGGAGATGCGTTCTGTTTTCCGTGGCGGCTAGGGTTGGCAGCGCCCACATATATAAGCGCGGCAGCGTGGAGAGGCGTGGGCTGAACCCACGTCCAAGTCGATAGCCCACGATCCGGCGTCTCAGATCGTGGCCCCACTGTCAAAGACTCTCCGTTCTGACCGGCAAAAGAAGCGCATAGGGTGAGCTCGGCTCGGCTCAATCCCGCAACCAGCGGCGGCGTCGTGGCAGGCGTGGCGTGGCGGCGGCGGAGGAGGAGGAGTCTTGCGAGGCCTCATCTCTTCTCAAGCTCCAATAGCATGAGGAGAGAGTCCCTTATAAACCACTCCAACTCTCCTTCCACTTCCAAGGTGGGACTAAACTTCCCACCACCTTGTCATGCCACCTACATGGGCCCTTAGAGATTAAATCTGAAATTGTCATATGGGCTCTAGGCCCATCTCATATTTCAACAATCCCCCACCAGATCTCGGGGCCCAGTTTGTCCTTTGTTCCAAACACTGTTTTGATATACCAGCATCTCAGTGGAGACCGATTAAGGTTGAGCTCCACCTAGACCAAGTAGTTACACTCCTTCACAACTGAACAATGGACTATGCCTTGAATTGTCAGTTTGGCGTCAAGAAGTTTCACCACAAGTCTCACGTCTGAGGCTGCGAAGGCTGACCCCTCGGGTGGAGCATATTAGTCACACTCCTGGCCCGTTCATGAACTTGCTAGAGATCACCCCAATCTCATAGACTGTGACCAGCAGTCGGGCTCATATAGGTGTGTTCCTCCAAAGATCGCTCTGTAGGATAGCATCTTGCTTATGCATATAAGCCTTGAAACACATTAAGACAGTAGTCATCCTTCCATACAGTTTGAAAGTATTGCATCTCCAGCGGAGTGGGTTAGTAAAATTACTTTCCTCGGTTCTGCTTGGCTTGTTTTCCCAGGTCCTACTTCACGGGATCTCCGATCACATAGGTTGAGTTACTACCATGGCAACTCATGTGGGTCTCATACCCATCTCCCTTGATCGCTATCTATCACAACACGTGATAGCCCTTTAGTAAAGGATCTGCCAGATTCTTAGCCGTTTGGATATAATCCAGCGCTATCACTCGGAGTTTCTCAATTTTTCGACAGCTTTCAATCTCATTCTTATGTGTTTGTTGGACTTCATGTTGTCCTTTGAACTCTTCACCTTGACAATAACTGTTTGATTGTCACAGTTCATAAGGATGGCGGAACCGCTTTTCAACTCTTGGCAAGTCCATCAATAGATCTGAAGCCATTCGCTTCGCCACCCGATGTGTCTAATGCTGTTAATTCTGCTTCCATTGTCGATCTTGTTAAGATCGTTTGCTTGCAAGACTTCAGAAACAGCACCACCTCCAAGAGTAAACATATACCCAGTTGTGGCCTTCATCTCATCAGCATCGAGATCCAATTCGCATCACTATACCCTTCAAGTACCGGCGGGTATCCGGTATAGTGTAGTCCATAGTTCATAGTACCTTTCGGATAACGCATAACTCTTTCAAAAACACGCCAATGTACATCACCGGTTTGAAACAAATCGGCTCAGTTTACTAATAGCAAATGCGATGTCGAGCCTCGTTAAGCTCGCTGAATCTTTGGAGTGAACCAACAATCGAGAGTATCTCAATTGATCTATAGCTGTGCCTTTTGACTTTCGAATCAGCACACTAGAATCATATGGTGTTTGAGATGGTTTGCAGTCCGAATATCCAAAGCGACTCAACACCTTCTCAACATAATGGGATTGCGAAGTGTAATCCACCCTCATCATCTCTCAAAAGCTTGATGTTCAAGATAACATCAGCCACTCCAAGATCCTTCATCTCAAAGTTACGAGACAGGAAAGACTTAACCTCCTCGATCAACTTGAGATTAGTCCCAAATATCGTATGTCATCAACATACAAACACAGTATAACTCCTTCGCCCCCACCATAGCGATAGTATACACATTTATCGGCCTCATTGACAACAAAGCCAACAGATGTCAACGTTTCATTAAACTTGTCATGCCATTGCTTAGGCGCTTGTCTCGAGGCCATACAAAGATTTCACCAACTTACACACCTTTCCTTCGACCATCCATCACAAAGCCATCAGGCTGTTGCATATAGATTTCCTCCTTTAGCTCTCCGTTCGGAAAGCCGTCTTAACATCCATCGATGAATGAGAAGACCGTGTGAGGCCGCCAGCGAGAGCAATACTCGAATGGTGGTCGGTCGGCCACGGGTGAATAAGTGTCGAAGAAATCTTCTTCTTCTTTCGGGCGTAGCCCTTGGCCTAAGCCTAGCCTTGTACTTTTCTATTGTACCGTCAGGCCTAAGCTTCTTCTTGAACACCCACTTGCATCCCAATGGTTTGCAACCATAAGGGCGTTCGAGAAGCTCCCAAGTCCCGTTAGCCATGATGGAATCCATCTCGCTCGGACCGCATCCTTCGATGAGTCAACCACGGAGATGCATATGCTTCGAAATAGAAGTGGGATTATCCTCCACGAGGTATATGAAGAAATCATCACCAAAGGTCTTTACAGTCCTTTGTCTCTTGCCCCTACCAAGGATTCCTCATTATCCTCCTCAGGATTTTCATCATGTGTTTGATTATAATATTCCATCGAATGGCAGGTTCAGAGTCTCTTGATTCCTGTCTAGAAATGCTTTGTACATCTCTCATGGGAAAATGTCCTCAAAGAATGTAGCGTCTTTAGACTCCATAATTGTACCGACCTTCATGTCAGGTACCTCAGATTTCACTACTAGAAATCTATAGCCAACACTATTCACAGCGTAGCCCAAATTAACACAGTCCACAGTCTTTGGTCCAAGCTTACGCTTTTTGGGGATCGGCACATTAACTTTCGCCAAGCAGCCCCAAATGCGTAAATCGAGAGTGTTGTCCTTCTCTTGGTCCACTTCTCATAAGGAGTGATCTCGTTATCCTTTGTCGGAACTTTATTCAGGACATGACATGATGTCATTATAGCCTCCCCACCATGCCTTGGATAAACCCGGCGTATCTAACATGGCGTTAACCAAATCAGTTAGAATACGGTTTTCCGCTCGGCAACCCGTTTGACTGGGGTGAGTAGGAGGCGTCCTCTCGTGAATAATACCGTGTTCGCATGAAGGCATCAAACTCTTTAGAAGTACTCTCCACCACGATCTGACCGGACTCGTTTAATTTTCTTTTCAAGTTGATTCTCAACTTCGCCTTATAGATTTTGAAGTAGTGTAGAGCCTCATCTTTAGTATTTAACAGATACACATAGCAATATCTAGTGGAGTCATCTATCAAAGTCATGAAATATTTCTTTCCACCTTTAGTCAACACACCATTCATCTCACAAAGATCAGAATGTATGAGTTCGATGGCGTAAGTGTCTCTCCTCTGCTGCCTTGTGAGGCTTGCGAGGTTGTTTAGATTGTACACACGAATGGCACTTAGAACCTTTGGCTAAAGTGAAACTCGGGATTAAATTCGATTTTGCTAGCAGCGTCATAACACGAAACTAATGTGACAAAGGCGTGAATGCCATACTTCAGATTCATTAACACTCAAATGAATATTGTTCACGACTTTATTACATAGATCTGCAAGAGAAAGGCGGAACATGCCTCCGCATTCATAACCCTTTCAACAAATAGTCCATATTTAGTAACAACTAATTTATTAGACTCGAATACCAACAAACCCTTCTCTACATAGAAGGAGCCACTAACTAGGTTCTTCTTGATGGCGGGGACATGCTGCACGTTCTTCACTGCGATCCTGCCCAAGTAAACTTCAGATCGACCGTGCCAACACCAAGAACGAAGCACTCGCGCCATTCCCCATCAAGACGGACCCGTGACCTGTGGCCTGGTAAGAAGAAAACAATGAAATGTCAGCACACACATGAACACCTGCACTGTGTCGACCCACCAATCGGTGGGCGGCCAAACCGAAAATACAGCAAATAAATTACCGTACCGGATGCACCACTCTCATTGTTGCTCACAATCATATTGACAGACTTGGAGTCCTGCCCTTGCTTCTTGTACTTGTTTGGGCACTTGTTGGCCCAATGTTCCAGCGAACCACAAGTAAAGCAGCCCTCATCCTTCTTGTTCTTCTTGAAGGTCTTCTTACCCTTCTTCTTAAAGTCGGCACTCTGTTGGACACCGTTCTTTCCCTTGGGCTTGTGGGGCTGGGGTTCTTCGATGCACCATATTGGCCATGAAGTTCCTTGACCCCTTTTCCGTCTGAGTCCTTTGCCCTTGAATTCTGCTCAACACTCGGATGGCCAATGACATCCTCCACAGAGAATTCACGCCTCGATGTTTCAGAGTGGTGGCAAAGTTCCTCCAGGAATTGGGAAGCTTAGCGATTATGCAGCCCGCGACAAACTTGCCCGTAACTTCGCACTTAAGAAGCTCAAGCTCCTTAACAATGCATATTATCTCATGAGCCTGCTCCAATACAGGGCGGTTTTCAACCATCTTGTAATCGTGGAACTGCTCTATAATATACATCTCGCTCCCAGCGTCGGCAGCCCGAACTTAGATTGGCGCCTCCCACAAGTCCTTGGCAGACCGCACATGTAAATATGCATCAACCAGCTTATCTCCAATCACGCTCAGAACTGCCCCGAGGAACACCACGGTGGCCTCCTTAGCGCCTTCTCCTGTTCAGGAGCAATCGTTCCTATGGGAGTCACACGGCGACCAGAACACGTTCATGGCCGTGAGCCATAAGGTGGTTTTAGTCTGCCAGCGCTTAAAATGCGTCCCGTAAGCGGTGGCGGTTTGGTCTGACAGCAAAACCAGAATTGAAAAACTCCTACACACATTAGGTTTTGGATTGATAAGAAAATAGGCAGTTTTCGATTAAATTAATCCATGAATAAATCATGAGCATGACATGAACAGCATTGATAACATACTGATTACGATCTAACAAAGCATGTACTACGCATATAGTAGAAACATCTCGCATATCGCTAATCTGCTACAATGAAAGAAAGCGAGAGGATAAGCGATGTATACCCTCCAATCGGCCATGCGGTGGTGGTGGCGGTGACAGCAGCAGCGGCATCCTCGGCGACCTTCTTGTCAGCCTCGGCCTTCTCGGCGGCGGCACGGTCGGGTCGGTCGACATGATGAAGATGAAGGTGGTGCGGGCGTAGATGAACGAAGCGGCGATCGCGTAGTCGCTACCCAAAACCTAATCGCCCCTCTCCCGTCACAGGATCCGGAGGCGTGGTTTGAGCCTGCTCTCCGTCAACCGTGTCTGCGGTGAGCGGACGGAGTCGCCGGCGGCAGCAGCAGCGAGAGGAACAATGCGGGCGTGGAGGCGGAGATGCGTTCTGTTTTCCGTGGCGGCTAGGGTTGGCAGCGCCCACATATATAAGCGCGACGCGCGTGGAGAACGTGGGCTGAACCCCGTCCAAGTCGATAGCCCACGATCCGGCGTCTCGGATCGTGGCCCCACCTGTCAAAGACTCTCCGTTCTGACCGGCAAAAAAGAAGCGCATAGGAGTGAGCTCGGCTCGGCTCAATCCCGCAACCAGCGGCAGCGTCGTGGCGAGGCGTGGCGTGGCGGCGGCGGAGGAGGAGGAGGCGCGAGGCCTCATCTCTTCTCAAGCTCCAATAGCATGAGGAGAGAGTCCCTTATAAACCACTCCAACTCTCCTTCCACTTCCAAGGTGGGACTAAACTTCCCACCACCTTGTCATGCCACCTACATGGGCCCTTAGAGATTAAATCTGAAATTGTCATATGGGCTCTAGGCCCATCTCATATTCAACAATCCCCACCAGATCTCGGGGCCCAGTTTGTCCTTTGTTCCAAACACTGTTTTGATATACCAGCATCTCGGTGGAGACCGATTAAGGTTGAGCTCCACCTAGACCAAGTAGTTACACTCCTTCACTGGCTGAACAATGGACTATGCCTTGAATTGTCGGTTTGGCGTCAAGAAGTTTCACCACAAGTCTCAACGTCTGAGGCTGCGAAGGCTGACCCCTCGGGTGGAGCATATTAGTCACACTCTGGCCCGTTCATGAACTTGCTAGAGATCACCCCAATCTCATAGGCTGTGACCAGCAGATCGGGCTCATATAGGTGTGTTCCTCCAAAGATCGCTCTGTAGGATAGCATCTTGCTTATGCATATAAGCCTTGAAACACATTAAGACAGTAGTCATCCTTCCATACAGTTTCGAAAGTATTGCATCTCCAGCGGAGTGGGTTAGTAAAATTACTTTCCTCGGTTCACCTTGGCTTGTTTTCCAGGTCCTACTTCACGGGATCTCCGATCACATAGGTTGGAGTTACTACCATGGCAACTCATGTGGGTCTCATACCCATCTCCTTGATCGCTATCTATCACAACACGTGATAGCCCTTTAGTAAAGGGATCTGCAGATTCTTAGCCGTTTGGATATAATCCAACGCTATCACTCGGAGTTTCTCAATTTTCGACAGCTTTCAATCTCATTCTTATGTGTTTGTTGGACTTCATGTTGTCCTTTGAACTCTTCACCTTGACAATAACTGTTTGATTGTCACAGTTCATAAGGATGGCGGAACCGCTTTTCAACTCTTGGCAAGTCCATCAATAGATCTCGAAGCCATTCGCTTCGCCACCCGATGTGTCTAATGCTGTTAATTCTGCTTCCATTGTCGATCTTGTTAAGATCGTTTGCTTGCAAGACTTCGAGAAACAGCACCACCTCCAAGAGTAAACATATACCCGAGTTGTGGCCTTCATCTCATCAGCATCGAGATCCAATTAGCATCACTATACCCTTCAAGTACCGGCGGGTATCCGGTATAGTGTAGTCCATAGTTCATAGTACCTTTCAGATAGCATAACTCTTTCAAGAGCACGCCAATGTACATCACCGGTTTGAAACAAATCGGCTCAGTTTACTAATAGCAAATGCGATGTCGAGCCTCGTTGCGCTCGCTGAATCTTGGAGTGAACCAACAATCGAGAGTATCTCAATTGATCTATAGCTGTGCCTTTTGACTTTCGAATCAGCACACTAGAATCATATGGTGTTTGAGATGGTTTGCAGTCCGAATATCCAAAAGCGACTCAACACCTTCTCAACATAATGGGATTGCGAAGTGTAATCCCACCTCATCATCTCTCAAAAGCTTGATGTTCAAGATAACATCAGCCACTCCAAGATCCTTCATCTCAAAGTTACGAGACAGGAAAGACTTAACCTCCTCGATCAACTTGAGATTAGTCCCAAATATCGATATGTCATCAACATACAAACACAAGTATAACTCCTTCGCCCCCACCATAGCGATAGTATACACATTTATCGGCCTCATTGACAACAAAGCCAACAGATGTCAGCGTTTCATTAAACTTGTCATGCCATTGCTTAGGCGCTTGTCTCGAGGCCATACAAAGATTTCACCAACTTACACACCTTTCCTTCGACCATCCATCACAAAGCCATCGGCTGTTGCATATAGATTTCCTCCTTTAGCTCTCCGTTCAGGAAAGCCGTCTTAACATCCATCGATGAATGAGAAGACCGTGTGAGGCCGCCAGCGAGAGCAATACTCGAATGGTGGTCGATCGGCCACGGGTGAATAAGTGTCGAAGAAATCTTCTTCTTCTTTCTGGCGTAGCCCTTGGCCTAAGCCTAGCCTTGTACTTTTCTATTGTACCGTCAGGCCTAAGCTTCTTCTTGAACACCCACTTGCATCCCAATGGTTTGCAACCATAAGGGCGTTGAGAAGCTCCCAAGTCCCGTTAGCCATGATGGAATCCATCTCGCCACGGACCGCATCCTTCGAAGAGTCAGCACGGAGATGCATATGCTACGAAATAGAAGTGGGATTATCCTCCACGAGGTATATGAAGAAATCATCACCAAAGGTCTTTACAGTCCTTTGTCTCTTGCCCCTACCAAGGGATTCCTCATTATCCTCCTCAGGATTTTCATCATGTGTTTGATTATAATATTCCATCGAATGGCAGGTTCAGAGTCTCTTGATTCCTGTCTAGAAATGCTTTGTACATCTCTCATGGGGAAAATGTCCTCAAAGAATGTAGCGTCTTTAGACTCCATAATTGTACCGACCTTCATGTCAGGTACCTCAGATTTCACTACTAGAAATCTATAGCCAACACTATTCACAGCGTAGCCCAAATTAACACAGTCCACAGTCTTTGGTCCAAGCTTACGCTTTTGGGGATCGGCACATTAACTTTCGCCAAGCAGCCCCAAATGCGTAAATCGAGAGTGTTGTCCTTCTGTTGGTCCACTTCTCATAAGGAGTGATCTCGTTATCCTTTGTCGGAACTTTATTCAGGACATGACATGATGTCATTATAGCCTCCCCACCATGCCTTGGATAAACCCGGCGTATCTAACATGGCGTTAACCAAATCAGTTAGAGTACGGTTTTTCCGCTCGGCAACCCGTTTGGTGGGGTGAGTAGGGAGTCCTCTCGTGAATAATACCGTGTTCCGCATGAAGGCATCAAACTCTTTAGAAGTACTCTCCACCACGATCTGACCGGACTCGTTTAATTTTCTTTTCAAGTTGATTCTCAACTTCGCCTTATAGATTTTGAAGTAGTGTAGAGCCTCATCTTTAGTATTTAACAGATACACATAGCAATATCTAGTGGAGTCATCTATCAAAGTCATGAAATATTTCTTTCCACCTTTAGTCAACACACCATTCATCTCACAAAGATCAGAATGTATGAGTTCGATGGCGTAAGTGTCTCTCCTCTGCTGCCTTGTGAGGCTTGCGAGGTTGTTTAGATTGTACACACGAATGGCACTTAGAACCTTTGGCTAAAGTGAAACTCGAGGATTAAATTCGATTTTGCTAGCAGCGTCATAACACGAAACTAATGTGACAAAGGCGTGAATGCCATACTTCAGATTCATTAACACTCAAATGAATATTGTTCACGACTTTATTACATAGATCTGCAAGAGAAAAGCGGAACATGCCTCCGCATTCATAACCCTTTCAACAAATAGTCCATATTTCGTAACAACTAATTTATTAGACTCGAATACCAACTTAAACCCTTCTCTACATAGAAGGGAGCCACTAACTAGGTTCTTCTTGATGGCGGGGACATGCTGCACGTTCTTCAGCTGCGATCCTGCCCAAGTAAACTTCAGATCGACCGTGCCAACACCAAGAACAGAAGCACTCGCGCCATTCCCCATCGAGACGGACCCGTGACCTGTGGCCTGGTAAGAAGAAAACAACGAAATGTCAGCACACACATGAACACCTGCACTGTGTCGACCCACCAATCGGTGGACGGCCAAACCGAAAATACAGCAAATAAATTACCGTACCAGATGCACCACTCTCATTGTTGCTCACAATCATATTGACAGACTTGGAGTCCTGCCCTTGCTTCTTGTACTTGTTTGGGCACTTGTTGGCCCAATGTTCCAGCGAACCACAAGTAAAGCAGCCCTCATCCTTCTTGTTCTTCTTGAAGGTCTTCTTACCCTTCTTCTTAAAGTCGGCACTCTGTTGGACACCGTTCTTTCCCTTGGGCTTGTGGGAACTGGGGTTCTTCGATGCACCATATTAGCCTGAAGTTCCTTGACCCCTTTTCGTCTGAGTCCTTTGCCCTTGAATTCTGCTCAACACTCAGATGGCCAATGACATCCTCCACAGAGAATTCACGCCTCTGATGTTTCAGAGTGGTGGCAAAGTTCCTCCAGGAATTGGGAAGCTTAGCGATTATGCAGCCCGCGACAAACTTGCCCGGTAACTTTCGCACTTAAGAAGCTCAAGCTCCTTAACAATGCATATTATCTCATGAGCCTGCTCCAATACAGGACGGTTTTCAACCATCTTGTAATCGTGGAACTGCTCTATAATATACATCTCGCTCCCAGCGTCGGCAGCCCGAACTTAGATTGGCGCCTCCCACAAGTCCTTGGCAGACCGCACATGTAAATATGCATCAACCAGCTTATCTCCAATCACGCTCAGAACTGCCCCGAGGAACACCACGGTGGCCTCCTTAAGCGCCTTCTCCTGTTCAGGAGCAATCGTTCCTATAAGTCACACGGCGACCAGAACACGTTCATGGCCGTGAGCCATAAGGTGGTTTTAGTCTGCCAGCGCAAAATGCGTCCCGTAAGCGGTGGCGGTTTCGGTGCAGCAGCAAAACCAGAATTGAAAAACTCCTACACACATTAGGTTTTGGATTGATAAGAAAATAGGCAGTTTTCGATTAAATTAATCCATGAGTAAATCATGAGCATGACATGAACAGCATTGATAACATACTGATTACGATCTAACAAAGCATGTACTACGCATATAGTAGAAACATCTCGCATATCGCTAGTACTGCTACAACAGAAAAAAGCGAGAGGATAAGCGATGTATACCCTCCAATCGGCCATGCGGTGGTGGTGGCGGTGACAGCAGCCGCGGCATCCTCGGCGGCCTTCTTGTCAGCCTCGGCCTTCTCAGCGGCGGCACGGTCGGGGTCGGTCGACATGATGAAGATGAAGGTGGTGCGGACGTAGATGAACAGAAGCGAGCAGTCGCGTAGTCGCTACCCAAAAACCTAATCGCCCCTCTCCCCGTACAGGATCCGGAGGCGTGGTTTCGAGGCCTGCTCTCCGTCAACCGTGTCTGCGGTGAAGCGGACGGAGTCGCCGGCGGCAGCAGCAGCAGAGGAACAATGCGGGCGTGGAGGCGGAGATGCGTTCTGTTTTCCGTGGCGGCTAGGGTTGGCAGCGCCCCACATATATAGGCGCGGCCGCGCGTGGAGAGACGTGGGCTGAACCCACGTCCAAGTCGGTAGCCCACGATCCGACGTCTCAGATCGTGGCCCCACCTGTCAAAGACTCTCCGTTCCTGACCGGCAAAAAGAAGCGCATAGGAGTGAGCTCGGCTCGGCTCGCGTCGTGACGAGGCGTGGCGTGGCGAAGCGAGCGGAGGAGGAGGAGTGCGCGAGGGCCTCATCTCTTCTCAAGCTCCAATAGCATGAGGGAGAGAGTCCCTTATAAACCACTCCAACTCTCCTTCCACTTCCAAGGTGGGACTAAACTTCCCACCACCTTGTCATGCCACCTACATGGGCCCTTAGAGATTAAATCTGAAATTGTCATATGGGCTCTAGGCCCATCTCATATTTCAACAGTGCCGTCATCGTCACCGCCGAAGCCAAGATGATGAACAACCTGAAAACCTAAACTACGAGAAAGAGTAAAAACGATCGACGCGCGTGGATCCGGCGACCTCCTCACCTTCAACGACCGAGGTCGCCGGCCGAGGGAAGCCGCCGGAGGACAGTGCTAGAAGATTGGTCTCCCGGCAGCCGCTAGGGTTCCAGCCATAGATAGATAGACTGTGTTGGGCAGGAGTGGTTGATGGTTCCCGTGCTGCAGTTCCTGAAGCGCACCAGTGCGCCGCTACTGGCCAACCCGTACTTTGTGTACGCCAGCAACCCACGCAACATGGATGTCAGCTTCGCGCTGTTCACGGCGCCAGGGACGGTGGTGCAGGACGGGAAGTACGGGTACCAGACGCGATGGTGTACGCGGTGCACGCGGCGGGGGAGCGGCGTGGACATGGTGGTGTCGGAGACCGGGTGGCCGTCGGCTGGTGGCACGGCGGCGTCAGTGCATAATCTGCCGGTGCTTGCTGAATTGTCACAAAATTTAATGCTCCCATAACCTAGGAACACCAGCCATGCACCATCCAAACAATCAATCACGAAAGCTAGCTCGTTTTGTTTTCTATTTTCAGTTGCCGCTTACGAATTAGGATTCACCTATTATTATTGTAGCTGCACCGAGTTGCCGCCGATGATTTCCGTTTTTAGTGCAGAGTTGTCTGCTGAAGAGCCAAATTTGATGCATTTCATCAAGCAATTGATATAAAGCATAAAAATAGGTAATGTGCCCCATAGTTACATCCTGCGGATCCACAAGATCGACGATGGGCGCAGAGAGACGTCGTATTTATTGAGGGAAGGATTGATTTGGCGTGTTACGCAGGAGTGGGTCGCTGATAACTGGTTAGAAAGGAGATACTCTATATGGATTTTCTTAGGAAAGAGATATGGGCCCATGGTTAGGAAGGAGTAATCTTCTTAGAAAGGAGATTATGACCGTGATTGATTTTGGAGTAATTATGTATGAGAGGGAGATCCACTGATTCTCTTTTCTTTCTTTTTTTGCGTGGAGGAGATCCACTGATTCAAACCTTAGGGATTTTACCACCCTTATGTACGCGCCGGAGATCGTGCAGTAACTATATATGTATGTTCATCAATCTACTTCTTTAGGCCAGATGTTAATTACATATTGACACTAAGGTAGGATATATTTACTTGCTTTTTAATAATTTAAATTGCTTACCACATGTGTCACGTGGTATATAATTACTTACTTAGCATTGGCATTGGTATTAGGTATGATATAAATTAGGAAAAGATGCTAAATGTGTTTATGCTAAGCACACGAGCAATGTAGACCATTGGATATATGCGGTTAAACGAACGAGATGTGTTGGATCTCCGCAACTCTCTTTTTATATTGATATATATAGATATAGATATAGATATGGGTATTTCATTATGATAAGACTGATCTTCGGTTAGGAGAAACCGCCTCTAATCAGATCATTGTATTAACGTTGTAGAAGGAGAAGACGCCAATGGTGCAAGGCCTTGCACCTACGCTCCACATGGCATTGCTCCTAGGGCTCGGCGTCTTCGTCGCCATCCTTGCAAGTAATAATCTCTCTCTCCTCAGATCGTACAAGTACCAATCTCTATACTCTACAAATACATATGTGCTGCCTAAAACATTGTGCGTCTAGCATATCGGTCCTGGTGCATATTGGTCAATGTTTTCATGTTGATTGTAATTTAGGGAACAACATTTTGAGATCTCATTTACGAAAACCCTTCATGTGTATGTACTGCAAACAGTTGATCTTCACTTGAGGTTATAATTGACACCTGCTCCTATATACAATCTGTAAGGTACTGTACGAGGAGCATCCGTGGGCGTGTGCTACGGCATGAGCGGCAACAACCTGCCGCCCGCGAGCACCGTCGTCCGCATGCTCCGAGACAACGGCATCACCTCGGTGCGCCTCTACGCGCCCGACAGCGCAGCGCTGGCCGCTCTCGGAGGCACCGGCATCAGCGTCATGGTCGGCGTACCCAACAACGTCTTCCCCGGCCTGGCAACCAGCGCGCCCGCGGCCGCCGCGTGGGTCGGCGCCAACATCAAGGCCCACCCGGCTGTCTCATTCCGGTACCTGGTCGTCGGGAATGAGGTCGCCGGCAGCGACACACGGTACCTGGTCCCAGCCATGGAGAACGTCCGTAGGGCGCTTGCCGCGGCCGGCCTGGACGGCGCCATCAAGGTCACAACGGCAATATCGCAGGCCACCATCGCGGTACACGTCCCACCGTCCGCCGGCGAGTTCACCAACGTGTCCAAGCCGTTCCTGCTCCCCGTGCTGCAGTTCCTGAAGCGCACCGGTGCGCCGCTGCTCGCCAACCTGTACCCGTACTTCCTGTACACCAGCAACCCGCGCAACATGGACATCAGCTTCGCTCTGTTCACGGCGCCGGGGACGGTGGTGCGGGACGGGAGGTACGGTTACCAGAACATGTTCGACGCGTCGGTGGACGCGGTGCACGCGGCAGGGGAGCGGCTCGGGGTGAGCGGCGTGGACGTGGTGGTGTCGGAGACCGGGTGGCCGTCGGCTGGTGGCGGGGCGGCGTCAGTGCAGAACGCGAGGACGTACAACCAGAACCTGGTGAACCACGTGGGGAAGGGCACGCCGCGGCGGCCGTGGAAGGTGGAGACGTACGTCTTCGCCATGTTCAATGAGAACCTCAAGGAGAACGGCGTGGAGCAGAACTGGGGCCTCTTCTACCCGAGCACCGACAGGGTCTATCCCATCACCTTCGGCTAGTGAATCTGATTCATCTCGTTCGTGTCCATGCAGGCAACCACGATCACAGAAGTGTATACGCGGACTTTTAACGAGGCCCACGCACCCAAGAGCTTGCATGGGCATCAACTTATATGTAGTGCCCTATTTTTTCTCTTCAAATAATTAAATTGGTGAGCTTGTGCTACTATTAAACCAGATAATACCCCACGCGTTGCAGCATGAATATTTTGACATATTTCAATAATATTTGGTTGTGTGAAACATTTGGATTAATAATATATGAAAACACTAAAAATACATATTATATATTGTATTGCATTATTGTGACGTTGAGAAATATTTATAGAATATAGATAGTACTACCTTTTTCGCCGCTACCCACAAGTCTTATATTAAGGGACAGAGAGGGTATAATATTCCCATGCATGTTGGCTGAGCTTTTGACGGGGCGGCATGTGTGCATGTTGAAATAAGTAGATTTAGTGAAATCAACTAAGGGCATTTCAAAGTGGCCGTCCGCATACTGCCGGACCGCTCGGTCCAGATGTGTTGTGCCAACCTAGGCAGGCCTATATCGATCCACCGGGGGGTCCGGACGCAGTTTTTCCCGCAAACCGGAGATAAAGTGTGTGTGTGGGATGGGCTTTCCAGGAGTACGAACATCAGACACGTAGGATTCTGACACACTCGGTCCATCCAAAAACCCGCCAAAACCCCTCCCGGACCCGCGCCTCCATCCTCCCATTTTCTCTCCTTACCTTTTTCTCTCTTGCCTTTGCCACCGCTCCACCACCCTGGCCGCCCCGTCACCTCCAGCGGTACAACCGGGATCCAAGTCACTTCTCCACCGCCGCCTTTCCACACGCCTCCTCCAACCACCGTGCAGGTTCCATCAGCTCCTACACGGTACTCACCATGCTGGGCAAATGTTCGGTGAAATGCCCATGCTAATTTTTTTGTCCCGTCTTCTTTGAAGCAATGGATAAGGATATGGAGTACATATACAAGCACTATGTTGAGGCATTGGAAGGTTCATCCGATGAGGAGGATACACGCATGATGACGACATCTATCCTCTATAGACTACCTTTGTGAACACCATCTCTAACCAAGTTGGCCAGAAAAAGGCTCACTTTGCCGAAAGAAAAGCAGCTAAAAAGGATGTTAAGAGGGCATTTGGAGTTCTGCAGGAACGTTTTGCAGTTGTTCGTGGACCAACTAAACCATGGGATGCGGAGACGTTGTGGGAGGTGATGACCTGTTGTGTAATCATGCAAAACATGATCGTGGAGGATTAGGGTGATGATGTTGTGGTAAGTCTTGAATTTGAGAACATGGGTGATCCTATCGAATTTCCATATCAGAATCCGGCCACATTTGAAGAGTTTGTTCAAATGCATCAACAAATTTGGGATCGAGCAACTCACGAGCAACTAAAAGATCTGATTGAGTATCTGTGAGCGGTTAAAGGGGACAACATTGTTTGAGTGTAATATTTGAACTTATTTAATTAGAACTGACACCACATTTGAACATTTGAACTATTATAAACTATATATGTGCCGCTATTTGAGTGTGCAGGCTAAAAAATTGGGTCCGATGTATGCCGGTAGCATTGGATGGCCGACACGCGCATCAGTGTCCGTTGACTGGTCCCACTGTCCGCGGGGATGCTGGAGCATATTTGTGGGTCAGCCTTGAAGATGCCCTAATAATGAAAAATAATTTCCGTGCATGTTGTGGTGGGACTTTGATGAGATGGTATTTGTGCATGTTAAGATAATACAAGTAGTGAGGAGGAACTATTTAGGTGTATAGGTTACCATTCTACCCAAAATAGAAGAATAGTTCCGTGTTAGGAACTGATGATAGGTCTGATCAATGGACCCCAATATACATTTGGCATTAGATTTTTAGGGTAAAAAATCTGACACACTCGGGTATGTCCAATCTTGATCGAACACATGGCAATTACTCGCTACAACACAGCAACTTGAGATATTTTTATACTACATGGCAATTTTCACTTTAGAACATGGCAAATCCTTATACATAAGCATGGCAAATTTATTTGTTTTCACATGGAAAATCTTGGTGTCGACTGGGAAACGTTAAAAACCGACATCATATTTATGTTACATCTCGCCATTAGATCAAACTTAACATCCCTTGAACTAACTTTGATATCTTAGTATTTGCCTTACTCATACATTGCATAATGAGCACGGCAATTTGGCGGATGCCCCTGCTCCCACGTGATCAAATTTGGAATACATATTCCGTTTTGGCAACTTTCTATATTTGGCACTTACTAATTTACTATTAAGAATAAAAATTTAGCATTTAAACAATTGTAGTATTGGATTTAAAACAATCTTGGACAGGCTTTTAAAATTTGTAACTTCTCGGAAGTTAGAATTTTGAAACTTCTAGATTTGACAGTATAAAGAAATCTTGGCCCAAATATCAAAATTTAAACAAAAAAAGAACTTCTTGGCACATTGAACTTTCAAGACTTTGGGACTTCCACAAAAGAAGAAAAAAAGCATATTGTGTGTACACTCCACCAAGGAAGAGAAGGGATATAGAGAAATGGGAAATTCATGTGCGTCCACCCCCCCTACCGCATTCCCAAAAACATGTGGTGCAGGGATTGCGTCCCAAGTATACATGGACATATGTCAGTCCGGGACGGGGTTCTGGATGGGCCTAAAAAAGCCCACAGCAGAAAACCCAGGCCTAGCCCAGCCTTCATGCCTAGATTTAAGGCCCAAGCCCAACACATCAGTGGAAAAACCCGTTGGGCCTAGGCCCTCGAGCCAGGCCACATCCTTAAAATGCACATATGCAAAGCCCAAGTCCGGCCCAGCCTGGCCCGTCTGGCGCGTCGGCCCGGGTTTCCCATGGCCAGGTATAGTCCCAAGTCACCCATGGAGTAACCACGTATTAGTTATCGTTTATAATCCTTCTTTTCGCATTACCTAAAATTCATGAAAAATTTCTTGGTTCTTAGTCACGAAACTGTGCTCTAAAGGGGCCCGGTGGTGGCGGCGACACTTTGCCCACCATTGAAAAATAGCCAATATCTCCTAACAACAAATATACTAAAAAAATATGTTGTAGGGATGCATAAATCAAAAGCTATGGTAAGTTATATATATTCCTTTCAGAAAACCGATATGTATTTCATAGTGAATTATAGCTATGCATACTGTAGTTTCTGACCCTTAACTACTGAATGTGTTTAGACTGGGTATTGAAAAATAGTTTGCAATTCAAACATTAATATCATAGAATTTGGGCCCTCAAAGCAGTTTTGATCAAATGGTTTACTTGCACCAAATATGATAAAAGAAATGGGCATTACATATTCTTCATCTAACGAAAAACTGAGAAACACAAGAAACTGAGTAAATGTATTTTTAAAGAAACCAAATGTATTTTTATTGAAGTATATTTTTCTTATTTTTATACTCTCTTATTTTTCTCATTTGTCTACTTTTATAGAAATACTAGGTTAGTATATAAAAAATATGCAGAGATTCTTTTTCTCCTTTTGTGCATGTTGTTATTTCCTTTTTTTTATGTTTTTCATTCCTAGTACATTTAAGCAATATACGGAGCTCCCGTGAAAATTTGTGATATGGAAGACACATGGTGTTGATATGGCCTGCACTTTGGTGAAAACCACTATGAGGGAGTATATGTTTATGTTATTATAAGCTGAATGACTGTGCAATCCAGTCAAGGACAAACTCTAAATCCTATTAATAGTTTAGAGATTAGATATACCCATTTTTGCTTTTATTTTTTTTTATTTTCAGCAGTCGTTTATTTTTCTCAACTAGGATCGAGTAAGGCACGGACTAAAAACCGTGTGGGTAAAATGTACCATTGCAAGGACCACCAACCATCCACATGAACTTTGACAATTGACAACACCCGGATTGTTCCCTCAAGAGCGATGCTTCCAAGAAGGAAATGACATGTGAGCGCTCATGTTTTCATTTTCATTTTTATTTTGTGATGGGGGTACTTATATTTGTTGTTTATGTCTGTGTGTTCATTGTCTTTACCATTATATATCCTTTTTGCGGGAATTAAGCATTCTAATTGTACGATCGTTAGCTTCAATATTTTTTTCCTCCACTGGTTGTTGAGATGTGTAAAGCTTGCAAGGGAAACAAAATGTGTGCCCAAGGAAGCTTGGTAATCATCACTTACAATATGGTTGTTTTGGTGGTGCTTACACCCTGATCTGAGTTGCAGAAGAACTCCATCATATTGGGAGCCTTGACATTTCATTCCCTCGATTTGCTGGATATAATCGACATGCTCGCCATATCGCACTACTTAATGGGTGATCTTGTTATCACAGTTACATAATTGATGTGTATCTCACCATCCTTAATTTGTGATCTCCATTTACACAGCGTAATTGAGTGCTTCTTCGGGAGCCCCTGCAAGGGCCACTTGACACGCTCTCAGCTGCCATCACGTGTCGCGCTCTGGGCGCTTCCTCCGGATTTTTTTTTAATTTTTTGTACACGTTTTCTACTTTCAAATAAATTTTTGGGGGTCTTTTTGGCTTTTCTGTTTTCCACCGGCTTATTCATAGGATTTGGCCAAAACAAAATAGGGAAAAAATTGCGCGAAAAAACACACTTCCTTTTTTTGTTCCGTGAGAGGCACGGATTCACTTTTCATGGAGGCACGGATTTGGTTTAGCGAGAGGCACGGTCGTGCCTCCCGGAAAGGGGAAAACGTATTATTTTTTCCATGAGAGGAACGACCATGCCTCTCGAAAAGGAAAAAAATACACATTTTATTTTTTTCATTTCATGAGTGGCATGTATTTACTTCTCGTGGAGGAATAAATTTGCTTCCACGAGAGGCACAGCTATGCCTCTTGGGAAGGAAAAAAACACATTTTCTTTATTTTCTATGAGAGTCACGGTCGTGCCTCTCGAAAAGAAAAAAACACGTTTCTTTTTTTTTATCCCGCTGGTGGCACAGATTTACTTCTCGCGGAGGCACGGATTTTTTTCCGCAAGAGGCACAGGCGTGCCTCTAGGAAAGGGAAAAATGTGTGCCTCTTCCGAAAGGGGAAAATCATGCCCGCCCCCCTTCGTTTTTTGTATGGTTTTTTCACGAAAAAAGGGTCATCAAAATTTGTCAACATGTGATCTAGTTTTGAACAAAGGGGAACCGACGGTGAAAACGATTTGGGATTTGGATGCATGGTTTAAGAGATAAACCATTTAAAATAAACAAATGTACGAAAAATAGATTTTTTTAGGCTCTAACTTTTTACCTACGGCTCCTCCCCTAAAAGAGCTAGGGTTTCTTTGGCTCCTGCCGGTCCGCCTCATTTTCAGTGGCCTTAGGGCCATTGGGGCGGAGTGGATCCCGGCCCTTGCTTGTGGGAGGGCTTTGTTTTTAGATCTTTCTTTGAGTTTTGTTAGGGTTTATGTCTTACTTAGGATGGAATATTGTTCTCCCTGCACTAGTACAAAAAGGGTCAAATGTGAGACACATTAGTCCCGGTTTGTATTTGAGCCGGCACTAATGTGTTCATTAGTGCCGGTTCAAATGGCTAGGCGGGAGGAGATCTTTAGTACCGGTTCAGTGCGAACCTGTAGTATCGGTTCATGCCACGAACTGGTACTGAAGATGCTGGGGCCCGGCCAGCACCTGTAGTACCGGTTCGTGGAACGAACCGGTAGTGAAGAGGTTGTGGCAGGCCAATTTTAGTTCCACCTCGCTCCCCTAGCAAGATTTTTACCACCTTAAATATGTTACTTCTCAAACTATCACAAGCATTTGGTCTTCATTGAACTCTATGTGTATAATTTGTGGACTCAATATGAGTCTTCACCGGTTTCTAAACCGTTGAGGACTCATATTGACAATTCAGATTGTACACAAAAAGATCATTGATAATCAATGTATTTTTGATGTATATTTTTACATGTTTACGCCCTCACTCTCTCCACTCACTCGGTCTCCCCCTCAATCCCACGCGCCGGTCCTCCCCCGCCAGCCGCCACTCACTTCAAAACTGGACGCACTTCGTGTACAAACTGGACAATCTCTTTTAGAGTATCAGGATTTCGAACGAGAACTCATCTGTTACACGGGCACTGCATTTTTTCTAAACTTATTTGAACTCCAGACTTTCTTTGAGCCGGCATTATGCAGCATTCGTAGCGACATCATCAATTTCCAACACGTTCTGACATCATTTGTTATTTTTCAGTCACCGATTTGTTTAGATCAGAGCTAAATGACCGTGAAATTGAAAACCACTACAAAACAAACTTTGAAAATGTTGAAGGTATCATCATTTCACCCCCATAGCATGTGCGAAAGAGTAGAGAGGGTCACGGCAAAAACTGGACACACTTCGTGTACAAACTGGACAATCTCTTTCGGAGTATCAGGGTTTCGGATGAGAACTCATCTCTTACACGGGCACTTCATTTTTTTAAACTTATTTGAACTCCAGACTTTTTTGCGTTCAGTATGCAGCATTCAAAGCGACATCATCAATTTCCAACACGTTCTGACATCATTTGATGTTTTTCAGTCATTTACCAATTTGTTTAGTGTGCTACATGACCGTGAAACAGTAAATCACAACAAAATGAACTCTGAAAATGTTGAAACTTGGCATGGTATCATCATTTCACCCGCATAGCATGTGCGAAAGAGTAGAGAGGGTCTCGGCAAAAAATGGATGCACTTCCTATACAAACTGGACAATCTCTTTCGGAGTATCAGGGTTTCGGACGAGAACTCATCTGTTACATAATTTCTGATTGTTCCATGCCAATATTATTCAACTTTTATATACTTTTGGCAACTTTTTATACTATTTTTTGGGACTAACATATTGATCCAGTGCCTGATACGTCCATTTTGCATCATGCTTTTATACCAATATTTATTGCATTATGAGCTGCTATTACACACTATATCTAAATATTTATGGCTATTCTCTCTTATTTTACAAGGTTTACAATGAAGAGGGGGAATGCCGGCAGCTAGAATTCTGGCTGGAAAAGGAGCAAACATTGGAAACCTATTCTGCACAGCTCCAGAAGTCCTGAAACTCCACGAAACATCTTTTTGGAATTAATAATAATTTTTGGGCGAAAGAAATACACCAGGGGGCCCACACCTCATCCAGGAGAGTGGGGGGTGATGAAGTCATGTACCTGGGGTAGGGTCATAGGCCTGCCCAAAGGTACCTTCCATAAGGACACTCACAAGAGATGCAGCCTTCCAGTCGACTTGGTAGGCTCCCACTCGACAGATTCAAAGACACTCGACTATGAAGATCCACTCGACCACCAAGAGTCCAAGAGCCACTCGGTATCCAAACGGTCTGTAGTTAAATAGTCTTTATGACCTTAATGACACTTTATGTAGGGCGTTACCAGTAACGTCTAGCCTTAACGTACCTTAAACCCTACGCTTTCGTGGGCTGGCTGGGGTCTTTGGCGCACTCTATATAAGCCACCCCCTCCACAGGTAGAAGGGTTCGCACCCCTGTAACACATACGCAATTAATCCAGTCGACCGCCTCAGGGCTCCGAGACGTAGGGCTGTTACTTCCTCCGAGAAGGGCCTGAACTCGTAAATCTCTTGCGTATACAACTACTCCATAGCTAGGATATTGCCTCTCCATACCTACCCCCCATTCTACTGTCAGGCTTAGAATCACGACAGTTGGCACCCACCGTGGGGCAGGTGTTCTAGCGATTGTTGGAGAAGTTGGGATTCTCTCGATCTCCGGCATCATGGTTTCTGGTGGAGTTCTGGTCGATGGCCACGAGATCCATCTCGGTGCGCTCACGTTCGTCGTCGACGACTCCGCTTGGCTTCAGGAGGCTCCGCTCGACGTGGACGCGCTCCCCATCCGCGGGGCGACACACTTTCACGCATGTGTCCGTGGCGTCCTCCTGCGGCAACCGTCGACCCAGTATGGGTCGGCTCCTACGCCGTCTGCACTCCCAGTCTCCCACCGGCGCAAGCGTTCTGGTCGGTCGAGGCTTCAGCGGTGGGTGAGGCATGCGGTGGGCCGCCAGTCGGCCATCCCCCAAGTCGCGGCAATAGAGCCCGGCGAATCTCTCTCTGCCTGTTCGACTGTCGACCGGCTCCGCGAGACAGCGTCCGAATGCGATAGCGATGACCCGGCGGCGAGAGGTTACGATGGTCGATGGACCACGCAGTCCTCCTGGATTCACCGCACCAGCGAAGGTGGCGGTGGAGGTGATCGGCGCAAGCCCATGAAGAATATTTGCCCGAGCCCCTCACGCCGCTCCGGAGGGAGGAACTTCGTCGTCAGAACACGGATGCACTTCACACTCCTATCGTTGGAGAGACCCGGCTCGCGCTTTGGAGGATCGCGCCAGCCAACCTGGCTGAACGCACTCGGCGGAGAATCTTCAGCGAAAGCCTTTCGGGCGGCGTCTGCGACCGAGATTCGAGAATCCGATCGGCGCAGACTCTTTCAACCACCAACCGGTATATCGAACTCCGATTCAGAATTTAGCAGCTGCCGCCGTATAGCGGAATCAATTCAGCCTTCGATCGGAGGCAGGTAGAGGTTTGCAGCAAATTAGGATTTACTTGGCGGCAGGAGATCAAAACTCAGTTGTGTCCCGGTCCGGAACAGGGTTCACGATCGATCCGTCGCTGCGAATTCATTCGATCGGCCCATAGTCCAAGATCGCCTCCGGCGTGAGGAGCGTGGAGGCCGGCGTGACGATCAATACAAGGGCATGAGCAGTATGAGCACCGATTCGATCGCAATGATCAGCGTCAGTGCCCACTCCTCCCGAGGGGTGGATCATCGCTCCTCGGCAGCAGGATGTGAGACGCCAAAAGCAGTCTTGGGCGAAGAGTTCGGTCGACCCGTGGAGCCAGGCTTTGATGCGAGATCCATTATCGTTCAAGGTTTGATCGGCAGAACAGAGCTCACCGAGGCGGCCATGATAGAGATGTTCCTTCGGTAGTAGAGTCCATGTCTCGGGACGAGTGTTTCAGCGAGCCATCGGGGCTGCGGTGATTCCCCCAATTTCAGGTTGGCGATTGGAGTCAGCAAGTTCCTTTGGAGAATCCAAGCGACACTTGGCTTGAAGATTACCGAGTGGCGGTTCAGATCGGCGGTGGCAGCGATGAGGTAGCCATAAAGCATTTACCTCTTATGTTGGAGGGTTCAGCGAGGCGTGGTTGAATCGATTAGCACCAATGAGCATTTACACTTGGGAAGATCTTGCCCGAGTGTTTGTCAGGACATTTGAAGGAACTTGCAAATGACCAGCGGGTTTGACAGAATTGCAGTCGTGCGTGCAAAAGTCGAGTGAAACCTTGAGAGATTATATCCAGAGGTGGATCACTTTGCACCACACGGTGGAGAATGTATCTGATCACCTGGCAGTCTGTGCCTTCAAGGAAGGCATCAAGAACAGAGAATTGAGTTTGAAATTTGGTCGAACCGGAGATATGACCCTGAGCCAGATGATGGAGATTGCCACCAAATATGCAAATGGTGAAGAAGAGGATCGGCTTCGGAGTGGTAAATATAAATCTGCTGCCAATGAGGCGGCGGAGGAAATTCGGTCGAAGCGAGCGCAAAAGTCGAACCAGCGGCTCCGGAGAGGCCTTGGCAATGAACCGGGGAAAGTTCAAGGGAAACCCAAGGGTACTGGAACCCTAAGAAGGTGAAAGACCAGGATGGAAGCGGCGTGTTAGATTTACCATGTCATATTCATACAAAGAAAGATGAAGAGGGTAAACTCATTCACCGAAACATACCACTTTCGACGATGTCGGCTCTTGATTTAGCAGTTCAAGGAAACAACCCAAGGATAAGGATAAGGAGGCAGAGAAAGTTGAGGATAAAGATGACAGTGATGGTGGATATCCCCAGGTCAATTCCACCCTGATGATTTTTGCTGACGTCGAAAGCAAAAGTCGATTGAAGGTTATCAATCGGGAAGTAAACTTGGTTGCTCCGGCGACTCCCCATTATCTGAAATGGTCCCAGACTGCCATCACATTCGACCAATCCGACCACCCGACGCACATTGCCACCCCTGGGAGGCAAGCATTGGTGGTTGACCCAGTTGTCGAAGGCACTCGACTGACCAAAGTCCTGATGGATGGTGGTAGTGGTTTGAATATATTATACGCAGAATCGTTGAAAGGATGGGCATTCCGATGTCGGACTCGATTACCGATAACATGAGCTTCCACGGAGTCATTCACGGAAAGAAGGCTGAGTCACTCGGCCAAATTGCTCTTGACGTAGTTTTTGGTGATTCAAAGCATTTCCGGAAAGAAAAGTTGACTTTTGAGGTCGTGGATTTCCAGAGCGCTTATCATGCTATTCTAGGGAGACCAGCTTATGCGCGTTTCATGGCCCGACCATGTTACGTGTATCTTAAACTGAAGATGCCTGGTCCCAAGGGCATGATCACTGTCACGGGCAATCGGAAGAAGGCAGAAGAGTGCTTCCAGAAGGGCTCTAAGATCGCCGATGCTCGGTTGGCGTGGTAGAGCTACAAGAGTATCGAAAACTGCAGATCCGAGTGATTTGTTGCGAGCTAAGAAGCCCGCTCTGAAGTCGACATTCGGTCATTGGCGAAGCGAAGCAGGTTCACATTCACCCGACTGATCCCAACGCTGCTCCAACCAACATCTCAACAACACTCGACTCAAAATAGGAAGAAGCGCTCATCCAGTTCCTCCGTGAGAGCTGGGACATCTTGCATGGAAGCCTGGCGACATGCGGGTGTTCTGGTGGCTGGCTGAGCATCGCCTCTGAGTAGACCCAAAATTCAAACCAGTTAAAGAGTATTTTGGCGGTCCGCCGTCGGAAGAGAAAGGCCATTGGCGAGGAGGTGGCTCGACTCTTAGCAGCAGAGTTCATCCGAGATTTACCACTCGAGTGGCTCGCCAGCGTTGTCATGGTCCCCAAGAAGGACAAGTCGTTGCGCATGTGCATCGATTTCAAGCATATCAATCAGGCCTGCCCGAAAGATCATTTCCCTCTTCCTCGCATCGACCAAATAGTCGACTCAACTGCGGGATGCGAGAGGTTGTCTTTCTTAGATGCCTATTCCGGATACCATCAGATCCGTCTGTATGGACCCGATGAGATTAAAACAGCGTTCATCACTCCGTTCGTGTGCTTCTGTTATGTCACCATGCCATTCGGTCTTAAGAATGCGGGAGCCACATTCATGAGGATGATTCAGAAGTGTTTGCTCACTCAAATCAGTCGGAATGTGGAAGCATACATGGATGATATAGTGGTCAAGTCACGAAAGGGTTCTGACCTGTTGACTGACCTTGCTGAAACATTTGCCAATCTCAAGAGGTATGATATCAAGCTTAATCCATCAAAGTGTACATTTGGAGTTCCTGGTGGAAAGTTACTCGGTTTTCGTTTCCGGCGAGGAATCGATGCTAACCCGAAAAGGTTGGCACCATACTCGAATGAAGCATACTGTGCGTGTGCACGATGTCCAAAAACTTACTGGATGCTTGGCCGCTTTAAGTCGATTCATCTCTCGCCTCGGTGAAAAGGCATTGCCTCTTTACCGACTCATGAAGAAGTCAGACAAGTTTGAGTGGACTCTAGAAGCTGATGCGGCGTTTGCAGAGCTCAATGCTCTGCTCTCCACCCAGCCGGTGCTTGCTGCTCCAGTCAGCAAGGAGCCTTTGCTGCTTTACATTGCAGCCACTGGACAAGTCGTCAGTACCGTACTTACGGTCGAGCGGGAAGAAGAAGGAAAAGCTTTCAAAGTGCAACGCCCAGTTTATTATCTTTCTGAAGTACTGACCCCGTCAAAGCAAAGATATCCTCATTATCTGAAGCTTGTTTATGGGATCTATATGACCACGAAGAAGGTTGCTCATTATTTCTCTGATCATTCCATTATAGTCGTCAGCGCGCCCCTTTGTCGGAATTTCTTCATAACAGAGATGCAACTGGTCGAGTGGCAAAATGGGTGATTGAACTCCTTCCCCTTGATATCAAATTCGAGGCAAAGAAAGCCATCAAGTCCCAAGCAATAGCAGATTTCCTCGCCGAGTGGACTGAACAGCAGCTTCCGACCCAAGTTCACTCGGAATACTGGACTATGTTTTTCGATGGTTCCAAGATGTTGAATGGTTCTGGTGCAAGAGTTGTATTGGTTTCCCCCCGAGGAGATAGGCTCAAGTATGTTCTCCAGATTCACTTTGATTCTTCCAACAACGAAGCAGAATATGAAGCACTCCTGTATGGGTTGCGCATGGCCATTTCACTCGGCGTCCGTCGCCTTATGGTTTATGGCGACTCAGATCTGGTTGTTAATCAAGTGATGAAGGAGTGGGATGTCAGAAGCCCAGCTATGACAGGTTATTGTAATGCAGTGAGAAATTTGGAGAAGAAGTTCGAGGGTTAGAGCTTCATCATATACCCGACTAAAAATCAAGTTGCGGATGATTTGGCGAAGATATGGTCCAAGAGGAAGCCATTCCCAGTGATGTATTTTAGAACACATTCATGTTCCATCGGTGCAGGAGGATCCTTTCACGAAGAAGCCCCGCAGCAAAGAGTGCCGATGCTCCGGTGAAGTTGAGGTCCCGGCCGTGGTCGACCTAATTATGGAAGTTGTGGTCATCACTCCCATGGACGATTGCCATACATCGCATATATCCTTAGGAAAGAGCTCCTGAGAGCGAAGAAGAGGCTCGACGGATCGTCCGTCGATCCAAGGCCTTTACAGTAATCAAGGGACAATTGCACGAGAGAAAGTCTGGCCGAGTCGGCCGAAGTGTATCACGCCGGAAGAGGTCGAGATAATTCTTGAGGATATCCACTCGGGGACCTGTGGCCATCATCGTCCTCTCGGACCATTGTGGCTAAAAGCATACCGGCGGGATTTTACTGGCGAAAGCAAATTAAATGGCAAAAGAAATAGTTGACAAGTGTGAAGGATGTCGGTTCTATTCCAACATGTCGCACAAGCCAGCCTCAGCCTTGAAGACCATTCCACTCGTTTGGCCCTTAAGCTGTTTGGGGATTGGACATGATTGGACCGTTGAGGACTGGCGAGCGGCTTCACTCATTTGCTAGTAGCGATCGACAAGTTCACCAAGTGGATCGAAGCCAAGCCCATCAAGAACCTCGATGCATGCTTTGCTATCGGCTTCATCGAGAGTTGATATTCAGATATGGAGTTCCGCATAGCATCATCACGACAATGGGTGAACCCGATAATGACAAGTTCAAAGCCTTCTGCGCCTCTCAAGGCACGCGGGTCGACTATGCTTTAGTGGCTCATCCTCAGTCGAATGGACAAGCGGAACGTGCAAACGGCCTCATTCTCAAAGGGTTGAAACCTCGGCTGATGCGTGATCTCAAACACGCAGCAGGAGCTTGGGTCGACGAACTTCCATCAGTTCTCTGGGGATTGAGGACCACTCCTAATCGGTCGACTGGGAGAACTCCATTCTTCCTGGTTTATGGAGCTGAAGCGGTTCTTCCGAGTGACCTGCTTCACAATGCGCCTCGGGTCGAGCTATACTCTGAAGAGGAAGCAGAACAAGCCCGGCAAGATGCAGTTGACCTCTTGGAAGAGGAAAGAGAGATGGCCTTGATTCGCTCGACTATCTATCAGCAAGACTTGCGTCGATTCCATGCCAGAAATGTGAAGAGTCGAGCCTTCCAAGAGGGGAATTTGGTCCTCCGAGTGGATCAACAGAAACCGCACAAGCTTGCTCCCACTTGGGAAGGTCCCTTCATCGTCACAAGAGTCCTCCACAACGGAGCATATCATCTCTACAACGTTGGTCGCCAGATCGACGAGCCTCGAGCTTGGAACGCGGAGCTGCTCTGCCCCTTTTACACTTAAAACTCATTCAGTTGAGATGTAATAGAAGTACTTCTGTAGTTTGTTTATCTAAGACAAGAATGCTATAATTTTCCCAGTGATTGATATTGCTTTTTGTTGGAATTCCCCCCAGTGGGTGGCTTAGCTGCGAATCCGATTCGCCTAAGTTTGTAAAAAAAAATCCTTTCAGTGCGAGCCAGTCTCTCACTCGGGGGCTTAGCTGCGGATCCGCTTCGCCTAAGTATCCAAAATCCTACCGAGTGGCGAGCCAGCCTCCCACTCGGAGGCTTAGCTGCAGTCAAGTACTCGCCTAAGTATCCAAAATCCTACCGAGTGGCGAGCCAGCCTCCCACTCGGGGCTTAGCTGCAGTCAAGTACTCGCCTAAGTATTTAAACCCTGCCGAGTGGTGAGCCAGCCTCCCGCTCGGGGGCTTATAACAGCCCAAGGATTAGCCTCAAACATCCAAAGTAATAAAAATCCTACCGAGTGGAGAGCAAACCTCCCACTCGGGGGCTTAGCTGCAGCCCAGTTCTCGCTTAAGTAATAAAAATCCTACCGAGTGGAGAGCAAACCTCCCACTCGGAGGCTTATGTGCAGCCCAGTGCTCGCCTAAGTAATAGAAATCCTATGAGTGGAGAGCAAACCTCCCACTCGGAGGCTTAGCTGCAGCCCAGTGCTCGCCTAAGTAATAAAAATCCTACCGAGTGGAGAGCAAACCCCCCACTCGGAGGCTTAGCTGCAGCCCAGTGCTCGCCTAAGTAATAGAAATCCTACCGAGTGGAGAGCAAACCTCTCACTCGGGGGCTTAGCTGCAGCACAGTACTTGCCTAAGTAAAGAATTCATCCCAATCCGCAAGGACGACGAGGTGCAGGTCGACTGCTACCTCCTCCTTCGGAGCTTCGCCACAAGTACAACGTGCGGTTCATCCCAATCCGCAAGGACGACGAGGTCAGTCTCTACCTGCAAGATAGATGAAGCCCAAGTCGATTGGATCAACGGAATATCTTCCGAAATGAAGAACAAAGTTCTCTCGAAGGCAAGCAAAGCATGTTAAAAGAAAAATCAAGTTCAGATAAATGTCCTCACGGATCCAAAGGTGCTCGAGGCGTTAAGCTGTTAAAATTATCGATTCTGAAACCACTCGGCATTCGAGGCAAATTTAAAGTGGGACTTAGAAGTTTTTACTCCTCCGCGAAGGATTTGGAAGGTGCAACGAACTGGTCGAGGTCGATTCCGTCGACAATCGGGTAGCAGCAGCGATGAAAGTCTCCATGAAAGATCTGAAGTCGTGCTTCCTGGTATTGGCAACCTTGAGAGACACCAGCTTGTCCTCTTGCGCTTCTTTGCAGTGGACACGAACCAGAGATAAGGCAACATCAGCACCACACCTGGCAGACGACTTCTTCAATTCTTGCACTCGACTTGAAATCTCATTCAGTCGAGTCATCAAAGATTGAAGATCATTCTGGAGAGTCTGTTCTGGCCAGAGAGTCGAGTCGATTCGTGACACTGCAACTTTCAGTCGAACAAGATAATCCACTGCGCTAGCAACGCGAGACTCCAGTCGGAGCACATTCATAGCAGCTTCGTCCTTCACAGGAGAGTTGATGGGGTCCAAACTGGTTTCCACTCGACTGGTTTCTTCTTCAAAGTTTTGGCAGAATTCTGAAAACACAACTCAGATTCAAAATGAAGATCATATGATGAGCCGGTGAGAGCAAGACAGTTGGATAAAAGAGATTATCTTCAAGCATGAGAAACAGCTTCTTGGCGAACCCTCCAAGATAAATCTCAGGTCATTTAAACACCCGCCACTGGCCAACCTTGTCGAGATAGAATATTCTTGTCATTCTTGATCGGTGACTTCCTTGTTAGCAGCGTCAAGAGAGGCTTTCAGCTTGGTATTTTCATCTTCAAGTTTGTCGATTGAGGCAAGCTTCTCTTCATGACTTTGTTTTCTCCAAAGCCATATACGTACCTCTGCAAGGTCAAGGTCCTTCTTCTTCAAAGTTTCTTCGGTTTATCTGCAAAGCAACAATGAGAACAGAGTTGAGAATGAGCAGAAAAAGCAGAGCGATCGTCAAAATTCTCACCAGCCATACCTTTTGCTTCATCACTGTGCCTTACGCAAATTCTCTGAGCAAGCTTCAAATCGAGGTTGAGCTGAATCTGCTTTTTCTCTAACTTCAGTGTAGCGAGCCACAAGCTCGCAAGATTTCTATGAAGAGTCAACCAACAAAAGACATCAAAAACAGATCACTTCCGGTGACTAAGGAAAACAGTTCTTTAAGACTATAGTCAACTGCACTTGATCGACTATAGTCTCGAGGACTACACCCAGTGGGTGCACTTAGCGTGCCCCCACTGGTTTACCAATTTGGTTCGGTCAGTCGACCAAAAGAGGCAAAAAGGCTATGATTCTAAAAACATGGCTAATTGTCAGCGGTCAGCCGCAGTAAAAAAAAACAAAAACAGTTGTTTAGACTATAGTCAACTGCACGCAGTCGACCATAGTCTCGGGGACTACACCCAGTGGGTGCACTTAGCGTGCCCCCACCGTTTTTTACAGTTCCATTCGGCTTGGTCCGTCCAAGTCGAGTGAAGAAGATCACAGCATAAAGACCATAGCCGACTGCACGCAGTCGACCACGGTCTCGGGGACTACACCCAGTGGGTGCACTCAGCATGCCCCCACAAAAATTCAAACGACACACACACCCAGTGGGTGTACAGATATGGAAATCTCCAGAAGAAAGCAGTTTCAGATAGTATATCCTAACAAAGCAAGCGACGATTGACTTACTTGGACATTGCTCTGGAGAGCTGAACTGGCGTCATAGGCTGCCTGACTTGCCTCTCGCGCCGCTTTCACCTGCTCCATCATGATCCCTGCCTGGCGTATGGCCTCCTTAGCAGCACTTACTTGGTCTTCCGGGACGTGGTGTGTGGCAAAGAGAGACGGTGGATCAGCAGTCGACGAAGTGGGTCGGGCACTCGTCAGTGGTACAGCAAAAGATACAGAAGTCCGAGTGGGATTGCCTCCCTCAGAAATCAACGTCTCAGGAGTCGCCGCGACTTGAGTAGCCTTGCCAGCAGGCACTTTCTTGTTCCTCCTCTTCCTCAATGGCGCTTCCTCGTCATCATCAGGAAGATCAATGACGTGAGGCGGAACTGCAAGAGAGGTCCAGAAGTAAACATGGAAGCCCAATCGACTAAAAAGCTCCAGTCGGTTAAAAGTGATATCTCAGAGATCTTACCAAGGTTGGAAGTGGCCGCATCCTCCATTTCCTGGTCATCGTGCTTGGCTTAAGTCTCGGAGGTAGCGGCGCTGTAGATTTCATTAGTCGGATGGTCAGTCATCGAGTCGACTAAAAATTCACTCATGTTGAAAAAGGAAATACAAGGTTTTGTTGGTTACTCGGAGATGGTGGGGATGACCATTCGCATCTTGGGCAGGGCCTTCGCCGGCTTCGACGACGTCGCTCGAGGTTGCTTCGGCGGCTTCTCAGTCGGCGCAGGAGAAGTTGTCCTAGGTCTCTTCATCGACTGACCGGTGGGCACAACAGCTTTTCCGCGCCCAGCCACCGGGTCGTGCGTCGACTTGGACCTTACTTCTGAGCGAGGAGGGTCGACGTCTTTCTCCTCTTCTTCCTCCTCCTCCTCATCATCAGAGTCGTCATCCTCCTCATCCTCTTCACCGTTGGACTCCCATTCCTCCGGACTCTCACCTCCACTTCCTTCTTCTTCTTCGGCTGCTTCCTGCGCCCCGTTGGGCATCGAGTACATCTCGGTGGTGACCTAGAAGACAACAAAACAAGGTGACAGTCACTCGACGAAATTGAAATCAAGACAGAATGAATGCAGCAGAATCACAGTCGAAGATAATTAATGATACCTTGTCTTGTTGGTAACTCTGGTCGAGTGGTGGAATCCTCCTAGCTCCGCGAGGGTTGTCTTTATTTCCTGTGATGGCAGTCATCCACTTCTCGGTATGGCGTCGTCAACCTCCTCCGGATGGACCGAGTGGTATCATCCGTGCGAATACATCCACATCGGATGACCTCGGTATTGGAGTGGCTGGATCGCCGTCGGAGAAAAACCTCCGGAGATCCATGCGGTCACCCCTTCGCGAATGAGCTGGACTACGCTCCATCGAAGCTTCACTTGAGCCTTTTCCTCTGGCAACACCTTGGGGAAGGCGGCTTGTTCACTCGACTCATGGAGAAAGGAGGAGCCGGTCGATTGCCCGGCGTCGGCTGGTCTTGGCGATAAAACCAGGTCATTGCCACCCTCTAACCGAGTCGAGGAGAGTCATAGCTGGAAAAGCGCTCTTCCCCTCATCTGGACTCGAGTCCCCCACATTTGGATTACTTGGGTCTTTTCGTCATTCGGGCTCGTTTTCTTCACCGTCACGAGGCGACGGTGAATATATGTGAAAAAGACCCCAATGCGGTCGACAACCTAAGAAATTTCATGAGGGAAACGAAAGCAGCCAGATACACAATGGAGTTCGGGGTGAAATGGTGGAGTTGAGCTCCAAAAAAGTTCAGAAACCCCCGGAAAAAAGGATTGGGCGGCAGCGAAAAACCCCTATCTACGTGGGTGGCCAAGAGGACGCACTCACCCTCTTCTGGCTGCGGTTGCCACTCCGTGCCTGGAAGCCTCGCCGACCCGTGGGGGATCAGTCCTTCATTGGCCAGATCGGTGAGGTCTTTTTCGGTGATGGTCGACCGGATCCAGTCTCCTTGGACCTAGCCCTGCGGCAGCTTGGACCGCGAGGAGGAGCCGCCTCGACTAGGCGCTCTCCCCTTGGCCTTCGCCGCCGTCTTCTTCACCCGTTCCAGGGCGGCGGTCTTGTCCTTCACCATGGTCGCCGGCGAAAAAGGAACCGAGCTGCGGCGCTGGGCGGACGAAGAGCGTGGCGAGAAAGCTTTTGGAGGCGGAGAGAGGAGAAATCTGAGGGCGCACTGTTCAAAATGCCCGGTCCAACGCCTTATATGGGGTCGCTTCCGAGTGGTTGACCGGTAGGCCCGAGCAATCTGTCACGATCCATAGCAAGCGCGCCGCGACACGTGGCGAAAAAAGCGGCGCGAGGATCGGCGTCATCGTCTTATCCCATCCGAGTGCAGCGGTTTTCTCCGCTTAGCGCTTCCCAAAATTCGGATCCGTGAAATCCGCTAACCGCAGAGCGACTCGTCGGATAACAGATTTCCTCGGATCCGTCGCTCTTGAGTTCACAAAAGTTCACTTTCGACAAATGTGAAGAATGGATCAAGGTGAGTGAAAGAAAAGTTGATGCCATCACCAAAAGGTCATTGATCCAGAGTAAACGCACTCACAACACGAAGAACAGGTCGGAAAGATTATCAACTCCTTCCTCACTCAAACCTCGATCCATTCGGGGCTAATGATGAAGTCATGTACAGGGTAGGGTCATAGACCTGCCCAAAGGTACCTTCCACAGGACACTCACAAGAGAAGCAGCCTTCCAGTCGACTCGGTAGGCTCCCACTCGACAGATTCAAAGACACTCGACTATGAAGATCCACTCGACCACCAAGAGTCCAAGAGCCACTCGGTATCCAAACGGTCTGAAGTTAAATAGTCTTTATGACCTTAATGACACTTTATGTAGGGCGTTACCAGTAACGTCTGGCCTTAACGTACCTTAAACCCTCTGCAACATGGGCTGGCTGGGGTCCTGGCGCACTCTATATAAGCCACCCCCCTCCACAGGTAGAAGGGTTCGCACCCCTGTAACACATACGCAATTAATCCAGTCGACCGCCTCAGGGCTCCGAGACGTAGGGCTGTTACTTCCTCCGAGAAGGGCCTGAACTCGTAAATCTCTTGCGTATACAACTACTCCATAGCTAGGATCTTGCCTCTCCATACCTACCCCCCATTCTACTGTCAGGCTTAGAACCACGACAGGGGGCGCCCCCCTACTAGGCACGCTCCCCTGTCTCCTGGACCCCCTGGTGGGCCCCTGGTGTCCATATTCTGCTATATTAGAGCTTTTACCCTGGAAAAAATCGTGGGCAAGCTTACGGGATGAAACTCCGCCGCCACGAGGCGGAACCTTGGCGGAACCAATCTAGGGCTCCGGCGGTGCTGTTCTATCGGGGACACTTCCCTCCGGGAGGGGGAAATCATCACCAACGTCATCACCAACGATCCTCTCATCGAGAGGGGGATCAATCTCCATCAACATCTTCACCAACACCATCTCCTCTCAAAACCCTAGTTCATCTCTTGTATCAAATCTTGTATCAAAACCCCAAATTGGTACCTGTGGGTTGCTAGTAGTGTTGATTACTCCTTGTAGTTGATGCTAATTGGTTTATTTGGTGGAAGATCATATGTTCAGATCCTTTATGCACATTATTACCCCCATGATTATGAACATGAATATGCTTTGTGAGTAGTTACGTTTGTTCTTGAGGACATGGGTGAAGTCTTGCTATTAGTAGTCATGTGAATTTGGTATTCGTTCGATATTTTGATGAGATGTATGTTGTTTTTTCCTCTAGTGGTGTTATGTGAACGTCGACTACATGACACTTCACCATTATTTGGGCCTAGAGGAAGGCATAGGGAAGTAATAAGTAGATGATGGGTTGCTAGGTGACGAAGCTTAAACCCTAGTTTATGCGTTGCTTCGTTAGGGGCTGATTTGGATCCATATGTTTAATGCTGTGGTTAGGTTTACCTTAATACTTCTTTTGTAGTTGTGGATGCTTGCAATAGGGGTTAATTATAAGTGGGATGCTTGTCCAAGTAAGGGCAGTACCCAAGCACCAGTCAACCCACATACCAAATTATCACAGTACCGAACGCGAATCATATGAACGTGATGAAAACTAGCTTGACGATAATTCCCATGTGTCCTCGGGAGCTCCTTTCTCATTATTAGAAATTGTCCAGGCTTATCCTTTGCTACATAAAGGATTGGGCCACCTTTCTGCACTTTATTTACTTTATTTACTCGTTACTCCTTACTATTTGTCTTATCACAAAACTATCTATTACCTACTATTTCAGTGCTTGCAGAGAAAACCTTACCGAAAACTTCTTATCATTTCCTTCTGCTCCTCGTTGGGTTCGACACTCTTACTTACCGAAAGGACTACGATTGATCCCCTACACTTGTGGGCCATCAAGACTCTTTTCTGGCGCCGTTGCCGGGGAGTGTAGTGCTTTTGGTGAGTGGAACTTGGTAAGGAAACATTTATATAGTGTGCTGAAATTTTCATTACTTGTCACTATGGAAACTAATCCTTTGAGGAGCTTGTTGGGGTATCTTCACCTGACCGAGAAGAGCAAGAGTTGCTCCTCAACCTACTGAACTTTATGAAAATATTTACTTTGAGATTCCTTGGTATGATAGAGAAACTGCTAGCTAATCCATTTGCAGGAGATGGAACATTACATCCCGATTTACACCTTATCTTTGTGGATGAAGTTTGTGGATTATTTAAGCTTGCAGGTATTCCCGATTGTCGGAATAATGGGCCACGGGTAGCCTCACCCGAGTCCCTGGATTTATCAAGACTTTGGGCCAGCTTCGCCTTGCTGTGCCCCAAGCTGAAGCTCCGCCCTCTTGGGGCGGCTAGCTCAGCGGCCCGGCCACCGGAGGGGCCGATCACCAGCCAGGCAGGCGCCACGAGCGGCCGGCTCCAGCCAGCCGGCCTCTAGGGAAGATGGCATCGAGCAGGCGGCCACCATGTAGCCTCAGAGTTTGTGCCCCCATCAAGAGGACGAGATGGGGCGTGGCTCCAGTGAAGCCCTCACCCCCGAATCTTGGGATTGGCGTGGCCACAGTGTCTCGTACGGGCGGAGATCTCCGCACGGCGTGGCACTGTTGCCACTCTCCCTTGACGTCACTCTGGGCAGGCGGAGCCCTGCTCCCCACGACAGCCTGTCAGTACGGCCCGCAGGCTGCGGGCCCTACCGGGCAGTGACATCCCATAAGACGGTGCACGCCGAACCAATCGGACCAGGAGAGGGCCGGCCTCCAGCAGGCGGCCGTTTCCTCTCTCGAAGCAAGCGCACCATTAACCTGATGAGACCAGGTGTGGCTACAGTGATCTCCCGCCAGGCGACGGGACTGTAGCCACACTGAGCTGACCAAGCCAGCGTCATTAGCAGCACGGCTATAGTGAGCAGCCACCAACCAGAACCGCCAGCGGTGGGAGCGGCCTGTCGGTTCCGTACCAGACTAGTCGGCGGGACCCACCAGGCGGCGGGCCCCAGTAGTCGGCGGAGAAGCCGGAGGCCGGAGACGCGACAGCCGGGCCCAGCAGCCAGCCAGATTACCATTGTACCCCTGGGGGGTAGGCCTATATAAACCCCCCAGGGCACCCATGCAAAGGGTTCCCACCCCATTAGACCTAGCCACATTCCTAGAGCAGGAGGGAGCTAGCCTTGCCTTCTCCTGCCTCTTGCATACAGCTCGCGGAGCAACTCTGTATCACTTGTGCCCTTAGTGATCATGCGGAGACCCCGCAGAGCAGGACTAGGGGTGTTATCTTCTAGGAGAGCCCTGAACCTGGGTAAAGTACGCCGGCGTTCGTGTCTACGCCTCATCCCGCTTCCGGGCACCAGGGATGTTCTACTCGCTCCCACAGTGGGGCGAGGCGCACCGTCTCCCGGAGATCTTCTCTGGACGGGAACCTTGTTCCTCCCTGGCGAGCGAAACCAGCCTAGCACACCCGACGGCGTCAGCCTCGATGCCCTGCATGGTGCGGAGATCGCCTGCGCGGTGAGCTGCCTCGCCGACCTCGTTGGCGAGGTTCACCTCTCCGACGAGCCGGCCTCCGACGCAGGCACCGGCTGCCCCGAGAGCCGCCTCGTCAGCCTCCTCGACCAGCTTCACGTCACCAGCGAGCAAGGTGTGGACCTAGAGTCTGTTGGCTCCATCGACCCGATGATCGTCGATTCTGACACGGCGTTGCTTGACGCGTTCCCCACCAACATGGTGATCTACGACGAGCCGCCTCCTCGCGAGCACAGCGGCGGGAGCACCGTAATGGAGGTGCTCGTCATCAACAGTGGCGAGCGCTCGAACGTAGATGCTCAAGACCCACTCGATGCAGCGCTGCGAGATTTTACGGCGCCCATCCCAAAAGATGCAGACACTGAGACGCTAGAGGCGCGCCGCGTCCAGCTCCTCGACACTGAGACACTGGCCAGCATGCGACGCCTCTCGGACGCCTATCGGCGCGAGATGGACCGAGCCGTCGGCGGCACGCCGGCTCCCGGGGGGCCTAGCCGCATTGGCCCTATCCGGCAGCGTGGCGGGACCATCGCCAGCATGTTTGGGGCAGAACGCCCCGTCTACGCCACGCTTGCAGAGAACATCCGGGCTGCCCAGGCGGTGACGGATGAGCTGGACAAGTACGAGGGCGACGAGCATCGCCACATGACGGAGCGAGTCCAGCAGCTCCTAGATGTGGCCGCCGCGCTGCACAAAGCCGGCTGCCGTGCTGAAGAGCCCGCCCTGCGGAATGAAGAGCCGCCCCTTCGCCAAGATCACGGCGCGACATCCCGGACGCCGACTGGCGGCGCCCGCGGAAGACGAGGCAACGAGCCGGCGGCTAGCCGAGGCCGGACTCGCCTTTCCATCGAGCGTGACGAAGACGGCCGCCCGCAAGTGGTGGAGCGCCGAGGCGATCCTTCGCCTCCCCCGCCTCGCGGAGCAAGACATCCCACTCCGCCGCCTGTCATGCACCCGACACTCGGTGACCGCCTTGGCCGCCGAGAGGGAGTCGGAGAAAACGATGCCCGCCATTGGATCGACCACCTCAACCGATCCCTGGCGCTAGAAGAAGAAGACGCGCTGGACCCGCCTTGCTTTGACCCCCGAATCCGAGATGGGCCCTTTCCCAAAGGGTTTACTCTCCCGCGAGATATGCCCAAATACACCGGCTCCATGAAGCCAGAGGATTGGCTAGTCGACTACTCGACAGCCGTCAGCATGGCAAACAGCAACAAGCGCGTTGCCGTGAAGTACGTCCCTCTCATGCTTCAGGGCACAGCCCGGACATGGCTCAACAGCCTGAAGCCCCGCAGCATCAACAGCTGGGTTGATTTCACCGAGGCCTTTGTACGCAACTTCACCAGCACCTACAAGCGGCCTCCCAAGCCCCGACAGCTCTCCTTGTGCGTCCAAGGGCCCAGCGAATCAACTCGCGACTACCTCACGCGCTGGGCCGAGCTGCGCAACTCCTGCGAAGGCGTGCACGAGGTGCAGGCAATCGAGTATTTCACCGCCGGGTGCCGAGAGGGCACCCTCCTCAAGCATCGACTTCTCTGCGACGAGCCTGCGACGCTCGACGAGCTGCTAATCATCGCCGACAAGCACGCCACGGCCGACTCCTCCATGAAGGCGGAAATCCTAGTGGATGCATCCGGCAAGGTGGCACCTCAAGCCCGTCGGACTCCGGCTGGTGAGACCAGTCGGCGACAGCATCCAGGTGACAACAAGCGGAAGGCCACTCAGCCGGCTTCCACCAGCCGACAAGTCGCGACAATTGAGGATCAGCAGCCGGAGGGGCAGCCGGCACCCAAGCGTCAGAAGGGCGGCAAATCCAATTGGCTGCCCGCTTTCTCTTATGAGCAGACCCTAGATGCACCTTGCAAGTTCCATAGCGGTGCAAAGCCGTCCAACCATACCACTCGGAAGTGTCACTGGCTCACCAGAATTACCAAGGGAGATGGACTCTTGCCTCCTCCGCCTGCCGGACCGCCGCCTCCTCAGCCCTAGTAGCCGGCGGCCCGGCCAGTCAGCGCCATACAAGACGAGTACCCAGAGGAACACAGAGCTTATGTTGTGTTCACTAGCATGGCCGATGACAGACGCAGCAGGTGGCAACAACAAGAAGTGCAAGCACGGTGGCCATAAGTACTCCAGAATTCATGTTTTGGTCTGAGAAGCCTATCAGTTGGAGTAGGGCCGACCACCCGGAAGTGATGCCTTCCCCAGGTTCATACGCCCTGGTCCTAGAAGCTACCTTTGCGACGGAGAGGCGGGCAGCGCGTTTTTTCCAGAGTCCTGATAGATGGCGGCAGCAGCATCAATATCCTGTACCGTGACACAATGGAGAAGTTGGGAATCAAGCAGAAGCAGCTCATCCCCAGTCAGACTGTATTCCATGGCATAGTCCCTGGCCTTTCCTGCTCACCAATCGGCAAGACCCAGATTGATGTTCTCTTCAGAGACAAGAATCATTTCCGCCGTGAGCCATTTTGGTTTGAACTGGTGGACCTCGAAAGCCCCTACCATGCACTGCTTGGCCGACCAGCTCTGGCCAAGTTCATGGCAGCCCCCCACTATGCTTACCTCAAGATGAAGATGCCGAGTACCAAGGGGATCCTGACCGTAGTCGGAGACTACAAGAAGTCGGTCGCTTGCGCCACAGATTGCAGCCGGCTGGCCAATTCCCTCCTGATTGTAGCTGAGAAGCGACTCCTAGACCGGGTGGTGGCGTTGGCAGGCAAGAAGCCGGAAATGTCACCCATCCCCAAGGAGTCGGAGGTTGAGGGCTCGTTCAAGCCGGCCAAGGAAACAAAGAAGATACCCTTGGACCCGAAGCACCCGAAGAGGCACGTTGTCATAGGTGCAAACCTTGACAGCAAATAGGAAAGCGAGCTCGTCGATTTCCTCCGTGAGAATCGGGACATCTTCGCATCGTCTCCCAAAGACATGCCGGGTGTTCCGACGGATTTCGCCGAGCACAAGTTACATGTCCGACCTGACGCCAAACCGGTTAGGCAGCCCTTGCGCCGCCTGTCAAAGAGAAGAGAAGAGTTGTCGGAGAAGAGATAGCCCGGCTTCTAGCAGCCAGATTCATCATGGAAGTGTTCTTTCCAGAGTGGCTGGCCAACCCAGTCCTGGTATTGAAGAAAAATAAGCAGTGGCGCATGCATGCGCATTGACTATACTAGCCTCAACAAAGCCTACCCCAAAGATCCCTTTGCTCTGCCAAGACTTGATCAAGTGATAGACTCCATAGCCAGATGCGAGTTGTTGAGCTTCTTGGATGCATACTCAGGGTACCATCAGATAAAGCTGAACCTGGCCGACAGGCTAAAGACCGCCTTCATCACGCCATTTGGAGCCTTCTGCTACCTGACCATGACGTCCGGCTTGCGAAACGCCGGCGCCACGTTTAAGCGTTGCATGCAGAAGTGCCTCCTCAAGCAAGTCGGCAGAAATGCCCATGTCTATGTGGATGATGTGGTGGTGAAGACGGAGAAGCGTGGCATGCTGCTAGAAGACCTCAAGGAAACCTTTGAGAACTTGCGCCGATTCCAGATCAAGCTCAACCCGGAGAAATGTGTTTTTGGAGTACCGGCCGGCCAGCTGCTTGGCTTTCTGGTTTCAGAGCGCGGCATAGAGTGCAACCCGGTGAAGATCAAGGCCATTGAGAAGATGGAGGTGCCCACCCGATTGTTGGACGTGCAGAAATTCACCGGCTGCCTGGCATCAATTAGCTGTTTCATCAGTCGGCTGGGTGAGAAGGCTCTTCCCATGTACCATCCTATGAAGAAGACCACTTTTTTCGAGTGGAATGACAAGGCGGGTGAAGCTTTTCTCCAACTGAAAAAAGATGTTGACGGCCCCGCCTATCTTGGCGGCTCCGATCAAGAAAGAACCCATGCTCCTCTACATCGCCGCTACCAGTCGGGTTGTCAGCACAGTTATTGTGGTAGGGCGAAAGGAGGAGGGCAGAGCATTGCCGGTCCCGAGACCGGTATATTACTTGAGTGAAGTACTGTACGCCTCCAAGCAAAACTACCCACATTATTAGAAGATGTGTTATGGTGTGCACTTTGACGCCAAGAAGCTGAAGCCTTACTTTCAAGAGCACCCAATAAACCGTCGTCTGCACGGCTCCACTTGCTAAAATCATTGGAAGCTGAGATGCTTCTGGCCGAGTGGCCAAGTGGGCTATCGATCTAGCCCCTTATACCATCTACTATCAGCCCCGCACCGCCATCAAGTCACAGGTGTTGGCCGACTTCCTCGTCGACTGGGCCGAGACCCAGTACCTACCGCCAACACCAGACTCCACCAATTGGCGGATGCATTTTGATGGTTCCAAAATGCGCACCGGTCTGGGAGCCGGCATCGTCCTCACCTCTCCCAAAGGCGACAAGCTCAAATATGTGCTGCAAATCCATTTTGCCGCCTCCAACAACGTAGCAGAATATGAGGCACTCATACATGGACTTCGGCTCGCCAAGGAACTCGACATTCGCCGGATCCTGTGCTATGGCGACTCTGACTTGGTGGTCCAGCAGTCGTCAGGCGACTGGGACGCCAAGGATGCAAATATGGCAAGCTACCGCTTCCTTGTGCAGTAGCTCAGTGGATACTTTGACGGGTGCGAGTTCCTCCATGTGCCAAGAAATGATAATGAGCAAGCAGATGCCTTGGCACGGATCGGCTCCACCCGACAAGCGATACCAGCCGGCGTCGCCTTACAGCACCTCCTCAAGCGGTCTGTCAAACCGTCACCAGAGTCCGACTCCATCTTCGTGCCGGCACCTCCTGAAGCAGTCGGATCCGACTTGAGGATACCAGAAGCCGGCGCGGGGACTTCGGCAGGCGGCCCGGGGACTGCAGCCGTCACATTCGGCCCGGGAATTCCAGAGCCCGGCCAGGGGACTGCACCAGTCGGCTCGGGGACTTCTTCAAGACAGCAGGCGACAGCCGACTCCAACCCGCCGCCTCCCAGCCCAACAGCCCTCGTACAAGTTGCTGTCGTAGCCGTCGAAGAGATAGCAGCACCATCATGGGCTCAACCCATCCTCAAATTTCTGGTAAACAAAGAGCTGCCAGCCAACGAGACTGTGTCCTGACAAGTGCAACGGCGAGCGGCGGCATACACCATAGTCAACAAAGAGCTGGTTCGGCGCAGTGTCACTGGTGTGTACCAGCGTTGTGTGGAGCTGGACCAGGGCCAATCAATCCTCAGAGATATTCACCAGGGCGAATGCGGTCACCACACGGCCTCAAGAGCACTCGTGGCCAAAGCTTTTCGCCATGGCTTCTTCTGGCCGACTGCTCTTGAAGAGGCCAAAGAGTTGGTCCACAAGTGCTAGGGGTGCCAGAGATTCCGCTCCACGCCACACTTGCCAGCTTCTGCACTCAAGACTATTCCCATTGCTTGGCCCTTTGCTGTTTGGGGTTTGGATATGGTGGGGCCATTCAAGACAGCCCGTGGCGGCATGACTCATCTGCTTGTCGTTGTCGACAAGTTCGCCAAGTGGATAGAGGCCATGCCAATCAAGAAACTGAATGGGCCGACTGCCATGACCTTCATCGCTGACATCACCACTTGATACGGTATACCGCATAGCATCATCACCGACAATGGCACAAACTTTGCCAAAGGAGCCTTGGCTCATTTCTACGCGACACAGGGCATCCGACTGGACTTAGCGTCCGTTGCCCACCCGTAGTCAAACGGTCAGGTTGAGAGAGCAAACGGCCTAATCTTGTCCGGCATCAAGCCCCGACTGGTCGAGCCTCTTGAGCGTTCGGCCGGCTGCTGGCTCGATGAGTTGCTGGCCGTCCTCTGGAGCATGCGCACAACTCCGAACAAGTCGACCAGCTTCACGCCCTTCTTCCTCATCTACGGTGCTGAAGCCGTCATCCCGACGGACATAGAGTTCGACTCCCCGCGAGTCACCATGTACACGGAGGCGGACGCCAAGGAGGCGCGAGAAGACGGCATCGACCTGCTAGAAGAGAGCCGGCTGTTGGCACTCAGCCGGTCCGCCATCTACCAGCAGAGTCTGCGCCGATATTACAACCGCAAGGTGAAGCCAAGATCCTTCCAAGAGGGAGACCTTGTGCTCCGACTGATCCAGCGAACAGCCGGCCAGCACAAGCTCTCGGCGCCTTGGGAAGGCCCCTTCATCATCAGCAAGGTGCTGGGCAACGACTCCTACTATCTGATAGACGCTCAGAAGCCCAGAGCGCGCAAAAGAGATGATTCAGGCAAGGAGACGGAGAGGCCGTGGAATGCAAACCTCCTCCGGAGATTTTACAGTTGAAAGCAGTATGTATCACGCTACCTTTTGTATTATGTACAAAGACTCCGGGGCCCCCGAGACGAACTCGGGGACTGCCCTCGTTTTATCTATATATGATAAGTGTTACGCCCATGCGTGTGCCTTGTTATTAATTTCCGCCTGGCACTGGGTCGACCAGTCGGCCCGGAGGTTTGCCGCCTTCTACTATATGCCACCTCCTGCAGCCGGACAAGTAATGTGTTGGCACCTAAAACTTCTTCTGTCAGAAGCCACAGCTCGCAGAGCGACTGAATGGCGGACAGGAGTGGCAAAACAATGCCCACATGAAAAATGGTTAAGGAAAAAGCGCATATAGTCGAGGCCGGCACCGTACATGCCCGGCCGGCTGCCGAGCAACCGGCCGGCCGGCTTCTACTTCCCTTGCCAAAACCTCCAAATGGCTAAGTACTTGCCTTCCCGCAAAAAGCTAAGTACTCAAACCAGCCGCAGTCCGCAGAGCGGCTGCTTGGCTGGCAAGAGGATAGCCAAGGGAGGGCGGCAAAGGAAAAAAGCAAGGAGTATAGGCAAGGAAAGTTAGAAATCGGCAAAACAAAGCATAAAGTTGCGATAGAATATTTACATAAATAAAGGCCCATCGGCCAGCATTCAACAAGTTTGATATACACCCCATGGGTGGAATTGTGCGAATTTAACAAAAATGTCCAGACCAGCAAGCAGGAAAAGGAAAGATAAACACCCTAGGGAGCAGCGGAAGACTCCGACTGGACGCTAGGGTCGGCAGTGCCGGTTGGCGTAGCAGACGGCTCCTACTGGGCGCCGGGGTCAACGGCGCCGGTTGGTGCGACAGGCGGTTCCGGCTGGGCGCTGGGGTCGACAGTGCCAGTTGGTGCAGCAGGCGGCTCCGGCTGGATGACGGAGTCAGCTGCGCCGATTGGCGCGACAGGCGGCTCTGGCTGAGCGCTGGAGTCGGCGTTGCCAGTCGGGACGGCGGAGGGCTGGATGACGGAGTCGGTGGCGTCTATCGGAGGCACGGGCGGCTGGTCGGTCACCACCTGGCCGCCTCCAGCAGCAGTCGGCGCTTTGGAGCGCGGGTCGTTGCTTGAGGCCCGGTCGGGGTGGGGCTGATCATCCTCACCAGCCTCCGGCACGTCCACGTCGCTATCCTCCTCCTCCTCCTCCTCCTCATCCTCCTCCTCCTTTCCCTCCTCCCCTTCATCGCTGGAGTCGATGACTTCGGCCGAGTCCTCGCTGTCCTCCCGGTTCAGCCCGAGCCACTCCTGCGGGGCTTCGGCGCCTTCCTCGACCACCTCCGGAACGAAGATGCTGGTGTCTGTGAAGTCGGCGATCGCCGCCGCCCTGTTGATAAGCTCGGCCTCCACCGCCGCCAGCTCCTCCTGTGCTTCCAGTCGGAATGTGGCCAACTGGGCTAAGTCTAGCAGGGGATACCACGCCTTGACGAACTCAAGGGCCCGGCGCGCTCCTGCGCGGGCCGCAGAGCCCTTCCAGGCCTCCAGGCGGCTGGCCGCCACCTCCAGCCAGTCGGCGGTCCGACTTGGGGTGCGTGGAGCCGGCAAGCCTGGCGAGAGGGCGGAAACCTCCTGGGCCCTGACGCGCTGAAGACGGCACAACACTTGATGGGCGGGCCGAAGACGTGCCTGGATGCTGAGGATCTGCTCACTGAGGGTCCGGGGGGCGTCAGCAGCAATCTGCACGCCTTCCGCCCTCCGCTCCTCGCGCTGGGCCTCGATGATTTGGTTGGCGGCGACGGAGTCACCCGGGAAGAAATCTGCTCGGGTGGAGGGCAAGAACATACAAAGTCAGAAACAACCAGTCGGCTTAGACAAAGGCCGACAGCTCAAGACAAGAAATAAGGAGAATAAAAGCTTACCGTCGACCAGGTCCTCGATGCTGTTGAAGCAGGCCGTCGTCTGCGTCTCCTTGTCGGCCCAGGCGGCGTGCTCGGTTTCAAACCCTGCGAGGAGATCGGACTCCTTCGCCTTTGCCTCCCGCTGGGCCGTCTTGAGGGCCTCCGTCGTTTCGGCAAGCTGAGCGACCAGCCGGTCTCGCTACTCGGTCAGCTTGCCGCACTCCGCCTCCTTGCCGCGTAGAGCGGTGTTGGCTTCGCCTAGCTGCTGTTGCAAGGCGGCGTTGGCTTCTGTAAAAGGAACAAAAAGTAGAAAGAGCGTCAGGCAAAAAAGAAAAAATGGATGTAGTTGGCGGGGAGATCCGGCCCGACTGCTCAGCAGTCGGCCCGAATCTCGGGGACTACAGCCCGCAGGTGCATAATCGCGCCCTCGCAGAGAAGAAGTAGTCAACAAAGGTAGAGCCACTGAGGAGATTCGGCCCGACTGCCCAGCAGTCGGCCCGAACCTCGGGGACTACAGCCCGCGGGTGCGCCAGCACGTGGCCGCAAAGAAAGGAAATCGGAACTTACTCCGGCTCTCGGACAGATGGGCGGTCTGCATCTCCAGCTCCCGTACCCTGGAGTTGAAGGTGACCGCGTGAAGGTTGTGGTAGTCCTACAGAGGGAGTACCAGATAAAGTCAACATTTGACACACACACAAGTTAAAGTTCCAGACCGCCTGCTCAGCAGCCGGCCCGAAACTTGGGGACTACACCCAGTGGGTGCGCTAGCGCGCCCCCACGAAGAAAGCAAGAAGATCAAGAAAACAAAGAAAACTTACGCGGATGGCTGCCCGCGACTCCAGGAAGGCTTTGTTGCAGCGCTTGAGGGCTTTGGCTTCAGCCTGCAGCTTGGCCTGGATGTCAAGGGACGCCTGGGCCAGGGCGCCCGTCCCTCCCCCGGGTACCCAGCCGGCCGGCGCGGCGCTGGTCGCTTCGGTGTCGGGGATCGACGAGCTCGTGGCACCGGCTTCTAGCGGCCATGGCGCCAAGGCCGCCTTTGCAAACGACGGCGCGCGGGTGAGCGGACCTCAAGAATCAGGTCCGTGACCACCATGTCCCCGACTGGTGGCACCGGCTGTAGGGGAACGCAATGGAAAATGAAAATTTTCGGTATAGCGAGCACGCCCAGGACCACTATGGAGACTGCATACAAGGTATGATCTGATCCATACCGACTCGAAGCGCAGCGGAAGAAGAGTCGGTGTAGATCGTTGGTGCAGATCCCCGCAGCTAGGATTTACAACTTCCCAACCGCGAGGATGTACTCTCTCTCCGGACAGTCCTTCAGGAGGCGGTCGGACAGTCCCTCGGACGATGTCGCGGACAGCCCTTCGGGAGGACCCTCGAAACTCGGACAGAGACTCAGACAACCCTTCGGGAGGACACTCGAACAGCCCCTAGGGAAAAAGATCGAAAACTACAATCTCTCTACGGGGTTGCACACATACGGTGTCAGCTATCCGGTAGGGCTTCGCCGTCCAGAACTAGTTCCTGCCGGAACCCAGACAGCCTTACGGCTCTACGAAACTCTTTTCATGGGAGGGAGACAAGAAGCCAGATAATGCATGGCATGTGTATGAGGGCAAGGGATGAAAAGATGGCAGCCCTCACCTCCTCTATTTATAGGAAAGCCAAGGGGTAGTGTGCCTCCATATTTTTACCAAAAAACCCCATGCATTAGGTCACACATGAGGGTGTTAAGGTAAAATGGGATGCCATGTGGAGCTCCAAGGAGCTCCACCACCCATGGACGGCCACCCCTAGGGGGCCCCCCAAATGGGGTTCCTTCCCTTGTAAGGCACTACCTTCTAGAACTTTGACCAAGTCCAAAAAGGTGGCTCTACATAAATATCCCAAAAAGCACTTTCACTATTCACGACGACATTTTTCAGCGTCTGTTCGAACTGAAAATATTTATGTGGGCTTAGAACATTTCCTTTACCCACCATAATAATTTTCAACGCGTTCTGAAACAATTCCGGTTTTAGTGATTTTTATCTGCGAAACGCATCTGAAGTGGCTCCGGCAGCTCCGGAACATTTCCGGTTTTTATCTTAGGAAATTCCAAAAAGCTTCCAGAATGATTCTGGCACCCTCCAAGAATTATCAGGCATTTGCCGAAACCAATTTGACTTAATGGTATATCCCGAAACAACTTTTCGGTATCATCGAAACTCATCTGATGACCTCTCTCTGCGGTACAATTCCGCTGTCTGAAACTTTTCCGGTGTCCAAAACTTTTTCGGTGATTTTCGCTGAGACTCCCTGTCTAGTATTCAGCAGATTGATGACCCTTAAGCGTGTGACCCTATAGGTTCGGTGAAGTATAGACATGACCCGGAACCCCTTCCGATCAATGATCAACATCGGAGCCGTGGACACCCATATTGACCCCTATACCCACACGAATGAATATTGAGTGAACCTCCTATTGCATGAGCTATTCCTTTTGTTTAGCGATATGTCACAAACACCGAGGTGAGATTTATTGCATTCCGTGGATCAACAATTTGTCCACCATGCAAGTTACCTCGTTACCGGTTTTGTTCTCGTTTCTCGTTTCAGTGTTCCGGCATCCCAGTGATCAAATCACAATGTGTCTGGCCAGATGATGATGGATACCGTTACACCGAGAGGGCCCGAGTATATCTCTCCATCATCGGAGGAGCAAATCCCAATCTTGAGCTATCTTGTTACTTGCCATACCTTTCCGTGAACCCGTAAGCACCGTAATAGCCACCCGATTCACGGATGGCGTTTAACAAACCCCAAAGTTCACGAAGCAAGTATGAAGGAACTTGATACTCTCATGGTCTAAGGAATTATGCAAACATTAACTTCTCTGTTTTATTAACCATTAACTTGTGACGAATGTATCTCATAGCATAACATCAAAATGGGTTGATTCAACAAAAATGTTCTACCAACATCGTGCCCTCATAATTGCCAGCATAGACATGCCCATGATCAGGAAAACATGATCATCATGCAATACATGAGCCAGTCTTAGAGGCAAGACTAGGAATACATTTTACCGTTTAGTATACCACACGTGCACATGAGTTTTCCTCCGAGCCTCGTGGATATTGCAGACTCGAGAATCATTGCAGTTATAGCGTGGAAGCTAAACATTCATTACAAACTTTGGAGATACAAAATAACTGATATTACTGCCTCTAGGGCATATCTCCTACAGACTCCCACTTGCACTAGAGTCATAATCCAGTTACATGGCTTCCCTAACACCAATGGCTATCCGGTGTTGCTCATGCTTTGCTCGTGGTAGAGGCTTCGTCATCGGGTCTGACACATTCAGATCCGTGTGAACTTTGTGTACTTTCACTAAACCCTCTTCGACATGATGTCGAATGAGTTTATATTTGCGTTGAATATGTCTTGTCTTATGGTGGGAACTTGGCTCCCTTGCCTGAGCCACGACGCCACTATTATCACAATAGATCTCCATCGGGTCCTGGGCACTAGGAACCACACCAAGGTCTTCAAGAAATTGCTTGATCCATACCGCCTCCTTGGAGGCTTCTGAAGCAGCAACATATTCTGCCGCCGTCGTAGAATCCACCACAGTCTTTCGTTTGGAACTTTTCCAATTAACTGCGCCGCCGTTCAATATGAAAACATAGCCTGATTGAGATTTGAAGTCATCTGGGTCAGTCATGAAGCTTGCATCAGTGTAACCACTTACAATGAGCTCTTCATCACCTCCATACACAAGGAGTAAATCCTTGGTCCTTCTGAGGTAATTAAGAATACCCTTGACTGCGGCCCAGTGTTCCAACCCTGGATCACTTTGGTACCGGCTGATAACACTTAGCGCATAGGAAACGTCTGGTCTTGTACATAGCATGGCATACATAATAGAACCAACTATCGAGGCATATGGAACATCATTCATTTGCACTTGCTCATCGAGAGTCCGAGGACTCTGATTCTTGCAAAGCACTGTGCCAGGTGACATGGGGAGTAGGCCTTTCTTGGAGTTCTCCATGTTGAACCGTTTCAACACCTTGTCAATGTACGTGCTTTGGCTAAGCGCTATCAGGCGTTTTGATCTATCTCTATAGATTTTGATTCCCAATACATATGCCGCTTCACCTAAGTCTTTCATTGAAAACCTCTTTTTCAACGAGTCTTTTATTTCGCTAAGAAAATTCACGTCATTTCCAATCAACAATATGTCATCCACATACAAGATTAGAAATGCTTTTGCGCTCCCACTAAACTTCTTGTAAACACAAGATTCTTCGTCATTCCTGATGAAGCCAAATTCTTTGACCACTTCATCAAAACGAATGTTCCATCTCCTTGACACTTGCTTCAGACCATAAATGACTTTCTGAAGTTTGCATACCTTTCCAGCATCCTCATGAATGACAAAACCTTCTGGATGTATCATGTATACATCCTCTTTGAGGTTTCCATTTAGGAAAGCCATTTTGACATCCATCTGCCATATTTCATAGTCGAAATAAGCAGCAATTGCTAGCAATATCCGAACAGACCTAAGCATAGCTACGGGCGAGAAAGTCTCGTCGTAGTCCACTCCTGGAACTTGAGTGAACCCTTTCCCAACAAGTATAGCTTTGTGGATAGTAATGTTACCATCCGCGTCCGTCTTTCTTTTGAAAATCCATTTACATCCAATTGGCTTTACGCCTTCTGGAAGTTCTTCCAAGTTCCAAACTTGGTTTTCGTACATGGATTCCATTTCGGATCTCATGGCTTTGTGCCATTCTTTTGAGCTGGGCCCCGCCATCGCTTCCTTGTAGTGCGCAGGTTCATCGTCTTCAAGAATGAAGATTTCGTTATGAAACCATTCAGGTGGCTGGATAGCCCTACCTGATCTGCGCGGTTCAGTTACAACATTGTCTGAAATCTCCGCATCATATGCGACAACTTTCGGCTCAGTTGCAGGGATAATTAGTGGAATTTCTTCCGGTTCCATAGCCATATCAACAGTTGCCGAAGATTCACTAATCTCATCAAGTTGTACTGTCCTCCCACTTAATTCTTTGGCGAGAAATTCTTTCTCAAGAAAGACTCCGCTTTTAGCGACAAACACTTTGTGCTCGGAGGGTAGGTAGAAGGAATACCCAATTGTTTCTTTTGGATAACCTACAAAGTTACACTTGTATGATCTGGGATCGAGTTTGGTAGGTTGTAAATGTTTTACATGTACCTCACATCCCCAAATTTTAGTATGCGACAAATGGGTTTCGTCCCATTCCACATCTCATGTGGTGTCGTCTTAACAGACTTATACGGTGCTCTGTTTAGTGTGTGAGCGGCAGTTTCAAGTGCATGACCCCAAAAAGATATCGGCAGATCTGTAAGAGACATCATCGACCTTACCATGTCGAACAGGGTTCGGTTACATCTTTCCGATACTCCGTTTCTCTGTGGAGTTTCGGGAGGCGTAAGCTGTGAAACGATTCCACGGTCACTCAGATGTTGGCCAAACTCAAGACTAAGATATTCGCCTCCGTGAACAGACCGCAAAAACTTAATCTTTTTGTTACGATGATTTTCTACCTCATTCTGAAATTCATTGAACTTTTCAAAGGTTTCTGACTTATGCTTCATTAAGTAGATATAGCCATACCGACTTAAATCATCAGTAAAAGTCACGAAGTAGAAATACCCACCCCGTGCGGCTGTGCTCATTGGACCACATGCATCACTATGTATTATTTCCAGTAATTCACCCGCCCGTTCAGGATGACCCGTGAACGGCGTATTGGTCATTTTCCCCATCAGACAAGCTTCACATGTGTCAAATGATTCAAAATCAAAGGACGGTAAAACTCCATCTCTCTGGAGTCTTTGCATGGGTTTCTTTCCGATGTGGCCAAGCCGACAGTGCCACAAGTGGTGGTGGTATCAGCCTTCTTAAGGCGTTTGGCATTCACGTTAAAGACATCATTTTCACATTCAAGATTTAGTATGAAAAGGCCCCCAACAATGGGTGCAAATCCATAAACATATCCTTACAATAAAGTGAACAACCATTGTTCTCAGACTTGTATGAATACCCATCGTGTACTAAACATGATCCGGAGATAATGTTTCTACACAACACTGGAACAAAATAACAGTTACTTAGTTCTAAGATAAATCCTGAAGGGAGACGTAGAGGCATAATGCCGACGGCTTGAGCGACGATCCCAATGCCATTCCCGACGCGCATTACGACTTCATTCTCTGCCAGCTTGCGCTCCTTCTGAAGGCCCTGTATCGAGTTGCAAATGTGAGCAACCGATCCGGTATCAAATACCCAAGACTTAGAATTTTCGCTAGCAAGCAAAACGTCAATGACATTAACCTGTATAACAATTATACCTTTTCCGGTTTTCCCGGTCTTCTTATCTTCCAGATACTTCTTGCAGTTTCTCTTCCAGTGTCCTGTGCCCTTGCAGTAGAAGCACTCAGTTTCATTCTTGGCTCCACCCTTAGAGTTGCTTTGGGAGCCGGTCTTACCGGTGCCCTTGCCCTTCTTTGGCTTGCCTTTCTTCTTTTTGAAACTGGCGGTTTTATTCACAAGCAACACTTGCTTGCGATTTTTCCGCAGTCCTCCCTCTATAGTTTTCAGCATGGCGAGCACCTCTTCGGGTGTTTTCTCCATCCCTGTCATGTTGTAGTTCATGACAAAACCATCGTAAGACGGGGGGAGTGAAGAAAGCAACATGTCCATCATATGGCCAGGTGGAAGTGGAAATTCCAAGGCTTTAAGCCTTTCAGAATAGCTAATCATTTTGACCATGTGTTCGCCAACTGAACTACCCTCAGCCATCTTGCAATCATTCAAAGCCTTCATGATATCATATCGTTCAGACTTTGCGGTTTCCTTGTACAAAGCATCCAATTCCCGGATCATATCACGGGGTTTATGGAATTCAACACGTTTTTGAAGCCCTGTACTCATGCAAGCTAGCATGAGGCACTGCACTAAGTTGTGATCATCATCCTTAGTGGCCCAGACATTTTGTTCATCTTTCGGGGCCTCTGCCGCCGGTTTAGCTGGAAGAGCAGTTTCAAGCACGTACAACTTCTTAGCGCTCCTCAGGACAATCCTTAGGTTACGGACCTAGTCCGCATAGTTGTTTCCAGTCGTAGCTAACTTCTCTTTCTCTAACATCGGGCCTAAGTTGAACGCGGTGTTGCGAGCCATTTGATCTACAACGGAAAACACAAGTTTCACTTAGACTTTGTTTATAATGAAATTTGCACTAGTGAATAAACATTTTTATTCTAAAGTGTGCTCCCACTCAAATCAATATCTCTCAAAATTGATTTTGAGTGATTCAAGATCCAAATATCAATTCAACGTCATAGAATCATCATCTCATGACGAGGATTTCAATTGGTAGGCCAACTTGCCGAGCACATCTCCATGTGACTCTTGTTCATCTTTCGATGCGTGTGTTCCGAGCTCAGGACAATCCTGGCATGAACGTCAAGACAACCAAGTGATCTTGCTGCGAGGTCTGACCTCACCCGCCTTACATTTCTCCAATCGTTCGTACCCATGCATCCATGGCGCACCCCGAAAGGATAGATGTTGTGACAGTGCTGCACTTGGGAGAACACTAACTACTTGATATTTTAAGTGAGAGATCACCCTAATAAAAGCGACTACCGCGCAATCAAGAAGGGTGCATCAAGAGGGATAAACATCTCAGGCAATTCATAATAGCATGATATGGTATAGCCTCTTCTGACGGAGAAGTCAAGTATTTCTTCGTCTCCGGCATTCGCGTCGGTGTTCACCTTGTCGATGCACCAGATAATATTGATATCTCCATAGCTAATAAAATAAGTGCATTACTTAAGGTTGACACGCAGGTCATTAAAGTGCAATCATATGGCTCCAGCCATCATGCCGAATCATGACACGTAGGTCATGTTAATTACATCATATAGTCATCTCATACATAATCAAATTGAACATGAGAATTGCTATACCACATCACATGCACATCCTGCAAAACCAAGTTAGACGCCTCTAATCGGTTTATGCAAAATTTTATTGTGCGTGGCTTCTAAGGTTTTGACTTAAACCGCAGCTACCAACGTTTTATCATCAAGTATGATTATTCAAGTTGCTAGATTAACATCTCAGGGTGTATGAAACACGAGATAATTAAATCTCGAGCCCCATACTAAACTTCGTCATACGCATGACCCCCGTGCATATCATATCTGCAATGCCCTTTTATCTACGAATTTCATCTTTCTTTTGACTATGGAAGAACCCAAAGAACTGATAGCACTTCCATGATCAATCAGGATCACGGATTGCCAGAACTTTGTCAAATTCCACCATGCTGTCTCGAGATTGAGCAAACGCAAATTCTAGGGAAGCGACAAGAACGTCGGGTAACAGATTTCATCTGTCACCCGCATAAATAATTTTCGGCAATAGATCTCATCTACTCCAAAATTATATTATGCAATACCCATACATCTCCATGTATTCTAGATCGTAAACTACATCTACGCATAGCATGACTCTTGATGCCACTGTAGGGGAACACAATGGAAAACGAAAATTTTCGGTATAGCGAGCACGCCCAGCACCACTATGGAGACTGCATACAAGGTTTGATCTGATCCGTACCGACTCGAAGCGCAGCGGAAGAAGAGTCGGTGTAGATCGTCGGTGCAGATCCCCGCAGCTAGGATTTACAACCTCCCAACCGCGAGGATGTACTCCCTCTCCGGACAGCCCTTCGGGAGGCGGTCGGACAGTCCCCCGGACGATGTCGCGGACAGCCCTTCGGGAGGACCCTCGAAACTCGGACAGAGACTCGGACAGCCCTTCGGGAGGACACTCGAACAGCCCCTCGGGCAAAAGATCGAAAACTACAATCTCTATATGGGGTTGCACACATACGGTGTCAGCTATCCGGCAGGGCTTCGCCGTCCAGAACTAGTTCCTGCCAGAACGCAGACAGCCTTAAGGCTCTACGAAACTCTTTTCGTGGGAGGGAGAAAAGAAGCCAGATAATGTATGGAATGTGTATGAGAGCAAGGGATGAAAAGATGGCATCCCTCACCTCCTCTATTTATAGGAAAGCCAAGGGGTAGTGTGCCTCCATATTTTTACCAAAAAACCCCATGCATTAGGTCACACATGAGGGTGTTAAGGTAAAATGGGATGCCATGTGGAGCTCCAAAGAGCTCCACCACCCATGGCCGGCCACCCCTAGGGGCCCCCCAAAATGGGGTTCCTTACCTTGTAAGCCACTACCTTCTAGAACTTTGACCAAGTCCAAAAAGGTGGCTCGACATAAATATCCCAAAAAGCACTTTCATTATTCATGATGACATTTTTCAGCGTCCGTTCGAACTGAAAATATTTATGTGGGCTTGGAACACTTCCTTTACCCACCATAATAATTTTCAATGCGTTCCGAAACAATTCCGGTTTTAGTGATTTTCATCTGCGAAATGCATCTGAAGTGGCTCCGGCAGCTCCGGAACATTTCTGGATTTTATCTCAGAAAAATCCAAAAAGCTTCCAGAATGATTCTGGCACCCTCCAAGAATTATCAGGCATTTGCCGAAACCAATTTGACTTAATGGTATAACCCGAAACAACTTTTCGGTATCATCGAAAATCATCCAATGACCTCTCTCTGCGGTACGATTCCGTTATCTGAAACTTTTCCGGTGTCCGAAACTTTTTCGGTGATTTTCTCTCAGACTCCCTGTCTAGTATTCAGCAGATAGATGACCCTTAAGCGTGTGACCCTATAGGTTCGGTGAAGTATAGACATGACCCGGAACCCCTTCCGATCAATGATCAACATCGGAGCCGTGGACACCCATATTGACCCCTATACCCACACGAATGAATATTCGAGTGAACCTCCCGATGCAGTGAGCTATTCCTTTTGTTTCGCGATATGTCACAAACACCCGAGGTGAGATTTATTGCATTCCTATGGATCAACAATGTAACATCCCAAATTTTCAATTTGGAATGTTATACATTAGGTCATCATGCATATCATATTTTCTCGCATTTTTCGATCCTAGAAATTTCACGCAACTCAAGGACCCTCGGAGAGAGTTGGAAGTTTCATTATTTTCATATTTGGGATTTTCCAAATTTTGAAAATAGGATCATTGGATTATTTAAATTATCTTCATAGAGTTTTTCCTATAAAAAAAATATTTGGAGAGGGAATAATATGACTTTCCCAAGCAATTAGGAAAAATGAAGGTATTATAAATAAACCAAATTTGGTTTTGGAAGATTTATTTTGCTTAGGCAAAAATGAGCATTTTTAAAAAATTTATGCATGTATATTGTTTTTAAAGTTCATTTTGTTCGACTCATTTTAGGAGTCGGGAAAATTTGTTTTATTTAAATCCGAGATCGTTTGGTATTTTTTATTTGTTTTGGTTTTAATTTTATTTAAAAAAAACAGCGCCCCCCTGGACGGCCCAGCCGGCCCAAGCCAGCCAGGCCAGGCCAGCGCCCGCCCACCGCCTCCTCCTCAAGGCTCGGTCGCCCGGCGGTGCCCCGCCGCCGCAGACGCATCGCCGCCCGCCTCGAGTCCGCCTCCACCCAGGCGCCCCTTGACCCCCCTCCCAAGCCACCGCCGCCCCCCTCCTCTTTATAACCCCTGCCCCCCCTCTCTCTCACCCCAAGCCGCCGGAGCCTCCCGCCCGACCCAGCGCCCGACCTTGACGCCCGCCGCCGCCGCCGCCGTGGGACGCCGCCCGCCGCCGTGGACCCCGCCGCCCTCGGCCTTGAACCCTTGAGCCCCGCCGCCCGCCGGACCTCGCCCGGCGATCGCCGGAGGTAGCCGCCCCGCCCCGCGCCGATTCGGTTTTTCCCCCTCGAACCGTCCGGTTTATTTAAAAAAAAATATATATATATGTTTGGTTTAAAAAAACCTAGATTGGTTTTGTTTTTTTTCGGTTTTCTTAATTAACGGACGTTCACCGAACCGTTCGTTTCAATGAACGCGTTCGTTAGATTCGTTCTGTTAACGAACGTTCGCTTTTAACTCGTTCGTCGTTTTTCTTTTTAATCGGAATTAATCCGTTATTTTCTGATTTGATTTCAGATCTGATTTTCAAAACTGTTTTATTTCTCGCTCGTTTATCGGAATCAGGTGATTCAAGCGCCTGGAGTTTAAAGAATGAAACCGCCGTTCCGATTACCCTACTTTCACAGAATTTTGCTACTGTGAAATTTTGACCTAATTTCAGATCGCTAAACCGAGACGTTCTCTCTCGAGTTTCGACTTTCGAGTTTGTTTTGATTCGATTCTTTTGCAACCAGGGTTCTTAAGTTGAATTTTCTGGTTAGATCTTTTATTCGAGATTTCCCGTGCATTAGATGAGTACTTATTGTATGCTTGTTGTTTGTCTGCGTTAGATCACCGAGTCGCCGCTTGTTATTTGAATCTCTAGGACTCGCGGATCATCGCAAGGCAAGTAACACTTGATCATACCTTTTCTCATACCCAGTTTTTATGCATTAGATCTATTTCCTCAAACACTTGCATGATTAGGATCTAATTAAATTGTGGGATTGGGAAGTAGATTTGAGGTAGTACCTATTACCTGTTTTACTTATGAAACCTTGGGAGTTACTTCTCGTTTGCTTGTTCATGCCATGCTATGCTAGTAGGCGTGGATTGGGTGAGTAAAATTCCATGACAGATGTGAGATTGTTAATTAATGGTTTATCTAAGGTGGCAACCTAACACACATCTGGGTGGATTGAGGCACTGGTTTCCATCAGACTTGCTCTGATTTCTTGGACCGCCACCTGTGCTCTAAGGGATCATAAGATTATTCAAACTGGAAACTTCCGTGTGCAGCCACAAGCCAATTATGGGCTCTGGCGTAGTTGACTAAGTCGTGCGAACTCTTACGGGTAGGCTAGCTGATGTAGGGGATGTAGGTTGGTACGGTCTACCCACATGTAAGGTGCTAGCGCTTCGAAGACTATGTCTCGGTCATCCGTTTCTCAAACACCATGTAGTCACGAGAATCAAGCGGAGGCGATCGAGTCTTGTGGGGAAAAGTCGCAAACCTCTAGAGTGTATAAACTAATCATGATTAGCCGTGTCCCGGTTATGGACAATTTGAGTATCCGGTACTTGATTATCATGTGAATCTCAACATGTTACTTCTAAATAAAAGTTATTGGGTTTGATGAGTACTTTTTAATTGGGATTGAGGATGCTGTCAACCATTCTCAATGTTTAACAACCACCATGATAGTTAAATAAAATTATTCCTTTGGTGTAGGGAAAAATCAGCTTTATGCAAATGTAACCGTAGAGCCTTACCACCAGCCAAATATGCATGTAGTATAGGCTTATTCTTTCATTGCTCTTTATGTGTTACATTGCGGCATATTCCATGTGCTGACCCGTTTTGGGCTGCAACTTTTCACGTTGCAGACTTTTCAGAACGACAGTAAGGTGTGAGGTCGTGGTTCTATACTCGGTGATGCCGTTGGAGTTGATGGACTCGCTTATCTTCCAAGCCTTCCGCTGTTATTATTAGATGGCCTTAAGCCATATTATTGTATTCAGTTCCTTGTGGACAACGATGTAATAAGTGTGTGATTGCTACTCTGCTATAAATCCTTCAATCTTGTGTGGTGTCGGCATTCTCGATCCGGGGATGACACCGAGCACGGAGACTTGATCCATTTGGGTCTGGTCGCTACAGAGAATGGTATCAGAGCACACGCTGACTGTAGGACACGACCACTAAGTTAAAGCCTTAGATCACTCTCTCTTCCCATTTTCTAACTCCTCATCTTTTCTACTCTCTTTAGGATGACGGACGCGAAGATCAAGTACACCCAACCGGATGAAGGCACACCTTTTGGATTTCACTTGAAGGAAGTTACAAAGTACCTGAACATTGGATTACCAAGCTTCACCGGAACTTTCAACGCCACTCTGCCTGAAGAGGAGCGCTGGAAGATTCATGCTCACGTTCGGGAAGGACATTCGCCCCAATCACCAAGCCTATAGATAGTGTTTTCGGTGCACCCACTTGGAGTGCAGGAAAGAGCATGGCAGCTCACATCACCATGGGACGATTGGAGAAGTTTATCAAGAAGATCTCAAGGACACCATCTACCAGATTTGCGGACGCCGAGAGGCGACAAGCGGGGACGTCGTCAACACCAAGAAGGATAGGTCCATTGCAGCTTTCATCCAGGAGTTAAATCAGCACATTCGACGCCAGGAGAATCAAATGTGCAATGACATGTTGGAGTTGCAGAAGACGAAGGAAAGGATCATCGAATTGGAAGAAGAACTAAAGACTACACGCAAAGACTACATGGACGAGATCGTAGCTCTGGCAAGACACAATAACGATCTTAAGTACGAGATCGAGGAACTCAAGAAGAAGTTGGCGCTCAGGAATGAAGACCAGTATGTCGAACACCCAATCGACTACATCAACATCGACGACACAGATTCGGATCCAAGTGAACCCGATTTTGAAGACGAAGCTGGAGTAGACATCATGGAGTCTTCCACCGGTTCAAATTAGTAGAAGTCCCCCACATATTAGTAGTATTCCCTCCATGTAAACATTATAGTACACCACTTTTGCGATAGTTAGATCGTTGTAACCCTTGTTTGATTGAATGAAGTGATTTTGTGTGCATTTGCTCATGTGCATTTGGGTAGTGATTCCCCTTAGACCTCATTCTATTCTACATTCCTCTTCTTTTCTAAACCCATCAGATGCCTCCGAGACGCGACCCCGGATTCGTTTTTCCGCCAGAGATCACCCAATTGATCCAGCAGCAGAATACCCTGATTCAAACATTGGTGCAGAACAACAACAACAACAACAACCCACCACCACCACCACCTGCGGATCATCTGACTCGTTTCCTTAGACTGAACCCGCCGGTGTATTCCAGTAGCACCGAGCCAATTGTAGCAGATGACTGGCTCCGCAAGATAGGAAGGGAGCTGACCACTGCAGGATGCACAGATGGTGAAAGAGTGAAGTTTGCAGCACATCAGCTTGAAGGACCCGCAGCAGCATGGTGGGAGAATTTCACAGCCACTTATCCGTGAACAACATCACATGGGACCAGTTTCAACAAGCTTTTCGCACAGCCCATGTTTCAGCAGGAGCCATGGCCATGAAGAAGCGTGAGTTTCGCAACTTCGCCAAGGAGGAAGGACTGTTGGCGATCGTGGATGACTTTAGCAAATTAGCACGTTATGCCCCGGATAGCGTTGCTACTGATGCAGCTAAACGGAGAAGTTTCTAGAAGGACTAAATGATGAGTTCAGCATGCCGTTGATGGTAGCAAGTTTCAACAACTACCAGGAGTTAGTAGACCGAGCTCTCATGATTGAAGGAAAGCAGCAGCAAATTGAGAACCGTAAGCGGAAGTATGGACAAGGGAAGTATAACTCTGGATCCCAGCAGAAGCCTCGTTATACCCTAAATCAGAATTCAGTTTCAGCATACCCATGGAGGAGGTAATTCGCACAAACATAATGGCACCAAGAATGGGAGCGGAATGGAGGAAGCAACGGACAGAACCGCACCAACCCGTCTACACCATCCAAGGTAGACCTGAGTCACATTACTTGCTTTAAGTGCCGCAAGACTGGGCATTATGCAAATGATTGTCCAGAAGGCCAGAATGGAAATGGCAATGGAAGCTCGGAAAGAAGCCCAACCCTTTCAACAGGGGACAGGTGAACCACATTGATGTGGAGGAGGTTGAAGATCAGCCCGATGCAAGTAATCGGTAAGTTTTTGGTTAAGTCATTTACTGCAGTTGTTCTTTTTGATACTGGTGCATCGCATTCATACATATCAAGGGGATTTGTGGATAAGTACAAGTTACCAACCCAAGCCCTTAGGTCACCCATGCTAGTAACCTCACCCGGAGCAGAGTACATGGCTAGTAAATGGTGTGATCGACTGCCACTAAGGATTGGACACTATGTTTTCCCCTCAGACCTAATAGTTCTGGAATCCCAAGGATTGGATGTGATATTAGGAATGGATTGGTTATCAAAGTATGGAGGAAACATAGATTGTACCGCAAGGTCAATTTTGCTCACCACACCAGAAGGAAGAAGGATTAAGTATGTATCACGACACGAGCCGAGGAGAGCACAAGTTAATTGTTTATCAGGAGTGGTACAGGAAGAAGTACCAGTGGTGAAAGATTTTCCTGATGTATTTCCGGAAGAGTTACCAGGAATGCCACCGGATAGAGACATTGAGTTTTTGATCGAGCTGTTGCCAGGAACAGGCCCGATATCGAAGCGACCGTACCGGATGCCCGCAAAGGATTTGGCAGAAATTAAGAAGCAGATTAAGGAACTATTGGATAAAGGTTTTATACGCCCAAGTTCTTCACCTTGGGGATCACCCGTTTTGTTGGTGGAGAAGAAGGATGGATCGTTGAGAATGGTTGTTGATTACCGTGGATTAAATGAAGTAACAATCAAGAACAAGTACCCACTACCTATGATAAATGATCTGTTTGATCGCTTGCAAGGAGCCAAAGTGTTTTCTAAGATCGACTTGCGATCAGGGTACCATCAGTTGAAGATTCGGGAGCAAGATATACCCAAGACAGCATTTACCACGAGATATGGACTGTATGAGTATACCGTTATGTCATTTGGACTGACTAACGCACCAGCCTATTTCATGAACCTGATGAACAAAGTATTTATGGAATTTTTGGACAAGTTCGTCGTGGTGTTCATTGATGACATTTTGATTTTCTCGAAGAATGAAGAAGAACACAAGGAACATTTGAGATTGGTTTTGGAGAAACTGAGGGAACACCAGTTGTATGCCAAATTCAGCAAATGTGAGTTTTGGGTAAAGGAAGTTGGATTTCTCGGACATGTTATATCCGGAGAAGGGATAGCAGTTGACCCCACAAAAGTTGAGACCGTAACCAAGTGGGAAGCACCAACGACAGTTGGAGAGATTCGGAGTTTCCTTGGACTCGCAGGATACTACCGAAGATTCATTGAGAATTTCTCAAGGATTGCAAAGCCTATGACTGAATTGTTGAAAAGGAAAACAAATTCATATGGGTGAGGACTGTGAGGCAAGTTTTCAGGAGTTGAAGAAAAGATTGGTTACCTCACCAGTTTTGATATTGCCAGATCAAACTAAGGATTATGAGTTGTATTGCGACGCTTCACGTCGAGGACTTGGAGCAGTGCTTATGCAGGAAGGAAGAGTTGTTTCGTATGCTTCACGACAACTTAAGCCCCATGAGTTGAATTATGCCACCCATGATTTGGAGTTAGCAGCCGTTGTGCATGCCTTGAAGACGTGGAGACATTTTCTTATTGGAAATCATTGTGAAGTATATACGGATCACAAGAGTTTGAAGTACATCTTCACACAGAAGGAATTGAATCTCAGACAGAGGAGATGGTTAGAGTTAATCAAGGATTACGATATGAGATTGCATTACCACCCCGGAAAGGCTAATGTCGTAGCAGACGCATTGAGCCGTAAGAGCCACGTCAATACCCTAATGATGGGAGGAATACCCAATGAGTTAGCCGAGGACCTTCGAGAGCTATGTTTGGAAATAGTTCCGAGAGGCTATGTAGCAGCATTGGAGATTCAGTCGACACTGATGGACAAAATCAGAGAAGCCCAAAAGGCAGATAAGGAAGTTGCCGCTATAAAGGAGAAAATGAGCAAAGGAAAGGCTAAAGGATTTCGAGAGGACGAACACGATACCCTATGGTTTGAGGACCGTGTTTATGTGCCCAATGACCTAGAGATCAGAAAGTTGATTTTGCAAGAAGCCCATGATTCACCCTATTCGATTCACCCAGGAAATACCAAGATGTATTTGGATTTGAAGAATATTTTCTGGTGGACCGGAATGAAGAAGGATATTGCGGAGTATGTAGCAGTTTACGACGTATGTCGAAAGTAAAGGCGAGCATCGAAGCCAGCAGGATTGTTACAACCATTGCCGATACCCGAATGGAAGTGGGATAAACTAGGCATGGATTTCATCACAGGTTTGCCAAAGACCCGCTCAGGATATGACTCGATATGGGTCATAGTCGACCGTTTGACTAAGATAGCTCATTTCATTCCAGTCAAGACTACCTATAGCAGTGCTAAGTTGGCAAAGATATACATGACCGGAATTGTGTGCTTACACGGAGTTCCGAGGAGCATTGTATCAGACAGAGGAACCCAGTTTACTTCGAAATTTTGGATCCAGTTGCACGAAACATTGGGAACCCGATTGGAATTCAGCACCGCTTTCCACCCACAGACCGATGGACAAACTGAGAGAGTCAATCAGATTTTGGAAGACATGCTGAGAGCTTGTGCACTAGATTATGGATCTAGTTGGGATGATAATTTGCCGTATGCAGAATTTTCCTACAATAACAGTTACCAAACCAGCTTAAAGATGGCACCTTTCGAGGCCTTGTATGGAAGAAGGTGTAGGACACCATTGTCATGGGACGAAACTGGAGATCGTCAGTTATTTGGACCAGATTTGATTAAGGAGTCTGAACAGAAAGTTAAGTTGATTCGAGACAGGCTCAAGGTAGCCCACCGCATGGAAGAGCTACGCCGATTCAAAGCGCAAGCGATTGAGTATGAAGTTGGAGCAGAGTATATCTCGAGTATCCCGCTTGAGGAGTTAAGCGTTTTGGAGTTAAGGAAAGTTAGCACCCGTTTAGTTGGACCGTATAAGATTTTGCAACGCATGGGAGAAGTTGCGTATAAGTTGGAATTGCGGAAGGACTGTCAGGAGTTCATGATGTATTCCATGTTTCTCAGTTGAAGAAATGTCACCCCGAGATAGCAGAGGTACCGTTAAGAGACACAGTGCCACTGGAGGCAATTCAGTTGAAGGATGACTTGACATATGAAGAAAAGCCGGTTAAGATTCTCGATTATGCCAGCAGAGTTACCCAGCAAGGTTATCAAGTTTTGCAAAGTTCGATTGGAGCCACCACCTTGAGGATGAAGCCACCGGGAAAGAGAGGAAGTTTTGCTTAAGGACCACCCTCACCTATTTTCTAGCCAACCCGAATCTCGAGGGCGAGATTCATCTTAAGGGGGTAGGTTTGTAACATCCCAAATTTTCAATTTGGAATGTTATACATTAGGTCATCATGCATATCATATTTTCTCGCATTTTTCGATCCTAGAAATTTAACGCAACTCAAGGACCCTCGGAGAGAGTTGGAAGTTTCATTATTTTCATATTTGGGATTTTCCAAATTTTGAAAATAGGATCATTGGATTATTTCAATTATCTTCATAGAGTTTTTCCTATAAAAAAAATATTTGGAGAGGGAATAATATGACTTTCCCAAGCAATTAGGAAAAATGAAGGTATTATAAATAAACCAAATTTGGTTTTGGAAGATTTATTTTGCTTAGGCAAAAATGAGCATTTTTAAAAAATTTATGCATGTATATTGTTTTTAAAGTTCATTTTGTTCGACTCATTTTTAGGAGTCGGGGAAAATTTGTTTTATTTAAATCCGAGATCATTTGGTATTTTTTTATTTGTTTTGGTTTTAATTTTTATTTAAAAAAAAAACAGCGCCCCCCCCCCCTGGACCGAAGCCCAGCCGGCCCAAGCCAGCCAGGCCCAGGCCAGCGCCCCGGCCCACCCCCGCCTCCTCCTCAAGGCTCGGTCGCCCGGCGGTGCCGCCGCCGCCGACGCCATCGCCCGCCTCGAGTCCGCCTCCACCCCGGCGCCCCTTGACCCCCTCCCAAGCCACCGCCGCCCCCCCCTCCTCTTTATAACCCGGCCCCCCCTCTCTCTCACCCCAAGCTGCGGAGCCGCCCGCCCGACCCAGCGCCCGGCCAGCAAAGCCCCGCGCCCGCCGCCGCCGTGGGCAGCCGCCGCCGCCGTGGACCCGCCGCCCTCGGCCTTGAACCCGCTGAGCCCGCCGCCCGCGGACCTCGCCGGCGATCGCCGGAGGTAGCCGCCCCGCCCCGCGCCGATTCGGTTTTTCCCCCTCGAACCGTCCGGTTTATTTAAAAAAATATATATATGTTTGGTTTAAAAAAAAACCTAGATTGGTTTTGTTTTTTTTTCGGTTTTCTTAATTAACGGACGTTCACCGAACCGTTCGTTTCAATGAACGCGTTCGTTAGATTCGTTCTGTTAACGAACGTTCGCTTTTTAACTCGTTCGTCGTTTTTCTTTTTAATCGGAATTAATCCGTTATTTTCTGATTTGATTTCAGATCTGATTTTCAAAACTGTTTTATTTCTCGCTCGTTTATCGGAATCAGGTGATTCAAGCGCTGGAGTTTAAAATGAAACCGCCGTTCCGATTACCCTACTTTCACAGAATTTTGCTACTGTGAAATTTTGACCTAATTTCAGATCGCTAAAACGAGACGTTCTCTCTCGAGTTTCGACTTTCGGAGTTTGTTTTGATTCGATTCTTTTGCAACCAGGGTTCTTAAGTTGAACTTTCTGGTTAGATCTTTTATTCGAGATTTCCCCGTGCATTAGATGAGTACTTATTGTATGCTTGTTGTTTGTCTGCGTTAGATCACCCGGAGTGCGCCGCTTGTTATTTCGAATCTCTAGGACTCGCGGATCATCAGCAAGGCAAGTAACACTTGATCATACCTTTTCTCATACCCAGTTTTTATGCATTAGATCTATTTCCTCAAACACTTGCATGATTAGGATCTAATTAAATTGTGGGATTGGGAAGTAGATTTGAGGTAGTACCTATTACCTGTTTTACTTATGAAACCTTGGGAGTTACTTCTACGTTTGCTTGTTCATGCCATGCTATGCTAGTAGACGTGGATTGGGTGAGTAAAATTCCATGACAGATGTGAGATTGTTAATTAACGGTTTATCTAAGGTGGCAACCTAACACACATCTGGGTGGATTGAGGCACCTGGTTTCCATCAGGACTTGCCTGTATTTCTTCGGACCGCCACCCAGGCTCTAAGGGATCATAAGATTATTCAAACTGGAAACTTCCGTGTGCAGCCACAAGCCAATTATGGGCTCTGGCGTAGTTGACTAAGTCGTGCGAACTCTTACGGGTAGGCTAGCTGATGTAGGGGATGTAGGTTGGTACGGTCTACCCACATGTAAGGTGCTAGCGCTTCGAAAGACTATGTCTCGGTCATCCGTTTCTCAAACACCATGTAGTCACGAGAATCAAGCGGAGGCGATCGAGTCTTGTGGGGAAAAGTCGCAAACCTCTGAGAGTGTATAAACTAATCATGATTAGCCGTGTCCCCGGTTATGGACAATTTGAGTATCCGGTACTTGATTATCATGTGAATCTCAACATGTTACTTCTAAATAAAAGTTATTGGGTTTGATGAGTACTTTTAATTGGGATTGAGGATCTGTCAACCATTCTCAATGTTTAACAACCACCATGATAGTTAAATAAAATTATTCCTTTGGTGTAGGGAAAAATCAGCTTTATGCAAATGTAATCAGAGAGCCTTACCACCAGCCAAATATGCATGTAGTATAGGCTTATTCTTTCATTGCTCTTTATGTGTTACATTGCCAGCATATTCCATGTGCTGACCCGTTTTGGCTGCAACTTTTCACGTTGCGAGACTTTTCGACGCATTTAGTAAGGTGTTAGGTCGTGGTTCTATACTCAGTGATGCCGTTGGAGTTGATGGACTCGCTTATCTTCCAAGCCTTCCGCTGTTATTATTAGATGGCCTTAAGCCATATTATTGTATTCAGTTCCCTTGTGGACAATGATGTAATAAGTGTGTGATTGCTACTCTGCTATAAATCCTTCGAAGTACTGTGTGGTGTCAGCATTACTGATCCAGGGATGACACTGAGCACAGAGACTTGATCCATTTGGGAGGGCCTGAATATATCTCTCCATCGTCGGAGGAGCAAATCCCAATCTTGAGCTATCTTGTTACTTGCCATACATTTCCGTGAACACGTAAGCCGCCGTAATAGCCACCTAGTTACGGATGACGTCTAACAAACCCCAAAGTTCACGAAGCAAGTATGAAGGAACTCGATACTCTCATGGTCTAAGGAATTATGCAAACTTTAACTTCTCTGTGTTATTAACCATTAACTTGTGACGAATGTATCTCATAGCATAACATTAAAATGGGTTGATTCAACACAAATGTTCTACCAACATCATGCCCTCATAATTGCCAGCATAGACATGCCCATGATCAGGAAAACATGATCATCATGCAATACATGAGCTAGTCTTAGAGGCAAGACTAGGAATACATTTTACCGTTTAGTATACCACACGTGCACATGAGTTTTCCTCCGAGCCTCATGGATATTGCAGACTCGAGAATCATTGCAGTTATAGCATGGAAGCTAAACATTCATTACAAACTTTTGAGATACAAAATAACTGATATTACTGCCTCTAGGGCATATCTCCTACACCGGCGGCGCGGCCGGCTGTTCGTCCGACGCCCCGCTAGCCGGCGGCGGCGGCGGCACAATGACGTCCGGCATGGCCACGTCGCCGCCCTGCCGCTCCCGGATCGGATGCTCGTCAGTGGCTCCTCCGGTGGTCGCCTCAAACTTAGGCAGAGGTGGCGCGGTGTTCAGGGGCATCACGGGCAGTGGCGCTTGGCGGCGTACGGCTTCCGTGAGCCGCTCCTTCTCCGCGGCTTCGGCCTCCGCCTGCACCAGCTTCCTCTCCGCGGCTACAGCGGCCCTGTCCGCCTCCGCCTTCGCCAGACGGTCGGCTTCTTCCTCATGCGCCTTCCGCGCGTTCCGCTCTGTCACCTCCCGGAGGTCGGCGGCCGGGTCAATTCGCCGACTGGAGGAGGAAGTTACTGCCGACCTGATGACCGAGGCAGCGCCCGACTTCTCGAGAGTCAGCGGAGCCCTGAAATAAGAAGACAAGTCAGGAAAGTTTTTTAGGCCGGATTGGTGAAAAGACGAAAAACATGAAAAGAATACTTACGCCGACACCATGACTAGCACTTTCGGCTGCCTCTGATACTTGGCCACCTTGGCCATGGCTTCTTTCTGCCTGGTCGCCGCGGCCGGGTTCTTGGGCTTCTTCGGGGCGCTGCCAAACAGGGCAACGCCTTGCCTCTGTTGGGGAACGTAGCAGAAATTCAAAAAATTTCTACGCATCACCAAGAACAATCTATGGAGATTCTAGCAACAAGAGAGGAGAGTGCATCTACATACCCTTGTAGATCGCTAAGCGGAAGCGTTACAAGAACGCGGATGTAGGAGTCGTACTCGCAGCGATTCAGATCGCGGTTGATTCTGATCTAAGCACCGAACAATGGTGCCTCCGCGTTCAACACACGTACATCCCGGGGACGTCTCCTCCTTCTTGATCCAGCAAGGGGAGAGGAGAAGTTGAGGGAGAACTCCGACAGCACGACGGCATGGTGGTGATGGAGCTCGTGGTTCTCCGGCAGAGGCCGCCAAGCACTACAGAGGAGGAGGAGGTGTTGGAGGAGGAGAGGGCTGCGCCAGGAAGGGTGCGGCTGCCTCTCTCTCTCACTATATATAGGGGGAAGGGAGGAGGGGGAGGCGCCCTAGGGTTCTCTAGGGGAGGGGCGGTGGCCATAGGGGAAACCCTAGATGGGTTTTGGCGCCCCCACCCCCTAGGAAACTTGGCCCCCAAGCCGGGAGGGGCGGCTGCCCTAGGGGTGGCGCCCCCACCTCTCCAGGTTATGTGAGATGGGGTGGGAGGGGCGCTCAGCCCCTTAGTGGGCTGATGTGCCCTCTCCCTTGGCCCATAAGGCCCCAAAGCTTGTCGGGCCTCAAAACCCTTTCGGACACGCTGGTCATCACCTGGTACCCCGGAACAATTCGGACTCCAATACCCTTCGTCCAATATACCGATCTTCACCTCCGGACCATTCGGAGCTCCTCGTCATGTCCGAGGATCTCATCCAGACTCGAACAACCTTCGTAACCACATACTATTTCCCATAACAACTCTAGCGTCACCGAACCTTAGTATGTAGACCCTACGGGTTCGGGAACCATGCGAACATGACCGAGGCGTTCTCCGGTCAATAACCAACAGCGGGACCTGGATACCCATGTTGGCTCTACATGTTCCACGATGATCTCATCGGATGAACCACGATGTCAAGGATTCAAGCAATCCCGTATGCAATTCCCTTTGTCTAGTGGTATCTGTACTTGCCCGAGATTCGATCGTCGGTATGCCTATACCTTGTTCAATCTCGTTACCGGCAAGTCTCTTTACTCGTTCCGTAACACATCATCCGTGATCAACCCCTTGGTCACATTGTGCACATTATGATGATGTCCTACCGAGTGGGCCCAGAGATACCTCTCCGTCACACGGAGTGACAAATCCAGATCTCAATTCGTGCCAACCCAGCAGACACTTTTGGAGATACCGTAGTGCACCTTTATAGCCACCCGATTCGTTGTGACGTTTGGTGCACCCAAAGCATTCCTACGGTATCCGGAGTTGCACAATCTCATGGTCTAAGGAAATGATACTTGACATTAGAAAAGCTTTAGCATACTGAACTACGATCTTTGTGCTAGGCTTAGGATTGGGTCTTGTCCATCGCATCATTCTCCTAATGATGTGATCCAGTTATCAACGACATCCAATGTCCATGGTCAGGAAACCGTAACCATCTATTGATCAACGAGCTAGTTAACTAGAGGCTTACTAGGGACATGGTGTTGTCTATGTACCCACACATGTATCTGAGTTTCCTATCAATACAATTATAGCATGGATAATAAACGATTATCATGAACAAGGAAATATAATAATAATAACTAATTTATTATTGCCTCTAGGGCATATTTCCAACAGTCTCCCACCTGCACTAGAGTCAACAATCTAGTTCACATCGCCATGTGATTAACACTCACAGGTTACATCGCCATGTGACCAACATCCAAAGAGTTTACTAGTGTCACTAAAACAGTTCACATCATCATGTGATTAAGACTCAGTGAGTTCTGGGGTTTGATCATGTTTTGCTTGTGAGAGAGGTTTTAGTCAACGGGTCTGCAACATTCAGATCCGTATGTACTTCGCAAATCTCTAGGTCATATTGTAAATGCTGCTTCCACGCTCCACTTGAAGCTATTTCAAATGGTTGCTCCACTATACGTATCCGGTTTGCTACTCAGAGTCACCCGGATAGGTGTTAATGCTTGCATCGACGTAACCCTTTACGCCGAACTCTTTATCACCTCCATAATCGAGAAACATGTCCTTATTTACTCCGAGGACAATTTTGACCGCTGTCCAATGATCCATTCCTGGATCATTCTTGTACCCCTTGACTGACTCATGGCAAGGCACACTTCCGGTGCGGTACACAGCATAGCATACTATAGAGCCTACGTCTGAAGCATAGGGGACGACCTTCGTCCTTTCTCTCTCTTCTGCCGTGGTCGAGCTTTAACTCTTAACTTCATACCTTACAACTCAGGCAAGAACTCCTTCTTTGACTGGTCCATCTTGAACACCTTCAAGATCATGTCAAGGTATGTACTCATTTGAAAGTACCATTTAGCGTTTTTGATCTATCCTCATAGATCTTGATGCTCAATGTTCAAGCAGCTTAATCCAGGTTTTCTATTGAAAAACACTTTTCAAATAACCCTATATGCTTTCCAGAAATTCTACATCATTTCTGATCAACAATATGTCAACAACATATACTCATCATAAATTCTATAGTGCTCCCACTCACTTCTTTGGAAATACACGTTTCTCATAAACTTTGTATAAATGCAAAATCTTTGATCATCTCATCAAAGCGTATATTCCAACTCTGAGATTTTTACTCCAGTCCTTACAAGGACTGCTGGAGCTTTGCACACTTGTTAGCATCTTTCAGGATTGACAAAACCTTCTGGTTGTATCACACACAACCTTTCCTCAAGAATATCGTCGAGGAAACAATGTTTTGACATCCTATCTGCAAGATTTCATAAATCATGCAGTAATTGCTAATATAATTCCAACAGACTCTTAGCATCGCTACGAATGAGAAAGTCTCATCGCAGTCAACTCCTTGAACTTGTCGGAAAACATCTTAACGACAAGTCGAGCTTTCTTAATGGTGACACTTACCATCATTGTCCGTCTTCTTCTAAAATCCATCTGTACCCAACAGCCTTTACGACCATCAAGTAGTTCTTCCAAAGTCTACACTTTGTTTTGATACATGGATCCTCTCTCGGGTTTTATGGCCTCAAGCCATTTGTCGGAATCCGGGCCCACAATCGCTTCTCCATAGCTCATAGCTTCGTTGTTGTCTAGCAACATGACCTCCAAGACAGGATTACCGTACCACTCTGAAGCAGTACCTGTCCTTGTCGTCCTACGAGGTTTGGCAGTGACTTGATCTGAAGCATTATGATCACTATCATCAGCTTCCACTTCAATTGGTGTAGGTGCCACATGAACAACTTCCTGTGCCCTGCTACACTCTGGTTGAAGTGATGGTTCATTAACCTCATCAAGTCTCCACCATCCTCCCACTCAATTCTTTCGAGAGAAACTTTTCCTCGAGAAAGGACCCGTTTCTAGAAACAATCACTTTTGCTTCCGGATCTGAAATAGGAGGTATACCCAACTGTTTTTGGGTGTCCTATGAAGATGTATTTATCCGCTTTGGGTTCGAGCTCATCAGGATGAAACTTTTTCATATAAGCGTCGCAGCCCCAAACTTTCAAGAAACGACAACTTAGGTTTCTCTAAACCATAGTTCTTACGGTGTCATCTCAACAGAACTATGTGGTGCCCTATTAAAGTGAATGTGGTTGTCTCTAATGCCTAACCCATGAACGATAGTGGTAATTCGATAAGAGACATCATGGTATGCCCCATATCCAATAGGGTGCATCTATGATGTTCGGACACACCATCACACTATGGTGTTCGAGCGTTATTAGTTATGAAACAATTTCCACAAATGTCTCAATTGTGTACCAAACTACGCAACTCAGATATCCATCTCTATGATCACATCACAGATATTTTATCCTCTTGTCACGAAGATCTTCAACTTCACTCTGAAATTACTTGAACCTTTCAACAATTCAGTCTTGTGTTTCATCAAGTAGATATACTCAACATCTACTCAAATCATCTGTGAAGTAAGAACATAACGATATTCATTTGCATGCCTCGGCACTCATTGGACTACACACATCAAAATGTGTTACTTCCAACAAGTTGCTATCTTGTTCCATCTTCTTTGAAAGCGAGGCTTTTGGTCATCTTGCCCATGTGGTATGATTTGCATATCTCAAGTGATTCAAAATCAAGTGAGTCCAAACGATCCATCTGCATGGAGTTTCTTCATGCGTATACACCAATAGACATGGTTCGCATGTCTCAAACTTTTCAAAAACGAGTGAGTCCAAAGATCCATCAACATGGAGCTTCTTCATACGTTTTATACCAATATGACTTACATGGCAGTGCCACAAGTAGGTGGTACTATCATTACTATCTTATATCTTTTGGCATGAACATGTGTATCACTACGATCGAGATTCAATAAACCATTCCTTTTAGGTGCAAGACCATTGAAGGTATTATTCAAATAAACAGAGTAACCATTATTCTCCTTAAATGAATAACGCATCTGCGATAGACATAATCCAATCATGTCTATGCTCAGCGCAAACACCAAATAACCATTATTTAGGTTTCACACCAATCTCGATGGTAGAGGGCGTGCGATGCTTGATCACATCAACCTTGGAAACACTTCCAACATATATCGTCACTCACCTTTAGCTAGTCTCCGTTTATTCGTAGCTTTTATTTCGAGTTACGAACACTTAGCAACCGAACCGGTATCTAATACCCTGGTGCTACTAGGAGTACTAGTAAAGTACACATTAACATAATGTATATCCAATATACATCTATCGACCTTGTCAGCCTTCTCATCTACCAAGTATCTAGGGTAGTTCTGCTTCAGTGTCTGTTCCCTCATTACAGAAGCACTTAGTCTCGGGTTTGGGTTCAACCTTGGGTTTCTTCACTGGAGCAGCAACTGATTTGCCGTTTCATGAAGTACCCCTTCTTGCCCTTGCCCTTCTTGAAACTAGTGGTTTCATTAACCATCAACAATTGATGCTCCTTCTTGATTTCTACATTCGCGGTGTCGAACATTGCGAATAGCTCAAGGATCATCATATCTATCCTTGTTATGTTATAGTTCATCACGAAGCTCTAGTAGCTTGGTGGAAATGTCTTTGGAGAAACATCACTATCTCATCTGGAAGATTAACTCCCACTCGATTCAAGTGATTGTTGTACCCAGACATTCTGAGTATAAGCTCAACGATTGAGATCTTCTCCCTTAGTTTGTAGGCTAGAAAACTCGTCGGAGGTCTCATACCTCTTGACGTGGGCACGAGCCTGAAATCCCAATTTCAGCTCTTGGAACATATCATATGTTCTGCGACATTTCAAAAATACGTTGTGTGCCTGAGCATGAACAGGAACAGATTCTACGTAAGTGTCACTCTGAGTCTTATGGAGGACACCAGGCTGGAGATAGAACTGCACACAAGGTACTACAATCTGATTTTTATTGGCCTACTCTCTTCAAAGATGCTCGTAAGTTTGTCTTATCTTGTGATGAATGCCAAAGAGTAGGTAACATTAGTAGACATAAAGAAATGCCTATGAATTATTCTCTTGTTATTGAACCATTTGATGTTTGGGGCTTTGATTATATGGGACCTTTTCCTGCCTCCAATGGTTATACACATATTTTAGTTGTTGTTGATTACGTTACTAAGTGGGTAGAAGCTATTCCAACTAGTAGTGCTGATCATAACACTTCTATTAAAATGCTTAAAGAAGTTATTTTTCCGAGGTTTGGAGTCCCTAGATATCTTATGACTGATGGTGGTTCACATTTTATTCATGGTGCTTTCCGTAAGATGCTTGCTAAGTATGATGTCCATCATAGAATCGCATCTCCTTATCATCCGCAGTCTAGTGGTCAAGTAGAGTTGAACAATAGAGAGCTCAAATTAATTTTGCAAAAGACCGTGAATAGATCTAGAAAGAATTGGTCCAAAAAACTTGATGATGCATTATGGGCCTATAGAACTACATACAAAAATCCTATGGGTATGTCTCCATATAAGATGGTCTATAGAAAAGCGTGTCATTTACCTCTTGAACTTGAACATAAGGCATATTGGGCTATTAAAGAGCTCAATTATGACTTCAAACTTGCCGGTGAGAAGAGGTTGTTTGATATTAACTCACTTGATGAATGGAGAACCCAAGCATATGAGAATGCCAAGCTATTCAAAGAAAAAGTCAAACAATGGCATGATAAGAGGATACAAAAGCATGAGTTTAACGTAGGAGATTATGTATTATTATTCAACTCTCGTTTAAGATTTTTTGCAGGAAAACTTCTCTCAAAATGGGAAGGTCCCTACGTTATCGACGAGGTCTATCGTTCTGGTGCTATAAAAATCAACAACTTTGAAGGCATGAGTCCGAGGGTGGTAAACGGTCAAAGAATTAAACATTATATGTCAAGTAATCCTATCAATGTTGAAACTAATATCATTGAAACCGTAACCCCTGAGGAATACATAAGGGACACTTTCCAGAATGTTCCAGACTCCGAAAAGGAATAGGTATGTGGTACGGTAAGTAAACCGGCTCCAAAACAACTCCAATGGCAATTTTTATCAGTTTTGGAATATTTAAGAATTTTAGGAAGAAAGAAGTAGTCCGAAAGGGACACGAGGCCTCCATGAGAGTGGAGGGCGCGCCCCCTCTTACTGGGCGCGCCCCCTTGTCTCGCGGGCACCTCGTGTGCCTCCCGGACTCCGTTTTCTTGCACGTTACGTATTTTGGTCGGTAAAAATTCATTATATATACTCCCGAAGGTTTCGACCACCGTATCACGCAAATATCCTCTGTTTTCGTTTCGAGCTGTTTCTGTTTCAGATCTAGAGCATCATGATGTCACCCTCTTCCAACAACGAAGACAAGGATGCTTGGCTACTGAAGATAGAGCTAAAAAGAGAAGAACCGGAAGAGATCAAGAAGGATGAAGGGATCAAGAAGGCCATGGAGGTTCAAGCTCCGGCGGTGAAAGAAGAAGATATCCCTCAACCTTTACCTAACCTCTTTACTCCAACAGAGATTGAAGCTTTCAAGATGATTGAGTTAGCCCGCATACAGAACAAGTATCTCACGCAGGAGAATATTCTGTTGAAGGATCATATCGCCGGACTCAAGGACATTATCCGCAAGTTGGAGGCTTTTACGCTCAATGTGCAATTATCCACTGTCATCATCACCTCCTCCATCACCTCTGAGGACATAATCACATGGGTATGGGCACTCCTCTTGGCAACTGCCAAGCTTGGGGGAGGTGCCCCGGTATCGTATCACCATCACACTCCTATCTTTACCGTTTTATTTAGTTCGATCCTTTTAGTAGTATCTTTATCTAGTAGATTGAAGTTTTTGATATCAAGTAGTTTGAGTTTTGCTTTGTGATTTCTTTATGTAATTGAGTCCATGAGCTATCTATAATAAAGATTAGTGTTGAGTCAAGGGCTTTGCTATGTTGCCATGATTTTGGAGAAAGTAGAAAGAATAAAAGAGTTCATATTGATCTTTTGGATAGTGATAACTTCACACATAGAAACTATGAGGCATAAAAATTGTTGAGAGTTGATGAACGTAGTTTTGGTCATCATTGCAATTAATAGGAAGTGATAAGGGAAGAGGGGTTCACATATAAATATATTATCTTGGACACCTTTTATAATTGGGAGCACTCATTAGGTATGACATGCTAAAAGAGTTGATGTTGGACAAGGAAGACAACGTAATGGTTTATGTTTTCGCACATCTCAGTTATAGTATATTGTCATTGACCTTCCAAACATGTTGAGCTTGCTTTTCCCCCTCATGCTAGACAAATTCCTTGCACCAAGTAGAGATACTACTTGTGCTTCCAAATATCCTTAAACCCAGTTTTGCCATGAGAGTCCACCATACCTACCTATGGATTGAGTAAGATCCTTCAAGTAAGTTGTCATGTTGCAAGCAATAAAAATTGTTATCTAAATATGTATGACTTATTAGTGCAGAGAAAATAAGCTTTGCACGATCTTTTTGTGGAAGTAATAAAAGCGACGGACTGCATAATAAAGGTCCACGCACAAGGGGCAATATAAAGTGACGTTTTTTTGCATTAAGATTTTGTGCATCAACCCTAAATGCACATGACAACCTCTGCTTCCCTCTGCGAAGGGCCTATCTTTTACTTTATGTTTTTACTTTTTGCTTGAGTCAAGGTGATCCTCACCTTTCCCTTTTTCATTTTATCCTTTGGCAAGCTCCTTGTGTTTGAAAGATAATGATATATATCCAACTGGATGTTAGTTAGCATGGGCTATTATTGTTGACATCACCTACAGGTGAATACGTTGGGAGGCAACACAATAAGCCCCTATCTTTCTTAGTGTCCGGCTGAAACTCCATAACCACAAGTATTGCATGAGTGTTAGCAATTATAGAAGACTACACGATAGTTGAGTATGTGAGCTTGCTGAAAAGCTCTATTGTTGACTCTTTCTGATGTTATGATAAATTGCAATTGCTTCCATGACTGAGATTATAGTTGTTAGATCCCAATGAAGTTTTTGAACCATACTTGACATTGTGAATTGATTGTCACTTGAGCATAGGAAATTTATACGTCTCCGTCGTATCTACTTTTCCAAACACTTTTGCCCTTGTTTTGGACTCTAACTTGTATAATTTGAATGGAACTAACCCGGACTGACGATGTTTTCAGCAGAATTGCCATGGTGTTGGTGTTGTTTTATGTGCAGAAAACAAAAGTTCTCGGAATGACCTGAAACTCCACGGAATATCTTAGAATAAATAATAAAAAATCATCGCCAAAGATGAAGACCAGGGGGCCCACACCCTGTCCACGAGGGTGGGGGGCGCGCCCCTCCCCCCTGGGCGCGCCGCCCTACCTCGTGGGCCCCCTGGTGGCCCTCCGACGCCAACTCCAACTCCATATATTGGCTTTCGGGGAGAAAAAATAAGAGAGAAAGTTTCATCGCGTTTTACGATATGGAGCAGCCGCCAAGCCCTAATCTCTCTCGGGAGGGCTGATCTGGAGTCCGTTCGGGGCTCCGGAGAGGGGGATTCGTCGTCGTCGTCATCATCAACCATCCTCCATCACCAATTTCATGATGCTCACCGCCGTGCATGAGTAATTGCATCATAGGCTTGCTGGACGGTTATGGGTTGGATGAGATTTATCATGTAATCGAGTTAGTTTTGTTAGGGTTTGATCCCTAGTATCCATTATGTTCTGAGATTGATGTTGCTATGACTTTGCTATGCTTAATGCTTGTCACTAGGGCCCGAGTGCCATGATTTCAGATCTGAACCTATTATGTTTTCATGAATATATGTGTGTTCTTGATCCTATCTTGCAAGTCTATAGTCACCTATCATGTGTTATGATCCGACAACCCCGAAGTGACAATAATCGGGATACTTCTCGGTGATGACCATAGTTTGAGGAGTTCATGTATTCACTATGTGCTAATGCTTTGTTCCGGTTCTCTATTAAAAGGAGGCCTTAATATCCCTTAGTTTCCAATAGGACCCCGCTGCCACGGGAGGGTAGGACAAAAGATGTCATGCAAGGTCTTTTCCATAAGCACGTATGACTATATACGGAATACATGCCTACATTACATTGATGAACTGGAGCTAGTTCTATGTCACCCTATGTTATGACTGTTACATGACGAACCACATCCGGCATAATTATCCATCACTGATCCGGTGCCTACGAGTTTTCCATATATTGGTTTACGCTTATTTACTTTTCCGTTGCTACTGTTATCATCACTACAAAATACCAAAAACATTACTTTTGCTGTCTTTACTTTTGTTACCGTTACCACCACTATCATATTACTTTGCTACTAAACGCTTTGCTGCAGATATTAAGTTTCCAGGTGTGGTTGAATTGACAACTCAGCTGCTAATACTTGAGAATATTCTTTGGCTCCCCTTGTGTCGAATCAATAAATTTGGGTTGAATACTCTACCCTCGAAAACTGTTGTGATCCCCTATACTTGTGGGTTATCAAGACCTTTTTCTGGCGCCGTTGCCGGGGAGCATAGCTCTATTCTTTGAGTCACTTGGTATTTATATCTGCTGGACACTATGAAGAGCTTGAAAGACGCTAAGACAACAATTTATCCCTCAACTACGAGGGGAGGTAAGGAACTGCCATCTAGCTCTGCACTTGATTCACCTTCTGTTATGAGTAAGCTAGCGACACCTAAACCTGCTTCTGCTATTCATTCCGATATGTCGCATGTTATTGATTATGCCACTTCTGCTATGCATGATACTTATGATGAAACTACCACTTCTATGGTTGATACTACTGTGCCCCTTGGTGAATTTCTAGATGAAAAAAATTCTAGGTCTAGAGAAAGAGAAAATATTGAAACTGAATACGATGATATTAGTAATGATGATAATATGCTTGCTATTCCTGATGGTTATCTTTTTAATGCTGAATCTACTGAAGCTATTCTTGATTGCCAGGATAGTCTTGACCGTAAGAGGTTGCTAGTTAAATGGAGTAAAGAATCTTTTAGAGATAGGATGAGACCCGACCCTGCTTTTGCTACTTCACCTATATGTGTTCCCGATCAGGATTATTATGATTTTTCTGTTGATCCAGATATAATTACTTTGGTTGAATCTGATCCTTTTTATGGCTATGAATCTGAAACTGTTGTGGCACATCTTCGTAAGTTAGATGATATAGCTGCCCTGTTTACTAATAATGAGAGATCGCGCTACCTTTATTTACTCAAAATATTTCCGTTCTCATTAAAGGGTGATGCTAAGATATGGTTTAATTCTCTTGATCCTGGTTGTGTGCAAAGTCCCCAGGATATGATTTATTACTTCGCTTCTAAATATTTCCCTGCTCATAAGAAACAAGCTGATTTGAGGGATATATATAATTTTTTGTGCAAATTGAAGAAGAGAGTCTCCCACAAGCTTGGGGGAGGCTTCTCAAGTTACTTAATGCTTTGCCTGATCATCCTCTTAAGAAACCTGAAATATTTGATATCTTTTATAATGGACTAACTGATGCTTCCAGAGATTACCTGGATAGTTGTGCTGGTTCTCTTTTCAGGGAAAGAACACCGGATGACGCTGAAATTCTATTGAATAATATGTTGGCAAATGAAAATAATTGGGCACCTCCCGAGCCACCTCCTGAGCCTATTCCTAAACCAACTCCGAGGAAGAGAGGTGTTCTATTTATCAGTCCCGAAGATATGCAAGAAGCAAAGAAATCTATGAAAGAAAAAGGTATTAAAGCTGAAGATGTTAAGTATTTACCTCCTATTGAAGAAATACATGGTCTTAATTTACCGCCTGTTGAAGAAGTATATGATCTCAATTACATATTTACTGAAGAACCTCCCAATATCCCGACACAGGTAGTAAAGGTAAATTCTCTCTACAGATTTGATGAAGGCGATATTCCTCATTATAAGTCTGCTAGGCAATGCTTCGATGAGTTTGATAATTTTGTTGTCAAACAAGAAAATTTTAATGCTTATTTTGGTAGACAATTGAAATATGATTCCGATATGATTAAACGCTTGAGTGATTATATGGCTGATATTAGAGGTGAACTTAAACTTGTTAGCAAACATGCTTCTATGGTTACCACTCAAGTAGAACAAGTACTTAAAGCTTAGAAATAAATGCTTGATGAAATGAATAGTAAGAAAAATGATTATGTTGCTAGAGTGGCTACTAGAACTGGTAGAATGACTCAGGAACCTTTGTATCCTGAAGGCCACCCTAAGAGAATCGAGCAAGATTCTCAGAGAAATAATATTGATGCACCTAGTTCTTCTAAAAGGAAGAAAAAGAAAAATGATAGAACTGTGCAAACTTCTAGTGAACCTATTGCTGAACCACCTGATAATCCAAATGATATCTCTATGTATGATGCTGAAACACAATCTGGTAATGAACATGAACCTAGTGGAAATGTTAATGATGATGTTGATGATGATGCTCAACCTAGTAATGATAATGATATAGAAGTTGAACCTGCTGTTGATCTTGATAACCCACAATCAAAGAATCAACTTTATGATAAAAGAGACTTTGTTGCTAGGAAACATGGTAAAGAAAGAGAACCTTGGGTTCACAAACCCATGCCTTTTCCTCCGAAACCATCCAAGAAAAAGGATGATGAGGATTTTGAGCGCTTTGCTGAAATGATTAGACCCATCTTTTTGCGTATGCGATTAACTGATGTGCTCAAAACAAATCCTTATGCTAAGTATATGAAGGATAACATAACAAATAAAAGAAAGATACCGGAAGCTGAAATTTCCACCATGCTTGCTAATTATACTTTTAAGGGTGGAATACCAAAGAAACTTGGAGATCTAGGAGTACCTACTATACCATGCTCCATTAAGAGAAATTATGTTAAAACTGCTTTATGTGATCTTGGAGCCGGTGTTAGTGTTATGCCTCTCTCTTTATATCGTAGACTTGACTTGAATAAGTTGACACCTACTGAAATATCTTTGCAAATGGCTGATAAATCAATTGCTATACCTGTCAGTATTTGTGAGGATGTGCCTGTTGTGGTTGCAAACGTTACTATTTTAACGGACTTTGTTATTCTTGATATTCCCGAGGATGATAGTATGTCTATTATTCTTGGAAGACCTTTCCTTAATACTGCAGGGGCTGTTATTGATTGCAACAAAGGCAATGTTACTTCTCATGTTAATGGTAATGAGCACACGGTACATTTTCCGAGGAAACAACCTCAAGTTTATAGTATCAACTCTATTGGAAAAACTCCATCGATTATATTTGGAGGTTTTGAATTTCCTCTCCCTACTGTTAAGAAGAAATATGATATACTTATTATTGGGGATGTCCATATCCCCGTAGTGGTAACATAGTGTTATTCGAAATTTCTCCGGTTTCATGTTAATCGGAATGAGTTTGTTAACAAGACTTGATCAACCTTGTTAGTGGATTCTTTTCTATGAGCATGAGATGGATGAAACTAGAAGCACAACCTTCTGTACCCTCTTTATATTTTCTGTTACTTAGTAGAAATAAAGTAAAATAGTATTTTTCTGTCTGTCTCCCGACTTATCCGTGCAATATAAAAATAACCCGAAAATAAAAGTCCTCAGAATGCCATGCCAATTTAATATGATTTTTTCGGAAATATTTTAGGATTTTTAGTGCAAAAATTACCGCGGGGGGAGCTGCCACCTGGCCACAAGGGTGGAGGGCGCGCCCCCCTGCCTCGTGGGCCCACGGTGGCCCTCCTCCACTTATCCCTGCACCCATCTTCTTCCTTTGCCTCACACAAACCCGAAAAACCAACTCAAGCTCGTGTTCCAGCCGCTTTTGCTGTGATTTTTGATCTCCTTGCTCAAAGCACCTCTCGCAAAACTGCTTGGGGAGATTGTTCCTTGGTATGTGACTCCTCCATTGGTCTAATTAGTTTTTTTTCTAGTGCTTTATTCATTGCAAATTTGTGCTGCATAGGTGACCATGTTCTTGAGCTTGTGTGTCAAATTTATATGGTTCCAAGTGGTTCTAATGCTTGATATATGCTCTAGGCACTTGTATGAGTAGTTGCTATCAGTTTTATTGAAGTTGTTTCACTTTTGTTTGAAGTTACTAAAAATTTCAGAATTATTTTTCAGAGAAAACAATATGCTTAGGAAGATGTTCCAAGGTGGTTCTTCAAGGAAGCAAGGTCCCAGGCTTGCAATGCGTGATGGTGACGAGGAACCACCAAGAGACGCACTCGTGAGGCCCTGTGAATGGCCTTCGGAAAATTTTATGAATCAAGTGGGAATTAAAGAAGAATTCTACGCATATTTGCATAATCACTACTAGAAAAACCACTACTAATGGCGCACCTAATATGGCCATTAATGGCGCATCACTGGTGCGCCATTGATAGCACGCCATTAGTAATTTTTACTAATGGCGCACCACTAATGCGCCATTAGTATCTGAGTATACTAATGGCGCACCACCTGGTGCGCCATTAGTATATGCGTAGTGCGCCATTAGTATGCCTCCGAGGGCATGTATACCAGTGCTTTGGCATACTAATGGCGCACCACCTCGGATCGCCATTAGTAACAAGAAGCATACTAATGGCGCACTACCAGTGATGCGCCATTAGTATGCATGTCATACTAATGGCGCCTTTATCATGTGATGCGCCATTAGTATGAATATTAGGTTTTTTTATTTTTTATTTTCTGTTTTTGCACAGGTTACAAAATGTATAATTTGACAAAATATAGACAGCACACATCAACAATAGATTCATCAAATACAATAGAAGATTAGTCTTTGAATACAATTCATCATATTAGTCTCGAATACAATTCATCATATTAGTCTCCGAATTGAAAAGACCGAACAAAGATAGAACATTATATTACAAGTCTCGAGACCGCGAGTAGCGAGTTTGTCTTCACATTACAAGTCGATATCGATCATCTAAACTACCATCACATAGAAGAGAGCTGCGGTCATCACGATGAGCATCATCACGATGAAACTCGTCTTCATCCGGTTCCTCCAACGCTCCCTCCCCTCTCCCGCTAGATAGCGGGCGATCTAGATTCGCCTCGGCCCTAGTGGTGTACCTTTGTAACTGTTACCGCTGAATCGGTGAACCTGTCTCCGACACTCCTCCCAGTCATCGAGACTCCGAACCTTACCCTTGTACACGACATTAAATCGGCATCGCTATGCACTAGCCAAACGTAAACGTTAGTACCAATTCACAGACAATACATAAGCAATATATAAGTATGCAACAGAACGATCGGAAGAGAAAAGCAAGACATTAATAGCATCGATTACATCTAAGTTGAACGACTGTCGAAACCAAAGAGACATACTACAAGTTCATTAAAGTTTAATTACAACATGAGCCAATCGATGTTTCAGAACTAGACAACTCGACTCAAGGGACCGGAGCGTGGATGAAGCCGCCGTCTATCGTGGGAGTCATGAAAGAACGGGCGTTGTCATCCTGCATTTGTAGCATTGTGTCGATGTCACTGTTGGACGGTTGATTTCTGAGGTAGAACTGCCCCGAGGTACGAAGGACATCTGGATGGATGATTTCCGCAAACTCCGACTGGATGCGAAAGAATTCTTGTCGGAGGTCCGCATCCTGGATTGCCGACACGCTCGCGGCCCAATCTTGGAGTTTACTCGGTAGCAGAAGTTGATGATGGTCCCGTACGATCGCCCGCATGTGATGGATGGCGTAGTAGGCACCCTTCGACCGCCCAGCGGCTGCTTGACGCAGCGAACGTCAGATTGTGGGAGAACACGTGCTTGCCGTGCTTACGAATAGGCCTGGTGAAGGTGCCTCCAGATTTGGCGAGCAGGGAGAACATCATCAAGAACCTTCTTGACATTTGTGTAGTCTGCGTTCAATGACGGTCCGGTCGAAATCGTGGCCATGGAATATTTGGGGCTTAGGAAGATGAGCGTGCAACGTGTGTCACTGCAGAAAACACGGAATGTTAAAAGAAAACGATCGAAATGTAAGAATTCATATGTTACGGGCGGTTGAGGGAGGACTTACTCGGGAAAGTAAGGCACGAGGAAGTTATCCTTATCTTGGTTTGCCGAATGACGCCTTCGAGGTAAGAACTCGCGACTTGCGGTCCCCAGCGCTGCCCAAGATCTTGGCACGCATGTAGAAGGGGTCAACTATCACGATGTCCGGGTCTTGTCGCGAATGATCCGCATCTCCATACTCAGCGAAAATAGCCGAACGAAGGTGTAGTGCAGCGGATGAAGGTTCAACATAGCGTGGATGTCATCAAAACGCAGGACGATCGTGACGCCCGATGGAGTTATCCACAAAGCCCTTGCCCTCGGCACCTTGGCGCGAAAACCGGTATGCCACATCCTTCTCCACGAGACGCCGCTTCTCCAAAGAAAGAACACATGTCATGCAGACTCCGCATAGCACGGTTGCAGCATTGAGCATATTTGTCGGTAGCATCGCCCTACCCGCCACATGCACCCTCCTCGAGATATCCTGCGGTGAAGGTGGCCCGCCCCGAGCACGGATCGTATTTCGGTGCGGCTGGCTCGCACCCTTCTTAGTCTTTCTTTTGCGTGCCTTCTTCTTCTCCTGTAATGGGACGAGTTTTGCTCACAGACCGCCTTCTTGAGTGTGTTGGGGCTGATAATATTCCGCACCTCGCCTATCTCGAGGCTCGGTGAAGTCGGCAGCGGAGGCGTCTCGAGAGCTGAGCGCCGACGGCGCTGTTGCAACTTGGCTTATCCGCATGTGCGAGCTAGATCGCACACGTCTTTTGTTGGGTTTGGTTCTTGAGAAGGAGGCCCCATGAAGTCGCCATCGCACCCATGCTCGGCAAAGCATCGATCAACGTTGCCAAATGTATCATAGTCGTCGTCGTCCGTCGCTCGATCCTGTGCCATATGCATGTTTGGATCGATGGCATAGGGATGTCGGCACCGTTACGGCAGTCTTGCCATGGGGCCGACTTGGCGCCGCACGATCTGGCGGTGTTGTCTTTGGGGTGGTGTCCCCGCCCAAACGAATCTGGCTCTTCGCCAAAGCAGGGCCAGCTCAGCGGCGCCGAGGGTCATCACGTCATCATCGTCGGCCCCGACGGGTCGATTCGAGGTAACAAGTCGTTGCAGCCTGGCAGCACCGAACCAGTTGAACCCTAAACAAGTTGGGTGGCATCTGGGTACCGTGGAACAAGGGGTTGCCCGGTTGAACGATTTTGCCCTTGGCGACATCGACCAACTCGTTGTTCACGAAGTGGAGGAGAGTGCACGGAACGTCGGCGGCGCCCTGCGAAAACATGTAGGGCGTCAGGGATGCCCAGTCAAAGGCAAGGAGATGAAGTCCTCGGCCGAGAGAGGCTTAATTAGTTACCGTGATGATGGCGTCGAGCTCGGCTAATGTAGAGGCACCGCCAACGGCGGGCGGACAGTTGACGGAGGGGCCGCTTGCTGCAGAGGTGCCGGCCGGCGTACACCCGGGTGCATTAAGCTCCCGTGCCGGCGTCGGAGACACCAATGCCGCCTCCGCCGGAGGCACCAATGGCCCCGCCATCGCATTATGCGAGTTGCTGGCCGTGAAGCTAGGAATCGGGGGCGGCCCCTGTTGGCCGCCCGCAATCCACGCACTCAACCCGAGATCAAGGTAGGCACAAGGGCGGTGATCGTCGCTCCGAGTCGTTGTTCCACTTGCTCTTGGACAATCTCCGAAATCCGCGCCACCTGTGCCTTGAGTTCTTGAACCTCTCGCGCTGGTTTTCCGAGCTGGTCTTTTCTCCTTCGCACACCAGCGGTATAGTATGACCCCATTTTGTCGACAAGCCTTTGCCGGCCACACGACCAGCTGACGTCGGCTTACTGAGCTTATCCTTGTTCTTCATTACATTCAACCCCTATTTAGAGTGGTGTCCCAAGGGTTGCTCTGAGTCGACCCAGCAGCACTGCTTTCGATCGCTGCGGAAGGAATGTGAACCATTTAGAAATTGGCTTCATTAATTAGAATGCAACCATATGGAGCTAATTACGTGGGGTGTATTCCTTACGAGAACAAGCTCAAGCTGCCTGGTCTTCGGATCCGTGGTAAGCTCCTTTGTTTCGGGTCCTTCTTGTACGGGCCCCGACAAAGTTCCTGGTCCGCTTGTCACCGTATGTATCGAAGAGGCGGTAGGCCTTGCTCGGCACGGTCCGCCTCCTCCTTGTCCCATATAGGCTCCGCCACTCTGAAACGCCGGGACCGAGTGTGTGTTCCCCTATGTTCAGCTCCGCATTTGTTTCCCCACTCACTTGATTGGGAGCTTGCGGTGCTCGAGCAATTGATCTTGAAGTCGTTGTAGTCATCTTCGGTGATCGAAGGATTTTCTCCTTGATCTTCGATAACTCTCACCTTTCTCGATCATTCTCTTCACATTGCTTTTCCAAGTAGACAGGGCCTTGCTCATCTTCGTGAGGGCAGCATTGTTCACTTTATTCCCTTTGAGGCTTGTGTTTTCAAATTCAGCGGGAACTTGTATCGTTCGTGCAGCCGTGAAGAGGAGGTTGTGCAAATTCCTCGGTCGGGATGCCTCGGGTTCTCGGTGTTGATCGAGGCGGTGCTCGGACAATGCACCCGAGCTGAAGCGAGTACCCTTGACTATTCGTTCGGGCGCCGTTGGATTCCGTTGGAGTCCACTTCATAACTTCCTCCTTGAGGGTGCGAGCACGATCGGCGCCGGTCCTTCCGTTGCCTCTTTGGTTGGCTGCCATCTCGTGCGGCGCCGCCATCATCGATGGTGGCATCCTCGGCGGCACCATCGGTGGTGGCATCGGTGTGGTCATCCTCGGCGGCACCATCCGTGGTCTCAGAATCGGTGGGGAAGGCGGCGGCCTCATACAAGTGAGGTTGTTCCTCCATCTCTGGGACAGCTCCTGAATGCCTTGCTGCCCAACCCCGGCCTCATCGTTGTGGGCCATGTTTCTCTCTAAATAGAAACAAAGTTTGGTCAAAAGTTGGTTATTGTCAAGGAACAAGATCATGGTCTCATCATTTAGGGTTTGTCGACACCGAGGCATCCTAAAATCTAAGCTTTTATTATTGAGGGTTTTTCACGCCAAGGCACCCTAAAAGCCTAACCTTTCATCATTTCGGTTTTATCGACACGAGGCACCCTAAAAGCCATGCATTAGTCACAAGTACGCCGGGCACTTGATCCTACTTAATTAACTACTAAGATACCCGGCCCATGCATTAGTCACAAGTACCCCATATGTCCTATTTTTAGCAAAGTCATGCTAAAATTCACGGAAAATTTCAGCATGACCTTTGCTGAAAATAGGACATATGGAGTACCAATTTGCCGGAACGGAAGTTAATCGACATTCCGCAAACTCAAGGGCCTCTCGAGGTACCTGCAAAATCATTATCCAGGTGGACATGGATGCAATGTCACATGTCACATGGATCCCACACCCACAGGAGCTGGTGAAGCTTCATGGCAGAATATCATATACAAGCACTAATTTTGTTCACATTTATATAGCAACAAATATTTATACACTCATATAGCAGCACTAAGTATATTGCACTTAGAAGAAGACTTGCTTTTACATCCCACCCAACTTAACAATCTAGTAGAGTTGTTAGTAAGATCCTAGCTCTCTCTTTTCTTAGAAATAATAAATCGCCAAGCAGGAATGAAAAGATTATTTGATTGAAGAAACCACCATGGCAGCAAATAACTGAACCTTCACTCTGTTTTAACTGAAAATATATTTGAAAAAAAACTTCTAGACGTGTGAAAATCTTCTCTACAGGTGGAAGAACACATCAAACACAAAGTGCAAAAACTAAACCCTTGCACTCTGTCAAATTAACTATTGTTTTTCACTTTGTGCCAGCACCATTAGATTAGTTGGTAAAGTACATCTTTCATCCTAGTACATTCCCTGCCTGTGCAGGCATTTGCGAGCAGTGACAGTAGATTGGCTTTTAGGCCCGACTAATTAACTACATTGCTCATCGAGAGACCTGCTGTTTCTTCGGGAGGTGGCGGTACTCTTGTACTAGTGTGGTACTGGTTTATTATTTGGAACCTTCGCTATGAAGCTATCTCGGTAAAGATTTGCACCTAGTAGTACATTTTGGTGGGTGCAAAAGTCCAACAACACTAGAACTGAGCTGATTGATCTATAAATGTGTAGGAGGAGCTAGATCATTTCCTCCATGGGGAATTTTGTTTAGGTACTTAGACAAGTTAATTAGGGATCTCAGCTGAGAAGATCTGCTCTAGCATTGAGCGAAGGATTACCAAGACTACTAACCTTATCTTTGTGTAGGTGCTTACATAAGTTAATTATAGGATCTTACGAGAAGATCTGCCTCTAGCACTCGAAAGCAGAAGTAGTACCGATGAGCAGTGCTGTACTACCAATCTTATACTATGACTTTTGACGTTGAGTAAAACAGGGCACTTCCTTTGCAGGAGAGAAAGATTAATTTAGCTAATCTCTCCCAAGGAAATGAAGCTCACAGAAATGAAGCTCCAAACTGGAGAGGGCTTAGAATATATTGCTATGGCAACAATTGGGAGATCTGTCATAGAAAGCATCGCCTATAAAGTGTTTCGAATTAGTATTTTCTAGAGTCAAGGGATCCTCATGGGGCCTTCTTCCGAAAAGAAGCATAGGGATCACAGGAAAAAGGAAATGGAGGATCTCCTCATGCAGTGCATTCCATATATATATTTGGTTTGCTGACCTATAAGTCCTTAATTTAGTATACAATGCTACTTTCTTTCTTGTGGGAGAGCTACTGGACTGATTGTGCATGCTTACATATACTTAATGATCATAAAAAAGGGAAAACAAATATAGTATGGAGATCACGGGGAAGGAGGAAGTTGCAGTTGTTTGGCAGTTCTGCATTGCCCGAGACTTTCAAGTCAGAAGGAGATCTGCTTTTTTAGAGGTTTTTGTCAACAAAATAAACAGAAATCTAGGTCATGACGCACCTGATTTTCTAGGTTTCTACAAACAGTGGTGTGCCCTTTTGATTTAGCGCCACTTCTCGTCTACAAACATGCAGATAAAACTTCTTGGTGAGTTGCCTAGTTCACTGTGTAATAATCCTGCACAAATAGTTTGGAACCGAATTTGAGGTCATTTTTCAGGCTCCTGAAACTAGATAGAACCAAACTAATTCCACTCCCTACACTAATAAAAGAATGGAAGTATCCTTTGAGCGTCATTACTGCCCCACGCCACCGACCTCGCCAAGTGCAAAGGTGACTCGCTGCTTAATTGCTCTCCGTTTTACTTACCTGCTACTAACTCCACTCCGTAGTACGTACTAGTTTGCTTGGTTAGCCCATCAACTAATCTACGCAAAGACATAAAGAATGGAAGTGTCACTGAACGTCTGCAAACAAGCATCTAAATTATTTGATAGTGCACGAAAGTTAGAGCCCAAACTGAGTTTACATAAAAGCAAACTAGCTGTTCACTGGAGCATAGGTAATTAAAAGTTGGGTGTGATAGGTAGGGTAAGCTGCGCCTGTTTCTATGAAATGCATGAATTTAGACTTTTTAGGTGAAATGCCAGAATTTTTGTTCTTTTGGTTTCTATGAACCAAAAGCTGTGCCATGAGACTCATCTGACCTTTTTCAATAAACAAGGTTGTGTCTCTGTCTTTAGTTTAGCATGGATAGTGCCACTTCACGTCTACGAATTTTCTGGTCAGCTACTTCAGTGTGTGATAATCCTGCATAAACAGTTCAGTGTGTGACAAGTTCAGAACCGAACTTGAGACAATTTTTCAGGTTCCTAAAACTAGATAGAACCAAACTGAACGACATCCAACTACAGTTCACTTTTTGTTGAGCTAGCTAGTTCAGTGTGCGTTACCCCCGCAAAAACAGTTCAGACTGTGATAAGTTCAGAACCGAATTTGAGATAATTTTTCAGATTCCTGAAACTAGATAAAACCAAACTGAACGATATTCATCTAGAAGATCAGAGGAAGGAGGAAGAAAATGCATGCACACAAATTAAAGAAGGAGGAAGGAGGGGGAGGAGGAGGGGGAGCTCACGGGGTGGTGGTGCTCGGCGACAGTGGTGTGGACGGGCGGGTCGAGGTGGGGCAGCGGCGTCGGGAGGGGTCGAGGCGGCGCTGGGCGGCGGGCAGCGCCGACGCAGAGTCGGGCGGCGTCCGGGCGGCGGGTCGCGTCGAGGCGGCGCTGGGCGGCGGGTCGCCGAGGCGGCGCGTGGGCGGCGTCGGGCGGCGGGTCGCGCCGAGGCGGCGCTGGGCGGCGGGTCGCGTCGAGGCGGCGCTGGGCGGCGTCCGGCGGCGGGTCGCGTCGAGGCGGCGGGGCAGCGTCGAGGTGGCGGGGACGGTGGCGTCGAGGGAGGCGGGGCGAGGGAGAGGGAAGGCGAGGAGAGGGCAAGGGAGGGAGAGGGCGAGGGCGAGGGCGAGGGTCAGGGCAGCGGCGGCGGCGGTGGATCGAGAGGGAGATCGAGGGAACTGGCGAGGGGGAGAGGGAAGGGGGGATCGGGCGAAGGGGGGATCGGGCGAAGGGGGATCGGGCCACAATACTAATGGCGCACCTCACCGTGGTGCGCCATTAGCATGTCCATACTAATGGCGCACCTCACCGTGGTGCGCCATTAGTATTTTTTTTTTCAAGCGAGCCAAAAGGTTATGTACTACGTAACCTATCCATGTCAAGCCCACTCTACTAGCTCGACTGGTCAGCAGCCAGTTCTCACACCAGGAGGTCCTGGGTTCGACTCCCAGGCTCCACAAATTTTTTAGCATTTAAAAAGCTGTTTGATACTTATTTGTGTTTAAATATGTTCAAACTTGTTTAAATAATAACAGTAATATTTTTTTATAAGACAGTAGCATTTAAAAAGCTGTTTGATACTTATTTTTTTATAAGACGGTGCTTGGGTGTGGGGGTCGGTGGGCGGTTGAGTAGGGGAATCGAGGGTGCGGGGGTCATGGCGGTCGGTGGACTGGGGGTGCTCGGCGCGGGGGACCGGATCTGGCGAGGTGGGATAGCGATCGAGATGGAGGGGGATCGAGATCGAGTGTCCATGAAATTTAAAAATATTCATGATAGTTTAAAAAGTACCCATGAAATACAATCGAGAAATGAAGGCTACGATTTAAATACAATCGATCTTAGCTAGCTATCTGTTCACAATCTTCTTGCCCTTCTTTTTCGCAAATGGAGTTCTTACGTGGAGCAGACGTCCTTTAGGTAGGGTGGTCCTGCTTCTTCTTGTGGTGTATGCTGCTACTTCATCATCGTCGTCATGTTCGATCCTCGGTCGCCGTGCTTGTCAAGTCTTGCTCATTGGCTACTCCATCCATTCCGATGATCTTCCTTTGCCTCTCCTCACGACAACACGACTGGGCTTTGGCGGGTCGGTAATGAAGAAGCATTGGTCCACTTGGGAAGCCAGTACCCATGGCTCATTTTTGCGGTGACGTTTGCCCATGATCTTGGATTTGGCCGGGTATAACCATGGTGGTGAAATACCGGTCTTCTTTTATGACGTTCTTGGCCCATCGACACGGAACATCGGGACCTTCTCTCGGCAGTAGCTCAGCTCCCAGATCTCCTCGATCCTTCCGTAGTATCTGTCCTTGTCGTTACCGTGTAGGATTCCATCGTTACCCGGAGTTCGATAACCATCGCTCTTCATGTCCTTGGCCTCGGTGTAGAATGTGTAGCCGTTGATATCGTGACGCCTCATAGGTCATCAGGTTGTGCTCAGCATCCGTGACAAGGCGAATATGAGTTGTTCTTCCGCGGAAGAATCCTCATGTAAAGGGTGCGACGAAGCTTATGCTTGAACCAACGCGTGAAACATGAGTTGTGCTCTTTGAGTGTATCTCTGTCCGTCCTCTGTTGGCCTCGGTCATTGTCGTCTTTTTAATAAAGGTTTTGTGCTCTACCACCCAAGGATCGACCATGTCTATGTGTTGTAGCGCGACTAGGTTTGCTCTTTCAAAGTCGGCGAGTCGACCCTCGAAGTCGACATGCATTTCGCGGCGACCCTCACGGTGACCCCATCCAGCGAGCCTGCCGAGGTGCTGTTGACGGGCAGACCAGCGGGTTCTCGATGCCTAGATAATTCGTGCGTAGGAGATGCACTCTTGGTCGAAAGCCCCTGGCTATGCTTCCTTCGGGCGTGACATGTTGCGACGTATCCTTTGATGACACCATTCATCCTTTCGAACGGCATCATGCTGTGCAGGAACGTCGGCCCGAGTTGGATGATATCCTCCACGATATGGACCAGCAGATGCACCATAACGTCGAAGAATGCGGGCGGGAAGTACATCTCAAGCTCGCATAGTATCACCACGATCTCTTCCTGTAGCCTTCGAGTTGCCTCACGCCAATCGACTTCCGAGAGATGACGTCGAAAAAGTTGCATAGGACAAATAGCGTTTCACGGACGTGCGTGTCCATGATCCCACGGATTGCAACTGGAAATATCTGCGTCATCAGCACGTGACAGTCGTGAGACTTCATCCCATCGAACTTCGCTTCACTGGGTCTAGGTATCGCTTATCTTCCCAGCGTAACCGAAGGAAGTTTTACTCCTAGGAGGCAGGTGAAAAACTGCTCGATCTCCTCGACTTAGAGTGAAGCACGCGGGAGGGTAGTCATTTCCGGTCTTCTTGGCCTTTTTGCCTTTGCGACGACTTTCTGTGTCCTGCTTCGCCTCATCATCATCATCATCACCATCATCATCATCATCATCATATATAGCGTGAAGCTCCTGCCTGATGCCCATTGATTTCAAGTCTGCCCTTGCTTTCGGCCCATCTTTGGTCCTCTCTGGCATGTTGAGCAGGGTACCAAGCAGACTCGCACACGTTCTTCGTGATATGCATGACATCAAGGCCGTGAGGCACACGGTGGATCTTCGAGACGGCAAGTCCCGAAAACAGACCTCGTTTTCCATACCTTCAGCAGCGGCTCTGGCGCCTTCGCTTCTTTCCGGCTCTGGCGCCTTTTGCTTCTTTCGGCGGTGGGCAGTCTTTCCAATTTTTCAACAGCTTGTCTATTTCCTCGCCGCTCCTCGTACAGGCGTTTTGGGTTTGGTTTCACCATCGAACAGATCCTTGCGTTTCCTCCACGGGTCATCGTCGCGAAGCCACCTTTGATGTCCCATGAACACGGTTTTCAAGACCGGGATCTCTATCTAGCTGGCGATCGTTGTGTCATCCATGCACCTTACGCATCCGAAAATCCGTGGACTACCTGCCCGCGAGATATCCGTAATCGAGATAGTCGTGCACCGTCGTGAGCGGTGCGGCTCTCATAGGGAAATATTCTTTCTGCGGCGCCCCACGTATTGGCTGGCGTTTTCCACAGCGTGTCAAGCTCCTCTTTCAGCAGCCCCAGATACTGATTGATGTCGTTCCCTGGTTGTTTCGGCCCTTCAATTAGCATACTCATGTGAATGTACTTCCTCTTCATGCACAACCAGGGGAAGGTTGTACATCCACACAAACACATGCCGGTGCTATGTGTGCTTCTCGCTGCCAAGCGGATTGACTCCATCGGTGCTTGCGCCCAGACGATGTTCCTTGGATCGTTCCCAAATTCGAGTCTTGAAGTTCAACGCTTGCCACTGGCTCGCATCCTTAGGGTGACTCAGCATCTTGTCTTTTTATCTATCTCCGGATCATTTGCGTCATCTTCCGCTTCTTCTCCTCCCTATCCGCGTGCCAACGCAGGAGCTTTGCTACCTTAGGGTCCATGAAATAGCGCTGCAGACGAGGAGTGATCGGAAAGTACCACACCACTTTTCGAGGAGCTTTCTTCCTCTTCTTGTATCGAGTGACGCCGCACACGGACATATGGTAGACTCCGCGTGCTCGTCCGATAAATGATGCAATTGTTCATGCACACATGGTATTTCACGTGCGGTAAATCCAGAGGACACACGATTTTCTTCGCCTCCTCCAAATTGGTCGGGCACTTGTTCCCCTTGGGAAGACGTTCGTGCCAGAATGACATGTTCTCGTCGAAGCATGCGTCGGTCATTTTGTGTTTTACCTTCATCTCCAGGGCCATGAGCGTTACTTTCAGGCGGGTATCCTCGGGCCTGCATCCTTCATACAATGGAGTAACCGCGTCTAACTCAAGTTGATCTATCTTGGCTTTCTCTCGGGCGGCAGCTCTTGCGTTATCCGTCTGCTTGAGAAGCAGCTCTTGAATATGAGGGTCCTGCACCCAGCCCATCGATGGTCCAGCGTCGTCTTCTCCGTCGGCATCATCATCTTCATGATCATGCCCGTCGCCTGCTCCGGCATCTTCCTCATCATCATGTCCTGCATCTTCTACATGATGATCTGTGTACAACATCACGATCGTGATCATCTCCGGGATTCTTCGTCTTCTCGCCCGCCCGAGCCGCGGTGGTTGTCTTGCTGCCCTTCCTCATTTCTTGCCCGCCCGCATGGGCGACTTCGTAGTCATCTTCATCACCTTGCCACCGATAGCCATCCATGAAACCACGCAACAGTAGGTGGTCCCGCACCTGCCCGAATCCGGGTCCGCAATAAGGCTCTTCACTTGCATCTTCGACACAGACATCTTATCTCCGTCTCGTTCTTTTGAAGCATCTCGGCCTTCGCCGACCTCAAAAACCTATTCACGATGCCTTCGGTCATCGTGCGGACCATGGTCGCCTGCGGGGTAGAGCAAAACGATATTTTAGAACCAAACAAAATTTGGCATGACTTTCCCTAAAAATAGGACCAAAAGAATGCTTAATGCCAAAATTCTCGCTTGAAACGGAAATGAATCAACATTCCGCAAAATATTGGCAACTATCGCATTTCAAATACCGGTACACCTCCAAACACAAACACATATGCAACACCACAAACATATGCAACACCACGAACATACATAGATCTAGCTAGGCCGTAAAAAGTGCATGTGCACATTGTTGTAAGGAGAACAACCTAAATATAGCTTCCCCTTACTTACCTATTAAAACAAGGTAATTTAACCACTTAATTTGAATGAATCTATGGTGGAAATGAGGTGAAAAGAGGAGGCACCGAGACAAGGAGGAGGTGGAGAGAATGAAGTGGGGAGAAAGTGAGTGTGTGGGTAGGAGAGGCTGTCCCAAATATCTTGTTGCTGCCCACTTACTAATGGCGCACCTCTTGCATGGTGCGCCATTAGTAGTTACAACTACTAATGGCGACTTAAGCAGGATCGCCATTAGTATGTTTGGATAGGCGCACTAGTTCAAAAAAATTCTATACTAATGGCGCACCCAATGCAGTGCGCCATTAGTAGTTACAACTACTAATGGCGCACTTGGGCAGGATCGCCATTAGTATGTTTGGATAGGCGCACTAGTTCAAAAAAATTTCTATACTAATGGCGCACCATTGCTGGTGCGCCATTAGTAGTTACAACTACTAATGGCGCACTTGGGCGGATCGCCATTAGTATGTTTGGACAGGCGCACTAGTTACAAAAAAATTGATACTAATGGCGCACCCATAGCATGGTGCGCCATTAGTAGTTTAAACTCTAATGGCGCATCAGATGGTGGTGCGCCATTAGTATATACTAATGGCGCACCATCTTTCTGGTGCGCCATTAGTGTCAATCCCATCTATAGCCCTTTTTCTAGTAGTGAATGCTGGTCTTGAGGACTTTGAAGCTGATAAATGCCCCCAGTATCATGATCTCACAAGTTCATTTGTGGGGAGGTTTGATTTTTCATCTTCGCGTAATTCTCCTTCAGTCATGTTTGACCTTTATGACAAATCTTATACCATGGACTTAGAGGATTTCACTCTTGCATGCAAACTTCCATCTTGGGGTAGTATCAGGGATCCCCCTAAATCTGAATATAGAGACTTTCTTGCTAGAATAACTGTGGGGGAATCTAGAGATATAGCGCAAGCCACTATAGGGAGCATTCACTTTCCTGCTATACATTATTTTGCTCTCTTCATTGGTAGATGCATAAATGCTAAGGATGAAGCATGTCACATGTGTGCCCCTGATCTCAGCATTCTCAGAAGTGTTGTGTTAGGGGACCAATCCTATCATATGGGAGCCATTGTAGCTCGTAGGTTGCATCATAATAGACATAACGGAGATTTCTTTGGAGGAATTTATGCAACCCGCTTAGCTAATTTTCTTGATGTAGACATTCGTGAGGGTGATATGGAGTTACCCCCTTCTTATTTAGATCTTGATTCTATGTTTTCCCACCAGTTCATTGAGAGGACTGGACCACCTTTCCAGTATCGACTAATCTTGAACAAACGGCATGTGGTCCGTGGTGCTCTTCTTGCTCCTACCTTCTTTGATTTTCAAGCGAGAGGAAAATATATTATTACCAGAGAGGAGGCAGATGAGTACGAGAGGAGAGCGGAGGCAGCTCGACGCCACGCTGCTACTCAGGAGGCGGTAGCCGCTGCATCGCAATATGAACCCAGCTACACCTACGGATATCAGCCAGGCTATCCCTGGCAATAGACCAACTTAGGCCAAAATCCTAAGCTTGGGGGAGTACGTATTTCCCACCGACATTACATTTATGCTCACACACACTCATTGCTAGATGTCGGTGCTCATACTCTTTCACTGTAATATACATGCCAGTTTATTTTCTTTTTCTAGCTTTCTTCTTGTGTGTTTAATAAACCTTAGAAAAACCAAAAAAAATAGTGGTATTTTATTTTTTCCTGCTGTAGTAGTAATAATTAAAAAGAAAACCCAAAAACATTTCCCGTTCTTCTTTTGCTTGTTGGGAGCTTTCCCGTGTAAATAGTTTTTATTTTTCTTTTCCTTTCTTTGGGGGTCGAGAAGACCATATTGAAAATGCTTAGTGGCTCTCATATGCATGATCGTTTATTTAACTTAGAGCCCATATTACTTGTCTTTTCTCTTGAGTTGAATGCTTGCAGATTCCAGCTTAGTCCAATGCACGTGCACTCTTATTATTATACACACTGCTCGGTCGTGCGAGTGAAAGGCAATAATGATGATATATTATGGACTTATTGGGATGAGAAAAGCTGGTATGAACTCGACCTCTCTTGTTTTTGTAAATATGATGATTCATCGTTCCTGATTCAGCTATTATGAAGTAAACATATTTGCAAATATCATTTAGAGACTATAGTTGCTTGTGCCATGCTTGATTAGCTATGAGTTATAATGGTTTACCTTGCGTGCCAACATGCTATTAGAATGATTATGATATGGTATGATGGGATGGTATCCTCCTTTGAATGAATTGAGTGACTCGACTTGGCACATGTTCACGCATGTAGTTGAATCAAATCAACATAGCCTTCATGATATTTATGTTCATGGTGGATTATATCCTACTCATGCTTATATTCGGTGTAAATTAATTTTAATGCATGTTTACGACTGTTGTCGCTCTCTCAGTTGGTCGCTTCCCAGTCTTTTGCTAGCCTTCACCTGTACTAAGCGGGAATACTGCTTGTGCATCCAAACTCCTTAAACCCCAAAGTTGTTCCATATGAGTCCACTATACCTTCCTATATGCGGTATCTACCTGCCGTTCCAAGTAAATTTGTATGTGCCAAACTCCAAACCTTCAAATAAAATTCTGTTTTGTATGCTCGAGCAGCTCATGTGCAACTAGGGCTGCCTATATCTTCCATGCTAGGTGGGTTATTCTGAAGAGGAGTGGACTCCGCTCCTCATTCACGAGAAAGGGCTGGTAACTGGGATGCCCAGTCCCATGATCCAAAAAGATCAAAGCAAATCAAAATAATTAAACAAAACTCCCCTTGGGACCCGTTGAATGTTGGAGGCACTCGTTGTTTCGAGCAAGCCATGGATTGATGCTTGTGGAGGAGGGGGAGTATAAACATTTACCATTCTGTTTGGGAACTGCCTATAATGCATGTAGTATGGAAGATACAGCCATCTCATAGTTGTTGCGTTGACAGTGAAAGTATGCCGCTCAAAATATAATTTATCTCTATTTCAAAATCGAGCTCTGGCACCTCTACAAATCCCTGCTTCCCTCTGCGAAGGGCCTATCCATTTACTTTTATGTTGAGTCATCACCCTTCTTATTAAAAAGCACCCGCTGGAGAGCACACTGTTGTTTGCATTCATTATAATTGGTATATATTGGGTATGACTTGACTGGATCTCTTTTACCATGAATTACAATGTTTAGTCAGTCCTTGATCTTTAAAGGTGCTCTGCATTTATGTTTTGCGGTCTCAGAAAGGGCTAGCGAGATACCATTTTGTTATATCATGTTATGATTGTTTTGAGAAAGTGTTGTCATCCGAGTTTCATTATTATGGCTTGCTAGCTAATTATATTATTGATATGAGTAATTGTGAGACCTACGTGTTATTGTGAGCATGGTTAGTTCATAATAATTGCTGAAACTTGAATGCTGACTTTTCATGTTTACAACAACAAGAGCAAACAGAGTTTGTAAAAGTTTTTCTTTTTCTCTTTCAGTTTTTCAACTGAATTGCTTGAGGACCAGCAAGGGTTTAAGCTTGGGGGAGTTGATACGTCTCCGTCGTATCTACTTTTCCAAACACTTTTGCCCTTGTTTTGGACTCTAACTTGTATAATTTGAATGGAACTAACCCGGACTGACGATGTTTTCAGCAGAATTGCCATGGTGTTGTTTTATGTGCAGAAAACAAAAGTTCTCGGAATGACCTGAAACTCCACGGAATATCTTAGAATAAATAATAAAAAATCCTCGCCAAAGATGAAGACCAGGGGGCCCACACCCTGTCCACGAGGGTGGGGGCGCGCCCCTCCCCCCTGGGCACGCCGCCCTACCTCGTGGGCCCCCTGGTGGCCCTCCGACGCCAACTCCAACTCCATATATTGGCTTTCAGGGAGAAAAAAATCAGAGAGAAAGTTCCATCGCGTTTTACGATACGGAGTCGCCGCCAAGACCTAATCTCTCTCGGGAGGGCTGATCTGGAGTCCGTTCGGGGCTCCGGAGAGGGGGATTCGTCGCCGTCGTCATCATCAACCATCCTCCATCACCAATTTCATGATGCTCACCGCCGTGCGTGAGTAATTGCATCGTAGGCTTGCTGGACGGTGATGGGTTGGATGAGATTTATCATCTAATCGAGTTAGTTTTGTTAGGGTTTGATCCCTAGTATCCATTATGTTCTGAGATTGATGTTGCTATGACTTTGCTATGCTTAATGCTTGTCACTAGGGCCCGAGTGCCATGATTTCAGATCTGAACGAATTATGTTTTCATGAATATATGTGTGTTCTTGATCCTATCTTGCAAGTCTATATTCACCTATTATGTTTTATGATCCGACAACCCCGAAGTGACAATAATCGGGATACTTCTCGGTGATGACCATAGTTTGAGGAGTTCATGTATTCACTATGTGCTAATGCTTTGTTCCGGTTCTCTATTAAAAGGAGGCCTTAATATCCCTTAGTTTCCAATAGGACCCCGCTGCCACGGGAGGGTAGGACAAAAGATGTCATGCAAGTTCTTTTCCATAAGCACGTATGACTATATACGGAATACATGCCTACATTACATTGATGAACTGGAGCTAGTTCTGTGTCACCCTATGTTATGACTGTTACATGACGAACCACATCCGGCATAATTATCCATCACTGATCCGGTGCCTACGAGTTTTCCATATATTGGTTTACGCTTATTTACTTTTCCGTTGCTACTGTTATCATCACTACAAAATACCAAAAACATTACTTTTGTTGTCTTTACTTTTGTTACCGTTACCACCACTATCATATTACTTTGCTACTAAACACTTTGCTGCAGATATTAAGTTTCCAGGTGTGGTTGAATTGACAACTCAGCTGCTAATACTTGAGAATATTCTTTGGCTCCCCTTGTGTCGAATCAATAAATTTGGGTTGAATACTCTACCCTCGAAAACTGTTGCGATCCCCTATACTTGTGGGTTATCAAGATCTTTTTCTGGCGCCGTTGTCGGGGAGCATAGCTCTATTCTTTGAGTCACTTGGGATTTATATCTGCTCACTATGAAGAACTTGAAAGACCCTAAGACAACAATTTATCCCTCAACTACGAGGGGAGGTAAGGAACTGCCATCTAGCTCTGCACTTGATTCACCTTCTGTTATGAGTAAGCTAGCGACACCTAAACCTGCTTCTGCTATTCGTTCCGATATGTCGCATGTTATTGATGATGCCGCTTCTGCTATGCATGATACTTATGATGAAACTACTTATTTGCTTGATACTACTGTGCCCCTTGGTGAATTTCTAGATGAACAAATTTCTAGGTCTAGAGAAAGAGAAAATATTGAAACTGAATACGATGATATTAGTAATGATGATATTATGCCTACTATTCCTGAGGGTTATCTTTTTAATGCTGAATCTATTGAAGCTATTCTTGCTTGCCAGGATAGTCTTGAACGTAAGAGGTTGCTAGTTAAATGGAGTAAAGAATCTTTTCGAGATAGGATGAGACCCGACCCTGCTTTTGCTACTTCACCTATCTGTGTTCCCGATCAGGATTATTATGATTTTTCTGTTGATCCGGATATAATTACTTTGGTTGAATCCGATCCTTTTTATGGCTATGAATCTGAAACTGTTGTGGCACATCTTCATAAGTTAGATGATATAGCTGCCCTGTTTACTAATAGTGAGAGATCACACTACCTTTATTTACTCAAAATATTTCCGTTCTCATTAAAGGGTGATGCCCTGTTTACATCTTCACCAGCACCATCTCCTCTCAAAACCCTAGTTCATCTCTTGTATCCAATCTTGTATCAAAACCACAAATTGGTACCTGTGGGTTGCTAGTAGTGTTGATTACTCCTTGTAGTTGATGCTAATTGGTTTATTTGGTGGAAGTTCATATGTTTAGATCCTTTATGCACATTATTACCCCCCTGATTATGAACATGAATATGCTTTGTGAGTAGTTACGTTTGTTCCTGAGGACATGGGTGAAGTCTTGCTATTAGTAGTCATGTGAATTTGGTATTCGTTCGATATTTTGATGAGATGTATGTTGTATTTACCTCTAGTGGTGTTATGTGAATGTCAACTACATGACACTTCACCATTATTTGGGCCTAGAGGAAGGCATAGGGAAGTAATAAGTAGATGATGGGTTGCTAGAGTGACAGAAGCTTAAACCCTAGTTTATGCGTTGCTTCGTTAGGGGCTGATTTGGATCCATATGTTTAATGATGTGGTTAGGTTTACCTTAATACTTCTTTTGTAGTTGTGTATGCTTGCAATAGGTGTTAATCATAAGTGGGATGCTTGTCCAAGTAAGGGCAGTACCCAAGCACCGGTCCACCCACATACCAAATTATCAAAGTACCGAACGAGAATCATATGAACGTGATGAAAACTTGCTTGACGATAATTCCCATGTGTCCTCGGGAGCTCCTTTCTCATTATTAGAAATTGTTCAGGCTTATCCTTTGCTGCATAAAGGATTGGGCCACCTTGCTGCACTTTATTTACTTTATTTACTCGTTACTCGTTACTGTTTGTCTTATCACAAAACTATCTATTACCTACTATTTCAGTGCTTGCAGAGAAAACCTTACCGAAAACTGCTTATCATTTCCTTCTGCTCATCGTTGGGTTCGACACTCTTACTTATCAAAAGGACTACGATTGATCCCGTACACTTGTGGGTCATCAGTGCCCAGTGCCAGTTCCTATCTGTTGCATGTTTTATGTTTCGCAGAAACCCCATATCAAACGGAGTCCAAATGGGATAAAAACGGATGGAGAATTATTTTGGAATATTTGTGATTTTTGGGAAGTAAAATCAACGCAAGACGGTGCCTGAGGTGGCCACGAGATAGGGGCCCACGCCCACTCCAGGTGGGCGCGCCCCCACCCTCCTGGGCCACTCGTAAGGCGGTTGATGCCCTTCTTTGGCCTCAAGAAAGCTATTTTCTGGAAAAAGATCTGGGCGAAAGATTCACCCCAATCGGAGTTACGGATCTCCGGATATAAAAGAAACTGTGAATGGGAAGGATCTGAGAACGCAGAAGCAGAGAGAGACAAAGAGATAGATCCAATCTCGGAGGGGCTCTCGCCCCTCCCAAGCCATGGGAGCCAAGGACCAAAGGGGAAACCCTTCTCCCATCTAGGGAGAAGTTCAAGGAAGAAGAAGAAGAAGGGGGGCTCTTTCGCCCTTGCTTCCGGTGGCGCCGGAACGCCGCCGGGGGCCATCATCATCACCGCGATCTTCACCAACAACTTCACCGCCTTCATCACCAACTCTTCCCCCCTCTATGAAGCGGTGTAACCCCTCTCTTACCCACTGTAATCTCTACTTAAACATGGTGCTCAACGCTATATATTATTTCCCAATTATCTATGGCTATCTTATGATGTTTGAGTAGATCCGTTTTATCCTATGGGTTAATTGATGATCATGATTGGTTTGAGTTGCATGTTTTATTATTGGTGCTGTCCTATGGTGCCCTCCGTGTCGCGCAAGCGTGAGGGATTCCCGTTGTAGGGTGTTGCAATGCGTTCATGATTCGCTTATAGTGGGTTGCGTGGTGGATGAAACACAAACCCGAGTAAGGGGTTGTTGCGTATGGGATAAAGGGGACTTGATGCTTTAATGCTATGGTTGGGTTTTACCTTAATGAATCTTTAGTAGTTGCGGATGCTTGCTAGAGTTCCAATCATAAGTGCATATGATCTAAGAAGAGAAAGTATGTTAGCTTATGCCTCTCCCTCAAATAGAATTGCAATAGTGATTACCGGTCTAAGTTATCGATTGCCTAGGGACAAATAACTTTCTCGTAACAAAAAGCTCTCTAATAATATTTACTTTATTGCTTCTTTATCTAAACAGCCCCTAGTTTATATTTACTTGCTCGTTATATTCTTGTAAACCTATCCTATCACACCTACAAAGTCCTTCTAGTTTCATACTTGTTCTAGGTAAAGCGAATGTCAAGCGTGCGTAGAGTTGTATCGGTGGTCGATAGAACTTGAGGAAATATTTGTTCTACCTTGAGCTCCTCGTTGGGTTCAACACTCTTACTTATCAAAAGAGGCTACAATTGATCCAGTATACTTGCGGGTTATCAAGACCTTTTTCTGGCGCCATTGCTGGGGAGTCATAGCGTGGGGTGAATATTCTCATGTGTGCTTGTTTGCTTTATCACTAAGTAATCTTTATTTGCTGTTCTAAGTTGTTCTTTATCTTTAGTTATGGATACGGAACACGAAATACCAAAACAATTAGGTGTACTTGCTACTCATGGAGATGGGGAACCTCCTAAAACCCTCGATGATCATCATGTGAAAAATATTGTGTACTACTTTGATAATCCTGAGAAAACCCCATTCTACTTTATAATGGGAGTAACGTTGGATCAACGTGAATACTTTAGGGATTATTGCTTGACACAAAAAGGGAAACTATTATGGGATCAAATTCAAATGTTGAAGTGGTATGCTAGGCAACTATGCTTGATACATGATTATACTTGCTGCTCTAGGATGAAGGCTCCACACCTTCCCTTTTCATGCAAATTTAATGATAATGAAACCTTAGCTTCTTATGATAATGGTATCTATGATTACTATGATGTGGAACAAATAGAAGAATTTGTTGCTTTTATGGGTGCTTATGAGATTGAATCTATGTTTAAAGCGTTTGACGATTTTGATGATTCAGTTTATAGACTAGAAAATTTTGCTATACTTAGATATTGCTATGAAAATTATGAATATAATTACAATATTAATGCATTTATTGAGAAAGTCTCCGTTGTCCAAGAAGAGACTAATATTTTGCAGGAAGCTATGGAAGAAGAAATTGATGAAACGGTGAGCTCATTGGATGAAAAAGATGAGGCGGAGAGCGAAGAACAAAAGGAGGAAGAGCGGATTGATCACCCGTGCCCACCTTCTAATGAGAGTAACTTTTCAACTCATACATTGTTTAATTCCCCTTCATGCCTACCGAAGGATGATTGCTATGATCCAGTTGATTCTCTTGAAATATCCCTTTTTGATGATGATCGCTATGCTTGTGGCCAAGATGCCAATATGAATTATGCTTATGGAGATGAACTTGCTATAGTTCCTTATGTTAAACATGAAATTGTTGCTCTTGCACCCACGCATGATAGTCCTATTACCTTTTTGAATTCTCCCGACTACACTATATCGAAAAAGTTTGTGCTTATTAAGGATTATATTGATGGGTTGCCTTTTACCGTTGCACATGATGATTTTGATAGATATAATATGCATGTGCTTGCTGCTCCTACTTGCAATTATTATGAGAGAGGAACTATATCCCCACCTCTCTATGTTTCCAATATGATAAAATTGCAAGAAACTGCTTATACTATGCGTTGGCCTTTACTTGGTGTGCATGAATTGTTCTTTTATGACATGCTGATGCATAGGAAGAGAGTTAGGCTTCGTTGTTGCATGATATATGTTACCTTGTGCTCACTACTAAATTACAAATCATTGTTAATTAAAATTGGCTTTGATATACCTTGGGATCCGGGTGGATCCATTAGTTGAGCACTATATGCCTAGCTTAATGGCTTTAAAGAAAGCGCTGACAGGGAGACAACCCGGAAGTTTTAGATAGTCATTTATTTCTGTTGAGTGCTTTTATATAGTTTAAAAACAAAAAAAATAAAGAGGAGAACCCTAAAACTTTTCAAAAAGGAAAGTGAAAGTGAGAGAGACAAGCATTGTTGAAGTGGGAGAGCTCCTTGAACTTTGTTCATGCTCACGGAAACTTTGTGAATCTTAATTACAGAAATTTTTCAACAAAAATAATTATCCCCTTGTAAAATTCCATTGTATTATAAAAATAATGTGCCAAGGTTTGCCTTTAGGATGTTTACAATGCTTGTTGGTTTCTACGGTGCAGGACAGAAACTTTGGCTGTAGTGCGCGATTTTACATTTTTTTACTGGAACGTCAAATGGTTCTAATTCATTTTGCACTATCTTTCTGTACAAATTTTTTATTTTTCCTAAGCCATGGGAGCCAAGTACCAGAGGGGAAACCCTTCTCCCATCTAGGGAGAAGTTCAAGGAAGAAGAAGAAGAAGGGGGGCTCTTTCGCCCTTGCTTCCGGTGGTGCCGGAACGCCGCCGGGGGCCATCATCAGCACCGCGATCTTCACCAACAACTTCACCGCCTTCATCACCAACTCTTCCCCCCTCTATGAAGCGGTGTAACCCCTCTCTTACCCACTGTAATCTCTACTTAAACATGGTGCTCAATGCTATATATTATTTCCCAATTATCTATGGCTATCTTATGATGTTTGAGTAGATCCGTTTTGTCCTATGGGTTAATTGATGATCATGATTGGTTTGAGTTGCATGTTTTATCATTGGTGCTGTCCTATGGTGCCCTCCGTGTCGCGCAAGCGTGAGGGATTCCCGCTGTAGGGTGTTGCAATGCGTTCAAGATTCGCTTATAGTGGGTTGCGTGAGTGACTGAAACACAAACCCGAGTAAGGGGGTTGTTGCGTATGGGATAAAGGGGACTTGATGCTTTAATGCTATGGTTGGGTTTTACCTTAATGAATCTTTAGTAGTTGCGGATGCTTTCTAGAGTTCCAATCATAAGTGCATATGATCTAAGAAGAGAAAGTATGTTAGCTTATGCCTCTCCCTCAAATAGAATTGCAATAGTGATTACCGGTCTAAGTTATCGATTGCCTAGGGACAAATAACTTTCTCGTAAAAAAAGCTCTCTACTAATATTTACTTTATTGCTTCTTTATCTAAACAGCCCCTAGTTTATATTTACTTGCTCATTATATTCTTGCAAACCTATCCTATCACACCTACAAAGTCCTTCTAGTTTCATACTTGTTCTAGGTAAAGCGAATGTCAAGCGTGCGTACAGTTGTATCGGTGGTCGATAGAACTTGAGGAAATATTTGTTCTACCTTGAGCTCCTCGTTGGGTTCAACACTCTTACTTATCAAAAGAGGCTACAATTGATCCCGTATACTTGCGGGTTATCAAGACCTTTTTCTGGCGCCGTTGCTGGGGAGTCATAGCGTGGGGTGAATATTCTCATGTGTGCTTGTTTGCTTTATCACTAAGTAATCTTTATTTGCTGTTCTAAGTTGTTCTTTATCTTTAGTTATGGATACGGAACACGAAATACCAAAACAATTAGGTGTACTTGCTACTCATGGAGATGGGGAACCTCCTAAAACCCTCGATGATCATCATGTGAAAAATATTTTGTACTACTTTGATAATCCTGAGAAAACCCCATTCTACTTTATAATGGGAGTAACGTTGGATCAACGTGAATACTTTAGGGATTATTGCTTGACACAAAAAGGGAAACTATTATGGGATCAAATTCAAATGTTGAAGTGGTATGCTAGGCAACTATGCTTGATACATGATTATACTTGCTGCTCTAGGATGAAGGCTCCACACCTTCCCTTTTCATGCAAATTTAATGATAATGAAACCTTAGCTTCTTATGCTAATGGTATCTATGATTACTATGATGTGGAACAAATAGAAGAATTTGTTGCTTTTATGGGTGCTTATGAGATTGAATCTATGTTTAAAGCGTTTGACGATTTTGATGATTCAGTTTATAGACTAGAAAATTTTGCTATACTTAGATATTGCTATGAAAATTATGAATATAATTACAATATTAATGCATTTATTGAGAAAGTCTCCGCTGTCCAAGAAGAGACTAATATTTTGCAGGAAGCTATGGAAGAAGAAATTGATGAAACTGTGAGCTCATTGGATGAAAAAGATGAGGCGGAGAGCGAAGAACAAAAGGAGGAAGAGCGGATTGATCACCCGTGCCCACCTTCTAATGAGAGTAACTCTTCAACTCATACATTGTTTAATTCCCCTTCATGCTTACCGAAGGATGATTGCTATGATGATTGCTATGATCCAGTTGATTCTCTTGAAATATCCCTTTTTGATGATGCTTGCTATGCTTGTGGCCAAGATGCCAATATGAATTATGCTTATGGAGATGAACTTGCTATAGTTCCTTATGTTAAACATGAAATTGTTGCTCTTGCACCCACGCATGATAGTCCTATTACCTTTTTGAATTCTCCCGACTACACTATATCGGAAAAGTTTGTGTTTATTAAGGATTATATTGATGGGTTGCCTTTTACCGTTGCACATGATGATTTTGATAGATATAATATGCATGTGCTTGCTGCTCCTACTTGCAATTATTATGAGAGAGGAACTATATCCCCACCTCTCTATGTTTCCAATATGATAAAATTGCAAGAAACTGCTTATACTATGCGTTGGCCTTTACTTGGTGTGCATGAATTGTTCTTTTATGACATGATGATGCATAGGAAGAGAGTTAGACTTCGTTGTTGCATGATATATGTTACCTTGTGCTCACTACTAAATTACAAATCATTGTTAATTAAAATTGGCTTTGATATACCTTGGGATCCGGGTGGATCCATTACTTGAGCACTATATGCCTAGCTTAATGGCTTTAAAGAAAGCGCTGACAGGGAGATAACCCGGAAGTTTTAGATAGTCATTTGTTTCTGTTGAGTGCTTTTATATAGTTTAAAAACAAAAAAATAAAGAGGAGAACCCTACAACTTTTCAAAAAGGAAAGTGAAAGTGAGAGAGACAAGCATTGTTGAAGTGGGAGAGCTCCTTGAACTTTGTTCATGCTCACGGAAACTTTGTGAATCTTAATTACAGAAATTTTTCAACAAAAATAATTATCCCCTTGTAAAATTACATTGTATTATAAAAATAATGTGCCAAGGTTTGCCTTTAGGATGTTTACAATGCTTGTTGGTTTCTACGGTGCAGGACAGAAACTTTGGCTGTAGTGCGCGATTTTACATTTTTTACTGGAACGTCAAATGGTTCTGATTCATTTTGCACTGTCTTTCTGTACAAATTTTTTTTCCTAAGCCATGGGAGCCAAGGACCAGAGGGGAAACCCTTCTCCCATCTAGGGAGAAGTTCAAGGAAGAAGAAGAAGAAGGGGCTCTTTCCCCTTGCTTCGATGGCGCCGAACGGCGGGGCCATCATCATCACCGCGATCTTCACCAACTTCACCGCCTTCATCACCAACTCTTCCCCCCTCTATGAAGCGGTGTAACCCCTCTCTTACCCACTGTAATCTCTACTTAAACATGGTGCTCAACGCTATATATTATTTCCCAATTATCTATGGCTATCTTATGATGTTTGAGTAGATCCGTTTTGTCCTATGGGTTAATTGATGATCATGATTGGTTTGAGTTGCATGTTTTATTATTGGTGCTGTCCTATGGTGCCCTCCGTGTCGCGCAAGCATGAGGGATTCCAGGTGTAGGGTGTTGCAATGCGTTCATGATTCGCTTATAGTGGGTTGCGTGAGTGACTGAAACACAAACCCGGGTAAGGGGGTTGTTGCGTATGGGATAAAGGGGACTTGATGCTTTAATGCTATGGTTGGGTTTTACCTTAATGAATCTTTAGTAGTTGCGGATGCTTGCTAGAGTTCCAATCATAAGTGCATATGATCTAAGAAGAGAAAGTATGTTAGCTTATGCCTCTCCCTCAAATAGAATTGCAATAGTGATTACCGGTCTAAGTTACCGATTGCCTAGGGACAAATAACTTTCTCGTAACAAAAAGCTCTCTACTAATATTTACTTGCTCATTATATTCTTGTAAACCTATCCTATCACACCTACAAAGTCCTTCTAGTTTCATACTTGTTCTAGGTAAAGCGAATGTCAAGCGTGCATAGAGTTGTATCGATGGTCGATAGAACTTGAGGAAATATTTGTTCTACCTTGAGCTCCTCGTTGGGTTCAACACTCTTACTTATCAAAAGAGGCTACAATTGATCCCGTATACTTGCGGGTTATCAAGACCTTTTTCTGGCGCCGTTGCTGGGGAGTCATAGCGTGGGGTGAATATTCTCATGTGTGCTTGTTTGCTTTATTACTAAGTAATCTTTATTTGGTGTTCTAAGTTGTTCTTTATCTTTAGTTATGGATACGGAACACGAAATACCAAAACAATTAGGTGTACTTGCTACTCATGGAGATGGAGAACCTCCTAAAACCCTCGATGATCATCATGTGAAAAATATTTTGTACTACTTTGATAATCCTGAGAAAACCCCATTCTACTTTATAATGGGAGTAACGTTGGATCAACGTGAATACTTTAGGGGTTATTGCTTGACACAAAAAGGGAAACTATTATGGGATCAAATTCAAATGTTGAAGTGGTATGCTAGGCAACTATGCTTGATACATGATTATACTTGCTGCTCTAGGATGAAGGCTCCACACCTTCCCTTTTAATGCAAATTTAATGATAATGAAACCTTATTTTCTTATGCTAATGGTATCTATGATTACTATGATGTGGAACAAATAGAAGAATTTGTTGCTTTTATGGGTGCTTATGAGATTGAATCTATGTTTAAAGCGTTTGACGATTTTGATGATTCAGTTTATAGACTAGAAAATTTTGCTATACTTAGATATTGCTATGAAAATTATGAATATAATTACAATATTAATGCATTTATTGAGAAAGTCTCCGCTGTCCAAGAAGAGACTAATATTTTGCAGGAAGCTATGGAAGAAGAAATTGATGAAACTGTGAGCTCATTGGATGAAAAAGATGAGGCGGAGAGCGAAGAACAAAAGGAGGAAGAGCGGATTGATCACCCGTGCCCACCTTCTAATGAGAGTAACTCTTCAACTCATACATTGTTTAATTCCCTTCATGCTTACGAAGGATGATTGCTATGATGATTGCTATGATCCAGTTGATTCTCTTGAAATATCCCTTTTGATGATGCTTGCTATGCTTGTGGCCAAGATGCCAATATGAATTATGCTTATGGAGATGAACTTGCTATAGTTCCTTATGTTAAACATGAAATTGTTGCTCTTGCACCCACGCATGATAGTCCTATTACCTTTTTGAATTCTCCCGACTACACTATATCGGAAAAGTTTGTGCTTATTAAGGATTATATTGATGGGTTGCCTTTTGCCGTTGCACATGATGATTTTGATAGATATAATATGCATGTGCTTGCTGCTCCTACTTGCAATTATTATGAGAGAGGAATTATATCCCCACCTCTCTATGTTTCCAATATGATAAAATTGCAAGAAACTGCTTATACTATGCGTTGGCCTTTACTTGGTGTGCATGAATTGTTCTTTTATGACATGCTGATGCATAGGAAGAGAGTTAGACTTCGTTGTTGCATGATATATGTTACCTTGTGCTCACTACTAAATTACAAATCATTGTTAATTAAAATTGGCTTTGATATACCTTGGGATCCGGGTGGATCCATTACTTGAGCACTATATGCCTAGCTTAATGGCTTTAAAGAAAGCGCTGACAGGGAGACAACCCGGAAGTTTTAGATAGTCATTTATTTCTGTTGAGTGCTTTTATATAGTTTAAAAACAAAAAAATAAAGAGGAGAACCCTAAAACTTTTCAAAAAGGAAAGTGAAAGTGAGAGAGACAAGCATTGTTGAAGTGGGAGAGCTCCTTGAACTTTGTTCATGCTCACGGAAACTTTGTGAATCTTAATTACAGAAATTTTTCAACAAAAATAATTATCCCCTTGTAAAATTCCATTGTATTATAAAAATAATGTGCCAAGGTTTGCCTTTAGGATGTTTACAATGCTTGTTGGTTTCTACGGTGCAGGACAGAAACTTTGGCTGTAGTGCGCGATTTTACATTTTTTACTAGAACGTCAAATTGTTCTGATTCATTTTGCACTGTCTTTCTGTACAAATTTTTTATTTTTCCTAAGCCATGGGAGCCAAGGACCAGAGGGGAAACCCTTCTCCCATCTAGGGAGAAGTTCAAGGAAGAAGAAGAAGAAGGGGGGCTCTTTCGCCCTTGCTTCCGGTGGCGCCGGAACGCCGCCGGGGGCCATCATCATCACCGCGATCTTCACTAACAACTTCACCGCCTTCATCATCAACTCTTCCCCCCTCTATGAAGCGGTGTAACCCCTCTCTTACCACTGTAATCTCTACTTAAACATGGTGCTCAACGCTATATATTATTTCCCAATTATCTATGGCTATCTTATGATGTTTGAGTAGATCCGTTTTGTCCTATGGGTTAATTGATGATCATGATTGGTTTGAGTTGCATGTTTTATTATTGGTTCTGTCCTATGGTGCCCTCCGTGTAGCGCAAGCGTGAGGGATTCCCGCTGTAGGGTGTTGCAATGCGTTCATGATTCGCTTATAGTGGGTTGCGTGAGTGACTGAAACACAAACCCGAGTAAGGGGGTTGTTGCGTATGGGATAAAGGGGACTTGATGCTTTAATGCTATTGTTGGGTTTTACCTTAATGAATCTTTAGTAGTTGCGGATGCTTGCTAGAGTTCCAATCATAAGTGCATATGATCTAAGAAGAGAAAGTATGTTAGCTTATGCCTCTCCCTCAAATAGAATTGCAATAGTGATTACCGGTCTAAGTTATCGATTGCCTAGGGACAAATAACTTTCTCGTAACAAAAAGCTCTCTACTAATATTTACTTTATTGCTTCTTTATCTAAACAGCCCCTAGTTTATATTTACTTGCTCATTATATTCTTGCAAACCTATCCTATCACACCTACAAAGTCCTTCTAGTTTCATACTTGTTCTAGGTAAAGCGAATGTCAAGCATGCGTAGAGTTGTATCGGTGGTCGATAGAACTTGAGGAAATATTTGTTCTACCTTGAGCTCCTCGTTGGGTTCAACACTCTTACTTAACAAAAGAGGCTACAATTGATCCCGTATACTTGCGGGTTATCAAGACCTTTTTCTGGCGCCGTTGCTGGGGAGTCATAGCGTGGGGTGAATATTCTCATGTGTGCTTGTTTGCTTTATCACTAAGTAATCTTTATTTGTTGTTCTAAGTTGTTATTTATCTTTAGTTATGGATACGGAACACAAAATACCAAAACAATTAGGTGTACTTGCTACTCATGGAGATGGGGAACCTCCTAAAACCCTCGATGATCAACATGTGAAAAATATTTTGTACTACTTTGATAATCCTGAGAAAACCCCATTCTACTTTATAATGGGAGTAACGTTGGATCAACGTGAATACTTTAGGGATTATTGCTTGACACAAAAAGGGAAACTATTATGGGATCAAATTCAAATGTTGAAGTGGTATGCTAGGCAACTATGCTTGATACATGATTATACTTGCTGCTCTAGGATGAAGGCTCCACACCTTCCCTTTTCATGCAAATTTAATGATAATGAAACCTTAGCTTCTTATAATAATGGTATCTATGATTACTATGATGTGGAACAAATAGAAGAATTTGTTGCTTTTATGGGTGCTTATGAGATTGAATCTATGTTTAAAGCGTTTGACGATTTTGATGATTCAGTTTATAGACTAGAAAATTTTGCTATACTTAGATATTGCTATGAAAATTATGAATATAATTACAATATTAATGCATTTATTGAGAAAGTCTCCGCTGTCCTAGAAGAGACTAATATTTTGCAGGAAGCTATGGAAGAAGAAATTGATGAAACTGTGAGCTCATTGGATGAAAAATATGAGGCGGAGAGCGAAGAACAAAAGGAGGAAGAGCGGATTGATCACCCGTGCCCACCTTCTAATGAGAGTAACTCTTCAACTCATACATTGTTTAATTCCCCTTCATGCTTACCGAAGGATGATTGCTATGATGATTGCTATGATCCAGTTGATTCTCTTGAAATATCCCTTTTTGATGATGCTTGCTATGCTTGTGGCCAAGATGCCAATATGAATTATGCTTATGGAGATGAACTTGCTATAGTTCCTTATGTTAAACATGAAATTGTTGCTCTTGCACCCACGCATGATAGTCCTATTACCTTTTTGAATTCTCCCGACTACACTATATCGGAAAAATTTGTGCTTATTAAGGATTATATTGATGGGTTGCCTTTTACCGTTGCACATGATGATTTTTATAGATATAATATGCATGTGCTTGCTGCTCCTACTTGATATTATTATGAGAGAGGAACTATATCTCCACCTCTCTATGTTTCCAATATGATAAAATTGCAAGAAACTGCTTATACTATGCGTTGGCCTTTACTTGGTGTGCATGAATTGTTCTTTTATGACATGCTGATGCATAGGAAGAGAGTTAGACTTCGTTGTTGCATGATATATGTTACCTTGTGCTCACTACTAAATTACAAATCATTGTTAATTAAAATTGTCTTTGATATACCTTGGGATCCGGGTGGATCCATTACTTGAGCACTATATGCCTAGCTTAATGGCTTTAAAGAAAGCGCTGACAGGGAGACAACCCGGAAGTTTTAGAGAGTCATTTATTTCTATTGAGTGCTTTTATATAGTTTAAAAACAAAAAAATAAAGAGGAGAACCCTAAAACTTTTCAAAAAGGAAAGTGAAAGTGAGAGAAACAAGCATTGCTGAAGTGGGAGAGCTCCTTGAACTTTGTTCATGCTGACGGAAACTTTGTGAATCTTAATTACAGAAATTTTTCAACAAAAATAATTATCCCCTTGTAAAATTCCATTGTATTATAAAAATAATGTGCCAAGGTTTGCCTTTAGGATGTTTACAATGCTTGTTGGTTTCTACGGTGCAGGACAGAAACTTTGGCTGTAGTGCGCGATTTTACATTTTTTACTGGAACGTCAAATGGTTCTGATTCATTTTGCACTGTCTTTCTGTACATTTTTTTTATTTTTCCTAAGCCATGGGAGCCAAGGACCAGAGGGGAAACCCTTCTCCCATCTAGGGAGAAGTTCAAGGAAGAAGAAGAAGAAGGGGCTCTTTCCCCTTGCTTCCGGTGGCGCGAGCGAACGGCGGGGCCATCATCATCACCGCGATCTTCACCAACAACTTCACCGCCTTCATCACCAAATCTTCCCCCCTCTATGAAGCGGTGTAACCCCTCTCTTACCCACTGTAATCTCTACTTAAACATGGTGCTCAACGCTATATATTATTTCCCAATTATCTATGGCTATCTTATGATGTTTGAGTAGATCTATTTTGTCCTATGGGTTAATTGATGATCGTGATTGGTTTGAGTTGCATGTTTTATTATTGGTGTTGTCCCATGGTGCCCTCCGTGACGCGCAAGCGTGAGGGATTCCCGTTGTAGGGTGTTGCAATGCGTTCATGATTCGCTTATAGTGGGTTGCGTGAGTGACTGAAACACAAACCCGAGTAAGGGGGTTGTTTCGTATGGGATAAAGGGGACTTGATGCTTTAATGCTATGGTTGGGTTTTACCTTAATGAATCTTTAGTAGTTGCGGATGCTTGCTAGAGTTCCAATCATAAGTGCATATGATCCAAGAAGAGAAAGTATGTTAGCTTATGCCTCTCCCTCAAATAGAACTGCAATAGTGATTACCGGTCTAAGTTATCGATTGCCAAGGGACAAATAACTTTCTCGTAACAAAAAGCTCTCTACTAATATTTACTTTATTGCTTCTTTATCTAAACAGCCCCTAGTTTATATTTACTTTCTCTTTATATTCTTGCAAACCTATCCTATCACACCTACAAAGTATTTCTAGTTTCAAACTTGTTCTAGGTAAAGCGAACGTCAAGCGTGCGTAGAGTTGTATCGGTGGTCGATAGAACTTAAGGGAATATTTGTTCTACCTTTAGCTCCTCGTTGGGTTCGAAACTCTTACTTATCGAAAGAGGCTACAATTGATCCCGTATACTTGCGGGTTATCAGGGCACTTCATTTTTTAAAACTTATTTGAACTTCAGACTTTTTTTGAGCCGGCATTATGCAGCATTTGAAGCGACGTCATCAATTTCCAACATGTTCTGACATCATTTGCTATTTTTCAGTCATTTACCGATTTGTTTAGAGAGCTAAATGACCGTGAAATAGTAAATCACAACAAAATGAACTCTGGAAATGTTGAAACTTGGCATGTTATCATCATTTCACCCGCATAGCATGTGCGAAAGAGTAGAGAGGGTCACGGCAAAAATTGGACGCACTTCGTGTACAAACTTGACAATCTCTTTCGGAGTATCAGGGTTTCGGACGAGAACTCATCTGTTACACGGGCACTTCTTTTTTTTAAGTTATTTGAACTTCAGACTTTTTTTGAGCCGGCATTATGCAACATTCGAAGCGACGTCATCAATTTCCAACACGTTCTGACATCATTTGTTGTTTTTCAGTCATTTACCGATTTGTTTAGAGAGCTAAATGACCGTGAAATTGAAAATCACTCCAAAATGGGGCATTATGCAGCATTCGAAGCAACTAAAGCAAAAATATTCACAAAGAAACTAAATACAGCAAAAAAAACTACTCACAAATAAATAGAAGAAGAAAATAAAGCAGAAAAGAAAAAACTATATAAAAAATTACTCAAAAATAAATAGAAGAAAATAAATAATGCAGAAAAGAAAAAATTGTATAGAAATTGTTGGGGCGCTGCCCAGTGGGCCTGCCAGACCTAGGGTGTGCAAATTCAGGCCCAGAAGAGCCGGCAGGCTCACAGGGCAGCGCACCTAGTTAGGCCCAGAAGCCTGCTATATAGAGGAGTTCGAAGGAGCAGCCGCGTCTGGGTTTATAAACCAGTTGGTTGCCCTTCGCTCGGCGAGGTGGGACTAATTAAACATAGTGCACCGCGGGTGGCAGCGCACAACAATTAGTACCGGTTGATGGATCCAACCGGTACTAATGGGTTGGCCTTTGGTACTGGTTGGGGTAATGAACCGGTACTAAAGGCGGCCTTTTCCCGCCGCTTGGCCTGGCCAAAATTGGCCTTTAGTACCGGTTGGTGGCTCCAACCGGTACTAAAGGCCCCTCCTATATATATGGTACTTACAAAAAATTCAGTTTCATCGACCACTTATTCTCCATTCGCGACATCGCCGCCGCCGCCGCCACGCCGCCGCCGTCGTCGCCGTCTCGATCGCGCCGTCGATCGACCCTGCCCGCCGACCATCGTCGCGCCGTCCCCGTCGCGTCGCCGTCTCGCGCCGCCGCCCGTACGTCACCGCCCGCACACACACACACACACACACACACACACACACACACACACACACACACACACACCCATACACACACACACTACACACACAGTACTACACACACACACATTTTTTTTATACTTATTTTCTACTTTCTATTGTTTAGATTAATGCATGTTAGATGAATTTCAGTAGATAAGAATGTTAGAATGTTAATGTTAGATGAATTAGATAGAAAAGTTGTTAAATATTAATGTCAATTGTTAGCTAGATGAATTAGGTAGATATTAATTAGGTATATATATATATGAGATTTGAACTAGTTGAATTAATATAACTAGTTTATTTTAGTAAGAAAATTTAGGTATATGAGATTTGATGATCTAATTAAAATATTACTATATATAGCTACTTTATATATTTTAGTAAGTAAATTAATAGAAGTAGTTTGTTTTTAGTAAATTCCTAGTTGAATTAGTTGAATTAATAAAACTAGTTTATTTTAGTAAGAAAATTAATAGAACAAGTTTATTTTTAGTAAATGCTTAGTTGAATTAGTTGAATTAACAGAACTAGTTGAATTAATAGAAGTAGTTGAATTAGTTGAATTAATAGAATTAGTAAGTGTTTAATGTTTCACTTATATGAAGATAGGAAATGTCGTCTGACGATGAAAAAGATTTCATTATGTGCGAATACTGTGAAGACCAGCGCGGCTTGTGCGACAGAAATTTCCTTATTGATGATAGGCGATTCAGCATCAAGCTGGATGAGACCTTCGAATTCGATACAGTAAGTCACAACGACATGTCTTTTTTCATAATTAAGCATGACTTATATATGCTTCATTTGCTTCAACTTATAATTTTTAACTTTCACTATTCTACTAGCGCATCCAACTTCAACGAAGGCTTCCCGGCTGTCTACTACAAAACGTTTTGCCCAACTACAATGAGGGAGGGGCGATACCAGCGGCGCGCCTTCCGCGCGCTTTAGTGCTTGTAGTCGTCGCTACGTGGTCTACGAATCTGGATGTATTTTTTTATTTCTAATGTTCGTTGTAATACCATATTTGAAGATGAATAGATTGGTGATTTCTCAAAAAAAAAGAGAAAGTAGAAATCTTCGAGGTTGCAACGAGTGGCACACATACAACACGTCACTTGTTGCAACCTGATAATGTGGGAGTGATTTTTGAAAGAAGATCCACGGCGCTAGTGCTGTGACTTTTCGATTAGGTACCTCCAATGGTACCTCCAAAATTATTATTTCTAATGATAATTTGTCTGAACATGTACACAATATCAAGCCTATAGTGTGTCTCCTGTGGATCCATCCTAGTCCTGGGTGGGTCAAATTGAACATTGATGGCTCTTTTGCTATAGATGGAACGACGGATGCAGGTATGGTTCTAAGGGGTGCCGATGGATCCATCATTTTCTCAGCTTGCAGGGAGCTTAGATCTTGTGGGGATGCGCTTGAAGCGGAGCTTTGTGCGTGTATGGAAGGACTCTCGTTTGCTATTCAGAGACCTTCCAATTGTGATTGAGATGGATTCTATGGTGGCAGTCTCTATGATTTAAGATCGTGAACTTGATAGATCTGTTTATTCATCGCTTATGATGAAAATTAGACATCTTAGAGGTCTTCAAGATACTTGTATTACTCATATTAACCGTACGCAAAATAAGATTAGCGACAACTTGGCTAGTTTTGCTAGAGTAGAAAGAATGACAATGACTTGGGTTGGATCAGGTCCCCCGGAAGCAGTAGAAGTAGCTCTTGCAGATTGTATGAACATTACCTTTGAGTAAGTACAAGTTTTATTTTGCAAAAAAAACGACTTTCTGATTGGGCCCGATCGAGCAGGCCATCTCGGTGGGCTACTCCATGTGTTAGGCTGAATAGGGAAAGGTACAAGGTACTGGTACTGGGAGGTCCTATTGGGCGCTGCAGGGGGAGCTCCTATACGGCGCATTAAGCGCCGGTACAGGCAACTGGCGCCCACTGTCGCTATCTGGTGGGCCGGCCCAGGAACACGCAGAGAAAAAACTCCCAAAAAACCTGCTCCAACAGAATTCGATCTCGCACCATTTAGTTACGACGCAGCTTGCCTAACCAGTACATCTACTACAACCTAGTGATTCATTACAGCGCGAGAAATTTAACAACAACACTAACCACACTATTTCTGATAGAAACAATTTAGAAAGACGTTTTTTTTGGAAAATAAAAAAATCGCGAATTGGAAAAAAGTTCATGTATTCAAAAACTTTCACCAAATTTTAAAAAAGATCAGCGTGTATTACATAAAATTTCATTGTATTAAGAAAAATGTTCATTGTATATTATGAAAATTGTTCACCTTTGCATATAAAAATGTTCATCGTGTATCATAAAATGTTCATCATATATTATGTAATTTTTCAACATTTTACTAAATGTTGAATGCATATTCAAAAATTGTTCGACACATGTATTCATATTGTTTCAAAAATGTTCATCGTCTATTATTTAAAATGTTTGATGGATATAAAAGATGTTCAATGGATATGAAAATGGATATATATATATATATATATATATATATATATATATATATATATATATATATATATATATATATATATATTGATTTTTCTATTTTGGTTTTGGTTATTCAATGAGTATACAATTGTTCACTATGTTTCTTAATTTTGTTCAGTATATATTACACAATGTTCAATGTGTATTCGCAAATTGTTCAACGTATTTTCACTAAATGTTCAGTACGTGTCCGAAAATTCTATGTATGGTGAACAATATTCAAATACACATAGAACATTTTTTTAAATACGATGAACTCCTTTTGAATGCACGCTGAACAAAATTTCTATACATGATGAACATTTTTTTAAATACGATGAACTCCTTTTGAATGCACGCTGAACAAAATTTCTATACATGATGAACATTTTTTATACACACTGAACATTTTTCAAAGTTCATCAAATTTGACAATAGTTCATCAATTTTGAAAAATGTTCATCAATTTTGAAAGAAAGTTCATCGATATGAAATAAAGTTACCAAATTGAAAAATAAATCTCGCGCTTAGCATAAAAGAAAAGGAAAGAAAAAGAAAAGAAAAACAGAAAAAAAAAAACTCTTTCCACGAAAACAGGAAATAGAAAAATGTTTAAATCCTGCCAGTTAACACGAATTGGTAGGTTAGCCGAGTGGTTTGGCAAGCGCGCCTGTAGTCGTGAGATCGCTGGTTCGAAACATGGTTCTCGCCAGAAAGTTTTTTGCGTTTTCAAAAACAGAAAAAAGAAGTGGGCCGGCCCAGTGCGGCGGGAGGGTGTGCGCCCGATTGCATCTATGCCTAAAACGGGCGCTTTAGGCGCCGTTTAGGATTTGCCCGCTGCAGGCGCCGGGGAATGAAACCAGCGCCTACACAGCAGCGTCTAGGTGGGCCGGCCCAAAAACAAGAGCAGCGCGAGAAAATAAGTGCAAAAAATTGCTGTCGTCACACAGCAGCGTCTAGGTGGGCCGGGCCAAAAACAAGAGCAGCGCGAGAAAATAAGTGCAAAAAATTGCTGTCGTCACACAGCAGCGTCTAGGTGGGCCGGCCCAAAAACAAGAGCAGCGCGAGAAAATAAGTGCAAAAAATTGCTGTCGTCTGGAATCGAACACACGCCATCGTGCTTATATATAGGTTGTCTTACCACCGGACCAACTAACAGTTCTTTTCTCTATACAGCGCGATACGTCTTAAAAACGAAAATAGCAGACGCGCTATTTATTGTGCATTAACAGTACCGTTTAGATTCTTAAAATATTTAAAAATATGTTCACATATTTCAAATGAGGTTCAAGAACATGCAAAAAAAGTTCATGAATTTGAAAAAAGTTCATCAGTTTTCAAAAATAGTTCATACAATTTGAAAAAAGTTCATCGATTTTGGAAAACGTTCATCAATTTTGAATAATAGTTCATCCAATTCGAAAAAAATTCATCAATTTTGGAAAAAAGTTCATCCAATTTGGAAAAAAGTTCACCGTATTTGAAAAAATTTCATCGAATTCGAAAAAAGTTCATCCAATTTGAAAAAGGTTCTTCAAATTTGTAAAAAGTTCACACAATTTGAAGAAAGTTCATTGAACTCGAAAAAAGTTCGTCGGTATTGAAAAAGTTTATCGATTCAAAAAAAGTTCATTCAAATGAGCAAAACAAAAAAAAAGAAAAAGAAATAAAAAAGCGAGCGAAACTATTCTGAACCAAAAAAACGACATAAGAAGGAAAAAAGTGCAAAAGAGCGTAGATGTGAGGCAGGTGGGGTGGCTAGCGCAAGTTGCAGCCGACGAGGAGATTCTACGTTCGAATTCTGCCCGGCGCGTTGCTTCTTTTCCTTTTTACAGAAAGAAGAAGAAATGGCAAGATGGGCCTAGCCCAATTAGATGCGTCTGCAGGCGCCAGTTGGGGAACCGGCGCATAAGCGCCAAATTAGGATTTGCCCAAGGTACCAGCGGTTTGTCTAAAACAAGAAGGAAAACAAAGTACACCAGCGGTGGAACTTCTGAAAAAAGAAAAAGGTGCCAGTGGTAGTTGGAAAGAAACGCAGCGTGCGAGTCACTCACTCCGGATGCTGGAGGTCCATTTTCTAGCCGTCGCTGTTCGTCCCCGGTCCCTCGCCGCATCTTATTGTCTGGTGGTTGCCGAGCGCCTTGACTTCATCGGAGGGAGGGGAGACTTCACTTCATCGGGGAAATGGAGGAGGAGATAAATCTTGGCGGCGCCGACGGGGTGGAGGTGAAGAAGGAGGCGGGGGAGGAGGAGGAGATGAATCTGGGCGTAGCCGGCGGGGTGGTGGTGAAGGAGGAGGCTGGGGAGGAGGAGGAGATCGAGTTCGATCCGACGGAGGACGAGCTGGTGCTGCACTTCCTGCGGCCGCAGCTGCGTGGGTTCGCGCCGCGCGTGGCGGGCGCGGTGGTGGAGGCGGAGCCGTGGCGTGGCGACCCCCTGGGAGCTTCTTGTGCGGCACGGCCTGCTGCGGCGCCGGCACGGCTACTTCTTCGCGGCACGGCGGTGAGGGAAGGACGCCCAGGCGCGGCGCACCCCGGAGGGCGGCGGCGGCTCATGGATGCACAGCGGGAGCAAGGAGCACCGCCGGTCCGTGACCTTGTTCTCTCAAGATTGTCCCTGTCAACATCATAGTTCTCTCAAGATTGTCCCTGTCGTGAAAATGCATCCTTAATTCACAAAACTCATCATCCAAACTGCAAATAATAAAAACAACATAGCAGTGCAATATAAGTGCTTAAGTAAAATAGTATAATACAAATGAAACAAATCATAGCAGTGCAATACAAAGCTTTGCTTAACTACAAAGTAGTGTAATAAAAAGAAATGCAACATAAATTCTCTAGTACAACTAACCCTACCACCTAACAGCACCTAATCTAACACACAATACACTAACCCTAGCATTCAACAACAACTAATTTGACACAGTACACCTAACCCTAAGGTTAAACAGCAACTAATTTGAACTAAATCACACACAAACAGTGTACAAATTGAACAATTTGCACATCATAGCATTGAACATCAGCTAATTTATTCACTATATTAGTAACCCTAACCCTAGTAAAAGCAGTAGAGAGGGGAGAGTGGAGAGTGGAGAGGGGGTAGGGGGGAGAAATCTCACTATACATCGTCGTAGGATGATGCGAGGTGGTGGCTTCCCGTCGGATTGGCCTTAAACGTCGTGGCAAACTCTCTCGCGACCGCGTATTCGACCAAATACTGCGGCAATGATGTCTTCGTCGGCTTGCTAGGGTTCGGCCTAGTGCAAAGCTCACCTGGCTCGGGATCCACATCACCTGCACCATTGTTAGGCGACCGCCGCCAGCAACGCCTAGTTTCGCCGGAGTAGCCATCTCTGGACTGGGGGAGCGGGGAGCGAGAACGGAGCGAGAATGATGTTGCGCGAGCAGGAGGGAAATGGAATTAGTCTGAACAACGTTGTCTAATGTCGCTTGACGGCGGTCGCGACGATTGGTTATGCCATGTAGGCAAAAATACAGACCCTATCTGTCATAAACTCACTTAGCAGAGTCAGATCCGTCAATCAGTGACTTTTGTGAAAAGATTACACAAGACATGGTGTTTTCTGCCAAAGAAATGCAGCGTAGTGGTTTCTGCTCATCTCGCTTTCAATATGGCGGTTTCTTGCAATTTAGATATATGAAGCCTCTGTAATTGATATTTCTAATCTATGTGATTGAAATCATGAGGATTCTTGTAGAACTATAGGCGTTCATATTCCCTGATTTCCACCTGGTGTACCACAACAACAACATCATGTAATCTGTGCTACCTGGCTCCCAGAAAACTTCCTGCCCACCCCCCCCCCCCCCCACCCTTTTCTGTGCGCAACTTTTGAAATAATTCATACAGTTAATTAGGCTTCAAAAGAATTGCTTCTTGAGTTTGATTTGTTCCTCCAGAACAATCAGGAACTTTTTTTGCTTAATTACAACTGTACGCAACGGTGGTGTGGTGACAAATACGCCCTCGCCTTGCCTTAGCGGTACCTAATTACGTCGCTAGTCCCAACTACAGCTTTTTCTTTTTTGCTTAATTTTGCGAAAATGATAAATCCCAAACTTTCAGGATTTGATCATGACAAATCGAACTTTTTCGATAACAATTTTAATGACGCGAGGATAGCAAGTTTAGTTGAGACACACGGTAATTCCCTAGCAAAAAATACACTACACACTGATTTGTCATTCTTGCCAACTAAATTTACCATCCTTTTCGATAAAAATTTTAGTGACGCAAGGATAACAAGTTCAGTTAACATGTACAATAATTTTCTGGGAAAAAATACACTACACACGGATTTGGCTTGCTCACCAACTAAACTTGTCAAATTGCCATAAAAAACGTTCAATTTGACATGGCCAAATCCCAGACGTTCGGACGTTATCAAGGTCCTAATTTTGAGGATAAATACAGTATCGAAAAAAAAAGGTAACAGAGGGAGTGGGTGGGGGTTCGAGCTGACTATCTCAAGCTGACAGTCCGGGACTCAGGAGACAGATTATGAACTACCATATGGGATCAATAATAAATAGGTATATACCTAGCTGAAAAGGAATTTAATTCAAAATTCATCTGAAATTTTATGAGGTGTTGCCGTTACTTGCCACAGTTCGCCGGCTTTGGCGAAGTTGACTTGAATGAATCCACCATAGCTTGGTTTGTAGGCTTCGTCGGAGTAGGAAGATCTCAAAATGTCATTGCACATTAGGAATTTAGGACGATGTGCTTGCCGTCGTCCTTGAACACATTGAAAAGCACCGTCGTCCTCTCCTGCAGCTCGCCAGAGGCGAGCACCCACAACCAGTGGCGGAGCTATGTTGAGGCAGGGCGCTGCCCCCCTCCAGCCTTGGATCAACTTCTGAAGGAGAAAAATATATAAGGGCTTAGATTAGATTTTTTTTTTTTAGCATTTGCCCCCCTCCCCCGATACGTCTCCACGTATTTATAATTTTTGATTATTCCGTGTTATTATAGTATCAATCTTGGATGTTTATATGCAATTTTATCTCATTTTTGGGACTAACATATTAACTTAGTACTCAGCGTAAGTTACTGTTTTTCTGCTTGTTTTTAGCTTTTCAGAAAATCAATATCAAACGGAGAAAAATCTTTGGATTAACTTTTTATGGACCAGAAGGGACCCACGAAGGTTCGGGAGAAGACCAGAAGATTCAGAGGGAAAGACAAGTTCATAGGGCGCGCCCTAGGGGGGAAGGTGCACTCCTGAGCTTGTGGCGACCTCGTGGTACCTCTTGACCTAATTCTGCTTCTATAAATTCCCAAATATTTCCAATATATCAGAGAACCACCCGAAACATTTTTCTGCCGACGCAAGCTTCTGTTTTTCCGCGATCCCATTTTGAGGCCTTTTCCGGTACTCTACAGGAGGGGTTCTGCGTCATCCTTGCTGCCCTACCGATAAAGCGTGATACGTCTCCAATGTATCTATAATTTTCTATTGTTCCATGCTATTATATTATCCATCTTGGAAGTTTCATATGCATTATTATGCTATTTTATATCATTTTTTGGACTAACATTTTAACCTAGTGTCCAGTGCCAGTTGCTATTTTTTTCCTTGTTTTGTCTTTTACAGAAAATCAATATCAAACGGAGTCCAAACGAAGCGAAACAATTTGAGGATTTTTCTTGGACTAAAAGACACCTAGGAAGCTTCGGGAGGAGGCTAAAAGAGCCACGGATGGGCCACAAGCTCGAGAGGCGCGCCCTAGGGGGCGCCTCCCAGGCTTGCGAGCCCACCATGGCACCTCTAACCCTAATCTCAGCTCCATAAATATCCAAATATTCCCCATATACCAGAGGGCACACCAAAAATACTTTTCCGCGGCCGCAACCTTCTATTCTCGTGAGATCCCAGGTCTTTCATCTCAAAAGTTGTGAGATAGAAAAGTCTTGACCTCCTCAATGACTTTGAAGTGTGTCCCTTATATCAGTATGTCACTGACATACAAACACATTATGACTCCTTCCACCCCACCATAGCAATAGTATACACATTTGTCAGCTTCGTTAACAACAAAGCCAACATATGTCAAAGTGTTATTGAACTTCTTATGTCATTGCTTAGGCGCTTGTTTTACGCCATACAAGGATTTCAATAGCTTGCACACCTTCCTTTCCTGACCATTTACTACAAAGCCATCTGGCTGTTGCATGTAAATTTCCTCGTTAGCTCCCCATTAAAGAAAGTTGTATTAACATCCATCTGATGGACGAGAAGACCGTGCGAGGCAACCAACGAGAGTAACACTCCAATGGTTGCCAGTCTAGCCATAGGCGAGTAAGTATCAAAGAAATCTTCTTCTTCTTACTGGCTATAACCCTGGGCCACAAGCCTAGCCTTGTACTTCTCAATAGTACCATCGGGAGCTTCCTTTTGAACACCCAGTTACATCCCAATGGTTGGCAACCATAAGGATGATCAGTGATTTCCCATGTCCCATTAGCCAAGATGGAATACATCTCGCTACGGACCGCATCCTTCTAGTAGTCAGCATCCGGTGATGCATAAACTTCTGAGATGAAACTCGGAGTGTCTTCATCACAAGGTACACAAGAAAATCATCACCAAAGGACTTTTCAGTCCTCTGTTTCTTGCTCCTAACAGCTTCCTCGTCATCCTCCATGGAAATTTCATCACTTTTGTGTTCATAATATTCCATCAGAATGGCAGGTTCAGGAGTCTCATAGGATTCCAGCCTAGAAGTGTTTTGTGCATATCTCTGATGGCAAAAATATCCTCAAAGAATAATATAGCATCTTTAGACTCCATGATCATACCGACCTTTACGTCGCGTATATCAGATTTCACCACTAGAAATCTATAGCCAACGCTATGCTTGCATAGCCCAGAAAAACGCAGTCCACACTCTTTGGTCCTAACTTACGCTTTTTTGGTTATCGATACATTGACTTTCGCTAAACAGCCCCAAGTGCACAAGTACAAGAGTATAGTTCTTTTTATTTTTCCTATTGCTTATAGGGAGTAGTCTCATTTTCCTTCATGGGAACTTTATTCAGGACATTACGTGATGTCAATATAGCCTCCCCCACCATGCCTTGGATAAACTCGATGTATCTAACATGGTGTTAACCAAATCTGTTAGAGTATGATTTTTCCGTTCAGCAACGCCGTTTTACTGGGGTGAATATGGAGGTGTCCTCTCATTAATAATACCATGTTCCGCACAGAATAAATCAAACTCATTAGAAAAGTACTCTCCACCATGATCAGACTGAACTCGTTTTATTTTCTTTCCAAGTTGGTTCTCAACTTATGCCTTATAGATTTTAAAATAGTGTAGAGCATCATCTTTAGTATTTACAAATACACATAGCAGAATCTAGTGGAATCATCAATCAACGTCATGACATATTTCTTTCCACCTTTAGTCAAGACATCATTCATCTCGCATAGATCTGAATGTATGAGCTCTAGTGGTGCCATGTGTCTCTCCTTCGCAGGCTTGTGAGGCTTGCGACGTTGCTTAGCTTGCACACACGCATGACACTTAGAGCCTTTGGCTAAAGTGAAACTCAGGATTAGATCCATCTTAGCTAGCCGCATTATACAATCAAAATTAATGTGACAAAGACGTGAATTCCAAACCTCAAATTCGTTACATTAGAATAAATTTGGTTCACGACTTTATTACAGAAATCCTTCAGTGAAAGGAGGAACAAACCACTGCAATCATATCCTTTTCCAACAAACAGTCCATACCGAGATACGACTACTTTATTGGACTCAAATAATAACTTAAAACCTTCTTTACATAGAAGGAGCCACTAATGAGATTCTTCTTGATGGCGGGAACATGCTGCACGTTCTTTAGTTGCACTATCTTTACCGAAGTAAACTTCAGATCTATCGTGGCAACACCACGAACAGAAGCATGCGAGCCATTTCCCATCAGGACGGAGCAATCTCGTGCGACCTGGTAAGAAGAAAACAAAGACACATCAGCACACACATGAATATCGCTGGACTGATAAACTGAAAGTACGGTAAACATATTACCATACGCAGATGCCCCATCATTGTTGCTCAAAGTGACATTGACAGACTTGGAGTCCTGTCCTAGTTTCTTGTATTTGTTTTTGTACTTATTTGCCCAGTGTTCCTCTGAACCACAAGTAAAGCAGCCATCTCTCTTTTTATCTTTCTTCTTACACTTCTTCTTGAAGGTAGTATTTTGTTGGACGGTGTTCTTTCTCTTGAACTTGTGGAAATTCTTCTGCATCACATTGTCGCTAGAAGAACCCTCAGCCCCTTTCACATGTGATTCATTTGCTCTCGAGTTCTGCTCAACACTTAGATGACCGTTGACATCCTCAACAGAGAATTTACGTCCCAGGTTCTTGAGAGAAGTAGCAAAGTTCATCCATCTAGGAGGGAGTTTTGCTATAATGCAACCCACGACAAACTTGTCCGGTAAGTCACACTTCAGGAGCTCTAACGCCTTATCGATTCACTGTATCTCATGAGTCCGGTTCAATACATAATGGTTATCAACCATCATGTAATCATGGAACTGCTCCATGACATACAGTTTGCTTCCAGCATCGGTTGCGCCGAACTTAGCTTCGAGCGCGACACACAAGATTTTGGCAACGCACATATGGAGATATGCGTCAACCAAGTTGTCTCCGATCACAGTAAGAACGGCTCCCACAAAGACGGTGGTTGCCTCCCTGGATACCTTTTCCTACTCAGGAACAATCGTTTCCATGAGAGACACACCACCAACCAAAAACACGTTAATTGTTGTGAGCCACAAGGTGGTCCTCGACTGCCAACGCCTAAAATGTGTTCCAGTAAAATTTTATGGTTTCAGTGTAGCGGAGCCTTAAATCGAAAAGTGCCTAAAATAAGGTTTTTGGATTCTTGAAAATATCAACACCTTCTCGATTAGACTAATCCTCGTGTCGAGACGCGCCCCAAAAACTGGAGACAAGTTCACTCCATTGGCCAGCGCCTCCTTATAGGTAGATGGGCCTAAGCGACTCGTCAATTAATCCAAGATTAATTAACCATTCCTGATCGGCAAAAATAAGTTTCGGCTTGGCTCATTTCCGTGGCCCGCGGCTCACGTGCACGCGTCATGGCAAGGCGGGCGGCGGGGGAGGAGGAGCGCGTATGTACATCTCCTCTTCCCAAGCTCCCAATGGCATGTGTAGAGCAGCCATTATAAAGGGGGCCACACTCTCACTCCACTAGCAGTATGATACTAAACTTTTCACCACTTGCCATGCACCTAAATGGGCCTTAGAGATTAACCAGGGATTATTGTCTATATGGACCTAAGCCCATCTATAATCCAACAACAGTGTTGGCCACCACGCCAGCTTAGCTTTGTGCAAAAATATTAGTGCGCGACCAGCCAGTTTTACCTTTGTTTTGTTGGTTTTTTATTGTCTTTCTTTTTTCACCGGTTTTTCTTTGTTTTCATTATTTTTTTCTTTCCTTTGTTTTCTGATTTATATGGTTTTCTTTTATTTTTTGGTTTTCATATGGTCGAGAAAAGTTTTCTAATACATGTTTAATATATTTTTTCAATACATATTTAACATTTTTAGTACATGAACAATATTTTTCCATACACATTTTTAACTTTTAAAATGCTTGATTAACATTTTGAAAAACAAGATTTTTTAATACATGGTCAACACAGTTTGAAACATTTTTAGTTTTCTATGTTTCTTTATGGTTTTCATTCTACATTTGTTTTGTATATATGAACAATATTTTTCTAATACACATTTAACATTTTTCCAATACAAATTTAACATTTTTAATATATGGTCAAGATTTTTCTGTACGTATTTTTAACACTTTTAAATGGTTGATTAACATTTTCAAACATAAGATTCACATTTTTTCCATAAATGGTCAATATTTTTATACAGATATGTAAAAAACATAATACAAGATGAACATTTTTTGTATACATTTTAAACATTTTATCAAATGCTTGATTAATACTCCCTTCGTAAGGAAATATAAGAGTGTTTAGATCACTACTCTAGTTATCCAAACGGTCTTATATTTCTTTACGGAGGGAGGGGTTTTTTTTAAAGTGGTGATCCTGTTATCTCAATTACAGATTTTTTTTTTACAGTATCATAATTATAGAATTGATGCCTCTCCATCCTCTTAATTAGTGATCTGCATTTACATAGAGTAAACAGATCCCGAAAATAAAAAGGATTTGTGCATTTTGGCGGGGTACTCCGTGTTGGACTGAATAGGGAAAGGTAGGTACCGCCACTCACCCCGGATGCTGGCTGTCATTTTCCTATCCGCTTAGCCGTCCCTGTCCCTCGCCGCATCTTCTTGTCTGGTGGTCGCCGAGCCTGGACTTCACCGGAGGGAGGGGAGACTTCATCGGGGAAATGGAGAAGGAGATATATCTCGGCGGCGCCGACGAGGTGGAGGTGAAGAAGGAGGCGGAGGAGGAGGAGGAGATAAATCGGGGCGTCGCCGGCGGGGTGTTGCTGAAGAAGGAGGCAGGGGAGGAGGAGGAGGAGATCGACTTCGATCCGACGGAGGACGAGCTGGTGCTGCACTTCCTGCGGCCGCAGCTGCGCGGTTTCGCGCCGCGCGTGGCGGGCGCGGTGGTGGAGGCGGACCCGTGCGCGGTGACCCCCTGGGAGCTTCTTGCGCGGCACGGCCTGCTGCGACGCGGGCACGGCTACTTCTTCGCGGCGCGGCGGCGCGGGAAGGGCGCCCAGGCGCGGCGCACCCCGGAGGGCGGCGGCGGCGCGTGGATGCACAGCGGGAACAAGGAGCACCGCCGGTCCGTGACGGAGCTAGGCGTGGTCGCGCGCTGGTCCATGACGCTGTACTGCTTCTACGCCCGCGGCGGCGTGAAAGGGGAGGACGGGGCGCAGCCGGGGCGGCGGAGCACCGGGTGGGCCATGTCCGAGTACGAGATCACGGACCCGCGGTGCTACCGCCGGGCCGACGACGGCGAGGAGGACCAGTACTGGGTGCTCTGCCACGTCCGCCGGAGCGTCAGGGAGAACGTCAAGCCGCGGTCCTGGGAGTGCTGGAAGTCGTGGGATCTCCAACGTAAACGGTTCTTGTGCTCGTCGCCGGTCGCCCGGCTAAGAAAGATGCTAGTATCTCAAATATGGTTTGCTGTAGTTAAGCTGATCTCCGGCCGGCGTAAGCTCGCTCGCCGGCCGGCGCAAGGCGGGGAGAATCCCCGAAGGATTTCTTGTGCTCGTCGCCCGGCTGTGCGACCTGCCATGTCCGTCGGTCGGTGCGCATGGGCCATGTGCAGTGCATAGAGAATGAAATAAATGTAATAAAGCAGTTGGTATGGCATGGAACAGATCTTCAGTCTCCGTTGGCTTCTCCGGTAACTTTTTTTTGGACTTTGCTACAGCTACGTAATTTAGCTACCTAAACTTACGTACTAGCTGACTTGGCTTAATTTAGTTGGACGAAAATTAGGCCCAGGCCCACACTGTGAAAATCAGGGGGGGCTGATTAGTTTAGAAAGGAAATTACGTAGTATTACCTAGATTGATTACGTAGGTAACATGCCTTACTTTATTGATCGAAAGTTCGAGTCACCGGTATTACAGAAATGTCACGAGGATTCATAAGCCACAAATGGCGTCCCTCATCTAGACGTAAAGCATGTTTTTGCTAAACTATGCGCCTCCATATTGAAGAGCCTACCTTCAAAAACAAAATTACATGAAATAAAGTCCCTACTAGTAGCATGTATCTCATTCACGATTGGACTCACAAGAATCGTAGGATCCGTCAGTCCTTGATATACTAGTGCTGACGAGCCTGCATACACGCCTTGGTCATCGCGACAAACAACAAATATAGCTCCTCGCTGCAAATTTTTGTGCACAGCCGCATCAACATTCACCTTGTGAGTCCCAACAGGAGGAGGTACCCAGGCACTGGGTACAGTGGTAGCATGTACTGGAAAACATGATGACTTGGCATAATTAGAAGGAAATCACTGTAGCTTAAGTACAGGGGTATTACACCAACTTCTTTCTCCGTCGGCAGGGTGCGGTTCCGCGCACGTTGATGGCAGATGGTGCGGGAGGAGCGGTATGACACTGCCTCCTCCATGGCAGCAGTTTTTCTTGTGCTGCCGTGCTCCTCCGCGAGCTAGCTTGGAGCGGCGACTTGTTGAACCATGTGCCGGCTTCAGCTAGTTGCTCCACTACGCGCCATCCTGCAGCCTCGCCGATGGTAATGGCGGCCTCGAGCGACGAGGGAGGTCGAGCCGCAACGAGTTTCCTAACTCGTATCCGGCGGAGTCGGCAGACCATCCATCAAGCTTTTATGCCGGAGAACCCCCTCTTCCTGCTCGCCGGATGCCATCAATAGTATGAAGAATATGGTGCAAGGAGGATATGGGGAGTGGAGGTGTGGTGCGGTTCTTGCCCGACGTCTGGCCACATTTAAATAGCCGGTGAACACAAGGAGCCAATAGTCATTGTGTTTAATGTCGGCCAGCTCACGAACGGACATGTGGCCGAAGTAGGTTTCTCGACACACGAGTGGCGCTCCCACTTCAATGCAGGCCCCAGTGAGAGGTCACATCCTCTCTAGTTTGGCGTCAATGCGGAGCGGCCGCTCACAACTGCATGAATATGGGCAGCCAGCGCCTATCAGGAACGCACGCGAGTGATGGAGTAGGGTTTTGGATGGGCCAGCGCTGCCAGAAGCGGATGTGGGAGTGGTCCAACCGCCCACAAAGCCCCGTAGTTTGTGTCCGGTTTGCGGAAAAAAGTGCGTTCGGACCGCCAAGCGGACCGATACAGGCCTGGATTCAATGACAAAATACGTCCGGACCATGTAGTCCAGGCGTATGCGGGTGGTTTGAAGGTCCACGTTAGAGATGCCCTTACACCCTAATCTGCTTCTAGTTCGTCCAGGCGTATGCGGGTGGTTTGAAGGTCCACGTTAGAGATGCCCTTACACCCTAATCTGCTTCTAGTTCGTCCAGGCGTATGCGGGTGGTTTGAAGGTCCACGTTAGAGATGCCCTTACACCCTAATCTGCTTCTAGTTCGCCCAGCGTATGCGGGTGGTTTGAAGGTCCACGTTAGAGATGCCCTTACACCCTAATCTGCTTCTAGTTCGTCCAGGCGTATGCGGGTGGTTTGAAGGTCCACGTTAGAGATGCCCTTACACCCTAATCTGCTTCTAGTTCGTCCAGGCGTATGCGGGTGGTTTGAAGGTCCACGTTAGAGATGCCCTTACACCCTAATCTGCTTCTAGTTCACCATATCGGGAGGCCTTCACATTTCATTCCCCAATGTGCCAGATATACTACTCACTCGGTCCCGTAATATAAGACGTTTTGTTAGAGTGGGGCGTTTTGGTGACCGAGCTCCATGGAGCCCTTTATTTTTGAAAAATTCTAAAATCAAACTTTTTGACTTTGAAAAATTCTGGAAAAAAAATATGCAACTTTACAAGGATGAAATGTATGTGTGTGTTTAAATTCAAGGTGAAATACTTTGAAATGCGACCTACACAAAAAAGACAAATTTCTGGACTTTGATGATGAATAGTATCATGTGTTAAAAAGCCTCAGATTTGTCTTTTTTGCACAGACTTCATTTTAACGTATTTTGTCCTAAAAATTTACACGCATGTGTGTTATGCCTCCATGTATATCTGTATTTTTTTCAGATTTTTTTGAATTGTAAAAATATGAATTTTCATGAATTTTGCGTTTTTCAAAAACTGGCCTCCATGGAGGCCGAGCTCCAAAAGGCATTTTCGGTTTTGTTATGCTAACATAACTTATAAAACCGTCTTATACTGTGGAATACGTAGCTCGCAAAAATATTTTAAATTATGAGACGGGATGAGTATCTAACTTTACGTTAGAGTGATCGTGTTATCATAATTATATAAAAGAAATCCGAATACGCACGAGTGTGCGTACTTTATATTAAAGAAAGAAAGTGAGAAAAAGCCCCTTCCACACTGGGTTTACGTAGTTCTTACATACACCCAATTCCACGACCACTCTACATGTAAGTCAACTATCGCCAACTCCTCATGTCACTACCTGCTGTTAGAGCCACTAGCAAATTATGCATGTCCACCTCGAAAATGCCCGCCGTCTTTCAAAATCAAGACTCCACTTCTATTCTATGAATTATATGCTCTTCAAAGATGGGGCGGCGCTCTCGCGTTGCGATGCTTCCAAAGCTCTTCACATGGCGAGTAAGACTAGAGCCCGAATGTCCTTATTCTATAGAATCGATACGTATCTCTCCATCCTTGCTCACTAGTGATCTCCATTTACACGGCGTAAATTGATCCCACGATATAAAAAAAAGAGGTTTGCGCGAAATTTAGAGGCTTTCAATTTATTTATTTATTTTGGAGCCTTGCCAGATCCGGCGTTACCTTCACAGCTGCCTCGTTAGTGGTGGGCCACTCCCGTGTAGGGTCGAGTAGGGAAATGTACAACAAGGTTTGGACCAGCGGTGCGGTGCGGTTGTTGGAAAGAAACGCAGCCGCATCTTCTTGTCTGGTGGCTGAGCCTTGACTTCACCGGAGGGAGGGGAGACCTCACCGGAAGGAAATGGAGGAGGAGACAAATCTGCGCGGCGCCGGCGGAGCGGAGGTGAAGGAGGAGGTGGGGGAGGAGGTGGGGGAGGAGGGGGCCGAGTCGTTCGAGCCGACGGAGGACGAGCTGGTGCTGCACTTCCTGCGGCCGCAGCTGCGCGGGTTCGCGCCGCGGGTGGCGGGCGCGGTGGTGGAGGCGGACCCGTGCGCGTCGCCGCCGTGGGAGCTGCTGGCGCGGCACGGCCTGCTGCGGCGCGGGCACGGTTACTTCTTCGCGGCGAGGCGGCGCGGGAAGGTGCGGCGCACCCCGGAGGGCGGCGGCGGCGCGTGGATGCACAGCGGCAACAAGGAGGACCGCCGGTCCGTGACGGAGCTGGGCGTGGTGGCGCGGTGGTGCATGACGCGGTACTGCTTCTACCTCCGCGGCGGCGACGGGGCGCAGCAGGGGCGGCGGAGCACCGGGTGGGTCATGTCCGAGTACGAGATCACGGACCCGCGGTGCTACCGCCGCGCCGACGACGGCGAGGAGGACCAGTACTGGGTGCTCTGCCACGTCCGCCGCAGCATCAGGGAGAACGTCAAGCCGCGCTCCCGGAGGCGGTAGGGGGTCAGTACTCAGCAGGCTGCCGCGCCTCGGCTCGGTCGCCGGCCGGCGCAAGTCCGTCTCCGTTCGTCCTCGTCGTTCGTCGGTGATCTGATCTGCCATGTGCCGTCCGTCGGTGCGCGTGCGCGTGCGCCATGTGTAGTGTAGGAGCAGCGTTGAGTAAAGCACAATTTGGGCCCTTCGATTTTGCTGGCTTTTGTCAGAGTGCGCTGCTCTGCCGTTTGTAAGTCTGAAAATAAGTCAATTTTTTTTCCTCAAAAATGTCAACTCAAGGTTATTTCTCCGTCAACATCAACATAAGGTTGACTTCTTGATATAAACATAAGGTTGATAAAGATATATCTTCCTAAAATCCGAAATAACTGCCTCAACTTTGTCTCAAGGCTACAATATAAATTTGTTTTGCTCGGCATAATTTATTTTGTGACGGAGGAAGATATCGAGGCAACCATTGCTTCACACGGTTGAGGATCGCAAACCTTCGCAAAGAAGCAATGGTGAGCGTTCAGGAATATATCACGGTGAACAGGGCCACAGCACCAGCAACAATACATTCAGACTGTAATAATTAAGAAGATGGCAGCATCAAAGTCGGCCATATATAACCTTGTCATCCCGCGGTGGATTCTACCTTTGAACTTAGGTGGTGAAATCACACCTTTTGGAAGCTTTGGCTTTGAAAGAGTGCTGCATAACCAACTCAATGTAAGCTTGGGAGACCCTATCGCCCCTCTATTACAGTAAGGGCCTCCATATCCATAGAGTCTCGACCGTAGTCTGCTCTCTTTGCTACCTTATTTCTCTAAGGGAAAACACAGTGGCTTATCAGGCGTTGCAGGTGGTGTGCTTCTACTCTCCAAGGTTGATACTACAGTTGACATGAGTGGTCTGGCATATGTGAAAATCAAATATAAGCATACTTACCTATACCGCCGACGATGGTGGCCGCGGCGAGGGGGTCGCGATGGACGAGGGCCCCGCCGACGGGCGAGGGGGGATGAGGGCAGCCATGGCGAGGGGAGCGGGCCGGATTCAGAAGAGAGGAGGTAAGTTTGAGTTTCTAGATGTGGTTTTAGGGGGGAGGGGGGATTGAACCGTCGCCACGGCCGGGAATAAAGCGGCAGGCCCTGGAAAATACCGGCCAGGTCAACTAGCAGCGGCGGGCGGCTGATGGCGACCGCCGCTGCTATGTCGTTGTAAATATGGTTTCCTTGGGATTTTTGGACCCCCTTCAAATTTCAGACTAGTCTAGTTTGTTTCCTATGATTTTGCTGGAAATTTTTGGGGCTAAAACACGTGTGGCGAGCGACCACTATTACACGCCACTCCTAACTTTTGGATATATAAAATTTATATTTTGCGCGGTCACCACAATTTATCTGTGACGGGCATGCATATTGGCCGCCACTGATAGCTACTGTAGCAGTGGCGGGTGTTACCAAGGGCCCGCCACTGCTTACTTTCAGCATGGGCAAATTTGGGAGAGTCCACTTGTGACAGGTGGTTACTTTCGTCTGCCACTACTATGGTAACTCCAATGGCGGGTGGAATTTGTTACCCGCCACAGCTGACTTTCCAAAATTGCATTTGTGGGCGCCCGACACTAATTCGAGGCCACTTATAAGCCTTTTCTCAGTAATGCATAGATATAGCCTTACGATCTTTGCGCTTCTCATTATCAATCCATGCCTTATGTTCTTTGCCACCGAACCCATTGAGCGCCTCATCCATATTGGGATGCGCCAGCACTACCCGCATCTTCACTTGCTACAGGGATTACCTTGTGTCGTAATCCAGCATCGTAAGATCAAACTTCATGGATGTCATGTCGTCGAAATCTGAGACATAAACAAGGCTCTGATACCACTTGTTAGAGATACGACAGGCAAATCAAACAATGAAGAATGAAATCAACACATGAGAGACATGAGATTTAACATGGAACCCCCTTCTACTTGTAGGGGAAACCACGGGGGCCAGCCAGCGAATCTTCACCATATCGGGGGAGGTTACAAACGCCGGGGATTTATAACCGATCAACTTATCATGTGCGACGGCTTACAAGAGGTGACCTAGGTCAGTAATGATCCGTACCGGCCCAAGTCTTCCGGTGATGGGTCGGAGCTCCGCTCCGCTCGTGAGAAGTGAGCCTTTATCTTTCTACTTGAATTTGTATCATAACATAACAATACCAACTCAGTGCACATACCACTTTTGAGCTAAAGGAGGGACGGAAGTTGTCCCGTTTCAACATTTTTTCGGTGTAGTTTGTATGGTTTTAGAATTGCAGGAGTAAACACATACTTCTCGGATAGTTGAGGGACATGATATATATTTTTCTCTTATATAAACAAGAATCTACTCTGAACTTATAAATAGCAAAAAGTTCATAATAAGATTGGACACATATGTCACACTATACAAACCCTGTCATACACACCTTCTGTCACAACACTTCAATATAAGCAACCAATTACACTAAAAAGGTAATGTAGCAAACACATAGTACATGGTAATTGTCATTCATAACCTATACCAATATTTAGGTTTTGACTAATTTTCTCATCAAATTAGCCCATTTTAGTACAACGACCACATAAATCTTGTCCTGCAGCCCTTCAACAAACATGAAATAAGAAATTCTCCATCTCTTTTTGAACAACATCACACAAAAGACCACCCCGAAGCCAAAGGCAAAACCAACTGTTAAACCAAGGTAAAGGGATATGTCCTCCAATCCATCCCCATCATCTTTGTATCTTGGTTGACCTGACCTGTTTCCAAGACAACTGGGAGTCAAGGGGAAACCACACAGACCAATGTTTCCAATGTAAGCAGATGCGTCGAAAGTTCCGAGCTGATTTCCTAATGGTATCTTTCCGGATAGAGTGTTGTACGATAGGTTCATATGGCTTAAAGAGGTCATGGTTTCCATGCTTGAAGGGATTCCACCGGAAAGCTCATTGTTTGACAAGTCAAGTGATTCCAATTGCTTGAGCTTACCAATTTTCTTAGGGATTTCCCCACTTAAGTTGTTCCATGAAAAGTTCAGGCCTCTTAATCCAATGAGACAACCAATATCTCGAGGAATCACTCCGGTTAGACTGTTGCTTGATAAATCAAGAATCACCATGTAAGATATTTGCAGAGAAAATTCTAGTTGTTGCCCTTTAGTAAGAACTGATACTTTGTCCATGGAATAAACACCATCATATACTGAGTTATATATCTGGAGCCCTTGGCCACTCAAGAGCGCTTGATAAAGAGCATAACTGTATCCAGAACTTTGGGCCATTGCGCTCATCTTAACTAATGAGTCTGGCATGCTTCCTGAGAACTTGTTGTGTGCAAGATCTAAAAACTGCAGCCCTTGAAGCATTCCAATTTCTACGGGAATTTTTCCAGAAAACATATTGTACCGCAGACGTAGGAGTGCCAAGTACGGAAAATTCACGCCCATCCATGTGGGTAGGTCTCCAGAGAATTTGTTATAAGACAGATCAATAAAAACAAGGTACTGGCAGTTTCTAAGAACTTTTGGGAAATCTCCTGAGAGGTTGTTGGTATTTAAATTGAGAAGGACTTCGGTACAACTCCCCCCCCAATAAACGTATAAGGGGTAGTATTGTCCATACTAAATTACGTACACTGTACCCGCCGTCCGTCGAGGGCCGGCCGCCCGTGTATCGTCGCGCCCGCATACTCCAGCGTCGTCTGCGCTGCGGCGGTTCGATAGTGCGATCGGAAAGGAAAAAAAATCGCCCACCCGACACCCCATCTCCCCGGACGAAACCCTAGCGGCATCAACGCCGCCGTGGTCCACCGCCGTCACGACGTCGGGCGGCGTCCGTAGTCACCCACGCGCCGTGAAACCGACACCCCATCCCCACCTAGGAAACCCTAGTGGCATCAACGCCGCCGTGGTCCACCGCCGTCACGACGTCGACCCCGACGTGCCCGTCTAGTCGCGAGCACCGACGGCGTCCGTAGTCACCACACGCCGTGTCGCCGGTGAAACGCCCAGCGCTCGCTCGCCGTTCTGTCCTGGTACGCGCCCTCCACGACGTGGGTGGCAGCAACGCATCGGCGTCGACCCCAGGCGAGGACCCCTCGACGGCGCACAGTAGGTTAGGATGGCTCCTTTTGTTCTTTTTTTGATGATTTTGATTTGTCCATTGCATTTTTGTGCATTTTTTTATGCAAAATGATTCCCTACTTAGGTAAATAAGAGAGGAGAGTAGTGACCTCTTAATGACCTCATAATGATTTTGTATGTTCAAATTTGTATGCATGCCACATAGTCATGTCACTGTCGCGATGATGTTTTGTGGAATGTTGGCATTGATCTCACACCTTATTTGTATGTACATAGATGGAGCAAGTAACCGGATACGCCAGTGATGATTCTGGTAGCAATAATGGATCCTCGTCATTGAATGCGAACCAACCTCCCGGAGACAACTATATGAGTCAGGATGAATCGTACAGTGGTAATGTAAGTGCCTTCAACGTTGACCAAAACATATTGAATACAAACTAGTTATTTGACACTAACATGTCCTTTTAAATTTGTACAGCTACATGGCAATGCTGACGATGAGGAATATGATATAGATGAACAATTTTATGCAGATAGTGTGAGCCAGGTATGTTGAAAAAATTGTAGAGAAATGATTGACATTAAAATTGTATGACCACTTATGTTACTTTACATATGCACAGATAAATGCTAATGGTGACAATGAGCGTAATAATATAGATGATGACAATGCCGAGAGCGAGGTCGATGCATCTCGTAGTGTGAGCGGTAGCCAAGTAAGTTCTGTACATTATTTATGGTTAGTAAGAATACAAGAACAGATTGACATGCAAGGTTATATGTCATATTTTGCAGGGAGGTGTTGATGGTCCTAGCGGGAATGATGAGCACAACGATGGTGATCAGTTTGACCTTGACATGTACTATGATGAATATCAGCAAGAGTCACTTGATAGGCATTGGGCAGTGATGGTAAAGACATTCAGGTCATTAGATGAGGTGTACACGTTCTACAACAAGCACGTGAGAGAACGTGGGTTCAGCATCAGGAAGGACTCGCTAAAATTTTCGAAGGATCGCGCAAGGACTCCGCGCTTGAGGAGGTATCTCTGTTCCGCCGCAGGAAAACGACAGGCCAAGTTCTGTACCATGGAAGGCCGGACCCGCAGGCTTAGAGCGGAGAGTCGATTCTTATGCGAAGCCCATTTGACAGTTAAGCTTGATAAAAAGCTCAATCTTTGGTATGTCAGCAGTTTCTCCGATGATCACAGCCACACTCTTGCACGACCGGACGAAGTCCCTTTCCTCCGATCTCATAATCAGATCAAAGCATTTGAGAGAGCTGAGATCTTAGCTATGGCTGGAGCTGGGATAAGAAAACATATCATTTTTTACAACATCGTTAGCAGGTATGGGTCGTATGCAAAGTCACCATTTCAGAGGACAAATCTGTATAACATGTGCTATAGGGAGAAGATGAAATTGCTTGCACAAGGTGATGCTGATACTGCCGTAGGAATAATGTTGACCAGAAAGGACAGAGATCCAGACTTTTTCTTTGAGCACACGGTTGACGCTGAAGGCAGGCTCCACAACCTCTTTTGGTGTGATTCGCAGTCACGACGGGATTATCTAGACTATGGTGATGTTGTTGTGTTCGATAGCACATACAAGATGAACATGTATGGAATGCCGTTCATCCCTTTTGTGGGTCTGAACAACCAGCGTTGCACTACGGTATTCGCCTGCGCCATTGTTTAGAGCATTTAGACCGAGGCTACATATGTTTGGTTGCTTAACACGTTCTTGAAAGCTAACTGTCAGAAGAGGCCCAAATCTGTAATTACAGATGGAGATGCAGCGATGATAAGGGCTATTAGGAAGGTGCTTTCTGACGTGTGGCATCGTCTATGTTCATGGAATATTGAAAAGAATATGCAGAAACACCTCAACCACAAGTCATTGAAGGAGTTTAGGGCATTATTGTACTATGCCACTACACATAAGGTTCTTGAGGAGAGATGGGCCGCGTTTGTGCGCAAATGGCAGACGGAGAAAACGAAAACATGGCTCCATAGGATGTACAGGAAGAGGACGCTTTGGGCTGCATCATATTTGTCTGGTGGGTTTTTCCTTGGTATGCGCATAATCGAGGAGTGAGAGTCTGAACTCCAGCCTGCACCTTCATCTTGACTATGGTATGACGATCATTGACATGATTGTACACTACGAGAATTGTATTGTTCGCCTCCGTGAGAATGAAGCTTATGATGACTACACGGCCTCACAGACTCTTCCAGTAACAGTGACTGAGTGTCAGGCCATTGAGTCGTATGCTGCGAAAGCATTCACGCAGGCAAACTTTTATATGTTGCAACAAGATATGAAGAAGGTACAGGAGCTTGAGGTAATTGATAGACTCACAGGGACCGATAGTCAGAGATTTGTGGTTGCGTGGAAGAATAATAGGGATCACAGATTTAATGTGGACTATACGCCAGGTAACTCGGCAGAAACTATAAAGTGCAGTTGCCGAAGTATGACTCGCAAAGGGCTTCCTTGCAAGCATATTATTCATGTTTTGAATGCACTGAACTTACCTGTGATACCCAAGTGTTGTGTCCTGCGAAGATTCTCAAAAAAAGCACGAGCTGGACTGCCCGTGAAGCGCACCAGCGATTTGTTTGCGTGGGGTTGGTCGGGTGGTGAGGACAGAGCTAGATATAGTGAGTTGACCATCAAATCTTCAGAAGCATGTCATGTCGCATGCAGTAATCCTTTCTTATTCGACAAGTTGATGGCAGCTCTGGATGATATTATAGCGAATAAGGATATTTAGGGAAATGAAGATGATATTCAGCGAAGCTTCGTGAACAGTAATCCATTTGAGCCTAACCGAGATCATATTCTGGTTCGTGATCCAGTAAAGGTTTCCACCAAGGGCGCACCTAAGCAGAACAGTAGAGGTCGCGGTAAGGGTGGCCCAGATGTGACAAAAAATGAGAGGCCTAAAGCATTTGACGAGAAATCTGGACGAAAATGTAGCATATGCAGCGGCTCAGGTAATAACAGGAGCACATGCAGCAAAAATGAAGAGTATGTCTATTATTTGTTTATGTCAGTTTTGTTGTTTCATTAACGGTGCATTGATTCTCATAATTTTTTGTATGCAGCAACTGGGCTTGAAGAATCATGTGAAGACAATGCGAGTGTTTTACCTCTTCCATTTATATGAAAAACAATTGTTAAATTTATGTTCGTGTTGAGTATTTTATATGTATGAAACAAGATTATTGCCTACAGACCGTTGTTTTTTCAGACTTGTTATTTTCTGTCCACTACAATAAAATTACTGTGGTGACAATTGTTATGTTGAGACATCATTGTTGTTGATATAAATATTCAGTATTCATTGTTTATTTTATAAATTCTGCATGTATTTACTACAGTCCCGTCAGCTATCAAATATATTAAAATAAGAGAAGTACTCTGTGAACTGTTGTTGAGAAAAAATGAAAAAAAAATGCCCGCCCGTCTCCACAGCGTGTCTTAGTAAGCCCGTCGTTATCAAGCCCAACGAGCGACTACCACAGGCGTTTCGGAGCACGCCGTGGAAAGCAGGCCCAACAGGGCAGCATCGATGCGGCACATCGACGGGGTAGTAATCAGAGGAGTTCAATGCGACGACGGGAGGTGAGTATATAAACATGCATCTCACTCAAAATCCGGTCCATAGTAGGCTTCTGGCTTGAAGCCTCCGAGGTACTGCCCTCTTTCCTCGTTCCAGTAACGTTAGATTTTTTGCTACTAGCTTTCCTGGTTTTTTGAGCTTCTTCTTCCGCAATTTTTTTCAGCCTATACTCCTCTATAATGTTGTCATCGATCTACAAGTGCAACAAGAGAATTATACATACAAACCATATGCACACTTCACTTTATTTCATAAATGTAAAACAAACATGATTACTAGGATTACCATCCCAACACCACGACCATATTCATAGTCGTATTTGTCTCTTCTCACAGCCATATCTTCCATCCAGTTCCTCATCAGCGGGCTCAACAATGCCAACGGATCATATTTTGGACCGGTGATTGGTTGCACCTTCTCCCAGTATAGGTACTGCAAAACACATAAACTAATTAAATTACATGTTCTTCCGTGACATTTTATAACAAAGTGTTGAAATTAATAAATAGAACGTACTTGCAAAAGGGCGAGGTTCCCCTGGGGCCACTGCCTAACATGGCCGTCCTGCAGAAGCTTACCAATCTCCGATAAACAGAATCGTGAAGTGAATGCATTCCAGTTGAACTTCCTTATCAACTTAATATTTTGCACTAAGGCATAGTATTTTTTTCGGAACGTATTCATGAGACACTGGTGCAATTATAGTTCCTAAGAGAACTAGAAATGTCATCCGAATAAAGTCATCATCAGTGCTCTTATTGTTCACAATCTTTTCTATGAGATCATCAATCATGATCTTACCATTTTTCTTGCTAACAAAACTAACAGGTATTTTTTTGGTTGCTTTTTCTCCTTCAGTACTAAGAAACCCAAAAACATCCACTCCATTGTTTTTCCAACCAAATATGGAGTACACATCATCAGGCCTTAGTGAAATAAGACCTTTACATCCAGCAGTACTTCCAGAACTCTCTTGAACCATGAATTTTTTGCTACTCGGATTGTAACCTTGGAGTAAAAAGTGAAGCACAAAATCACGCATCTTTATCGATGGTATTCTAAACATGCCCTGCATATCCGTTTCATAAAACCTGAATTTCTGACTGGGTGACAGTTTGTCAACTAGGCTAACCCACTTTTGAACAGAACATGGAATCACACCGTCGATATTCATACTGCATCAAATAGATTTCTGTCACATACCATCATACTGCTATGAGCCTCGTCGTATAAAAAAACTGGAAAAAAACTTACACGACGGCGACGGTGGGAGAGGCACCGGCGGCGTATAGTGGCGACGTGTCAGGGGACGCAAGCCGGCGCTGGCGCACCGACGGCGTTTGTACGGTGGGGCGACGGTGGGAGAGGCAGCGGCAGCGTATACAGGGCGACGGGTCAGGTCAGGGCAGGCCGGCGCGGCCGCACCGGCGCCGTTTTGGAGTGTGGGGCGACGGGCGGCGTATGGTGGCAGCACGTGCAGATCGCGGCGGCGGCGAGACGGGCTGACGTAGAAGGAAAATTTGCATGCACGTCGGCTAACGACGTCGCCCGAGCGCTAATTGCGGCGTCGTTGTTAGTGGGACGGCCCCATGCACGCATGCGCGTCGGTTAGCGAGACGGACGGCGTTTTTTTTGCAGGGCCTCATTTTTTTTAACTAAATAAAGTAGGCACATTTTTTTAACTGTATCAAATTTTTTTATCTTAACCAATTTTTTTAACTTAATCAAATAGGCTCTTTTTTTAACTTAGCCAAACGTGCTCACTTTTTTTCCACATGCTACTGTGCCCTAGCAAGGTATGCACGCAAAAATTTGCCCCGTTTCGAGTCCGTATGGACTTTCTACCATTTTCCGGGCAGAAAACCCAGAAAATACTGCTCGGACGTGACGCAACGTGCGTTCGTTGTCGGATTTCGTTCATTTTGGCCGTGGAGTGCCCGGGTGGGGCCCCACACGCGCTCGCAGAAGTTGGGTGCAATCCGTCAAACCGCTCAGGTACTTGCTGTGGAAGGGGGTGGTTTCGGTATGGCCGGAGGGGACCCTCGGTCGCACGTCTCCGCTTCGCATCCGCCAAACGTGCCCACTTTTTTTCCACGTGCTACTGTGCCCTAGCAGGGCACGCACGCAAAAATTTGTCCCGTTTCGAGTCCGTATGGATTTTCTACCATTTTCCACAAAATTCATATATGTTAATGAATTTAAAACTATTTCAGATAATGTTAATGAATTCAAAAATTCTCAGATTCATAAATATTAATGAATTATAAATATTCTCTGGTTCATAAATTTAAATAATTTTAAAATATTTCGGAAAATGTAAATGAATTTAAAAATTCTTGTATTCATTCATATATGTTAATGAATTTAAAAATATTCTCTGATTCATAAATGTTAATGAATTTAATAATATTTCAGAAAATGTTAATAAATTAAAATATCTCACCTTTTAGTTTTTTTTGTTTTTATTTGTTATATTTTTATTTCAAAATTTCGATTTTTCATCCACCGGCTTTGCTATATGGACATATTTAAACAAAATCTGAACATTTCTAAAACACTTTATAAACATTTACATACACTTTTCATTTTTTATTTTATGTGTTTTCATGATTTTTTTATTCTACAATTTTCCGATAATTGCATACCTTATTCTGTGCTATGTATATTCGATGCAAATTTTTTAAATATATTGTGAACATTTTTATGCATGGGTCGGAAAATTTTTAATTTTTCTCAAAATAAGCGTTCAATATTTAGCTAATTTTTTGAACAAACTTTGAAGACAAATTTAAACAAGACTCGAACAAACTAGTTTGAACATAGAGATATTTTACATAGTCCATTCAACAGTACCGAAACCAAACGACTTTTTTCGAACCTAAACGATACATAGTTCATACTTAGAACATTTAAAAAAACTACTCCTCCTCCTCGTCGCTAGCCAACAGATCGATGACCTCCCCGACGTCATTGCCATCACCCCCGCCGTCGTCGTCATCGTCGTCGCTGACCTGGGCTAACCGCTCCCAGTCGATGACGTCGTCGTCCGACGACTCCGACGCCTCCGCCTCCGCCTGCGGGACCACTGGCGGAAACGCCGCCGCCGATCGCTGCCGCTGCTCGGCGGCCTCCTTGCAGCCGCCGCCGCCTCTGCAGCCGCCGCAGCAGCCGCCGACGCTAGTTAGGTGACGAGGTAACCCGGCGATCGCCGGGATCGCCGTCCTCCCGAAGAACCAACTGCTCGTGGCAGTTCCACCTCCCGCGGGCGGGGATCGGCAGCGCCGGCGCAGGTGGTGGAGGAGCTCGACGACCGCGCGCTGCTGGACGGGGGCGCGGGACAAGAAGGCGGCGACGGTCGCCGATGAGGTCAGGCGTGACTGTGACGCCCTCGATTCAATCGTACACTAATCATGCACGCAAATGTGTACGATCAAGATCAAGGACTCACGGGAAGATATCACAACACAACTCTACAAATAAAATAAGTCATACAAGCATCATAATACAAGCCAGGGGCCTCGAGGGCTCGAATACAAGTGCTCGATCATAGACGAGTCAGCGGAAGCAACAATATCTGAGTACAGACATAAGTTAAACAAGTTGACATAAGATGGCTAGCACAAACTGGGATACAGATCGAAGAGGAGCAGGCCTCCGCTGGGATCCTCCTAAGCTACTCCCGGTCGCCGCCGCCGGCTGCACGTAGTAGTAGGCACCCTCCAGTAGTAGTCGCCATCGGCGGTGGCGTCGCGCCTGGGCTCCATAGTCTGTTGCAGCAATCGAGTAGAGGTACGGGGAAAAGGGGAACAAGGAAACCGTGAGTACTCATCCAAAGTACTGCAAGCAAGGAGCTACACTACACATGCATGGATATATGTGTAAAGGGCCATATCATGGACTGAACGCGTAATGCCGTAATAAGAGGGGATAGCTAGTCTTAACGAAGACTACGCTCGGACACCTGTCTTGCAATGTAGAGGAAGGCAAACTGAAGTCCTCCAAGTAACATCACATAGCAATAATCCTACCCGCAATCCCTCCTCATATCCACGAGAGAGCGACCACCGTTGTATCCGCACTTGGAAGGGTGTGTTTTATCAAGTATCCGGTTCTAGTTGTCATAAGCTCAAGGTACAACTCCAAGTCGTCCTGTTACCGAAGATCATGGCTATTCGAATAGATTAACTTCCCTGCAGGGGTGCACCATCTTACCCAGCACGCTTGATCCCATTTGGCCGGACACACTTTCCTGGGTCATGCCCGGCCGCGGAAGATCAACAAGTCGCAGCCCCACCTAGGCACAACAGAGAGGCCAACACGCCGGTCTAAACCTAAGCTACAGCAGGGTCTGGGCCCATCGCCCTGAGCACACATGCACGTTCGCGGGCGGCCGAAGCAGACCTAGCCTAGTGGCGTCCAGTCCAATCCGGTGGCGCCGCTCCGTCGCTGACGTCTGAAGTGCTTCGGCTGATACCACGACGCCGGGATACCCATAACTACTCCCGCGTAGATGGTTAGTGCGTATAAGCTCGTAGCCAACTCAGATCAAATACCAAGACCTCGTTAAGCGTGTTAAGTATCCGCGAACGCCGAACAGGGCCAGGCCCACCTCTCTCCTAGGCGGTCTCAACCTGCCCTGTCGCTCCGCCTCAAAGGTCCACTCGCGGGTGCTCCATCAGCCGACCCGACTTTAGTCTCCACATGTATCATGTATAAGTATATAGTATATACCCGTGATCACCTCCCGAGTGATCACGGCCCGATAGTATAGCACGGCAGACGGACAAGAATGTAGGGCCACAGATGAATGTACTAGCTTCCTATACTAAGCATATAGGATTGCGGTAAAGGTAACAATGATGGTAATAAGGACGAGCTATGCAAAGAAAGATAGGAATATCTGAAAGCAAGAATATGTTACACTACTCTAATGCAAGCAGTGTAGATAAGAGTAGGCGATATCCGGTGATCAAGGGGGCTTGCCTGGTTGCTCGGCAAGAGAGAGGGTCGTCAACACCGTAGTCGAACCGGCAAAGCAGCAGTCGGTTCACGTAGTCTACCGGAGAGAAGAGGGGAAGAAACAATGAATACCAAGTAAACAGATGCATATCGATGCATGACATGCCAAGAAGCGATGCTAGGCGTGCCCTAACGTGGTATGAGGTGGTCTTGGTTATGGAAACATCCGGAAAGTATTCCGGTGTTTCGTGTTTTCAAGCGAGGGCCGCGGGGGAAAGTTGCAGGTTCGATAGGTTAGGGGTGTGTGGCGGACGAACGGACTGCGTATCCAGATTCGTCTCGTCGTTCTGAGTAACTTTCATGTTGAAAACATTTTAATCCGAGTTACGGATTAAAAGATATGATTTTTTTTAAGATTTTATTAATTTCTGGAATTTAATTAATTAATTAATTAATTGAAAATGGAATTATGACGTCAAGATGATGTCATGCCGACGTCAGAGTCAACAGGTTGACTAGGTCAACCCCGACATGTGGGTCCTGTCAGTCATACTCTGTTAACTAATTAACCTAGTTTAGTTTAATTAATGAGAGTTAATTAGGTTAATTAGTCATTAGGTTAATTAATCAGGATTAATTAGATTAATTATTTACTTAATTAATTAATTAATTAATTAATTAGTTTTATTCATTTTTATTTATATTTATTTAAATTTCATTTTCCTTTCTTTTTATTATAAAAACGTTCTGGGGGTGGGGCCTGCATGTCAGTGGCAGTAGCTGCCACGTCAGCACGTTGACTGGGTCAACCCAGTCAACGGGGCCCGTGGGGCCCGCTGGCAGCGACCCTGGGGGTGGCCCCAGGTGTGCCAGCTCAGCGCGGCCGGCGGCTTGACGCCGGTGACATCCAGACGCGGCGGAGGGCCTCGGGCCTCATCGGAATCGCCGTCCGGCGGCCAAAAAGGGGCGCGGGCGGTGCGTTCGAATGGGGGTGGACGCTGCGTCCATTGGTGGTAAGGCCACGGCGAATCGGCCGGCAACGGCGCCAGCGTCTGGGCGGAGGCGGCGGGTGGCTCGGTCTTCGACGGAGTACGCCACGGGGCCGGGGCTTGCGCGTGGCGCTGAGCACCGCTGGCTCGGCTCCACCATTTGGTCACGAGGGCGCCGGCGACGAGATCCACGGCGAGGGGGGGAACGTTGGTCTGGCTCGCCGAGGCCGAGGCTCGGCGAGGAGGAGGAGAGGAGGCCGGGAGCCGTCCCGTGCTGATGGCGGAGGAAGGGAGAGTGAGGGCCGGGCGCGCCGAGCCGGCGGGAGGGAGGCAGGCGTCGGCGGCCGAGGCGAGGGCGACTAGGGAGAGAGTGGTCCGATGGGGGAAGGGGAGCTCACGGGGGGGGGTCTCGAGGCGTGCTCGGAGACGGTCAGTGGCGACGGTGAGGAGGAGGCGGGGAGGCGGCCGACGGCGACGGGCGGATCCGGTGAGGCGGGGTCGGGGCGACCCAGGCCGGGCGAGACCTGAGCCTGGCGTGGCAGGTCGGGAGGAGGAGGAGGTGCAGACGGGCGGGCGTGGGGTCGCCCGGCCGAGGGGTGGCGAGGGGACAGGATCGGGCGGGGCCGATCCGGATCGGGCGTGGGGAGGAGAATGGGGATCGGGGTGGGGAGAGTGAGGGCGGCTAGGGTTTGCCGACCGGGAGGTGGGTAAGTGAGTGAGGGGTGGGCGGGCTGTGGGGCTGGCCGGCTGGGCCAGTGGGGGGGGCTTTGCCAGTTGGCTGCTGGGTCTTTCCCCTCTCATTTGTTTTAATTTTCTTTTCTTATTTTCTTTCTTTCTTTCTTTTCTGTTTTAATTTATTTAAACTACTTAGACCCTTTACAAAAATGTGTGCACTCCGCCATAATTAGCTTTGTAATTTTTGACAACCCCCGAACATTTTAGTTTTAGTTTTTGAAAACTTCTATTGTTTGCCTTTAATTGAATTTGAATTTGACCCAGGTTTGAATCAACGCGAGTTTATTCACAGGAACCGAGGTGACGTGGCATCATTAGCCGGGATTACTGTAGCTTAATTACCCGGGTGTTACAAATCTCCTCCACTACAAGAAATCTCGTCCCGAGATTTAGGAGGTAGAAGGAAAGAGTGCGGGGTATTCATCTCGAAGACGATCCTCGCGTTCCCAGGTGGCTTCGTCTTCAGAGTGATTCGACCACTGGACTTTGAGGAACTTGATCGCCTTCTGACGTGTGCGGCGTTCAGCTTGGTCGAGAATGCGGACCGGATGCTCTTTATAGGAGAGGTCCTGTTGCAATTCGAGCACTTCATGGTCCACTGCTCGGATTGGGTCCTTGAAGCAGCGTCGGAGTTGTGACACGTGGACCTGAGAAAGGTTCGACGGAAGCTCCAGTTGATAAGCCACTTTTCCACGCCTTTCCAGAATAATGAATGGGCCAATATAGCGAGGAGCTAGCTTGCCCTTGATCCCAAAGCGGTGAGCACCCTTCATTGGTGTAACGCGAAGATAGGCCTTTTCGCCAGGTTGATAGACCATGTCTTTGTGATGACGGTCATAATTACTCTTTTGACGTGACTGAGCAGTCTTGAGATTCTCGCGAATAATGCGGACTTGTTCTTCGGCATGTTGGATAATATCCGGATCGAAGAGTGGACGTTCCCCAGTTTCTGACCAGTTCAGAGGGGTTCGGCACTTTCGTCCATATAACACTTCGAAGGGGGCCATCTTCAGACTAGCTTGATAGCTATTATTACAAGAGAACTCAGCATACGGGAGAGATTCCTCCCATTTCTTGCCGAAGGAAACGACACAAGCTCGAAGCATATCTTCGAGAATTTGGTTGACACGTTCAACTTGCCCTTGAGACTGCGGATGAAACGCAGTACTGAAAGATAAATGAGTCCCCATAGCTTCTTGAAAACTTGCCCAGAATCTTGAAGTGAATAAGCTGCCACGGTCCGAACTTATAACCAATGGAATACCGTGAAGTGAAACAATTCTGGACATATAGAGAGTTGCAAGCTGACTAGCAGTGATCGTTTCTTTGACCGCCAGAAAATGAGCAACTTTAGAAAGCCGGTCAATGACGACAAGAATAGCATCATTACCCTTTCGCGATTTGGGAAATCCGGTGATTGAAGTCCATTTCAACATGGTCCCATTTCCATTCAGGAATAGAGATAGGTTGCGAGTTCCAAAGAGGCCTTTGATGTTTCGCTTTGATCTGAAGGCAAGCGTCACACTCAAGAACATAGCGAGCAATGTCCTGCTTCATATTAGACCACTGAATCTCGGCGAATGTCTTGATACATCTTTGTACTGCCGGGTGGATACATAGAGGCGTATCATGAGCTTCTTCCATAACCTTCTCGAGTCATATTCAGGTTTTCCTTCTTACACGGCACCACTAGGCGGCCTTTGAAGTACAAGGCGCCATCATCAAGAATAGTGAAGAATGAGGATTTCCTTCTTTGAGGTCTTGCTTAATCTTGTAGACTTCAGAGTCAAATCCTGCATTGTCTTTATGGTGCCCACGAGATCGGGTTCAACAGCCAGGTATAGAGGGAACCACAGGAGACAACACGGAGATTCATCTTGCGGAACTCCGGAGGAGGGGGAGCGAAGTGCACCGGAGGAACAATATGGAGGTTCAGCTTTCAATTCTTCAACAAGTGAGGGCTGAACTTTGTGAACTCAAGGTGGTTGCAGAAGACTTGCGGCTCAAGGCATCAGCCATTACATTAGCCTTGCTCGGGCGATAAGAAATACCCAAATCAAAGTCTGCAGCAGTCTCCATCCATCTCTGCACGACGGAGGTTCAGGTCTGGCTGAGTAAACAGTACTTCAGACTTTGGTGGTCGGTGAAGATCTCATAACGATTACCGAGAAGGTAATGTCGCCAACGCTTGATGCATGAATGACAGCAAGAAGCTCGAGGTCGTGAACTGGGTAGTTCTCTTCGTGAGGGCGCAATTGTCGAGAGGCATAAGCAACTACTTTGCGCTCTTGCATTAGGACACCGCCTAATCCTTGACGAGAAGCGTCGCGATAAATGACGAAGTCCTTCTTAGTATCGGGAGGAGCTAGCATCGGGCAGAAGTCAACTTGTCTTTGAGTGCTCGGAAACTTTCCCGACATTTATCATCCATTGGAATTTGACGCCTTATGCAACAAAGTTAGTCGAGGCTGGCAATCTTGGAGAAGTTCTCGATTAATCGACGGCAATAGTCAAGCGAGACCGAGAAAACTTCGACTTGCTTAACGTTCTTGGAGGAGTCCAATCGAGAATAGCCTGAACTCTTTCAGGTTGACGGCAATACCATCCTTAGAAATGACATGCCCAAGATAGGTTACTTGGAAGCCGAATTCACATTTGGAGAACTTGGCATAGAGTTGATGCTCTCGTAGCTTTTCCAAAGACAAGATGAAGATGTTCAAGATGCTCTTCTTCATTCTTGGAAAAGATCAGATATCATCCGGATAAACCACGCATTTAACTTGTCGAGGTAATCCATGAATATATAGTTCATCAGGCGAGAGAAGGTGGCTGGAGCATTGGTTAAGCCGAAAGACATGACGGTGTACTCGTATGAACCATAACGAGTCACAAATGCGGTCTTGGGGATATCCTCCTTGCGAACACGGATCTGGTGGTAACCCAACCTCAAGTCGAGTTTCGAGAACACGGACGAACCAGCCAGTTGATCATAAAGATCATTGATCCGAGGAAGAGGATACTTATTCTGAATGGTAGCTTGATTTATAGGACGGTAGTCTTGGACCAATCGGTTTGTCCCATCTTTCTTCTTGACAAAGAGAGAAGGTGCTCCCCAAGGAGAGCAACTTGGGCAAATGAAGCCACTTTGAAGAGATTTGTCGATTTCCTCCTTTAGCTCAAGGAGTTCATGCGGCGGCATCTTGTAGGGTCGCTTGGCTATAGGAGTGGTGCCTGGTTTCAAGTCGATGACGAATTCGACAGCTCTAGCAGGGGGAATCCCTGGAAGTTCTTCAGGAAAAACGTCCTGGAAGTCGCGAACGACAGGAATGTTTTCGATACCTTCGAGTGGTGCAGCGTTCAAAGCATTCAATGCATAGAGCCTTGCCTCGGCATTTTGCACCAGATGAGCTTGGTAAGTGACTATTTCATCTGAAGGGTGTAGCAGATGGACGGTCTTCGTGGCGCAAACTATGGAAGCGAGATGCGCCTTTAACCAATTCATTCCAGAATGAGGTCAATGCTACAAGACTTGAGACGATGGGAGAGACAAGGAATTCCAGTCCTTCGATTTCAATGGGGACGCGTTGCAAATCATGGAGGTTCGACATTGGCCGCTGGGTGTGTACTAATAGTGAAGCATTCATGTCTTCACATTTAATGTCGTGCAAGCATGCAAAATCTTCTGACATGAATGAATGCGATGCCCCTGTATCAAATAAAACGCATGCTGGTACTGAATTTATGAGAAGTGTACCCATCACAGTAGCAGGTTGGTCCTGAGCTTCGTTCAGATCAACGTGGTTGGCCTGCACTCGACCATAAGGCTTGGCGGTGTTGTTGCGGGCTGGGTGTTTCCATCGCCACCGCTTTGGAAGGGCCACTGATTCGGTTCTGGTTGCATTCTCTAGCACGGTGCCCTGGTTGTCCGCTTTGAAGCACAAGCCATTATTGGGGGTGGGAACAGGAGCTTGGGGTGGTGGAGCTGGAAGCTTTGGCTGCTTAGTTGTAGGCAGTCGTGGTGCAGCATAGCTCTGCCTTGGAGCAGGTGCATTCGGCTGGTACATCTTGTTGGGAATCCATATCTTGCGCTTCTGCGAGGACGGGCTCAAGATGAGCCCGTGTCACGGTTGCGCTGTTAGAGCTCGTATTCCTGCAGACCAGTTTCGACATTGATAGCTTTGTTCACCAAGGTGGCGAAATCAGCAAAGTCGTGCACCGAAGTGCGAGCTTGATGTCGCCTTGAAGGCCGCCACGGAACTTCTCCCGTCTCGTGCATCGGTTGCAATATCCTCTTCAAAGATAGCGAGACAAGTCCAGAACTCGCCGATAAGCTTCAACAGTCTTGTTGCCTTGGGTGAGGTTATGAATTCACGCTTCTTCCGGTCCATGACCCTTGAGGATGAAGCGGGCACGAAAGCAGCTTGGAAGTCCGCCAGTGATGAGTGTTCCAAGCGGCAGAGTACGCTGTGGCTGTCCCACCATTGAGCTGCGGGTCCCTTCAGAAGAAGGAAGCAAAGGTGACATAGCCTGGCGGGGCTACATCAGCAGACTCCATCTCATAGGTGATGTCACGGAGCTACCATCGACATCCAAATGGCTGGGTTGAGCTGCGGTACACGCTGGGGTTCAGGCATATGAAATCCTGCAGAGTTGTTCCGTTTGGGTGTTGGTTCATATTGGGGCGAGGAAACTGAGCCATCATGTTCTCCATGAACTGGCGATTCATCTCAAGCTGTTGGATCATACCAGCCATGTACTCAGGCGGTGGTGGGAAGTTGCCACCATGACCACGACCAGCTGGCCTAACCATCCTACTATTATATAACAGGGGTAGTTCAGCATTTGAGAAATTAAGTAAAGGACAGGAATCATTCATGATGAAACATGCATAATGAAAGCAGCACGATAGGAACTACATAGTAGTCGGCATAACTTACAAAAGGAATCATGCATAGAGTTCGGTACACAGAGTTCAGTACATAGACTAAGACATCATAGGCGGCACATGAGCTCATGGCGAATACATCAAACACTAACAAGCAAGTCTACATCAGTCCCACGCGGTACTGCGGAGGTAGCAGTAGCTTTGAAAGCTGGTAGTGCGGCAGTGGATAGTCCTCCACGCCGGTGACTCGGGGCGCGGATACTCCGGTGCTGAATCCGACGCCCGTGTGGCGAAGAGGGCCAAGTGCGGAGAGTAGCCTCCCACGTCCGCCAACCGACTTCGGGGCATCACGGTCTGGCTGGGTAGATCGCAGAACGCGGCAGCTCTCCGGATCGGACAAAGGGTGCATCAGCGCCGAGCACGGTAAAGGTCTTGACGGGTGATGTACAACTCGTGGCGAAGAGCTCGGTTAGCTCGATCCAGCCCATCGCGATGCGAACAAAGTTCGATGGTAGAAGGGCTCTCTGGTGACGATGGAGTAGGCAGCGGTGTAGTAACCCTCCTCACCAACATCGACGCGATAGCAATGTGCACGAAGGGGAGGTGTCCAACTCTCAATACTCGCACGAAGGCGTGTCGAGCAGCATAAGCAACATCGTGGACTGCCATATCGATAGTCACTCCAACACCATGTGCGGTGTAAAGCACAAGAGTGGAGTCATACTCCCGAGAGTAGAGGTGGACGATGGCGCGCATCGCTCCTGGTTATAGTCTGGTACTCCTCAAAGACGGTGTACTCAGGGTGCCAGCGATAACCCAGATAGGTCATCATCTCTGCTAGCACCGCAGGTGATCCCGAGGCACCAATGGCCGTCGTGTGGCGCACGACCTGCCTCGTGGGTTCCATCTGAAAACAAAGACGTTTCAAAGGAGTCAAATGATAGTGTGGAAATTGATCAAATACAATTCCAAGAACAACTAAGGCTTTATCCAACTTTGGGGTGAATGTGGTCACGGGATCCTAGTGTTAGTTAGTAAAATCGTTTAACCCGAGTAGAAGAGAGTTCAGAGTCCCAGAGTAAAGGTCGAGGAGTAAAAGATCCTAGTACCACCCGATGGCGGCGTGGCCCGTAAGGCACACAGCCAAGTTAGTAAAAGTTTTGCAATGTCTAGACTCGACTTCGCCAAGGAGTGTGGAAGGGGATTCCTACAGCAATCGGCTCGATACCAACTTGTGACGCCTCGATTCAATCATACACTAATCATGCACGCAAATGTGTACGATCAAGATCAAGGACTCACGGAAGATATCACAACACAACTCTACAAATAAAATAAGTCATACAAGCATCATAATACAAGCCAGGGCCTCGAGGGCTCGAATACAAGTGCTCGATCATAGACGAAGTCGTGGAAGCAACAATATCCGAGTACGACATAAGTTAAACAAGTTGCCATAAGATGGCTAGCACAAAGCGGGATCTGATCGAAGAGGAGCAGGCCTCCCGCAGGATCCTCCTAAGCTACTCACCGGTCGTCGCGGGCTGCACGTAGTAGTAGGCACCTCGGAGCAGTAGTAGTCGCCATCGGCGGTGGCGTCGGCTCCCGGCTCCATAGTCGGGTTGCAGCAATCGAGTAGAGGTAGGGGGAAAAGGGGAACAAGGCAACCGTGAGTACTCATCCAAAGTACTGCAAGCAAGGAGCTACACTACATATGCATGGATATATGTGTAAAGGGCCATATCAAGGGTGAACGCAGAATGCCGAATAAGAGGGGATAGCTAGTCTTAACGAAGACTACGCTCGGACACTGTCTTGCAGCAGTAGAGGAAGGCAAACTGAAGTCCTCCAAGTAACATCACATAGCAATAATCCTACCCGCAATCCCTCCTCATATCCACGAGAGAGAGCGACCACCGGTTGTATCCGCACTTGGAAGGGTGTGTTTTAGCAAGTATCCGGTTCTAGTTGTCATAAGCTCAAGGTACAACTCCAAGTCGCCCTGTTATCGAAGATCACGGCTATTGAATAGATTAACTTCCTGCAGGGTGCACCATCTTACCCAAAGACGCTTGATCCCATTTGGCCGGACACACTTTCTGGGTCATGCCCGGCCGGAAGATCAACACGCCGCAGCCCCACCTAGGCACAACAGAGAGGCCAACACGCCGGTCTAAACCTAAGCGCGCAGGGTGCAGGCCCATCGCCTCGAGCACACACTGACGTTGCGTGGGCGGCCGGAAGCAGACCTAGCCTAGTGGCGTTCAGTCCAATCCGGTAGCGCCCGCGTCAGCCGACGTCTCAAGTGCCGGTGATACCACGACGCGGGATACCCATAACTACTCCAGCGTAGATGGTTAGTGCGTATAAGCTCGTAGCCAACTCAGATCAAATACCAAGACCTCGTTAAGCGTGTTAAGTATCCGTGAACGCCAAACAGGGCCAGGCCCACCTCTCTCCTAGGCGGTCTCAACCTGCCCTGTCGCTCCGCCTCAAAGGTCCACTCGCGGGTGCTCCATCAGCCGGCCCGACTTTAGTCTCCACATGTATCATGTATAAGTATATACTCCCTTCGTTCCTTAATATTGGGTGTATAGATTTTTGCACGAAAATTAAAGAACGCATGTGGAGGGAAAATTTCATAAGTTTTGGGCGAGATTACACCTGACTAATTGACATGAGAAAATAGAGGAGCTTGCCTAATATAAGGAAATGTAATCAAATTCCTAAAAACATTATCCAGGCGAGTAGTGCAACGCAATACACCTTATATTTTGAATTTTTTCTCAAAAATCTATACACCTTATATCAAGGAACGGAGGGAGTAGTATATACCCGTGATCACCTCCCAAGTGATCACGGCCCGATAGTATAGCACGGCAGACGGACAAGAATGTAGGGCCACAGATGAATGTACTAGCTTCCTATACTAAGCATATAGGATTGCAGGTAAAGGTAACAACAGTGGTAACAAGGACAGGCTATGCAGCAGTATAGGAATATCTGAAAGCAGTAACATGTTACACTACTCTAATGCAAGCAGTGTAGATAAGAGTAGGCGATATCTGATGATCAAGGGGGGGGGGCTTGCCTGGTTGCTCTGGCAAGAGAGAGGGGTCGTCAACACCGTAGTCGAACCGCCAAAGCAGCAGCGTCGGTCTCGTAGTCTACCGGAGAGAAGAGGGGGAAGAAACAATGAATACCAAGTAAACAGATGCATATCGATGCATGACATGCCAAGAAGCGATGCTAAGCGTGCCCTAACGTGGTATGAGGTGGTACTGGTTAAGGGGGGAAACATCCGGGAAAGTATTCCCGGTGTTTCGTGTTTTCGGGCAGAGGGGCCGGAGGGGGAAAGTTGCAGGTTCGATAGGTTAGGGGTGTGTGGCGGACGAACGGACTGCGTATCCGGATTCGTCTCGTCGTTCTGAGTAACTTTCATGTTGAAAACATTTTAATCCGAGTTACGGATTAAAAGATATGATTTTTTAAGATTTTATTAATTTCTGGAATTTAATTAATTAATTAATTAATTCGAAAAATGGAATTATGACGTCAGTATGATGTCATGCTGACGTCAGGAGTCAACAGGGTTGACTAGGTCAACCCTGACATGTGGGTCCCGTTCGTCATACTCTGTTAACTAATTAACCTAGTTTAGTTTAATTAACATTAGTTAATTAGGTTAATTAGTCATTAGGTTAATTAATCAGGATTAATTAGATTAATTATTTACTTAATTAATTAGTTTTATTCATTTTTATTTATATTTATTTAAATTTCATTTTCCTTTCTTTTTATTATAAAAAGCGTTACGGGGGTGGGGCACGCATGTCGATGGCGATGGCGCCACGTCGACAAGTCGACCGGGTCAACCAGATCAGCAGGGTTCGTGGGTTCACCGGCGGCGACCTAGGGGTGGCCCTGTGTGTGCCGGCTCGCTGCTTGGCGGCTTGACGCGGTGACATCGAGACGCGGAGGGCCTCGGGCCTCATCGGAATCGCCGTCCGCGGCCAAAGGGGCGCGGCGGTGCGTTCGAATGGGGGTGGACGCTGCGTCCATTGGTAGCAAAACCACGGCGAATCGGCCGGCAACGGCGCCAGCGGCGGCGGAGGCGGCGGGTGGCTCGGTCTCGACGGGAGTACGCTACTGGGCCGGGCTTGCGCGTGGCGCGGAGCACCACAGGCTCGGCCCACCATTTGGTCACGGGGCGCAGCATGACGAGATCCACGGCGGTGGGAAACGTTGGTCTGGCGGCTCGCCGAGGCCGAGGCTCAAGCGAGGAGGAGGAGAGGAGGAGGAGCACGCCCCGTGCTCGGTGGCGGAGGAAGGGAGAGTGAGGGCTCGGGCGTGGCGGGAGCGACGGGAGGCTGGGGGCGTCGGCGGCGGGCGAGGGCGACTAGGGGAGAGAGGGGGTCCGATGGGGGGAAGGGGGAGCTCACGGGGGGGGGCGGGGTCTCTGAGGCGTGCTCGGAGACGGTCGGTGGCGACCGGTGAGGAGGAGGGCGGGGAGGCGGCCGACGGCGACGGGGCGGATCCGGTGAGGCGGGGTCGGGACGACCTCAAGGGCGGCGAGGGGCCTTGAGCCTGGCGCGCTGCAGGTCGGGAGGAGGGAGGAGGTGCGGACGGGCGGGCGGGGTCGCCAAGGCCGAGGGAGGCGAGGCGAGGATCGGGCGGGGCCGATCCGGATCGGCGTGAGGAAGGAGAAAGGGATCGGGGAGAGTGAGGCGGCTAGGGTTTGCCGACCGGGGAGGTGGGTAAGTGAGTGAGGGGTGGGCGGGCTGGGGGCTGGCTGGTGGGCCAGTGGGGGGGCTTGGCCCGGTTGGCTGTTGGGTCTTTCCCCCTCTCATTTGTTTTAATTTTTCTTTTCTTATTTTCTTTCTTTCTTTCTTTTCTGTTTTAATTTATTTAAACTACTTAGACCCTTTACAAAAATGTGTGCACTCCACCATAATTCGCTTTGTAATTTTTGACAACCCCCGAACATTTTAGTTTTAGTTTTTGAAAACTTCTATTGTTTGCCTTTAATTGAATTTGAATTTGACCCGGGTTTGAACCAACGCGAGTTTATTCACAGGAACCGAGGTGACGTGCCATCATTAGCCGGGATTACTGTAGCTTAATTACCGGGGTGTTACAGTGACGCCGGACGCCGCCAGCCGGTACGCGCCGATGACGGCGGCGTAGTCTTTGCCGTCCCAGAACGCGTGACGGCCGGCGATGTTGTTGCGGCCGCCGGTCCGCTTCTCCTCCGCCGTGGCGCCGGGCCTGCGCCTCGGGTAGCCGTCCTTGTCGAGCTTCCAGTCGTGCGGAAGACGGCAACCCGGCGGCACGAGGAGCCCGAACCGGTAAAGCTCCTCCGTCTCCGGCGTGCTCAGGCTCGATGGCCACGCGCTGGGTCCTTCGTCGCCGCCGGTGCCGGAGCTGCTGCCGCGGTGGAACGACATGTCGCCGGCGGCCTTTTGGGAGGTGGAGACGGGAGAGGAGCGGTGTTTGCGGCGACGGGCGGGGAGCGGTGTTTGCGGCGACGGGCGGACAGGGGTGAGATTTATAGGGAGACGGCGGGGCAGCGGGCGGATGGGTCGTTGGCCTATCAATTCGACGGCAATGAGGGCGGCGCGCGCGCGAGCGAGGGACGGCGCGCGGGCGGCGAGCGAGGGACGAACGGACGGGCGGCGGGCGGCGACGAGGAACGGACGGACGGGCGGCGGGTCGCAGTTCACGCGCCACGCAGCGCTTTCACCGGGCGACAGCGGTTTGACCACCGACGAGCTTGACCACCGACGCGGTAAAAAGAACGTATGTCGCCACAGTAAAAAAAAACCCGTACACATCGTGACGCCGACGGGCCGCTGGTGAGTCGTCGACGGGCATGTGGTACGTCGCGGGGGCGGGACTGGGGGAGGGGCAGGGGCAATGACCATCCTACCCTTTTTTAAGTTTTCAGGCGGAGGGGTATAGGACGATCTGGACCGTTGATGTTTTCAGGGGGGTTGTACCGAAGAAGAAGTGATTTAAATTTACCACATGAAGACTACTCATCTGCGAGTTGGAATCCTCTTCACAAGTTGGAACTTCTCCTGTAAGCTTGTTTCCTGATAGGTCTAGCACAACCAACTGTGACAATGAGCATATTGAAGATGGAATGGTGCCTGATATTGAATTGTTATAAAGAATAAGCTCCTCCAATAAAGGGGCTGCAAAATCTGACGGCAATGTCCCAGAGAAAGAGTTTCCTGATAAGTCCATGTATTCGGTATTTCTTGGAAATTTTGGCACCATACCTATCAATCTATTATTTGACAGTACCATTTTTTGTGTACTCAGTAACTATACCATTTAGTCTGTTTCCACCTAGCTCCAAACTAACCAATTCGGTGAGTGCCCCTATCCATTCTGGTATAGGTCCAGTGATGTTAGTACCAGAGAGGACCAAATATGTCAGGTTGGTAAGCGGCCCTGGCCAATTTGGCAAAGCCCCACTAATATTGTTATAAGAGAAGTCAAGAATTTGCAGCATGTTGGAAGGACAGTTTGGTAACCGCTCCATCAACTCTGTGATATCCCCCGAGGTGTTGCTCTGCTCAAGATCTAGTATTTTCAAGCTGCAAAGATTCCTGAAACCGTACGGTATCATGGTGGCCATAAGATTATATATTCCGTTGGGAATAAACTTGTTGAAGAGAGGTCATGTTGCCTATGCTATCTGGAATAGGGCCGTGAAAGTTGCAACCTTTCAAGTTTAGATAAGTGAGGCTGGTTGTGTTCCAAAACCAGTTGGGAGAAATGGTGGTGCTGAAATTGTTCCCTGAGATATCAAGCACCTCAAGTGCCGTGAGGTTGGACTGACCAAGGAAAGCAACCCTATTTCTTATGCCAGTGTATTGGAGGTATAGCTTTCTAAGAGCGGGAAGCATGTTGACTTGGCGGACCCAATCCACTGCAGCGGTAAGGTTCATATGGCTCAAGTCGAGGTGTTTCAGTGATGACAAGTGTGATAGCCAGTGAACATCACCTGAGTATAACTCAAGACTGAACGAGTCGGAGGGCTTATGGGCATATGAACTCTGGTCTGTCTGTATCTTCTTTTATAGTGGACCTGTCCTTCGTTCAAAGGAGAAGCCGGGTCACCGGTGGACGGAAAACCTTCCTCCCTTGATGGGGTCTCCAGTGTCTCCTTCACGAAATTCTTCACTTCACTGAATGAGTGAGACATCAGAGGTCTAGCACACGGCAACTGAACCTGACCTGGTAAACAAATTGCCTGGAGCCTCGGCTTCCTGTTACCCACAATGCAGGGCATGGCAATTGGCAAGTGACCAAGTGAGTGAGACCTATGAGAGTATATTACGTTGTACGCACGGTCTATGGATGAACAGGACAAATAAAGATACCTGGTCCGCTAGTCTAGCCTTCCTTCCAGTTACGTACCCTGCATGGCATGACCTGTAGGTGTCAAGGATTGTTGAGAAAAAATGCAGGAGTACTTGAGAGTCTATCCCATCCAGACAATTAATGTGCTACAGATAATTTTGAAAAGAACAGAAATAGGAGTTTCAGTCGACCAGCCGACTTGAATATAGTTCACTGGTTTGATTTGTCTTTGCAAAAGCTTCATAGAAATGTTGGCATGAGTCTCCGAAACTGAATTTGGTTTTTGCAAGTTTAAGGGATTTGTTTCTATATACGCGTGTCAGAAATTGGGATTGGCTTTGCAAGCTTCTGAATTAATTGTTGTTATAATCACATGTATATGATAATATGAATAGGTGCTTACTCTTCGAACTATGAGTAAATTGCACCGGGAGTCACCTAACTTGTCTAGCATATGCATTTTGATCACTGAACTTGGGAACATGGTGTGCCGGCCATAGAACTTGTCTAGCATGTGGCTTTGCATAGCTTGGAACTATGGTGTCATTAGAGTAATGCTACACGCACGGATGTTTTACGGGTTGATTAGGGATGATGGTCAAGGATTAAATTAGGTGGACGAGCCCTATTAGGCCTTGTTTGGCCAGGAGGGCTTCCATGCCCCGAAGGGGCTGGGGATTTTTGGGGATTTGGTGAATCCCTCCCCTTCACCAAATCCCCACCAAACCTCTTCCCGCTCCCACACCCCTTCCCAATCCATAGTACTGAGTTGTTTGGCACGTATCTGCTGGGGATTTTGCTTCAGTTTACTTTCATCATATATAAATGACTAATGGCTCTCATAACCTACAATTTCACACCATGAATAGCACAGAACATGTGAACAAAAATCCAATCTTTACTACAACTACTGGAAGCAAAAAAAATCTCAAAGGACACAGTCCATCCCAAGCTTCAGTGGCATATGAAAAAAAAGCATCAAAGGCAAGCATGCATCAGGATGCAAAACCAACACCCATTTGCTTAACACCGCCACAATCTACTTAACACCACGATCATTTTGCATGACTTTCAATCAAATAAAACAAAAATATATCATCTGGGCCAACGAAAGAGAATCATGACAACAGTTCCTCATAGCAGTTCACGGCAAAAGTTCATAATTTTTTATCATTTTGAGTGGCAACAACACTCAATATCATGTAACTCTTATCATTTCGCCTGCCTTCACTGCCTTCACTTTGCACTCTTGGGAGCAAGCTTCTTCCTTGGCTGAAAATAAAATTTGATCATCATTTTTTGTTGGACAAAAAAATATATAACCATGAGCTTGCGGTGTATGTAATAATAAGTAATAACACAACAAATTGCAGCTGAACGAAAATATATAAAGCGCACTTGCACACTCCTCTGTCCTAAAATGGAGACATCACGAGGTCACTCCAGTGCTATAGGAGAAGATCACAGCACAACATGGAGAGAACAATAAATTCACAGATTTTCAGCTACAGTATAGACTACAGTATGACAGACAAAGCTACCTCATTTTGCAAGAAAGCAAACATCCAGAATGCATATCCTCCACCCATATCAAATTCATCATGAACAGTACAAATTATGAAAGCAGTGGCACCAACAAGACAGCGGCAGCTTGGGTTTTAAATAACTAAATAATGGACATAAACACCCACCCAAGAGAATTAATAATTGTTCCTTACATATTTGAAAATGAAGCTACTGCTAGACTTGAATGTAGAAGAACTAGACAAGTTCCAGAAAGTTTACCTCTTCTAGGTAGGCAACTCATCCATTTCGCTCCGAAGCCACTCAACCGCTCTCGTTTCATCCTCGGCAGCGGAAGTGATGAAGGTTTCATGGTTTTCAACATTTTTGAACACCTTGTATGCTCTGGCTCTCTCATGGCGTGCTATGCCTTCCATCTTGTGCACTAGAGAAATGCACTTGCTGATGGAGAACTCTTGCCCATTTGTTGATCCAGCACTCTCCTTTGTCAGCAAGGCAACTTCATCCTCCTCTTGTTTCTTCTTTATATTCATGTACTGCTGCATCACTTCCACCATCGCATCTCCAGTCTTCTTTGGCTTCTTTGCCTCCTTCCGAGGCTTCGTTTTTGCAGCACCACCAGCAGCAGGAACCCTCTTTTCACCAACTTGTTCATCAGTTCCTCCAAGATCAGCGGCGGCAACCCCCTTTTCACCAACTCTAGCAGCAACAACATCCCCTTCCTCCAGGATCTGCAATTCATCAGCATCTACCTGTTCTGCCTCCTCTTCTTCAGCGTCATCTTCCACTTGTGTAATATCTGGTACTTGTGACGGCTCAGCTTGTTGTGATAGCACACAGACATAGAGCGCATTGCCGGGAACATAGTGGCCAACTGAATCTGATAGCCTGGCTTTTTCTATTCAGATTATGCATAAACAGGTTCTTGGCGGCGTCTGTTCTTCAAGAACTCAAGCTCACCTCTATTCAGATCACTATTACTAATTATTAAACTTGCTTGAAGTACAAATAAATAAGCATAGGAATTTGAAGGAAAGAGGGCTGTACACAGGGCTATATAAAAGAGTCCAGCCATAAAAAAGGCAAACCATAAAAAACCGGTAGTGCTACAACTAAAGCTGAATTTGAAGGAACATCATTAATTTTCATGGTAGTGCTACAACTAAAGCTGTATACAAAAATGCAAACAAAAAAGACAATTTTACCATGCTCATTCTTGTCTTCTCTTACAGCAATTTTTCATTCATCATAAACCGGAGGATGCACGGGAGATTGAATGAAGGTTCAGAGTTCATATACGCACGTTTCAATAGCTTAAGTTTTGGTTCAGGTCATTTAAATCTCTCCATCATTGGAAGTTGTTGATGCTGGAGGTTCAGAGAAAACCAAATAGCTTGATAACATAGGATAGTCCATCGATTTCATTATAATTGCCCTCAGCCCAAAATGCACTAGATATGCTCAGGTTTAGAGAACTCAAAATAGCCTGATACAGAAGCAAGAACTCAGAGAACTCAAACCAGATGTGTTAGGCCCATTAGGCCCCTCCCTATGCACTGTCTCCTAGCACGTTATATCATAAATAGGTATAAAAACTTAGAGTGCAGTTTTTCGAAGCTCGAGCTACGTGGTACCCTCTATCTATACCGTTGGCAGCAGGTTTTGTTCCCTCGAGATCTCAACCGTGTTACTGTAGCACATGTACCTCTGTCCCCAACTGTTGTCTCCCCACGTTCTCTCTCTCTAGACTGTACAGCAACGTCTGTCGCACGTCTCAATTGCCTCTCTCTCATTTTCTTATTCTCTCTCCCTCCTCCCCATTCGCTCGCTCATATATCTCATCTTCTCCCTTATTTTATTCTCCTCCCCCTCCTTCACATTTCTGCTCCCTCACACGTCTCAATCGTCCGATTTTTTGTCGAAAGAGACCCTCTGCCGACTGGAATTGCCAAAAAAGACCCCCTACGGACGAAATGGACAAAAAAGACCCCTACACAAGTGGCGGCGGGCGCGGCAGGCGACACGTGTCACCTGCCGCCACTCCACGAGGCGGCGGGCCCGCCGCCACCGCGGAGGCGGCCTCATGGGCACAACGGCTTCTGCACTGCAGTCTGCAGCGTGCCGCGACGGAACGGGCGCGCCACGTGGGCCCGCCGCCACAGCGTGGCGGCGGCAGCTGCAATTGTCGCTCCCCTGCCGACACGGCTGCTGCTGCTGGCGACGAGACAGCGGGCCCGCCGCCACCGGTGAGGCGGCATGCCTGTGATGCTCCACGCGCGCAAAGGCGCAAGCGGCGCTGATTCCGAGGCGCGGCGCTGATTCGGTGGCGCTGATTCGATGGCGCAGATTTTCACGGCGCTTTCTCAGCTCCTTGTTTTGCCTGCCACAAGTTTCGATGATTAGATTCCGCCTAAACTTTGTAGTACTGATTGCTACGTAAGCGACACTGATTAAAGCTGTGCGTGATTCTCGCTTCCTTCTATTTCTCCGGCCTAAGCGACAACACTCAGGCGTTGTTGTTGCTGCGTATGATGAGACACCGCGATGCTGGAATCCGATGCCGTGGTAGGTGAGTTCGCTTGCTCTGCCGACAATCTGATGGTCCTCTTCTATTTAAACGCACATCCGCGACTCCGTGCGCATACACTCTCTCTCGCATATCTCTGGTTGCCTCCTCTACCTCTTAGCTCTCTCTGGCGCATACATAGACAGAAAGGAAAACTAGCCACTTTTACTCGTGATTTTGGTCGATTTGGAGTTTGATTTGAAGATGATGAAGTTGAAGAAAAGTTAGATTAAGGTAAGATATATCCATTTTGTTGGTTTCGTTCACATGCATGATGTTTGTGTTTTGTTTGATTAGTTCCTAAGTGTGTATTCTCTGTTGTTTTAGGCATAATTTTAGCACTTGAAGGAGTCATTTGGAGTCATTTAGAGCTTGAGGAGTAGGATTTGCGTTATGAAAGTGTAGTCTGAAGTTGAAGATCAAGGTATGAGCTTTGCAAAACATTTTTTATTTGTGCATGCAGGGTGGTAATTAGTTAGTCTTTTAGCTCGTCATTAGCTATGCGATGTTAGTGCGTAGAGTTTAGAAATAATTTCAGGCGACAGATACAACATTTACAATAGTTTTAATTGCATGCGGTATGTTATTTCATGTGGTATGTTATTTTATGTGGTATGTTTATTAATAAGTCTATAGTTAGGAGACCGTAGGTCTACTTTGTTATGTCGCAATAATCTAAATTTTATATGTTCAGATTAGGTACTAATGTACTTAATGATGTATGTAATTAGGTAAAATAATTCATCTTAGTAGCAAACAAGGAGGAGAAGACGTGATTGAAGAAATTGTGTTTCCATTTTCGCTATCCCATTTTGAGGTGATGAACACATACATGGAAGTGCTATTTTCATACTTTTGTTAGCATGAAGAAAAATCCGTGTGTAATATTGTTGTTAATGTGATAATAGGTTGACGAGGCTCATATAGTACTGGCGACGGATATTTATTGGAACTATTTTGACGCTTAAATTGCATTCGCAAGCACATCCATATTGGAGCTAAGGTGAAAAATGACACTGTAATTTTGTTAACATTTTTTGTATTGATGTACTATTGTGAATAATGTGCATGCTGCTGCAAATATTATTATTTGTAGATAAATGATTGTTATCGTATGATGTGAAAAAAATTATATAAAGCGAAAGAAATTAAATGTTTTACTCATATGATATTAAAATGTTATTATCGTACTATTATGTTTACTGGTTGTTTGGATAGCGAGTAATTACCATATTATATTAAAATGTAATTATCGTACTATTATGTTATTACCATATTTTACTAATAGTCGTTTTTCCAGAAGCTAAGTTTTTGCATGTTACGAGAACTATTTTAGGATATTTTTGGGGTAGTTAGAGAAAAGCAAACAGAGTTTTAGTTTGTTACTTCAGAGACAAGTTTGAGAAAAATAGATCTTTAAATACCCGTTAACCAAACAACCCTTAAAGTCTAAGCAAATGATTCTAAAATAAACCGAATATTTATAACGAAAATACAGTTATTATTTTAGTCGTAAGATATGTAAATGTTGTCATCGTTACTAAATGTTCAGTTACTAATTATTTGAAATGTAAACATGTATGTTGGTTAGGTACTATGGACAATTTAGTAGTGTACTATGGGAGCGTCATACGCGACGGTCCATGCGGGTGGATGTGTCCTTCTGAGTCGACTACAGTAGTGGTGAGAGACATGGTCAACGTGGGTTACGCAGCTGTTAGAAGGTGCATCCGGCGGTGTTTGGCCCATGATGCAGGAAAAAAATGACAATGGAGGCCTTCGTCGTTGATGGAGGAAATGATGGGACAGTTGCCCGTTGGGGTTTGCGGCCTGTCACAGGTGATCTGTCGTGGGGGTCGTACATGAGGTTTGCAAGCAATCCCAATAACTCAATGTATGGTCAGCCGATGGTGTATGTGGAGTTCATTTCAGTCACTGATGTTGCCGGATGCAGTAGCAGGGGTGGTGAGGTCGAGTTGGCCATCACATCAGCCCCTAGCATCGGCCCATCGGAACCGACGGGCGGCCAGCCTGTGTATGACATAGGATATTGGTCGGCGGCCGTTGACATGAGCGAACACGTGGAGGGATTGCCGGAGGCGCTAGATGATGATGATCATTCTTCTGCGTCTTCGGAGTCAAGCGGAGAAGAAGATGTTCCTCCTCAGAGGGCGGTCGCGGCGGCACTGCAACCTGGGTTTTTACAGGATATGAGCATCACCAACGAATTTCACTCTGCTTCTGGCCTAGGAGCGGGAAGCCTGGAGGTTGGGCAAGTTTTCCCAGATAAGAAGTCTGCTTACCAGGCAATGGGTAGCTATGCAATCGGCATCCACCGCCAGCATAGAGTGAAGCGATCGATAAAAAGAGTTGAAGGTCATATGCATCCACACCGCGAAAGGTTGCCGCGGAAGAGTTCTCGCTAGATGAAGCACGGGGTATGTCGGTCATGGCATATCACAAAAATAGTGGAGCATACCTGTGAGCAAACTGGGACTCTTTCAGATCACTGCAATGTGACAGCAAAATTTGTGGCACAGACGATGGAAACAATTGTGCAGGGAAGTCTCAACATTAGTGTTAGGGCTCTGCAAAAAGATGCAGAGGATCTAATTGGATTCCCTGTTAGCTATAGCAAGGCTAGGCGTGCGAAGGAAAATATATTCAAGAACTTGTATGGTACCTATGAGGAGGCATATTCTTATGCCCCTAGAATGCTTCATCAGATAGCAAGTGCTAATAGGGGGACTCAAGTTTGGCGGAGAGAACGTCCAAACCCAATGAACCCGGGTGAGCTAATCCTGGACCGCTTATTCTGGGCATTCGCCCAGACTATACAAGCCTTCAGGCACTGTCGCCCGGTATTATCTGTTGATGGTACCTTTCTCACTGGAAAGTACAAGGGCACACTATTGGTGGCGATTGCAGCGGATGCAAATAATCAGCTTCTTCCTATTGCATATGCATTGGTCGAGAGCGAGAACAAAGATAGCTGGTTGTGGTTCCTGAGCTGCGTGAAGATGGGTGTCGTGAAAGAGCGTGAAGGTGTTTGCGTCATCTCTGATCGCAACACTGGATTATTAAGCGCTCTTGAAATAATTAAGGCGTCGGAAGAAGAGTGGGGCTGGCCCGATCTAGAGGGAAGGTGGTGCATGAGGCATTTGGCAGCAAACTTTTACTCCAAATTCAAAAACAAGGATTGGTTCAAGTTATTCAAGAGGATGTGCATGCAAAAAACTGTAGCCAAAATGAATGCGATCTGGGCAGGTATCAATGGTGAGATTGACCGCGCGGCCTTGCCGCAGAGAGAAGACCGGAGGGGTCGTAGGACGCCCATAAATTTGAGCCAGTGGATCACCGAGAATTGCCCTCATTTGGAGAAGTGGGCGCAGGCTCACGACACCGGGGCTCGGTATGGAATAATGACCAGCAACATGTCAGAGGTGTACAATGGTGTTCTTAAAGGAGTGCGAGCACTGCCTATCACAGCCCTAATTGAAGAAACTTGGAACCGGACCCTGTCATACTTTGCAGATAGGGTCACCGTCGCCAAAGCACAAGCTGAATTGAACAAGCCATGGTCCGAGAAGATGCAAAGACATCTGGACGAGAAAGCAAAGAAGTCCCAAAGTCATGGCTGTAGGAAAGTGGACGCACTTAGGAATAAGTGGGAGGTCAATGTGCGAGCCAAGTACGTTAAGGGTCACCACAGAGGATCAAAAAAGCAAGCTGTCACCCTTGGCTCAACCTCCTGTGAGTGCACTTGTAACAAGCCCAAGCTCGAGGGCTACCCTTGCAGTCATGTGCTCCGGGCGGCTGCTGTTCAAAAAATCAGCGTCGAGCCATACATATCGCCGTACTTCAACATGTACAATCTGTACAACACTTGGAACAGTGAGTTCGGGCTTGGGGCATTGATATGAACTACAAAATGTTGTGGCCAGATGGGCCGAAATGGGTTCCGAACGCCGACTTGATGAGAACCGCAAAGGGACGACGTCAGTCTAGGCGTCATCGCAATGACATGGACCATAGCCAGATGGGAGAAACAAGGCGATGCCGCGTTTGCAGGTGTCCTGGACATTCACGCAAAGACTGCCCGTATCGAGCCAACAACAACACATGATGTTGATATATATGTACTCGCCATGTCTATTTATATTTCTACTCGTTATGTGTACTTATATTAAATTTAAATTGATTCTCTTTGTATTATTGTACTCCTGATGTTAACTTCAGATAATTAATGTAAATCGTATCTCTTTATATTTTTTAAGTTAATTTTGATTTGCATTTGTATTTCTGTCTTCCTCGTAATTTATATTTGTATGTTTGTGTGCAGGTTATGGGTGAAGTGCCAGTGCTTTTGCAGGGCCCCATGACGCCGCCACCGTTACCACCTATTTTTGAAACCAAATACTAAGCATGATTATCGGCCTTTCAGACTTGAACCATAAAGAAAACATGGCCAATACACAATCATTTCCTTGCTCACCTTGGCGCTTATGGACTACAAGGTTTTGCTAGGCTCACATCATGCGACGACCAAAGCACGTTCGGACCCATCCTTTTGACATCCCTCGTTGACCGGTGGAGACCTGAAACCCACACCTTTCACTTTCGCTTTGGGGAGCTTGCACCTACACTGAAAGATGTTTCTATGATCACTGCTCTACCAATTAGAGGTGAGCCGGTAGTCTCTCCACGAGTGTCTCCATCTTGGGCATTAGATATAGCAGCCCGTCTTGGGATGGAAATGCCAGAATCACAACGTTCTGGTAACCCTCGGGGCATCCCACTCGTCTGGCTTCGTGATAACTTTCTTAATTTATCTAGCTTCGCCAATGAGGAGACTAGAAAAAGACATCTGTTTGCGTATTTGTTGTGGCTCCTCGGGAATTTATTTCCAAATTCACATGGGGACGTTGTTGTCCCTGGTCTCATCTACATTGCAGAGAATATGGTAGATGAACCTTTACCCGAGCAGCCAAAATACAGCTTCGGTTCTGCCATGCTATCTCATACATACAGAGGCTTGTGTGATGCCACGCAAAAAACCTCTTTCGCACAAAAAGCTCCATTACTTTGTGTCGCCTATGAGTTTCTACAGTTGTGGTCCTGGGAATACCTCCCTGTAGGACGACCTCGTATAGTACAACCCATATACCCATACGACTTTGGTGAGGGTGCTAGCGCAACTATGGCCACCAGGTGGACAAAGGCACGGAAACGTTGGTCTCCAGATATTGCGAAAAATTGTTACCCTGTGTACCACCAGCAGTTTGAGATACTTGATGAGGCAGAAGTCACATGGAACCCGTGGACTCAGGACCAGCTAAAAATGGTCTTTGATGCTCGACACTTCACACCAGGCATGTTGACCGATAGTGCATTTTGGCTGACTCGCTGCAACTTATTGTTCCTGTGGTGTGTTGAACCTTACAACCCAGAGCGTGTAATGAGACAGTTCGGTCTCTATCAAGAAATTCCACCACCTTTTCCCAGACGTATCGACGAGGAAACACATAAGTAAGATGTGACATCCCTAAATAGTTAGTGTCATTTTTAATTTACTAAACTCACACTTTGTTACATAATTTGCAGGTTAACAAATATGGGCAGGGGTTGGAGTTTATACGATTGGAGGGAAGAGAACAGTGAATGGGTACACAAGTGGGAAAATGAAGCGCTAGCAGATATAGTGCGTCAACTTAGGTATATTTTATGTACATTATTTTTTTACGATGATCATACGATGCGTGAAGATGCTTTGCTTTCATCACAACGGTTTATGTAATTATTTAATTTCGCAGACCGTATGATGGAAGTACAGATCAAGCGTACAAGCAGTGGTACTGCATGAACACACGTGCTAGCCTGGCCAGTCAGCCAGCTACTATACCAACACATCTCACACAAGAGGAGCAGGCGTGGAGACATGTTGAGCTGCATGCAGCTTACTATCGTGACCACCTGGTAATCACTTGTAACTTTTTTAGGTCCATCATTTCATAATCATTTGAACTAAATAACATCCAAATATTGTTCAGCTTGAAAATGTCAACGAAGTAGGGCAGATGGCTACGGATAGCATGCCGGCCCAGGGCCCATATCGCAAGACATTCCAGAAACTTTTGCAACAATTCGTGGCAAAGAAGTTCAGATCTTGTAGAGGCGACGACGTTGCCACTGGAGCATACATGCCGATAGCGAGGTCAGCCAGACCAAGTGTGGCACCGTCGTCTGCATCGAAGCGAGGCGCTGCGACGAGCCATGAGCAATGGGGGGAGGGTCCGAGTACTAGAACGACATTGCCACGACATGACTCATCTCTGCCGCTGCATCGCTCTTCTTCGATGCAGCTTCGTCAGGGGCAGACATCTCAGGACCATGGCACGGGCTTGGATTCGATGCCCGAGCAGTTTCTTTCCCCTAACCCATATGCGTACACAGGATATGATGCATATACCCAAGGTGAGGGATCTCAGCCGTATCTCTCCACGCGAGGGATCCCCATGCCCGAGGAGACTCGTGTACCAGATTTAAACCAGCACCACGTACAATGGCAGACAGATAGGAGAGGGATATGCTCAGGTAGTCATGTTTACATTTCAATGCATTTACAATGATATCATATATTATCCTCTAACAGTTTATTTAAAATGTTTCTATGTGCAGGACACACCTGATGTTAATTGGGGCGATGAGAACACCCAACGCGGGCGCCAACACAGGCCTCCGGGAGCATCACATGATCATGGCGTCAACACAGGCCTCCGGGAGCATCACATGATCTTGGCGACACGGTTACATCATTAGTTACAGAGTTCTTGAAGGGACGTTATTGGCCCATCTTTTATCCCCGGATTCACAACCATACGCCTACAATTACGCTTCAGGTTCGCAACAAGGATTCGCGACTCCACCACCCACGCAGGACTCGCAGACACATGAAGCCGAATTGAGTACGGCCGCGGTCTTCGTGTGCCCCGCCACCTAATCGCTTGTCGCCTTCGGTCGTAAGGAAAGGCCAGGTGGTCGTCGTAAAGTAGGGTGATTCATCTATGCACGTCGCCGACCCATTGTATCTACATATGTGTGTATCAGACTTTTCAATTTGAACATCTATGTATGCTGAAATAAAAATGCACCAGTCAGGAACAATTTTTCCCGCCTATATCTCCCGCCATACTATCCCACTCCACTCTTTTGCTTATGTTAGGCCGCAATATTTTCCCGCAAACGCTTTCCCTCCATATGTTCCACCACCCGTTTCCCGCCAACCCCTTCCCGCCATATCTTCCCGCCACCCGTTTCCCGCCATATGTTCCCGCCAACCCTTTCCCTCCATACCGCAGTCGTTCTTTCCCGCCATTTTCTCCTCTTTACCTATAAAACCCCCTTCAGACGGAGGTGGATAAGCATTCGAGTGTAGTGTAGTCGAGATGTCCCATTATCCTTTCGATCGTAGTTTTCACCCTGGGATGAGCAGCACTCTTCTGAGGCTAGCTACCGATTTCAGGATGGACAATAGGATAGTTCCATGGGACGAACTCACCGGTAGTGACACCATAATGAATGAGTTGGCTCACCAATTACGTAGGTCTGGGTGGCCTGAAAGGACCTATGAGGAGGTACGTAAAGAACTTCTTAGGTTGAATGCAAGGTGGAAGAAGGTAGTGGAGCCGAAGAGTGAAACTTTCAGAAGGACTGCAGAAAAGCATCCATTTTTATGGACTGAGGAGAGCGAGGACGAAGATGATATCTTCATGGCGCCGCTTCCGGGTGCTGCATCGTCAAAGGGCAAGAGTTCTGCATCGTCTAAGGGCAAGAGTACTGCATTCTCGAAGGGCAAGAGTTCTGCATCGTCCAAGGGTAAGAGTTCTGCATCCTCGAAGGGCAAGAATTCTGCATCGATGGAGGATGACGATGATGCCTTCATGTAGTTTTTAAGCTGTATTCCAGTTCTACCGTTTAATTCAGATGTACTTCCATTATTAGTTTGTACTCTCTTATTGTAGGGCATTATGTTCTATCTTTGTTTTATTTTATAGTTGTTGCACGATGTTCGATATTAGTTCAGGGAAATAAAATGCCACTACTTTATTCTAAAACTATATTTTTTTTCCATTACGACACGGTACAACTGAAAATAAGATACATCGTAGGAATAAAGCTACATTTAACTCCTGAAATAAAGCTACATTAAAGTGCAGAAACAAAGATACAAATGATTGCGAAATTAAAAATACTACCACAGGAATCTACTGAGTCCAGCGTGGATATTTTCCTTTTCCATCGCCAGCTTCTTCGCTGCCTTGGCCTCACGAGCCCTTTCTTTCTTTCTCTGCCTCTCCGCCCACGAGCCTCCTTTCGCTGTCGTTCCTGCTCCTCCATGCGACGAGCCTCTTCCCTGTTTTTCTTTCCTAAATCCTGAAAAAACGGTGTTGCTCCGCATAGTATTCTTTTAACTCTCTCTCTTGCTCTGCTTTCTCCTCAGCTTCCGCCTTCTCGCGTCGCTCTTCCGCAAAGAAACTATCCCACGACGGCGACTTCTTTCACGAATCTCAGTCACTACCCAAGCCGGCTTCTCCGTGTCAATCCAACGATAGTACATGCACAGAGGCGGAGGAGACTACAACAAGAAACAAGAATGTTACTAAAGAATCAATCAAAATACCAACAATATCTATTCGTGATGGTTAAAGCATACCGGAGGCTTGTCGTACTCTGAAATAGCTACGGCAGGATCTTCCTCATAATTGGCGCACATGAAAAACTTCATGCCCAACCAATCTGAAAAATCCGTCACCTCCTTCACCTTGCAAAGATCGCCACACCAACACCGCAGGACTGCCACCCCCGGAGGCAAACTTGCATTCTTCATTTTCATCGGCCTAATGCTTTGATCCGAACAAGGCAAACTCATACCGACTGAAAAAATGCGTTACACACTTTGCGCACTGGCGATTTCGAGGATGGCTGGCCGAGAGCCTCGGTGTCTCCTTTTATAGGCTCAGACGATAAATGATGGCGAGAAAATAAGCGAGAACAGAGAAAATTAGGCGGGATATTTTAGGATCCCTGTAGTGTCGGCACAACAGGTTCCCGCAGCATCGGATTCCCGCAGCGAGTGACTGATTACCGCAGTGTCGTCGCATCCGCTCAAGCAATAGCCAGACAAATTCTCGCAGTGCCGTCGCATCCTATGAGGCAAAAGTAGCAAAAGTAGGACTGATTCCCCGGCGAAATAACCAAAAGCATGCATCAGCGTTCATATCCCCGCGCGGAAATCACGCTCTTGGGTGCTATCACCTCACCTGCAGCAGCAATTTTCAAAGCATGGGAATGAGCGCCATTTGCCACAGTTCCACACTGCAAGGAATCAGTGCCCGCGCATGCAGCGATGGGTCTTTGTGCTAGTGGCGGCGGGCTCGCGCTTTGGCCGGCGAAAGCAGCAGGTTGTCGGCCAGCAGCTGTCGGCAGGGTGGCCGCCTCCACAAGTGGCGGCGAGGCCCATGGCGGGGGCCCGACGCAGCAGGAACTGTCGCCCGACCAGCGACAGCGTCGGCTGGCCACCTCCGGCGGTGGCGGCGTGGCCCACCTGACCCGCCCGTTCGTCGCGGCGCGACGACAACGGGATTCCGTTCGCTGAGTGGCCGCCTCCTGCGGTGGCGGCTGGCCCGCCGCCTGGGCGGCGGCGGAGTGCCACGTGTGTCGCTGCCGCCTGCCGCCACCGCTGAGGGGGTCCTTTTTGTCAAAATAATCCAGAGATAGTCTTTTTTGTCAATTCATCTCGGCAGGGGGTCCTTTTGGACAAAAAATCGTCTCAATCTCGTCTCTCTCTCATTTTCTTCTTCTCTGTCCCTCCTTCCCATTGGCTGCTCACATATCTCATCTTCTCTCTTATTTTATTCTTCTTCCCCTCCTTCCCATTTCTGCTCCATCACACGTCTCAATCTCCGCTCTCTCTCATTTTCTTGTTCTTCTTCTCTCTCCCTAATAGGAACAGCTGCCACAATAGTGAACACATCTCTCTTTTCTCACACTCCGATTCTCCCTCTCTCACCTTGACATGACATGCATGCACAGCACGCTATCTCTCACAAGCTCCTCTCCTCACGCTTTCTCTATGCAGTCTGACACTGGCATGCATGCACAAGCTCTCTCATCTCTCTCTCTAGAAAGCAGTCTGACATGCATGCGGAACAGGACAATGTATGCGCTGTGCCTTCTCTGTTAATCACAAAAGACAAGCGTTGGTGCACTCAGAAGTGGTCATGTGATGCATGGATCCCAACGCAAGAGGACGGCCAAGATAAACGGTACCGTGGAGCTCGAGCTATGCAAGAACTTTCTGAAAAACTTAAGAGACAACTAGTCCAATGCATGCATGGTTTCTTAGGGGTTGTATCTAGATTTAATGGTTGGGGACTCATGCATACATGTGCTTCGGCTAGATGATTTTTTTTTTGCCTATAATCACGTGCAAGGGTTGTCTGTTAGCTAAGCTACAACTTTCCTCACTTTCTTCATTAACAACAATGCCATATTAGCAAAATACCTATGAAACCATGCAAAGAAATATGCATTGGGAGAGCCCATCGGCTAGTCATAGTGAGGACCAACTTGACTAGTGTCATGCTAGTCTATATTACTACATTCATAGTGCAATGTATCTTAGAGGTACTCCCTCCGTTCCTTTTTAATCTGCGTTTTAGATTTGTGGATTATATAGCTACTCCATGTTGGGATGAATAGGGAAAAAGGTACCAGCGTGGTTGGAGAGAAACTCAGCGTATGAGCCACTCCACCTGGAATTAATAACTGCATGGAGCCATTCACCCCGGAGTTATTAACTACATGGAGGGTGTAAAGGCATGTCCAACGGCAACCCGCAAATTTCCTTCCGCATCCGTCCGTGGACACGGATGCGGGAGGACGCCATCCAAGCATAGCCGTATACGTCCGGCCTTTCTCTTTCTTTTTCAAGTCCGCACAATCAAATAGCCGCGTGCAAAGGGTACAAACGGTCAAATAGCCGCATGCAACACTAGTTCAAATTTTGAAAAAAGTTCAAATATTACATCCCAACATTGTTTTCCCCTTTCACTGCCCACTGATGCTCAATCAGATCTTCCTTCAGCTACTCGTGAGTTGGTCGATGCCGAATTTGTTGATGCGTTGGGATAAATTCCTCAAGTATGGTCAGATTCTTGTCCAGAAGTTGGATAGGATCACCCATGTACTCATATTCCAGAGCTGCGGCAGCATCATCACCCTCATCCTGGACCATCATGTTGTGCATGATCAGACAACATGTCATCACCTCCCATAAGGTTTCCGTGCCCCATTATTTAGCAGGTCCACGAAACAACTGCAAAACGGGCCTGCATAACTCCAAATGCCCTCTCGACATCCTTTCTAGCTGCTTCTTGTCTTTGAGCAAAGTGAGCCTTTTCTGGCCGACTAGGTTTGAGATAGCGCCGACAAAGGTAGCCCATGGAGGATAGATACTGCCAACCAGATAGCAGCCCATATTGTACTCGTGTCCATTGACAGGAGGAGCTTTTCCTTCAGTCGGCCTCGCAAAAAAGGGCGATCGTTGCAGCACACTAATGTCATTTTGAGACCCAGGCATGCCAAAGAAAGCGTGCCAAATCCAAAGATCTTGTGATGCAACTACTTCAAGAATGATGGTGGACTTCTTAACATGACCCTGATATTTCCCTTGTAAAGCCTTCGGGCATTTCTTCCATTTTCAACGCATGCAGTCAAGAGATCCAACCATACATGTCCACCCTCTTGCTCCTGAGATTGGCAGAAGTCTCTCGGTTTCTGCCACAGGTTGTTCTCTCAGGTATTGAGGTTCGAACACCTCGACCACGACAGTTGCAAACCTGACCATGGCATCTCCGCATGTTCTCTCAGACATCCGCAAGTACTTGTCCCATGAATCATCGGCTGTACCATATGCAAGCACCCGGAGTGCGGTTGTGCACTTATGGTAACCAGAGAATACAATCGTTCCCATGGTGTCCATATTCAGGATGAAGTGGTCATGGTAGGACCGACCATCATGGTACAAACGATCGAAGACAGTCTTGCACATCCGAAAATGCCGGCGAAAATGGCCATCGAATAGTGCGTCGCGGCAAAGTAGTCGGCCATCAGTGTCAAATGACCGGTTGAGCACTCGATGAGCATTGATCAAGCCTATGAAATTGAGAACATGCTCATCCGCACGCTCTGCGTCTTCAAGGACCGCGTGCATCATCACCGTCTCACTAGAGTCCTCCTCCTCGTTCAATGAGCCGTCAGACGACTCAACATACGGCTCGTATATGTACCTCGGACAACTGTTTTTAGCTTCGGCGATTCATCGAACAGTTGTTGGGCATGGTGAGAATAACAGTAGCAGATGGTACCTGACGTGGCGGTCGGAGGATAGGGGTTGAACGGAGACGGAGGAGAAGCGGGGTGGAGGCCTGCTGGAGCGCTGGAGGTGACGGAGACGCGGAGTTCCGGTAGGGGTTTGGCGTTGTGGCTGGGGTGGCGGAGCGGCGGTGAAGGCAAGAGAGAAAGTAGAAAGGAGAGAAAATAGGGGAGGATGGAGTCGCGGGATTCGGGAAGGATTTGGGTGGGCCTGGCGTGTCAGATTCCTATGTTTCGCGTGTCCGGACTCCCGCAAAGCTTCTCCACTTTTGTCTCGATTTTGCAGGGGAAATCGCATCCAGACCGCCCCGCAGACCGATACTTTTCCGCGTTGGATGGCTCCCGCGGTCCGGACGGATGTGATTTGCGCTTCCGCCTTGGAGATGCCCTAAGTACCCTTTTTTGCTTTTGTTCTTTTATTTTCAATAGTAGCTTATTTTTCTCGACCAAGATCGACTAGATAAACCTGGTGGGTAAATATATTATTGCAAGCACCAACAACCATCCAAATCAACCTCCACCATTGACATCACCCGGACTGTTCCCTCAAGAGATGCTTCCAGGAAGGAGATGGCATGTGAGTGCTCATATTTTTATTTAGTGATGGGACCATTATATATCTCTTTTGCGGGATTTAACATTCTATTTTAGTATTTTTTAACACGGTACAGACACATGCGCTTATATATATACGCATACACTCATCAATATAAACACACACATACACATCCTAACCCTATGAGCACCTTCGTCGGACTGAGCCGGCATATTATCTTAAGTTTAACGAAGTCTTCAAAAGCGCCTCATAGTCGACGGAAACGTCTCCTTTCACTGAACGCGCTAGCTCGGGTATTTTTTTCCTCTAGTGCTTGTTGCAGACGCGTAAGCTTGAAAGGGAAACACGATGGGTGCCCAAGGGAGTCTCGTAATCATCACTTACAATTGATAGGAGTCTTACTTAATTCGACACCACCTCGGAACAATGTGGTTGTTTCAGTGGTGCTTACACCCTGATCTGCGTTGCAGAAGAACTTCACATATTGGGAGGCCTTGACATTTCATTCCCCCGATGTTAAGGATATTACCGACATGCGCGCTATATCGCACTACTTAATTGGTGATCCTGTTATCACAATTACAGAATTGATGCGTATCTCTCCATCCTTAGTTTTCTTTTCTGGGACAAAAAAGATCCGGCGTTCGTGCTTGGCTTTACAGCTGGGCCCGATTGAGCAGGCCATTTTGGCGGGCTACTCCGTCTTGGGCTGAATAGGGGAAGGTAGTACTCCCTCTGTAAACAAATATAAGAAGAGCGAGCTCCTTTACTGTACCCCGAAATGATTAGGCACCGTTCATTTCTCTTAATCGAACGGACTCTGCGATCTGGTACTCCAGAAGCAGTCCCACGGAGTACTAGCCAGGAAACAGGTGGAGTACCTCCGTGACAGGGGTAAAAGGGTAATCACCACCTGTTATAATTATCTCTATTTTTTTAGTAGGACCGAACCTAATCCATTCCGTGCAAAAAAGACTTCTTTGGCCTTAATCCATTCGTACCCTGTCCGCCGCCTCGTCTCCACCCTTCTCCATCTCCGGAGGGCGGCGGTCGCCTCCGTCTTCTCCATCTCCGGCGTAGGGCGGCGGACGCCCCCGCCTTCTCCAACTCCGGCGAGAGCGGATGCGGCAGCCACCGCGGCCGTATTTGGCGAGGCGCACGCCTCCTCCTTCTCCACCTCAGGCGTTGTCCACCCCTTCTCCATCTCCGGCGGAGGGCGGCGGACGCCTCCGTCTTCTCCAACTCCGGCGGAGGCCGTCTTCTCCAATTTCTCCAAATTCGGCGAGAGCCAAGGCGGACGTATCTGGCGAGGCGCCTCCGACTTCTCCATCTCCGGCGTAGGGCGGCGGACGCCTCCGCCTTCTCCAACTCCGGCGAGAGCCTCTCCGGCGGCGGATGCGGCAGCCACCGCGGCCGTATTTGGCGAGGCGCACGCCTCCTCCTTCTCCACCTCAGGCGATGTCCTCTCCCTCAACCACGTGGCTGCGCCGACCGGCTGCCGTGCAACGGAGTTGGCTCCACCCCTCAACCTCCGCTCGTCGTGCAGCTGCTCCATCTAGGTGCGCCGGAGTTGGCTCCACCCCTCAACCTCCGCTCGTCCAGCAGGTGCTCCATCTAGGGGCGTGGAACGTGTAGAAAGGGGATTTTTCTGTCAAGATGATGGCTTTTTTCGTAAGATCACCCAGCCCTTCTCATTATCTTTGGTAATTGCTTTAGCATGGATGAAATCAGATAATAGATTATGATGTTGAGTACATGATAGACACCATGTTTTATCCATTTTTTTGTAGCTCAATGTCTCTAACAAATAAGAACTTGCAATGTTAGAAAATATGTTTTCTCCATTACAAACTGAATTATTGAGCAAATTATCGCACACCAAGTGCCGGATAAATAACATCAAATTGTTGCTTACAAACTGAATTATTGAGCAAATTGTCGCACACCAAGTGCCGGATAAATAACATCAAATTGTTGTTTACAAACCGAATTATTGAGGAAATGGGAAAACGTTTGATTTAAGACGAATGTCTATGCGAAAGCCATATCCTGTGTAGATATATTCCTGGTGCTCGTCCTGGACCTCTTTCTTTTTGTGGTAGAAACTCCATCTTCAGAAATTGGCTTTGTCTGGTCTGGCTGCTGGTTTTTCCGGAGTGAATTTCTGTCACTGTTGAGTATGTCATGTGCAAGTTGTCTCCTATACATATCTATATCTTTCTGCATACAAATGGTGAACAGTTAAACATAATCCTGGGATGTACGCCATCTGTATGTAAAGTACTTCCTTAACCAAGGAAGTAATGTACAGTGCACACATGAATAGTCTAAATATGCGCACCTTTGAAAATGTTTTGGATAGTTTGGATCCCGTCCAAAGCATTATGTACTTGAGAAGGTAGAGTCCACAAGAGCTCCTACAAGTATGAATTAGGATTGAATTGCCTTGGCCGAGTTTACAAATTAAGAACATAGTGATGAACGTGTGTACCCGTCTTTCTGGGTTGGCAGCCCTTTGATTGTCTTCTTGTTCCACGAGGCCACGTTGAAGTCTGGCCAGTTTGTTGGGTTTGGAAGTTGTTTAATTCTTTCTTCAGCCTCCTGGAACCACGCCGTTATCGCTTCCAACTGAAGAGTGTTTGTTGGTATTTAGTAATGCATATAACCTACAAGTTGCAGTAGTACTAGGAGGATAAAGGATATTCTCACCGCATGATCCAGTTCATCTGTTGGACCAACACCAGGGGCTGAATTGAGAATCTGAACTTCTCTTTCTGCCGCATCTAGGGCTGCCAGATACCAGTGTAGTCCAGAGTTCAAGGGTAAAAAAATCTGCATAAACATATATGTTAGAGCAAGGACCAAACAATTCAGTAAATAAAATTCAGCAGGTAGTTATTGTGTTGTACCATGTCATGATCAAGATACGCAATGATCCTTTCGATCGAACGAGCCTTGTCAATTTTGAACTCCTCGCTATACGGTGATTTTCTATATCTGCAACGAGCTTTTGCACATTAATTGTGCTCTCGACAAAGATTTTTTGCCATCTCTTATGTCAAACTCTCCCCTCGGTGGGCGATTGATATATATGCCAGCATCAATGGCCTAGTATTGCAAGTGAGCAGTAATTAGTGCATATTTCAGTGCAGATGTAATAAGTGAAGCATGAAATACTTACCAAGGAATCCACATATCTGGCATTGTTGTCCGCAACTTATTGGCTGTTAGGGAATGCAGGGATGATTTCTTTAGTGTTATTTCAGCAATTTGGGCCAAAGGCGTTTTATCATCTTGTCTGTTTACCCATTGTAGTGTTTCTTTCAGACCTGCAATTAGTAGGTGGATTTATCTATGTTATAAAGAAAGCACAATGGTATACAACTGCATGACAGGCAACGATTTCTGCGACATACCACGAAGTTGCCTCTTTTCGTGCTCATAGTATGAATACTCGTCTTCTTTATTGGTCTTTGATTTCCTGTTTGACCGACGCACCGTCCCGTTGGCTTTACTGTTTGTATCATCCTCATCACCTAGATTAGTGCCTGAAAGCTCTTGCTGCCGCTTGGCAGGTGCCTCGCTGTCATGTTCACGAGATTCTCTTTGCTCTTCATCATGTTCAGATTCTCCTTCGTCTTCATCATGTTCAGATTGTCCTTCCTCATGTCTTTTTTGTTGTCCCCTGTGCCATGTGCACTTGTCGCCCTTCTTACAAAAAGGCTTGTACATAAAGGAGAATGAGAGTTCAACACGCAATAAGACACACAAATAGATAAGTAACTATCTTTTAAATTACCTCAATTTCTTCATCTGATATATCGGGGAGAACGAACTTATTAGCCTGCATGGGAAATAAGTGGTGCTTGCTATCACACATCATTTTTGCAACATAAACTTGTGCATTAGTGAATAAGAATTTACCTCCAAACACTTGACAACACGAAGCAGGGTTCTGTTGGTCAGGCTTGTATTGTGTTCAACGTCAGTTAGACCGTCAACAAGTGGCTTGAAGTACTTGTATTCGTCCGTGTATTCTTTCTCAATGACTTTATTCTCTATTACTTGCACAGTTCTATGAATTTGTTGCAACGTTCGGCCCTGCATATAGAAGGATGAATATAGTTGAGAATATGTTTTGTAGTATGAAAATGTAGTGAATATGGTTCTCATTGCGCGTACTTCATTGCTAGCATAGATAGGTCTGTGTAGAACGTACTCCACGTCACTCATGAGGTGCTCAATAATCTGTTTTGAATAATAGCACCTTGACAGCACGACATTGTTTCCTGTACGTAAATATCGCACTAATTAGATAAATTGATGAAAGATCAAGAGTCTTTGTACTGTCAAGTTATTATTATGTGTGTTGTTCCAATTTAAAAAAAATTACATACCTTCTTCTCTCTAGTCATTGTCGCTTTGTTTACAGAAGCTTTATTTGCAGAAGCCATGGCGGGTGATGCATCCTAACATTACAACATGACGAAAATTAGAAATTTCATATCGTACAACATTTTATTTTGAGCTTATATTAGTACATACCTGTGCTTTCTGCAGCTTGGATGTGGTAGGAGTCTGTGAATCGGTAATCCCACTTTTCTTACTGGAAGAATTTGTGGCAGGTGATGCTTGCTGATAAAAGGCACAACAACATAGGTACATGTCATTCATAGGTACATGTCATTCATATGGGAAAAATTAAAAAAAGAGTCAAATCTAGGTCCGTAATCCACCCTACTAGGCCTAACAAAGTTTTGGTTGATGACGATTATTTGAGGCAAAAAGAAGCCAGATTCTTCTCTATACATGATAGATCTACCAAACTTGGGGCCTAAACCAAACTAACAAACAGTATGAAATAATCTAACTTGAGAAATATATCTAAGAGATTGAAACTTGGTAACAGATAACTAGGGATACTCATCTCTTTAAGCTAGCATAAATTAAGTAGAGCTTTGTAAACAATTATGTGAAACAAAAAAAAACTGAATCTAGGTCCGTACTGTACCCTTGTGCTATTCCCTATGCAATACGGAGGTGCACACGTCCTATGGAAAAGTTTCTGTGATGATGTTTGCCTAACCTGAACCTTCCTTCTTCCATCAGGATATGACGAAGCTGGCGATGCTTTTGTTGACGCAGGGAAATAGCATGGTTCTTCTGCCATGAAAGGGAAGTAAAACGACGGCGGCGGCGGATGAATACGAGCGCAAGGGTTCGCTATGGTCGTGTGTATATATAGATTTTTTTTAAGAACGCAATCTGCAACAATATATATCTTCTTGTTGTTACGAATGATGTTTTTTTTTTTTGCAGAATGCGATCTGCAACCATATATATCTTCTTGTTGTTACGAATGGCAAAAAAAACTAATCTATTTCTAAAGGAAACTCGCTATAATTCTATAAAAATTGACACCTTTTATCGTGACGAACTTTGGATGTATTCAGCATGGCACGACAATACAAACAACACAGAATTAATAAAAATGGGATCCATCAACCTGACCTAAAAATTCTGAATCATCCATCAACCTGACCCAAATTTTCAGTGATATCTGACATTCTATGCATTGTCTAGGATTTCTCCGGTGAAAACCCCCTAAAATAATGACCCGTCGTGGACTTAGCGTGCGCTTGGTGTCGAATTCGTTCATATCTTGCAGCGCGGCCTACGACGTGCATGCCCACCCGCTGCCATAATTATGTTCCGTTTCGTGCATGCCAACAAGTACGCCATGTTTAACCGGGACCGTTCGTGTGGTCAGGTACGGGAATTCTAGAAGCACTTTTGCCCACATCCATCAACCTGACCCAAATTTTTTGCAGACACTGGAGTCATCATGGCAAGCACGCATGCAAAGTTTCGGTGATATCGGACATTCTATGCATTGTCTAGGATTTCTCCGGTGAAAACCCCCTAAAATAATGACCCGTCGTGACGCAACGTGCGTTTGGTGTCAGAATTCGTTCATATCTTGCAGCGCGGCCTACGACGTGCATGCCCACCCGCTGCCATAATTATGTTCCGTTTCGTGCATGCCAACAAGTACGCCATGTTTAACCGGGACCGTTCGTGTGGTCAGGTACGGGAATTCTAGAAGCACTTTTGCCCACATCCATCAACCTGACCCAAATTTTTTGCAGACACTGGAGTCCTCATGGCAAGCACGCATGCAAAGTTTCGGTGATATCGGACATTCTATGCATTGTCTAGGATTTCTCCGGTGAAAACCCCCTAAAATAATGACCCGTCGTGACGCAACGTGCGTTTGGTGTCAGAATTCGTTCATATCTTGCAGCGTGGCCTACGACGTGCATGCCCACCCGCTGCCATAATTATGTTCCGTTTCGTGCATGCCAACAAGTACGCCATGTTTAACCGGGACCGTTCGTGTGGTCAGGTACGGGAATTCTAGAAGCACTTTTGCCCACATCCATCAACCTGACCCAAATTTTTTGCAGACACTGGAGTCCTCATGGCAAGCACGCATGCAAAGTTTCGGTGATATCGGACATTCTATGCATTGTCTAGGATTTCTCCGGTGAAAACCCCCTAAAATAATGACCCGTCGTGACGCAACGTGCGTTTGGTGTCAGAATTCGTTCATATCTTGCAGCGCGGCCTACGACGTGCATGCCCACCCGCTGCCATAATTACGTTCCGTTTCGTGCATGCCAACAAGTACGCCATGTTCAACCGGGACCGTTCGGTGGTCGCACGGAATTCTAGAAGCACTTTTGCCCACATCCATCAACCTGACCCAAATTTTTGAAGACACTGGAGTCATCATGGCAAGCACGCATGCAAAGTTTCGTGATATCGGACATTCTACGCATTGTCTAGGATTTCTCCGGTGAAAACCCCCTAAAATAATGACCCGTTGTGACGCAACGTGCGTTTGGTGCCAGAATTCGTTCATATCTTGCAGCGCGGCCTACGACGTGCATGCCCACCCGCTGCCATAATTACGTTCCGTTTCGTGCATGCCAACAAGTACGGCATGTTCAACCGGGACCGTTCGGTGGTCGCACGGAATTCTAGAAGCACTTTGCCCACATCCATCAACCTGACCCAAATTTTTGCGGACACTGGAGTCATCATGGCAAGCACGCATGCAAAGTTTCGTGATATCGACATTCTATGCATTATCTAGGATTTCTCCGGTGAAAACCCCCTAAAATAATGACCCGTCGTGACGCAACGTGCGTTTCGTGCCAGAATTCGTTCATATCTTGCAGCGCGGCCTACGACGTGCATGCCCACCCGCTGCCATAATTACGTTCCATTTCGTGCATGCCAACAAGTACGGCATGTTCAACCGGGACCGTTCGGGTGGTCAGGTACGGGAATTCTAGAAGCACTTTTGCCCACATCCATCAACCTGACCCAAATTTTTTGCAGACACTGGAGTCATCATGGCAAGCACGCATGCAAAGTTTCGGTGATATCTGACATTCTATGCATTGTCTAGGATTTCTCCGGTGAAAACCCCCTAAAATAATGACCCGTCGTGACGCAACGTGCGTTTCGTGCCAGAATTCGTTCATATCTTGCAGCGCGGCCTACGACGTACTGATATGACTCACGTACTGGTATCTTAAATATTCACAATTGGGCATGATTACTACCAATATTTTTCTTCATCAACGAAATAGGCGACATAAATCCTCTTCCGTCTCGACCAGTCATCTTGCCTGGGCCGCTCATACATAGCGGCACATACAAACTCTAACCATGCATAACACTTAACACATGAAGCTGATTTTTAGACTGAACACAAATTTGTGCTTACAATTCATTAAATAAGCTGGAGCCAATACATAGCAAAACAAACCGAGCAGATATGAAAAAAAAATCAATAGTCCTCAAGTATCACGACCAAAGTGGTAAAAGTCTGCAAGCAAACTAAACAAGGTTCAACGATAGCCATGGACGATAACAAAACACAAACTCTGTCACGCCAACAGATTTAACAGGTCCCAAAAAATGTCTACTGGCAACATAGTTCTCGATCTTCTTGGGGCTCAGTTGGTAGCTGTGACAACACTTGTGCCAGCTGAAATAACTTCGGTGCAGGCGTGTATACCATCTGCATATAAGTTAAAATATGATATTGTATGATATATAAAAAGAAAACATACTTCAAACCCAAATCCATAAATAGGCCATGAACATCGACTTACATTTGGTAATGTGCTTCTATCAATTTTATTTCCCTAAATCTGGACATGTGCGCCTGTCATGTTCGAAACTTTTACACTGGCAGCAGCTTCTAGTTCTCTTCTTTCGCCCGTTCGTTTCCCTCAACCTCTCATGAAATGGCTTCATTCTCTTCTTGCATGGAGCACCTTTTGTGTCGACTATTTTTGGATCAAGGACTCTATCCGCTGAAGCATTGCTTGCGGCTGAGTAGTGAGAGGGTATAGGACCAAATGTTGTCTCCTCGGTGTTATCATCATTCTCGATAGGCCCATCGATGATACTTTGGAGATAATCTTTCACCTCCTGCGAACGCTCCCCGCTTTTTGATACTTTGAATAGAGCAATACTAGCTATGTTTCTCAGTTCACGGTAACGACTCATCTCTTCTGACCACACATGTGTATTTGCATTTCTCACTGACACGAATGCAGCCTTGGCTTCCATTGTCCACCTTTTGCTAACACAACATGGAGGAATGGTCGCTGCCCGTACGAAAACCAGAACAGCGAAAATGTGCGCTCAAGGGATGGCTTCGCACTCCATCTTACGGCAAGGACAGAAGGCACCATTCATCAGCGAGCCATTGAAAGAACACTCTACAGAGAACAGACGTCTGCTCCCTCCTTCCGCTCCATCTTTTAACACAACTTCATACCTGACCAAGTCATTTACTGTTGTTTGCTCTTGAATCACCCATGCACATGATCTCCGGATACAATCTCTTACCATCTTGAAAATTTTTGGTGTATAAATACGAGCAGCATTTATCTCCAACAGGCAAGCATCTATTCTAGTGAAAGGAATTGACTGCGAACATATTGCATCCAACTCGGCCTCGTTCCTCCGCAGACACGTGATATGCAGTGCTCAGTGTGCTCCACCACATCAACCAACGACATTTTCCGGTCCAGATGATTGTGGAGCCTAGAGTTCAGACTCTCACTACGCTGGTTGCTCTGCATACCCAAGAAATATCTTCCCTTGGTATAAGCTGCGCCCACTTTTTCCTAAGTTTGTACATTCTGGACATCCATTCGTTCTCCTCTTCGATCGCATAGTTCGCCTTTGAACTCAGCCCATGATTTCTCAAACTGGTAAACTCCCATTCGACAAGATATGAGTTTTCGAAGTCATCAAGCATTGGATTATGCAGGTGGCGTATCATGTTCTGCTCAATGTGCCAACTGCATAGCCGATGGTCTGTCCTTGGCAAAATCTTCCTAATTGCTTTTCTCATTGCCGAGTCTCCATCTGTGATAACAGATATGGGCTCCTTATGACCCATCGCCTCTACAAAGGTCTGAAGTAGCCACTCGTATGACTTGTGGGTCTCATCTGAAACAACACCAATCCCGAAAACAACAGTACTACGATGATGGTTCAGTCCAACAAATGCAACAAAAGGGAGATTGTAGCGGTTGACCCGATAAGTGCTGTCAAACACAACTACATCTCCGAATGCATCATAATCAATCTGAGACTGTGAATCTGCCCAGAATAAATTTCGAAGATGTCCTTCATCATCCGTGGTGTATTTGAAGAAAAACTCAGCATCTCGTTCTTCCTGTACTCTCATATGGTTCAGCACAAAGTCAGCATCCCTGCCTAAGATTCTTTTTTCTTGTACTGGCGAAGAAATTGTACAGGTCTCGGAAATATACCCAACATGAGGATAGCCACCATGCTGTTTCTCCGCCACATTCATGATTTGGAACGACGGAGACCACCAAGTCCGTATTCCACTGCATCAGCCTTGTGAGCATCGTTCATCCGACGGTGAGACCGTGAAAAGCAGATTGATCTGGGTCGGCTAGCGGGTGGTTATGGACATCAACAAACTTCTTAACAAACCACTGACCCTGCCTGCATCATGTTGGATCTCAAGCATAGCTTTGCAACCACAACGGTCAGCGCCCGTGGCTCCCTTTTTTGGTCAGTCGCTTGAAAGTACTTCTCCAATCGGTGCCCTTCTTTAGAGCAGCAGAAACGTCTTGCTTTCACCTCTCTGGTGCCCTTCACGTACTCCTTGTCATCCAATCTGACACTAAAACCTTTTGCTCTTGCATATCTGTTGTAGTGCTCGTAACCTTGCTTCTCGCTTGCAAACATCTGACTAACCATCATGTGATATTCTTCTATCTCCTCCAAGCTAGCAGTATGACCATCCATCCTCCAAACCTGCCATTATTAAAGCATCATACTTAGCGCATTTATTCTATCAATGTCATACAAACTGTATGAATTTAGGTGATTCTTCGGATAAACAGAAAACTAACACAAATTCTAGAGGAATTATAATCTGTCTTTCTATATACATTGCAACATTCATTATATACAAAATCTGAAGGATAGGTTGTGCTGTACCAGTGTCACCCTTTATGACATTCTAGTTGATCTGACGCAAATTGAAGGTCATCCATGATTTCAACTAGTACGAGTGACACTGTATAACTGTATACTGTGAACATGATCAATTTATTGGTCATGTATCCATACAGATCGCAAGATATGGCTGGAGAAAACAGGCGACGAACCTGTTCTCTAATTATCCGCGGGCGATTGTCTCGGCAGGTGGCGTGAAGCCTAAAATTACGCCGAGGCAAGACTCGGTGGCGGGTCGAAAACGCCGATCTAGACGGCGAACGGCGTGGCGCGCGGTGGTGTCGGACGGCGGCGCTCGGGATGTCGGACGGCCGCAATCTCCGGGCGGAAGGCGGACCGTCGAGCGAGACTCGGGTGGCGGGTCAAGAACGTCGATCCGACGGCGAACGGCGGTGGCGCTAGCGGTGGTGTCGGACGGCGGCGCTCGGAGATGTCGGACAGCCGCAATCTCCGGGCCGGATCCGACGGCGGCACCTCGGCGCCGTGCGGCCTTATCGTGAGGATTTAGATCGAGTGTGCTTCTGTTTTTTTTTCCTGATTTAGATCGAGTGTTCTGTTTTTTTCTTCCTTCACATATCGATCGTGCGGACTGCAAAAGTCAAAACCGCCAAGCGGACCGCACTTTGAAAAAAGACTTCCTTGCCCCTCCGTGCGGACGGCCAGATCTGCATGGTACTTCTGCGTGTCGTTTGGGAGTACCGGGGTACTGTAAAAGAGCTCAGATAAGAGTGTTTAGATAACTAAAGTAGTGATCTAAACGCTCTTATATTTCTTTACAGGGGGGTACAAGGTACCAGCAGCGGTGGTTGGAAATAAACTCAGCGTGCGAGGCATTCACGCTGGATGTCCTTTTCTTAGCCGCATCTTCTTGTCTGGTGGTCGCCGAGCCTTGACTTCACCGGAGGGAGGGGAGACTTCATCGGGGAAATGGAGAAGGAGATATATCTCGGCGGCGCCGACGAGGTGGAGGTGAAGAAGGAGGCGGAGGAGGAGGAGGCTGAGGAGGGGATGGAGTCGTTCGAGCCGACGGAGGACGAGCTGGTGCTGCACTTCCTGCGGCCGCGGCTGCGCGGGTTCGCGCCGCGCGTGGCGAGCGCGGTGGTGGAGGCGGACCCGTGCGCGGCGACCCCCTGGGAGCTGCTGGCGCGCCACGGCCTGCTGCGGCGCGGGCACGGCTACTTCTTCGCGGCGCGGCGGCGGCGCGGGAAGCGCGCCCAGGCGCGGCGCACCCCGGAGGGCGGCGGCGGCGCGTGGATGCACAGCGGCAACAGGGAGGACCGGCGGTCCGTGACGGAGCTGGGCGTGGTGGCGCGCTGGTCCATGACGCGCTACTGCTTCTACGCCCGCGACTGGTCGCAGGGGCGGCGGAGCACCGGGTGGGTCATGAGCGAGTACGAGATCACGGACCCGCGGTGCTACCGCCGCGCCGACGACGGCGAGGAGGACCACTACTGGGTGCTCTGCCACGTCCGCCGGAGCGTCAGGAAGAGCCTCAAGCCGCGCTCCCGGAGGCCGTAGTACTCAGCAGGCTGCCGCGCCTCGGCTCTGTCGCCGGCCGGCCGGCGCAAGGCGGGGCCCATAGGATTTCGTGTCGCGTTTCTTGTGCTCGTCGCCCGGCATGTCCGTCCGTCGGTGCGCGTGGGCCATGTGCTGTGTTGGGAGAAGAAAGGAAATAAATGCGCGCTGTAATAAAGCAGTTGGTATGGTTCCGCGTGCGCCATGATCGGTGTAGCTGTACGTAGAATACTCTCAAGGCCGTACCAGGGAAAATGGAGGCCCGGTGCAAAGTCAGAAAATGGGCCCTCGGCATAGCAATTGACGATGAGGAAAACAATCTAATTGTTATTATTGTTACTATTATACAATCATGTTGGTACATAGTACAATCTTCTGAATAACATCTTGTCGCAGAAGTGATTAGAAAATCTCCCACCAAGTTTATCTTTATGGCCCTTTTAGAAAGACGCCCTCTTATCAATTGCTTTAGAATGCCATCCCAATTTCGAGGATCAAATATATCAGGCTGCAAAAAAAATAACATTAGTAGGTACCTCAACACAATGATTTGCTTCATCGGGGTTATTATTCTCAACATGTACCTTATCCATGTTACTATCAACATTAATCTCTTCTCAAAAGTATTTTGAATATTATGACTGAAGCACTAAATGATAAATATTTGGGTTTGCCTGCAAATGTGGGTATGGACAAAAGTGATTGTTTTCAATTCCTGATTGATCGAATTATCATGAAAATAAGTGGATGGAAAGAAAAATTGTTATCCGCTGGAGGAAAGGAAATATTGCTCAAATCTGTTGTACAAGCTATCCCAGCTTATGCCATGTCCGTCTTTAAAATTCCTAAAAAAAATTGTAAAGAAATTATCGACGCGATGTCACGTTTTTGGTGGGGTGACGAGGACAACAAGAAGAGAATGCATTGGATGGCATGATGGAAGATGTGTGTACCAAAAAATCAAGGAGGTATGGGTTTTAGAGATATACATTGTTTCAATCTGGCTTTGTTAGCCATGCCTGATTGATAATCCAGAGTCCTTATGTGCATCGATCTTAAGAGCTAAATATTTCCCGGATGGGGATTTAATGAATGCAAAACTAAGAAAAGCCTCCTCCTTTACTTGGCAAAGTGTTATGGCGGGAGTAAACTCGCTAAGAAATGGTTATATCTGGCAGGTTGGAAATGGACAAAATATTGGTATTTGGGGAGATGCATGGATCCCAAATTGTGCGAATAGGAGGGTCATTACATTGAGAAGGGGGCACCTTTTGTCGAGGGTTTCTGATCTCATTGATCCAGTCACGAATTCTTGGGATGAAGACTTGGTGAGACAAACATTGTGGCCAGTTGATGCTCAAAGGGTGCTCGCAATTCCCCTCCTGATGCATAATATGTCGGATTTCATTGCTTGGAGTTATACAAAAAATGGTGTTTTCACTGTACGATCAGCTTATTTGGAGGAATGGAACAAGCAACATGGAACAAAATTGCAACACGCTGATGGTATGGGAAGAATCAATGATAATCCTATCTGGGGTAAGGTTTGGAAATTATCTTGTCCGGTGAAGGTTAAAATTTTCATCTGGCGTACCTTGCATGGAACCCTCCCATGTCGGATTACGCTTGCTAATAGACACATGAATGTTTCGCCCAATTGCCCCATCATGCTCGAAGGGGGCGGAAGATACAAAACACATTTTATTCATGTGTCAAAAGGCAAAGGAGGTATGGGGCAAGTTAGGACTACATGAGGTGATCAATAAAGCATGTGCTACTGATCGTCGTGCGGGAGAGGCGGTCTTGGAATTCTTACTACTTATGCCAGAACAGGAATTAGTGATAGTGGGTTCTCAAAAAGCACGTGAACTGATCGTTGTTACAACCTGGTACTTATGGTGGGAAAGACGCAAACTAGTTCATGAAGAAAAGTTTAATGTCAACGCCTAACTATGTTAATGCACACTCCCCTAAGGCAACTAGTAAATCAGGAGGATGGAGAAGACCTCCTATGGGTCTTGTTAAGGTTAATGTCAACGCCTCTTATGACCATGATTTACTTAGGGGCACAGCTGGGGCTGTTCTCAGAGATGATAATGGAAGATTCATTGTTGGTGGAAACTGGAGGATTGATTGGTGTGCTGACGTATTAACAGCAGAAGCTTTGGCTCTAAGATTCGGCCTATCCCTTGCACAAAAGGCGGGATGCAATCGTCTTCTTGTTAATTCTGACAATATGAAGGTGATTGAAGTAATGGAAAATGGAGGACATTCGGCGGGAGCGGCGGCAGTAGTGTTCGATGATTGCTATTTCATAGCTTGTGATTTTCCGCTTGTTAGATTTGAACATTGTAATAGGGAATCAAATAAGGTGGCTCATGAAATTGCTAGGCTAGCAAAATTTTCTGTCACTACGGACTGGTTTGAGGAGCCTACGAGGGATATTGTTCATTTACTTATTGATGATGTAACTATTATTTCTAATTAATAAAGTACATGTTTATTTCAAAAAAAACCATTAATCTCTTCTCCATGAGTTTTAGTGTGGATAGAGTTATTGTCATGCACTCCCTCTGTAAACAAATATAAGATCGTTTAGATCACTACTTTAGTGATCTAAACACTCTCATATTTCTTTACGGAGGGAGTACATCATTAGTATTAGGAGGTAATAGCACCCCAGGTCCTTGTACTTGCACAGCAGGTGATGGTTTAGTATTTGTAGTTGCAAAAGCAGATTATTTCATCCTTGAACTTGTCATGGAGGTGCAAGTTTAGTCCTAGACCAATCACAGCTCGCCAAGTGGATGACAAGTGGACTGGCTGGTCAGCGCGCAACATTTTGCACTTAGCCCCCTACCTTCTTCCCTTATCAACCCGCAGTGCAACACAATGTGGCACCTGAATAAATGTTGTCCCCCCTGGTCAATGATTAACTCATGTTCCTCTTTGTCTTCGCCTCTCCGACCGCGCGAGCTGCTGCCGCTGGAGCTGGAGCCGCGGGCTGCCGCTGGTGGCGGATCGATACATCCACCACCTCGCGGAGCTGATTTGTTAGGGTCTAGGTAACATGATATTTTTTTTTCCCGGATTGGCCGAAAAGCTAACATGCAACGTTTGGCAAACTGAATTTTCAAACAAGACTTCCTGGAGGCATGAGTAGCATGCCACAAAACTGAAGATCAATATTTGTAAGAGAAGACTCCAGGGTGTGTGATTCCTTTAGCAGTTTTTTCAGGTAATGGGCGGCGCTTCATTGATTAAATCACAATAAGTTCATTACAAAGCACAGCTCCGATGAAATCCGGAGCTTCAACATACCAAGCACCTACGACAACATGCTCCGCAGATCGCATGATAGCATGAGCCGCCCTATTACAGACTCAACTAACATGAACATGGAAACTGGAACAAACTTCAATGCTAACAACTTGATGTAGTACCAGTAGCCGACCGATTAGCTTTCGGAGGCATTCAGCTTAGCCACCAGAGAAGAACAATCAGAAGCTAAGACAATCCTCTGAATACCATCAATAAGAGAACACGACAAAGGCAAAGTTCCTTTGTAGCTCGAGCTCCACGGTGCCCATTATCTTATCCGTCTGTTTCACATTGAGATCTGTGCACTTGGAGCATCATTAACATCATAACCTTTGCATGCAGCGATTAGTAGCTTGCATGGACTGCAGTACAGTGCACTGTACATGCAGATGATGGAGATGGCTAGAGGCACAAGGAAAAGTAGAATAAACAAAAGGATTTTAGATGGGATCTTTTGTGAACCGTATGCAGTTTTCTTGGACTGAATTACATCATGCCTCATAGCTTTGTGCACAAATAATCTCGAAAAGTATACGGCACAGCAGGTCCCCATGTCCTGCATGCTATACTGTTTGAGAGAGAGTGAGAAGAGACACCACGAGAGAGAGTCAGAGATAAAGTTTTTTTTAGAAAACTCGGCATGCAACACAAACGGTCGCCTCCCCTGACAGGCCGACACACACTCTCTCTTTTTTTTTAATTCCAGGAGCACCGAGCATGTGACATTGTTGGCGTTGCGCATGATCTGTCAACATGCATGTCGGCCACAACTGTGCCGGGAGATTAGTGAGAGTCAAACATCTGATTTGAGCACATGCATCCTGCAGATGCACTGTTGACATGTCAGTGTCTTGCACATATCTTAATGGAACTCAATGGCCTAGATAGGAGGTCCCATGGAGCTCGAGCTATATAAAAGTATATCAAGTGGCCATTGCTTCAGTGGGTTCAGGATCGCAAACCTTCTCATAGAAGCGATGGTGAGCATTCACGAACATACCAGTGATCACAGGACACAACAGTACAACACCAACACCAAAACATTCAGATTGTAAGAAGACGGCAGCATCAAAGTTGACCATAACCTTGTCCTCCCGGCGGACTTCATCTTTGAACTGAGGGGGTGAAATCACAACTTTTGGAAGCTTTGGCTTTGAAAGAGTGCTGCAAAATCATCTCAATGCAAGCTTGGGAGAACAGGAAACAGTGCACGGGTGGAACTTGAAAACTTCGCGACCCTATCGCCCCTCCAGTACTGTAAGGGCTTCGCTATCCACAGAGTCCTCACCGTAGTCTGCTCTCTTTGCTGCCTTATTTCTCTGAGAAAAATACAGTGGCTTATCAGGCATTGCAAGTGGTGTGCTTCTACTCTCCAAGATTGATACAACGGTTGACATGACTGGTCTGGCATCCGGATCATCCTGAACACACAAGAGCCCAACATGAATGCAACACAAAACCTCTTCATTCGAGCAGCTCTCTGAAACTGATGGATCCACCACATCCATTGCTAGCCCTTCCCTCCATAGACTCCATGCCTGAATAAATCAAATAAAAAAAATTAAGTCATGTGATCAAAGGAATTGCAGACATTAGCAATGATAAATCGTAATCTTACATATATTATAAGGTTGGGGAACTCCTTGATGTTCTCGGTTGAGCTAATCCTTAGACCACTTACAGTTTCCAAGAGCAACACTCCAAAGCTATAGACATCAGACTTAACAGAAAAGAGGCCTTCCATTGCATATTCCGGAGACATATATCCGCTGGATAAATCATATCATCAGCAAGACTTGTGCATGTCGAGTTGAGTTTAACTATGAATGACTTTAATGAACAACTAGACGCAAGATAGTACTTACTATGTTCCGACAACTCGGTTAGTGTTCGCCTGTTGCTCATCTCCACCAAAGATTCTTGCCATGCCAAAATCAGATATCTTGGGATTCATATCTCCATCTAGCAAAATGTTGCTTGTTTTCAGATCCCTATGAATTATCATCAGTCTCGAATCTTGATGGAGATAGAGTAGCCCCCTAGCGACTCCTTTTATTATAATGAATCGTGTCGGCCAGTGAAGCATTGACTTCTTTTCAGAATCTGCAATAATTTATGGGATTATGATTTCAGATGTGGCATCAACTGACTTTTGACGGATTAATTTGTGATCAGAACATACTTAAAAGGAAGGTGTCAAGGCTTTTGTTTGGTAGATACTCATAAATAAGTAGCTTTTCATCACCCTGCACACAATAACAGACAAGCCTTACTAGGTTCTTGTGTTGCAGTTTAGCAATCACAACTACTTCATTACTGAACTCTATTGCCCCCTGCCCAGAACCTCTACTGAGCCTTTTAACAGCAACTTCTTTGTTGCCATGTAAGAGCCCCTGCATTATAGAAGCAGGAAGAAAATTAAGGTTACAACATACTATGGTTCAGTTTTGAATCAAGCAAAGTGACAGATTTTTCTTATTTCGGTGCAATTAGGGACACACTGTTGTGTTTATGTTTACCTTGTAAACTTTGCCAAAGCCGCCTTCTCCGAGTAAATTGGACATAGAGAAGTTGTTTGTTGCAGCGACTATTTCCTCAAAGCTAATAAATGGAAGTTCATGAGTTTCCTCTCCAAGTCCATCACTAATGCGCAAACCCCCCATTATCAGTCTCTTTGATCTTCCTTCCTTGTCATGTTTGCCTAAGAGAAATATCATCTTTGTTGTCTTAAAAAGCCACAATATGTGTCTTCCAAACTGCTTCAAAAATTAAATGAATGTACTACCTTTAAGCTTGCGGAACCATACAAGGCATGCCAATAGAAGTATCAGCAACACAATTGCTGAAATTGCTGGTATAACTTTTATTACGATGCTCTTTCGCCCTTTGACTGAAAAGGAACGATGCTATGAGGTTTAATATATTGCAAAACTTTACTTTAATAGTATCACGAGTAACCTAGTTAATTGCATCAGGAATGTTTTAGATGTGCACTTGGGCTCACTACCTGTACCACCATTTTGGCATATTAAATACGTTGACATATATACATAGTACAAACACGAGCAAAATGGCAACATCATGGAGATAGCACATATAGTCGAATAGTTTGAATACTGAAAGCATAGATTTTCGGTTTAGCATGTTAGGATTCTGAGAACTAATGCCCTCTAGTGATTTTGCTGCCTGTAGTGGTGGAGCCAAAGTTAAAGCAGCAAGTTGTCATGCTCTGCTTCTTATGTTACACGCAAATTCTTAAACTGAAACATTCATGGACATAAACAAGAGCAATAGAAAGAGGAATGTACTTGGCAAGGCAGTAAGCCGGAGATATAGGTTCTCATTGCCAATGGCACCCTTCCCCACGTCAATCAGCTCCCCGGTCCACATCAGGCACCTTGTTGCATCCCCATCAATGTAGGTGGTGCTTAGATTAGCATAAGCATATGCTACACATGAGCAATTTTTGCTGCACTCCACTTTGCAGTCATCATAGCTTTTGTTCCGCAGACGTACAAACTTGTCTGGCACCTTCATTGCTGGCAAGGTCAGGAAATTGTCCTGTCCACCACACTGCAGTTCCTCCTTTCGCCGGCAACCATGAGAAAAAATGCCTCCAACCCACTCTGTTTTGTTACTAGGGTCAAATCCATCAAGGCACTTGCATGTAGGAATTTCCTGTGTGTTGTCGCAGTAGCCATATGCACCACAGTATCCATAGAGATTGCACCGGTAAGCTGGCCACGGTGCAATGAGGGTCCAATCTGTTAAGCTGGTATTCCATCTCCATATCGTGGTCTTTCCAGAGTAGTCAACCTTGTAAAATATCCTGGAGGAGCCATCTGATAGTCCAAATGTTGAATAGGTCTCACCATCGGTGCCCATGTAAATCGTCAAATACATGAGTGGACTAACGGCCTGGAGGCCCACGTTGGAGGATACATAGCCGTTCCTCACAGCAGCACGGAAGTATGGCACTGACCCATTCCAGACGAAGGACTGTAGGGGAGTGTCAAGGTCATTCCCAACAGAGAACCTGCCTTTTGACGGGTCTTCAGGGCCCTTCCAAGAGATGATCCGCCATGGTGGGTGTGTCTTGTGGGTCGCCCGCATAGGCATGCCAGCAAGGATGGTGTCGCTTGGGTTCTCGAAGCTCTGCCATAACATGTCACTGTCTGATGATAGGACTACAAGATTGCCATTGTTGAGAAGTTTGGCCGAAGAGTTGCTGCCAGTGATTGTGTTTGCCATCCAAAGTATGTGGTGGCCATTGTTTTCAGACAACACAAGGCTAGAGTTGCGGGTCATAGTAAGCACCGCGGATGAAGCATCGGTGATCGGATTATCGCGGTTGGCAACCCAGACGACGGTGCGCAACGGGATATCGTTGAACCATATGCCAACATATGTATTCTCAGTTGAATTTGAGGGGGTAAAGAAGCCTAAGGCGAACGAACCTTGGTCCGAGGTGAGAGTTTTGGCAGGAGTGAGTCTCATGCCAGGGACAAGCACACTGACAGGTGCGCACAGAAGCACTGAACTGAAGGGCCAAGGACTCAGGAGCATGATGATGACCAAGTGGAGAAAAGGCAGATGCATGCTTACCCACTTCTTTGAGTTAACAAGTGATGAGGAATCAGGAGCAGAGAAGTACGAAAACTAACCTTGCAGTTGAAATAGGTGAACTGCTGTTCCATTTCCTTCTTTGTGAATAGTTGATATAGACGGTGAAGTGGTTCGACTGGTGGAATGGATTCTATTACATCACTATCTATCAGCCTATCAACTTAATGCCAGGAAGGTGACTAGGTGATGGTAAGACAAAGAAAGCAGAGACTACACCATACTTTCTCGGTCCCATTGATGTGATCTCCGGTCTCTCGCTCATGGAATTCTTCACCACACTGAGTGAGACATCAGAAGTCTAGCACACGGCAACTGAGCCTGACTTGGTAAACAAATTGCCTAGAGCTTCTGCTTTCCTGTTACCCACAACGCATGGCATGGCAAGTAACTAGGTGAGCAGGACGTATGAGAGTATATGGCGTTGTACGCACGGCCTATGGATGAAGGGGACAAATGAAGATACCTGATCCGCTAGTCCAGTCTTCCCTTCCAGTTACGTACCATACATGCATGGCCTGTAGGTGTTGAAAAAAATTGCAAGGACAGTTCTTCAGAGTATAAATCCCATCCAGACAATTATATTGTGGTACAGATAATTTGGAGAACTTTCAGTCCACCAGCCGACTTGAATATAGTTTACTGGTTTGATTTGACTTTGCAAGAGCACACAAGTTGGCATAAGTCTCCGAAACTAGCATTGGTTTTTGCAAGTTTAAGGTCATTTGTTGTTATGCATCTTAGAAATTGGGGTTGGCTTTGCAGGCTTCTCAATTGTTGCTATAATCAAAGGTATATGAATAGGTGTTTACTGTTTATAAACTGTGTTTGGTTACAAAAGTGGTAACGTAAACGGTGACGTAAGAGCAAGTACAATAGAACGACATAAGCAAGCTATAAGAACTAAAATGTTGTATCTTTACTTAGTTGGAGGAGAAAGAGGGCAAACGGGCTATAGAATAAGAGCCGGCTATAGCACGAGACCAAGGACACTTTGTGAGATTGTAAGATGGGACAACTATTAATAAAATAGTAGGAGTACATATTTAAAAACTTACTATTGTACAAGCCGACTATTAGGTTGACTCTAGATGACATGGCAACTTCTTATAGCCGATTTGTTGGTTGTATTATTAACCATGCTCTAATCAGATCCCGGTATTTTAGGAGGTGTAACGAGTTACTCCCTTTGTCCGAAAAAAATGTCGCGGTAGCATTTTTGCGAAAAACCCCTCCGCAAAGTTCCCACGCAACCTGCACTCCTTACTCGTCTCCCTAGACCTCCCCTGCTCGGCTCCCCCGCGCCAGAGCTCCCTTGCTCAGCTCCCCCACGCTAGAGCTCCCTCCTCCTCCCCCCCCCCTAGCTCTCCTACACGTTGCCGGAACTCCCTTGGTCAGCTCCCCCATGCCAGAGCTCCCCTCCTCTGCTCCCCCGCACAGCTCTCCCACGCGTCCGCGCCTCACGCCGCTGCCGCGTTGCTTCCCCCTCGTTCCCCATGGAGAACGATGGCAAGGAGAAGGCTTGATTTTTTTTTTCCGATCTGCTCCCCGACAAGCGATGTCCTTCCCTAAGGGCGGCGAGCCGGAGCTAGCCCTACGCGTCGTCGAACACCTCCTCGATGGCTGGATGCCGTCGGCCACGAAGCCGGTCCCGACTGTATCCGCTCAACTCCACAGTCCACACCAAGAATCGGTCTTGGCTAAAATTGGTCTTCTCCAAGCACGCGCCACCGCTCTTCTCCCGCCACTTCGCCGACCGTCTTCACCGTCGGCATCGGCGGTCCTGTTCGCACCGTGTACGTCCAGCTTTTTTCCTACAGTTGCATCTTGGTTATGAATCTTGTGATGGCTTTTCGCCCGGCGAGAATTTGCATCTGAATTTGATAAAGATAGAGGGGCACTGAATACTGAATCTGAATCTGAATACTAAATCTTGTGCGTGTAGATGTTGTTGATCTTTATCCGAAAATGTGTTAGGGATTGTTGATTAGTGCACACTGTCATCTTGATTGTTTGATCGTTTCTGTCTGAAATTGCCAAGGGTTACAGTAGTAGTTACGATAGTGATCATTAACTGGACATTTGTTACAAGGAGTATATGCTGCTAAATCATTATTTATGTGCATAGATCACCTACCATCAGATTAATTTTTGCAGATGGTGGTGGTGATAGCTGTTTAATCAATCTGGTACTCAGTGCTGGATATACTCCTTGTTGTGAATGAGTCAAGTTGTGCTAGTTAGGTCTAAAACCATGACAAAATTTGGCCAGTTGTGCTGCTACCTGACTGAAAATTGGACCAAGAATTCTAAGGCACCTTCTACAGCATCATCCCCAGATCATGCGATAGCAACAGCCGCCCTATTACAGATTCGACTAATAACACAAATAAAGGAAACTAAAACAAACTTGAGGTCATGGATAACGGCACCAGTAGCCGACCGATCAGCTTCAGAGGCACTCAGCCTGGCCACCAGAGAAGAACAGTCTGAAGCTAAGATAATCCTCTGAATACCATCAACAAGAGAATAGGATAAAGCATATCGAGTGGCCATTGCTTCAGCGGGTTCAGGATCGCAGACCTTCTCATAGAAGCGATGGTGAGCGTTCAGGAACATATATATCACGGTGATTACGGGCAACAGAACCAGCAACAATACATTCAGACTGTAATAACAAGATGGCAGCATCAAACTTTCTGTTAAGTCTGTACCACCATTTTGGCATATTAAATGCGTTGACATATATACATAGTACAAAGATGAACAAAATGACAACACCATGGGGATAGCACATATAGTTGAATAATTTGAATACTGAAAGCATAGGTTTTTGGTTTAGCATGTTAGGATTCAGAGAACTATTGCCCTCTAGTGACTTTGCTGCGTGTAGTGGTGGAGCCAAAAGTGTCAGCAACTCACAAGTTATTAGCAAGTTAAAGCAGCAAGTTGCCATGCTCTACTTCTTATGTTACACACAAATTCTTAAACTGAAACATTCATGGACATAAAACAAGAGCAACAGAAAAAGGAATGTACTTGACAAGGCAGTAAGCCGGAGATACAGGTTCTCATTGCTGACGGCTACACCCTTCTCCACGCCAATCAGCTCCACGGTCCACAGCAGGCACCTTGTTGCATCCCCATCAATGTTGCTGGTGCTTAGATTAGCATAAGCATACACTACACATGAGCAACTTTTACTGCACTCCACTGCACAGACATCATAGCTTTTATTCCACAGGCGTATGAATTTGTCTGGCGCCTTCATTGCTGGCAAGGTGAAGAAACTGTCCTCTCCACCACACTGCAATTTCTCCTTTCGCCGGCAACCATGAAAAAAATTGCCTCTAACCCACTATGTTTTGTTACTAGGGACAAACTCATCAAGGCACTTGCATGTGGGAATTGCCTCTGTGTTGTCGCAGTAGCCGTATGCACCACAATATCCATAGATATTGCACTGGTAAGCTGGCGATAAGATTGGGTGGAGAAGATGGAGGAAAATTCAGTGAACTACAAAAACTAACATTGCAGTTGAAATAGGTGAACCGCTGTTCCATTTCCTTCTTTGTCAATAGTTAAGATAGACAGTGAAGCGTGAATGGAGGGCAGTATTTCAATACCATGTGGCTCGACTGGTGGAATGGATCCTGATGCATCACTATCTATCAGCCTATCAACTTGAGAGTGGTAAATGCCAGGAAGGTGACTAGGTGACCGTAAGACAAAGAAAGCAGAGACTAGCAAAATGATACTTCTTCCGTTTCGATATAGAAGGCTCACACATGTTTTTAGATCATCAACTTGACCAACAAAAAATGAGTTGCATGCTGCAAAAAATGAATTCATGTGCATATTGTCAGAGGACATCATGACTAATGGTCAGACCTCCCACAATGGAAATGAAAGAACACTACTAATTTGCACATTTACCACTACTAATTTACACATCTACTTCTGCAAATAGGTATATAAGTTTAATATGAAACATGTTTCAGTTAGTACACTGTCCAAGATCAGAGGTTATGGATGGCTGATTGCATGATGCCAAATACTACATGATTCCCCTACTACTGAAAACATCATCGGATAAAATCAAGAGAAAGTTTACTCAGAACCGCGAAAGAGAAAACTAATAGCTCCAATATTCAGGGGAGCAACAATGTACATATGATCCTAAGGAATATTGTGCAAACACACACATCATCATGTATAATCAACAGAATTTGATTTTAATCTTAGTGCCTTTTCTAATTATCTGGCAGCTGGCCAGAATCAAGGCCTACGAATAGTATTCCGCTCTAATCATCTCCGCTACCTTTATCCACAGAATCACTATGGAAGCCAAGGTAGATTCAGATGTGCTGATTATGTTATGTATTTCTGGTGATTTTTTTTATTTTAGTTCCTTTTGTGTCGTAGCCTCCAATAAGATGAGGGACTATAACTTGAGCTGCTTTAGATGAATATTCAAGGCCACTCACTGATAATCCAGCGTTGAAGTCAAAACCTGGACATTTCCTACTATCATTTCATTAACAAATATCTAACCGGTGTTTTCTTACTGTTTACCTTCCTTCTTTCCCACTCATCTAGTTGTCTTATTTTGCATCCTGCTAAATCTTACTCTTTTGTCTTTTCACTATCAGAACTATGCTTATGGTAGAAAAATCACATTTGACTTCAACTTGGGGTTTCAAGGTGTTGTACCTTCAATAACATGATGCCCGTTACATGTGGACTCTCTCACTCTTGAGTCTTGACTCCTGCACATGTAAGTCATAAGATACATCTTTATCTTGCCAAAGAAAACCCTGTGGAGAAGAAGGCATTTAACGAGCTTTCTCTGCACTCAATAATATTATCCTTATCTTTCTTCCTATTTTTGTCCATGGGCATTAATATTGCAATATGAAGTTGCACCTATACATTGGCTTTGGCCCTGGTAAGTCCCATGGCAGGGGATAACGCCACTGCTGATATTCTTTCATGTGCAGCTGGAAACTTACCGTTGTTGCGGGACATATTGACCTCTGAAACAATAATTTAAATTTATGAAACCAGGTATACCTGCAAGATGGACGAACCATATTTGTTAACCAAGCATTTACATCATCAAACAAAAACTAAAATGAGTGAGTAGCTGCAGTACCATTCAGAGCCAGGGATACACACATTACTTCATCCAAATGCAGTGTGCTATCACTAGGAGTAGGAGCCTCTGCATTAGACCTTATAAGGCAGTTGCAAACTGACCTTAATGCTTAAATGAAGTAAATAATATGCAGTCGACCAAAAATGGCATTTAATTAACGATGTTTCTCGTACAGAAACCACAGAAACAAACACCATACAATTTGGTATCATTACAGAGCATGAGATCATCCGATGCACACCTCAAGCAGAAGGTAGTGGCAAATCATAACATTCCTTGGCCATGTGAACGCACTGTAACCAATGTAGAACCTCCACATTAGGGTCCTTCTCTAGAACCACGTCTCTAGCGGCAATCTGAATTGCACCACGGTAAATGACAATCCTCCCACGAACCCTCAACAGGGTGCCCAGGCGTACCACCTCCGACATTTTCGATGCCATCTCTCCAGTTGGATCAGAATCGGACGAACTGTTTGCATTCAGGTACTGGTGGTTCAGCCACAGGACACATGGTACACAACCAGTGCCATCATCAACCAGGAAGCGGAGGAACTTCTCCCTGCGGTCACGTGAAACAACGACCCCCACAACCTCGGCACGAGCAACTGTACGGCCACAGCGAACAAAGGAAGGCGGCGAAGTATGTCGGGGGGTTAGTGTGAGAAGATCGGCAGCCAGAAGCTTGACGTGCACAAGATGAAGGGAGTCCATGATGAGTCTGCATACAACCAATGAGGCAATGAAGTTCAGAAAAGAGATGTAACTAGAGCTTCACATTTTTATCGTACATGATGAAAAGTTAAGCAAAAAAAGCTATATATATTATTGGCGGAGCCAGGATTCAAGCAAGCCGGGCTAAAAGTTCAGCGCATATAACTAACAAGAAAAGTATCCCATAAAACAACTGTAGCTCAATTACACAGCTATGGTAGAATTAGAAATTGACGTTTATCGATCCAACAAAATAGGTATACACGATCAAAATTACAAATAACAGTAAAAGAGAATATTATTTGGACTGAATTGAACACGAAGTTTCAGATTCTGTAGTTAATTGGTTGGTTTCATATTCTGCAGCAAACCCCCACGCATTTTTTTTCAAGGAAACCACACACTGATAAAATCTAATACGCAGGACGAACGGTTGACTTGAATTCATTGAAGTTCAGAACAAGGATACACATAGCTCTGCTTGTAGCAGTTAGATAATCAGAGGTGTACTGAAGCTAACAGGGATACATACTCCTGCATCGTGGGCTATCTTACTGAAGGAGTACATCTTAGCCTGCACCCAATCTTGCTCTGAAATGCATGGCTGGAACAAAGATGAAACCCAACCATCCAAACGGGAGGAAAAGATAACTCCTCTCTGATTCGGAGAAACACATGAAGCCATCTCTTCCAAGTGCAGACAAACTGAAAGCAACCGTTGGAGAAAAACAAAACCAAATTTGTTTATCGAAGCACACCCAAATGCATCCCAACTGTACAAAAGACGCACTCAAAAAACTACTGTACTACTTCAACAAGCAAGCTTATCTTCCGAAGTTCTGCTCGGACGTCGAGAACTGCAAAACTATGAATGAAGATATCCTAATAAGGGCGAATAATCACCAAGAAAATGCCTTACTCCTCTACAGCTACAGGTGTAGGAGTGTAGGATGAAGAGGCGGATTTGACATATTTGGTCGAGGCCTCTAGTCATATTCTATGGTTGGGGCTCCATGCTGTGTAGAACTCCCTCCGTTCGGAATTACTTGTCGCAGAAATGGATGTATACGGACGATATACATCCATTTCTGCGACAAGTAATTCCGAACGGAGGGAGTACAATAGACAGGCTAAGACTGAGTCAATGTATACACTCAAGACTGAATTCATTGACGCACTTTATCCTTCAGTTTTTACAATTCGAATGAATAACATTCACCTTGCTCTTGCTCTGGATTTCAATCGATGCCCTTCAATGAGGGGATGCCGAGCCACGGGCTCCGAGATTGCGGCCGACCGTGTCTAGTGGCGGCGCCGGCGCTCCGCCCGGCCGCGCCATTCGCGGTAGGGTTCAGAGCTGAAGGGCTGGCGCTGCGTTGGGCGTACTGGGCTGGCTTCAGTGTCTGGGCCAGTTGAAGGCCTCAACGGAGGAGGCAGCCCAGGCCCAGTTCAAAGGCATTTCTTCTCCTGTTTCCACGAGAGAGCAGAGCAAAACCTACCTCCGCTCCCCTCCCCTCAACGCCGCCGTTACCTCTCTTGCTGGACGCCGGCGGCGACCATGGCGGACGCCGCAAGAGGAGCAACGGCGCCGCCTCCCGACCGCAGCCTCAGCCTCCCGGACGAGATCACCATCTGGGAGATCCTCGTCCGGCTGCCCCTCAAATCGCTCCTCCGCTGCCGCGCCGTCTGCCGCGCATGGCGCAGCGCCACCTCCACCCGCCGCTTCCTCCTCGCCCACCACGCCCTCCAGCCCGCCCTCCCCCTCCTCTACGGCTACAACTTCGTCGGCGACGAGGTCGAGTCCCTGGACATCATCCCCTTCCACCACCGGGCCGGCGCCGGCCATCCCCAGCTCCGGCCCGTCGCGCGGCTCGAGCAAGACTCCGACTTCCACCATCTGGAGGCCTGCTGTGACGGCCTCCTCGTCCTCTCCTTCGGCGACACCAGCGTCCGTGACTGGCGCTTCGCCGTCTGCAACCCCGCTACTCGTCAGTACGCGCCCCTCCCGTTGCCTTATGGCTGTAACATCGAGTACTCGCTCCTCGGGATGTACCGGCACATCCCCACCGGCGACTATCGACTGTTGATGTACCGGGACTCAGTATTGATGCCTCATGAACTGGTACCTGACCCCCCTGAAGACGGCTCCTACATCTTCACGTTAGGCTCGGGCCAGCCACCGAGGCACATAGGGTTCCCCGATGCGCAGGTGCTGACATACACCTTTGGATCTCTCATGTTTCGTGGCAGCCTGCATTGGCACCCACCAGGCAGCACGATAACGGTGTTCGACACCACTACTGAGTTGTTCTGGCAGATGCGTGCTCCGGTTGTTCCTGGCCATGCTAAGTTGTTTCAGATGGATGGAATGCTTGGCATGCCCAGCTTTAATGATGCAGCGACAGCCATTGATATCTGGGTGGCGCAGGACTATGAGAGGGAGGTCTGGGCCTGCAAATACCGGGTAGAGTTCTCAGTTGCAGACCTCACTCTGCAGTTTGGCAAGTTGGACGAAAGTTCTTGGGTGGTGGTTGTGCCTTGGGATGGTGACGTGCTCCTACTGATCAATTTTGGTGAGTGGCTACTTCAGGTTGACATTGAGGGCAAGTTGGTCGCTACTTTCCATCGCAGAGGCCTCGGTCCTGCAAATCTTTGGCTCAAGCAAACTCTTGTTCAACATACCTTCTTTCCAACACTCGAGGGTTATGTTGCCAACTCTGCGCCTTTCATCTGACGGATGTTATATCAAGTGGTGATTCTAGCCCAACTGTCAGTATCCTCATGAGCTGCAGTGTGTATGAATTTGGTCCACTATGAACCTGCTAGTTTCATTTTGATGCATAGACAAGTTATGATCAAGAAGCTTGACTGTTTCATGGTTATGTTATATTTCTCTGAATGTTCTTCTGGGCTCAAGTGGCTCCCGTGAGTCTTGATGCTAAAATTGCAAGTCTCTGTTTACTTTATATTTCTCTGATCATTTAACTGAAGAATTAACTTCTCCTTTTATCATGGTCTTCTTTTACATTTTATTTCTGTTTCTATGTTTTGTTTAAGCTGACAATGAAATGAGGCAAATTATCCTGTTTTAATTAGTCAATTTTTCAGTGAAATGTTCTGTTGCAGTTCATTTTTATTCATGATTCCATTGCATTTGGTTAAGTATTGAATATACTGTTTTAATTCTGCCTTCATGTTGTATCATTATTCATTTGGAGTTATATTTATCACTTCACTTTATCTGTAACAATTTTAAGGAATCGATGATTCATGTGATGTTTGATATTAACATAAGCTCGAGAAATGGAACCTTTATTTGTAAGTAGTAGAAAGGTTATCATGGTCAGGCTCAGTTTCTAGATTGTGCTCCAGCCATGTTCTTTTGTCCTCTGATTGGCGCAATGCATGCGTATGAATTGGGTCCACTATGAGCCGGCTAGTTTCTTTTCATGTACTAACTGTTTCATGGTTGCATAAAATCTATACTTGTGTGAAAACTGTGAATATCCTTTTGGGCGCGGCTGAAGTGGTTAGCATGTTGATTCTAAAAATCATGAAGCTGTTTTGGCAAGCTTTTGAAATGGTTGCCATTGATCTGTCTTGTGCCTCGGTTTTCCTTTGAACTGAAGAATTTACTTGGTTTTTAATCGAGATTTTCTTCTTTCAGTCTTACTTAAAGGTCATCCAGTGGTTTCATCATACTAAATATTTAGCCAATATACACTGGTTTCCTGTTTCCATGTTTTGTTGTAGCTGATGATCAAACGGACTAGTTGTTAGTAACTTAGAATCCTCATGAGTAAGAAGTCTGTGTTTAAACAGAAAAGTTGGCTGATGGTACCAATTGTGGTAATGCTAAGTTATCAAGTTACTGCCAAAAAGTCATTGCAATGTTGCTGGTGCTGTGAATAATACTTGTCAGAATAATTTGGTTGGTAGGAACGTGCGAAGTAATAATTAGTCAGGCATCCATGGTCTACTCTTTCCTGAAATGGCCTTGCCCTCACATTATCATGCATGCTCTAATCTTGGGAGCAAAAGTAAATATGGTGGGTGGAAACCAGGATCGCTATCATTGATTCATGGGTGCTCTTATTTCATATCTTAGGTATCGTGTGAATCATGGATATGGTGAAGACTTGGTGTTCACGGTTACTTGTTTGCTGATCTGTGCTTATTTGACACACAAAAAAACTCCTTCCAGTTTGTTTATTCCGAGATCATTACGAGTTAAGAGCTGATGCACATTTAAGTCAACAAAATTCGAAGGAGAATTAAGGTTTGACAGTTGCAAAAATCCTTCGTAAAAAAAGCTGGATTTGTAGCTGTTGATTAATTCATCAATGAAAGAAATATATTTATTCACATACACTAGAAAGCTTATGAGCAATGCATTTCTTGTCTTTATCTTTTCCTATTTGCTCTGTGATCACTATCAGTAATACATTTATGCAAAATATAGTGCAGCATAAAAAGGCATATTTCAGTCTTAGCCTGTTAGGAATATGTCGAATTGTTTTTGTGCACCATAAAAAGGCTCCAGAGTCATCAGCAATGGTGTCATGAGTTCTGACGCTCACGCTGCAGAATGAGCTGAGAATAAATTCTATTACCTCGGGTGTACATACTGTAGATTGCATGGCAAGCCAGTTATTTCCAATTCTGCTTGATTAGTAAGTGAGTATGCGGTTGACTGAAAGTCTGTAGTCCAAGGCTGAATTTGCACACGCTGGGCTTGCATTTTTGTTTTTAAAAGTGTGCCTAGTGATTGGTACAGCGAGTGTGATGGCGCTAATCTGGACGGGGTCTATGGGCGATCAATAAGGCTCATGGCCTGCCTCCTCTCCTAGAGCCACAATAAAAAGAGAGTTCTCCCCTGTGGCATTTGTAAAACTTAATGTTGATGCATCTTTTGACCATGATCAGCTTAGGGGCACTGTTGGGGCGGTCCTCGGGAATGATAAAGGTAAATTCATTGCAGGGGCCAGGGGGGAATGGGAAGATAGAATCTCAGATTCGGGTTGTCGCTTGCTCAAAGGGCGGTATGCAATCATCTTGTCATTAATTCTGACAGCATGGAGGTTATCGACACTATGAAGAGCAGAAGATGTTATGTGGGAGCGGCGGCATCGGTTTTTGACGGCTGTTATCATTTGACGTGCGATTTTACTATTTGTAGGTTCGAACATTGTAATAGAAAAGGAAATAAGGTAGCTCACTGACTAGGTTGGCTAGATTTTCATCGACTTTTGATTGGTTTGAGGAACCTAATGAAATTGTAACCCTACGTATTGACGATGTATCTATTATATCTATTGAATAAAGTTTGTTGGGTTTTTGATTCAACAAAAATAAGGGTCATGGCCTACATCAATGGTTCACATTGCACATAGCGAGCGCGTTGATCTACCATCTCCTCTTCGTGGGAGAGTGGACGTCATAATATGTGTTAGTAGGGGTACGTGTCCACGCGGACCCTGCAAAGTTATAAAATTAAACTTTTTGTTGAATCTTCTAGTTATGAATTCAGCTGTGTTTCACTTTGTATTATCCTTGCTACAACTCCGTTTTGAATTCAATTGAAGCCAGTTAGTGTTATGTTAATGAAAAAAAACCTAATGCTAGCTGCATTTGGCTGGATAAGAAGGGCCTGAAGTTTCTCTGAGTTCCTTCTGAATCAAGACTGGTTTCAGATCAACTTTTTTGCCTCAGATAAGATTGGTCAATCCCATCATTGCTGACTCGAAATTAGGATTTGTTTACCCAATCCCTGAAATTGTCGCCTGCCAGGAATATATTGTAAGATTTTGTTTGATGCTTATGCCCAAAAGAACACGCAACCAGAATAAATATGTGATGGGAAATATGAAATAATGACATGCTCCGCAGATCACGCATGGCATGAAAAAAGGAAATTGAAACAAACTTCAATGCTAACAACTTGATATCATGGATAACAGCATCAGCTTCAGAGGCATTCAGCTTGGCCACCAGAGTAGAACAATCCAAAGCTAAGATAATCCTCTGAATAATATCAAGAAGAGTAATAGGTTAAAGCATATCAGGTGCCACAACATCAGCACCCAGCAACACATCAATCTTTCTCCTGTATCTCTAATAAGGGAAAATCTTTGTTACTTCTGTCTTTTGACCATAAGATAAATATTCTGTACTTGTCATGACGTACAGTATATTTTATAAAAAAAAGTACAAACTGTTATAATCCAGAATCCAGACTACAGAGTGGAACCCCAGTGGAAAATACAAATACAACAAGATTTTCTGCAAGGCATGCCATGCCACATCAAAAGAGAACTGCAGTGCGTGTGATTCCGATGGCAGCTGAATCCTTTAGCAAATTGCTCTGACAGCTGAGAAACAGTGCATGGGCCAAACTCAAAAACTATGAGACCCTATCGCCCCTCTATAACTGTAAGGGCCTCCATATCCACAGAGTCCTGACCATGTGCTGCTCTCTTCGCTACCTTATTCCTCTGAGAAAAATACAGTGGCTTATAAGGCGTTGCAAGTGGCGTGCTTCTACTCTTCAAGGTTGATACAACAGTTGACATGAGTGGTCTGGCATCCGGATCATCCTGAACACACAAGAGCCCAACATGAATGCAACATAAAACCTCTTCATTCGAGCAGCTCTCTGAAACTGATGGATCCACCAAATCCATTGCTAGCCCTTCCCTCCATAGACTCCATGCCTGAATAAATCAAATAAAAATATTTAAGTCATGTGGTCAAAGGAATTGCAGACATTGGCAATAATAAATCGTAATCTTACATATATTATAAGGTTGGGGAACTCCTTGATGTTCTGCGTTGAGCTTATCCTTAGACCACTTACAGTTTCCAAGAGCAATACCCCGAAGCTATAGACATCAGACTTCACAGAAAACAGGCCTTCCATTGCATATTCCGGAGACATATAACCGCTGGATAAATCATATCATCAGCAAGACTTGCATGTTTCGAGTTGAGTTTAACTATGTATGACTTTAATGAATAACTGCACGCAAGATAGTAATCCTACTTACTATGTTCCGACAACTCGGTTAGTGTTTGCTTGTTGCTCGTCTCCACCAAAGATTCTTGCCATTCCAAAATCAGATATCTTGGGATTCATGTCTCCATCTAGCAAAATGTTGCTTGTTTTCAGATCCCTATGAAATCATCAGTCTTGAATTTTGATGGAGATAGAGTAGCCCTCTAGCCACTCCTTTTATTATATTGAATCATGTCGGCCAATGAAGCATTGGCTTCTTTTCAGAATCTGCAATAATAGTATGGGATTATGATTTCAGATGTGGCATCAAATGATTTTTGACTGATTAATTTGTGGTCAGAACATACTGAAAAGGAAGGTGTCCAGGCTTTGGTAGATACTCATAAATAAGTAGCTTTTCATCGCCCTGCACACAATAACAGACAAGCCTTACAAGGTTTTTGTGTTGCAGTTTAGCAATCACAACTACTTCATTCCGGAATTCTATTACCCCCTGCCCAGAACCTCTACTCAGCCTTTTAACAGCAACTTACTTGTTGCCATGTAAGAGCCCCTGCATTATAGCAACAGGGAGAAAAATTAAGGTTACAAAATAGTATGGTTCAGTTTTAAATCACAGCAAAAAGTGACAAAATTTCATATTTTGATGCAATTAGGGGCACACTGTAGAGTTTATATTTACCTTGTAAACTTTGCCAAAGCCGCCTTCTCCGAGTAAATTGTACATAGAGAAGTTGTTTGTTGCATCGACTATTTCCTCAAAGCTAATAAATGGAAGTTCGTGAGTTTCCTCTCCGAGTCAATCACTAACGCGCAAATCCCCCATCATGTTTGCCTAAGAGAAATATCATCTTTGTCATCCTAAAAAGGCCACAACATGTGTCCTCCAAACTGCTTCAAGAATTAAATCAATGGACTACCTTTAAACTTGTGGAACCATACAAGGCATGCCAATAGAAGTATCAGCAACACAATTGCGGAAATTGCTGGTATAACTTTTATTACGATGCTCTTTCACCCTTTGCCTGAAAAGGAACGATGCTATGAGGTTTAATATATTGCAAAAATTTACTTTATTAGTGTTATCTAAGTATCACGAGTAACCTAGTTAATTGCATCAGGAATGTTTAAGATGTGCACTTGGGCTCACTACCTGTACCACCATTTTGGCATATTAAATGCGTTGACATATATACATAGTACAAACACGAACAAAATGGCAACATCATGGAGATAGCACATATAGTCGAATAGTTTGAATACTGAAAGCATAGATTTTCGGTTTAGCATGTTACGATTCTGAGAACTAATGCCCTCTAGTGATTTCGCTGCCTGTAGTGGTGGAGCCAAAGTTAAAGCAGCAAGTTGTCATGCTCTGCTTTTTATGTTACATGCAAATTCTTAAACTGAAACATTCATGGACATAAACAAGAGCAATAGAAAGAGGAAGGTACTTGACAAGGCAGTAAGCCGGAGATACAGGTTCTCATTGCCGACGGCGCCACCCTTCTCCACGTCAATCAGCTCCCCGGTCCGCAGCAGGCACCTTGTTGCATCCCCATCAATGTTGCCGGTGCTTAGATTAGCATAAGCATACGCTACACATGAGCAATTTTTGCTGCACTCCACTGCACAATCATCATAGCTTTTATTCCACAGGCGTATGAATTTGTCTGGCACCTTCATTGCTGGCAAGGTCAAGAAACGGTCCTCTCCACCACATTGCAGTTCCTCCTTTCGCCGGCAACCATGAAAAAAACTGCCTCTAACCCACTCTGTTTTGTTACTAGGGACAAACTCATCAAGGCACTTGCATGTGGGAGTTGCCTCTGTGTTGTCGCAGTAGCCGCATGCACCACAATATCCATAGAGATTGCACTGGTAAGCTGGCAACTGTTGAAGGGCGGTCCAATCTGTCAAGCTGGTATTCCATCTCAACAGCATCGTCTTTCCGGAGTAGTCAACCTTGTAAAATATCCTGGAGGAGCCATCTGATAGTCCAAATGTTGAATAGGTCTCATCGTCCGTGCCCTTGTTAATTGTCAAATACATGAGCGAACTAACGGTCTGCAGTTCAATGTTGGAGTATACATAGCCGTTCCACACTGGAGCACGCCGGTATGGCACTGACCCATCCCAGACGAAGTACTGTAGGGGAGTGGCAAGGTCTTTCCCAGCAGAGAACCTGCCTTTTGACGGATCATCAGGGCCCTTCCAAGAGATGATCCTCCATGGTGGGTGTCTTGTGGGTGTCCCGCATAGGCATACCAGCAAGGGCGACGTCGCTTGGGTTTTCGAAGCTCTGTCATAACATGGCACCGTCTGATGATAGGACAGCAAGGTTGCCACTGTTGAGAAGTTTGGCTGAAGAGTTGCTGCCAGTAATTGTGTTTGCCATCCAAAGTATGTGGCGGCCATTGGTTTGAGACAACACAAGGCTCGAGCTGTTGGTCATAGAAACCACCGCGGATGAAGCATCGGTGATCGGATTATCGCGGCTGGCAACCCAGACAACGGTGTGCAATGGGATATCGTTGAACCATATGCCAACATACATATTTTTAGTTGAGTTTGAGGGGGTAAAGAAGCCCAAGGCGAACGAACCTTGATCCGAGGTGAGAGTTTTTCCAGGAGTGAGACCCATGCCAGGGACAAGCACACTGTCAGGTGCGCAGAGAAGCACTGAACTGAAGGGCCAAGGAATCAGGAGCGTGATGATGATCAAGTGTAGAGTAGGAAGGTGCATGCTTACAGCAGGACCAGAGAAGGTGATAAGATTGGGTGGAGAAGATTGAGGAAAATTGACAATGAACTACGAAAACTAAACTTACAATTGAAATAGGTGCACTGCTGTTCCATTTTAGTCACGCAATAGTTAAGAACTTGAGACAGACAGCTAGTGAAGTGTGAACAGAGGGACAGTTTTTCAAATACTGCGTGGTTCCAGTGGTAGAATGGGTCCTAATACTATCACCATCATCGTATCAACTTCAAAGTTGTAAATGCCAGAAAGGTACAACACCTTCATGTCATTTACCACTCTCAAGAAGCTGATAGTGATATACTTGGACCCATTCCACCACTCCAACAATGCGGTACTTGAAAAGCTGTCCTCTGTCGACACTTCACTGCCTATCTTCGTAGACAAATCACATTTGACTTCAACTTGGGGTTTCAAGGTGTTGTACCTTTGATAACCATAAAACCCACATGTGGACTGTCTCAGTCTTGACTCTTGCACGTGTAAGTCATAAGATGCATCTTTATCTTGGCAAAGAAAACCCTGTGGAGAACAAGGCATTAAACGAGCTTTCTCTGCACTCAATAATATTATCCATGGGCATTAATATTGCAATAAGAAGTTGCACCTATACATTGGCTTTGGCCCTGGTAAGTCCCATGGCAGGAGATAATGTCACTGCTGATATTCTTTCATGTGCAGCTGGAAACTTACCGTTGTTGCGGGATATATTGACCTCTGAAACATGAATTTAAATTTATGAAACCAGGTATACCTGCAAGATGGACGACCCATATTTGTTAACCAAGAATTTACATCATCAAACAAAAACTAAAATGAGTGAGTAGCTGCAGTACCATTCAGAGTCAGAGATACACACATTACTTCACCCAAATGCAGTGTGCTATCACTAGGAGCCTCTGCACTAGACCATATAAGGCAGTTGCAAACTGGCCCTAATGCTTTTACGAAGTAAATCAAATGCAGTCGACCAAAAAATGCATTTAATTAACGATGTTTGCCGTACACATGCTGGATCGTGTTAGAAGAAGTTGGCTCAACAGTAACCACAGAAAGGAACACGGTACAGTTTGGTTTCATTACAGAGTATGAGATCTTCCAAGGCACACCTCAAGCAGAAGGTAGTGGCAAATCATAACATTCCTTTGCCATGTGAATGCACTGTAACCAATGTAGAACCTCCACATTAGGGTCCTCCTCTAGAACCACGTCTCTAGCAGCAATCTGAATTGCACCACGGTACATGACAATCCTCCCACGAACCCTCAACAGGGTGCCCAGGCGTACGACCTCCGACATTTTCGATGCCATCTCTCCAGTTGGATCAGAATCTGATGACCTGTTTGCATTCAGGTACTGGTGGTTCAGCCACAGGACACATGGTACACAGCCAGTGCCATCATCGACCAGGAAGCGGAGAAACTTCTCTCTGCGGTCACGTGAAACAACAATCCCGACAACCTCGGCACGGGCAACTGTATGGCCACAGCAAAGAAAGGAAGGCGGGGATGTATGTCGGGGAGTCAGCGTGAGAAGGTCGGCAGCCAGAAGCTTGACGTGCACAAGATGAAGGGAGTCCATGCTGAGTCTGCATACAATCCATGAAGCAATGAAGTTCAGAGAAGAGATCTAACTAGAGCTTCACATTTTTATCATACATGATGAGAAGTTAAGCAAAAAAGCTATATACTCCCTCTGTTTTTTTAGCTCGCATATAAGTTTTGTCTTAAGTCAAATGTAGTAAAGTTTGACTGAGATTGTAGGAAAAAAATATCAATATTCACAATATAAAATCAATATCATTAGATTTATTATTGAATTAACTTTCATGTTGTATATCTCTAGTATTGTAGATGTTGATATTTTGTATTTAAATTTGGTCAAACTTTACGAAGTTTGACTTAAGACAAACCTTATATATGGAGTAAAAAGAAACGGAGGGAGTATATTATTGGCGGAGCCAGGATTCAAGCAAGCCAGGCTAAATGTTCAGCGCTTATAACTAACCAGAAAAGTATCCCATGTCATGGCATAAACAACTATAGCTCAATTGCACAGCTATGTAGAACTCGAAATCAAAGTTTAATGATCCAAAAGAGTAGATAAACATGACCAACATGACAAATAATACTCGTACAAGACAATATTATTCAGACTGAGTTGACCATGAGGTTTCAGCTTCTAATTGGTTGGTTTCAGATTCTGCAGCAAACCATGACGGTGCTCATGTCTCCAATGCGCGGGCCGCCGCATCGTGAGAAGCAGATCAGCATGGGGAGAAAATCACCACGCATTTTTCCAAGGAAACGCACATTGATAAAATCTAACACAAGGGATAAATGGTCGATTTGAATTCATCAAAGTTCACAACAGGGATACATGTAACCCTGCTTGTAGCAGTTACAGAACCAGACGTGTACCGAACTAGCTACAGGATAGGAGACTAAGTGACAAAATAACTGAAGGTGACAAGCTAATGTAACAGCACAATACTGAACCAATGTATATCCTTCAATTTTTTCAGTGGGCACAACAAAATCAAAATGTTTGCGATACACGAATTGAAATGAATAAAATTCACCTTTCCCTTGCTCTGGAGCTCAGGTGAAGCAGCTGATGCCTGCCCGTGGAAGTGGGGAGGCCTGGACAGCCTGAGCCCTGAGGACGACCGGGCGAGGCGATTCACGGGCTCCGCCCAGCGGCCGACACGGCCTTGAGGTCGGGGCCCGGGGGAGTGGGCACTGGATGGTGCGGGATTGCGGCGGACAGTGTCTAGTGGCGGCGCCGGCACGCCGGCGAGGCTAGGCTCCGGCCGGCCGCGCGCCGCACCGTTCGCGGTAGGGTTCAGAGGTACAGGCCGGCGCTGAGCTGGGCGCACTGGGCTGGCTTCCGATTCGGAATTTCGGATGGATCAGCCGAGTGTGTGTATGGGCCAGTTGGATGCTTCAAGGGGCTAGCTGGGCCACAAGGGAAAGCGGCTTCGGTTTAGCCAAGGGATCCGCGGGGGGCAGAGCCCAACCAAAAAAAAAAAAACAATTTGATGCCCAAACTGGTTGGAAGAAGTTTCAAAAAAAAAAATTGGCTGGGAAAAAATCGAAAAAAATAGCAGAGCAATTTCAATTTTTTTTATTTTTTACAATATAAAAATGTATGTGCTCTGACTATCATGCACATTTTTATGGACAAATGAGTTTTGTGTTGCCGTGCGCAAAAGAAAAAGTCAATGCTCTAGAAATGCTATTTTTAAAGCATGCTAGAGCATCGGCTTTTTCCCCGCACAGACCACTATGAATGTTGTTTGTTGATGAGCATGTGCACACTGTTAGACACATGTTACCTGTCAAAAACATTCATATATCGTAAAATAGTTTTGGTATTTTTTTTTTTCAACCAGGTTACGTGAGCCCGGGCTCAACTTTAAATATCCACCCCCAAACTACCTTCAACCAACCTTTCTCGCTCTGGAGTCGCTGTGGATGTTGGTCGTCATGTCTAGCTTAGTACACATGATCTCATATTTGAACATTATTCCTGAATAAAAGTCCCATGTTCCACTAAGAAAATGCATCCCCACTAAATTATTTTTTACTAAAATAAAACACCCTTTTTGGTACACCCTTTCTCTTGTTTCACAGTCTCCTGACGCTATCATCTCTCTCTCTCTCTCGTCCTTCTCCTCATATTGCAAGAGACGGCGAGACCCACTCGTTCTCCCCCATATTCTCGATTTTTTTTTAAGGAATCTGCATGACCTCCTCCTTTTACCAGGATTTATAGGGTTCATCCGGTCCCACCGGCAAAGAGTGCAAAGGATCCACATTGGCCATAGGGGTGAGGTCGCGTTCGTCGAGTGTGATGCCAAAGCCAAGAAGTACCTATTTGCACTATGCGGCCACAATCAGACGGGATTGCATTTCCTTTCATGACTGGTTTGCCAGGCTTGCGGACAAAGGGGGCATCTAGCTCGCACCAGGCCCATGTCTATAGCACTCGCGGTCAATAAACTTGTCACATGAGAACACTTTGGTTGTAAACCAAACTTGGCACACAGGTTCGCTCAAGTCAAAATTCGCTCAAGTCAAAATTCATTGCTAGCCACGCAGACGCCACAACCTCTTGGTGTGGCCGTTGTTGACTCCACGGAGGACAGAGGGGCAGAGCCCTATGGTTGTTTCTCCCCTCGTGTTCGGGAAAATTCATTGTCGATGTCTGCACCGTCAGTTGTGGTGCCTACCGCTGTGGGTGACTCCATCGCCGTGCTTGCGGCTCCGGTGCTGCGGCTCATGCCTGAGCTTCGGGATATATGTTCGAGCCCTGCTTCGCCTCTGTCATTGAAGCGGTTGGAGGTGGACTCATCGGTGACTTTGTGTGAGGGACATGTTTCGCCTCTGTCATGTGAGCAACTGGAGGCGCCGAAGTCCATTGTGTCTATGGTTTCTGTGGTGGAGGATGTCATGTTGGGGGTTCCTCGGGTCGACGATGTCGATGTGGATGGTTTGTTGGTGCCTGCCCCTAGGAGCCCCTTGGTTGACGACGATTACATCAAGAAGTACAATGAATTCTACGACTTTCTTGACAAATGGGTGGCTGATCAGTCTGGATCTGGCAACACAAATGGATGCCTCCTCAAGAAGAAACCCAATAGGGAGAAAGCAAAGAGAAACAAAAGCAAGAAGGGCGGCGTTATCTAGAAGGCGCACGCGATTTCATGATGGAGAGTGCTTCGTTTTTATTGTCGTCAGTGTTCTTGTGTGAAGCTCCATTGTGTTGTACAAGTGTCGAGGGTTGCGTTTGTGGTGCATTGGGAGGGCCACATGTGCGGTCGCGGTGTTTCGTGTTGTGTGAGTAGTACGCCTTTGGGTTGTTTGTAACGGTTTTCGCCCGGTTTTCCGAAAATTAACTGGGCAATTCTTTTCTTCTTAATTAATCGATGAGGCAAATCTTTTGCCTCTGTTTCAAAAAAAAAAAATTCCTTGCACCAGAAACGTGATTTGTCATAGTGGCACCTGAAGTCGCACAAGGGGCAAAGTGGGACATAATTTTGTTTTTTGCTTTTTTAAAATGTGCAGCCATATTTTGTAGAAACGACCTCAAAATCTCTTTGTCTTTGTTTCCCTCGTAAGGCCTTGTACAATGGTAGGTGCTCAGAAAAATAAATCAGACTTGCTTTAAGCATTGATGCTTATTTCTATAGGAGAGACGCTTAGTGAAAAGCCTAGTTTATTTCTTCAAGAACCTCTTCTAAGCACCTTGCATTGTACAAGGCCTAAGAAGCCTCTCGCTCTGCCCATCTCTTCTCTTTGTGGCCGGCCTACCTAGTGACCTTTTCTTTTAGGATTGGCCTACACCTAGTGACTTGATGTAACCAGTTGCAACAATACTGCATTTGCGTGCACGACCCAAATGCTGCAAACCAGATTTACTTTGCACTGACTGGATTTGGAGGCCCTATACGATCGTGACGTAAGTCATATCCAACGGGCAGGATCAGAGGAGGCTTATTTTCTCCGCTCTAGCCGGTTGACACCTAGCGCTGGCCTAGCATATCATCACAATGCAGTCCATAAATTCGTTCGCGACACGTATTAATATAAGCAATAAAAAGTTAAACGTGATTGAGGGTATGAGGGTGACCGGCCGGGCCAAGGCGTGCACGTACGCAGCGCCTGCTGCATGCACACAGATGCATGTGCGAAATGACCAACGACACTACACGACTAGGTAAAAGAAAAAGACACGGACTTACCAATCATGCATGTGAGCAGACGACCGGGTCTTGTAAGATTTAGCTAGCATGCATGAGCTTACTGTGCTCACATGCATAGGCGGCTAGACTCATCGCTGTCATCATATCTTACTTAAATTCGATCTCATCCACCATGCATAACAATGTCAACGGAGTATTATTGTGCATGCATGCATGAGCTTACTATACGTACTCACATGCATAGGCGGCTAGGCTTAGTCCACGAAGATTTTCAAGAACTAAATAATGGCCATTGATGTATGTACATACCCAAAGAGTTGTCGACGAAAAGCCCAACATGTTTCCAATTTTGTGTATAAACTACATAAATGAAAATCTGGCATAAATGAAAATCGTTAGGGATCATGGAATGCTAAGACTAGGATGACACCTAATTAACTAGGAAGATGGAGTGCCCCATCATCGACGATAAGATGGTGGAATAAGGAACCGTCTAAGGACATCTCCAATGGTAACCTGTATAAATAATCCCGCGTTTCTTATCGCAGCAGAGAGAGCAAAGCATCAAGTCATCAACCAGAAATTTAAGCTCGATTGTTAGTTTCTTCTCGTTTGATCCCGCAGCTAGCCATGACGATCGGCGTCTGCTACGGCGTGGTCGCCAACAACCTCCCGCCGGCGAACGACGTGGTGCAGCTCTACAAGTCCAAGGGCCTCACCGGCATGCGCATCTACTTCGCCGACGCCAAGGCCCTCTCCGCGCTCCGCGGCTCCGGCATCGGCCTCATCCTCGACGTCGGCGGCAACGACGTGCTCGCCAGCCTCGCCGCCAGCGCCTCCAACGCGGCGAACTGGGTCCGGGACAACGTGCGGCCCTACTACCCGGCGGTGAACATCAAGTACATCGCCGCCGGCAACGAGGTCCTGGGCGGCGACACGCGGAACATCGTCCCGGCCATGCGGAACCTCAACACGGCCCTCGCCGGCGCCGGCCTCGGCGCCATCAAGGTGTCCACCTCGATCCGGTTCGACGCGGTGACCAACACCTTCCCGCCCTCCAACGGCGTGTTCGCGCAGGCCTACATGACGGACGTGGCCCGGCTGCTGGCGAGCACCGGCGCGCCGCTGCTGACCAACGTGTATCCCTACTTCGCCTACAAGGACAACCCGCGGGACATCCAGCTGAACTACGCGACGTTCCGGCCGGGCACCACGGTGCGTGACCAGAACAACGGGCTGACCTACACGTGCCTGTTTGACGCCATGGTGGACGCCGTGGTGGCGGCGCTGGAGCGGGCCGGGGCGCCCGGGGTGAGGGTGGTGGTGTCGGAGAGCGGGTGGCCGTCGGCGAGCGGGTTCGCGGCGACGGCGGACAACGCGAGGGCGTACAACCAAGGGCTGATCGACCACGTCGGCGGGGGCACGCCAAAGAGGCCCGGCTTGCTGGAGACGTACATCTTCGCCATGTTCAACGAGAACTTCAAGACCGGGGAGCTCATCGAGAAGCACTTCGGGCTGTTCAACCCGGACAAGTCGCCGGCGTATCCCATCCGGTTCCAGTAGTATGGCTGCGTCGTGCATGTATGCTTGCGTACGTACGTACACACGTGCATCGTCAACCTAAATAAGCTGCGTATAGTGCAGGAGTGAAGTGTAACGTGGATACAATACGGGTCTGTCTATGTCATATCTAAGCTGATGTCCACTCTGTTTATGGTTTATTTTTTTCCTTATTGCTGCATTATATATTTATGAGAGTTTAGATGTGACATCTTTAAATAACATCTAGATGTGAATTAGGAAATATATGAACACCGTAGTCGCGGTGCTGGAGCGGGCCGGCGTGCCAGGGGCGAGGTGGTGGTGTCGGAGAGCGGGTGGCAGAAAAATCCAAAACAAACCTTAAAGTATTTTTTTCAAAACGGAAGCAAATGTCTCATCGATTAATTAAGCAGCAAAGAATTGCTCAGTTAATCAACGAAAAACCGAGCGAAAACTGATACAAACCAACCACATATGGACTATTCACGGAGCATGCAACCCCGTAAACACGTGATCAACCCTACAAAAAATACCCAATACATAACAACCACCAACCCTCACACTGCTACATCGCAAAAAAAAACCTCAACAAGAGTAACACGGTGGAAGACCACCTGCACCACCAAACCCGTGAAGACAAAACAAACCAAAAGGACAACTCAAGAGACCTATGACCATCCAGATTGTCAACAAGAGGCGAAAGCTAAATCGAACCCTTAACTTCAAATCCCTGAAGTTGTAGGCAAAAGCTAAATCGAACCCTCAACTTCAAATCCCTAAAAGCAGCACACTCAACTATTTAATCCTGGTCTATTTTAAACCTTTGGGCGTGTTGCCTTTTTTGAGTAACTTTGGGCATGTTGCCAAACAGGGATTGTCGACGTGGCAGGTCGAACCCGGGAGCGCTGTCTGCGGTCAAACTGGGCCGGCCCATCACGTGCAAAGCGTGTGTTTTTTTTGCAACATTTATTTCGAACCGCGCGGCATAAAAGCTGCCCTGAATCGAACTTGCAACCAGGCGCTCGTAAAATGCTCCTGCTAGCCAATTTAACTGATAGCGCTTGGTATCATAAGAGAAGCACATAAATATTTATACACACACACCGTCGAGATCTAAACATTTTTTGTCACTTTTTGGAACATTTTCTTGAAATCCGAATATTCTTAAAAGCAAGAAACATTTTTTCCAAATGTAATTTTTTTGGAATTACGAACAGTTTTTGAAAAACAGTTTCTTTTTGAAAACGTGAACCATTTTTTAAAGCCCTGAATTTTTTTGAAGTGCAAACTCTTTTTGGAAGAGAAGAACAAATTGTTGAAAACATGAACGAAATTTGAAAATAAGAATAAATTCTCCCATTTTGAAGTTTTCTAGTAAGTGTTGGCATTTTAAAATATCATTCAGGTTTCCAAATTTGTTCCCATTTGTTCAAAGTATGTGTATATTTTAAAATTGTTAATGTTTAGAAAAATTGTTCTCACTTTAAAAATTTGTTCAGGTTTCAGAAAAGTGTTAGTGTTTTGAAAATTTTGTTCACGTTTGAAAAATGGTTCATGTATAACAAATATTCAGGGATTCCAAAAATGGTTCACGTTTGAAAATTTGTGTGTGTTAGAAAAAAAATCGTAATTCCAGAAATTATTCACATTTTTGCAGAACATGTTTGGAATTTGAAAATCTGATTTTCGCTGTTAAGAATATTCGGACTTCATAATCGTTGATTATTTTCAAGAAAATAAATATTCCAAAATGTTTTCGAATCACGATGCTAAGCAGAGTGGTTGAATAGTTTCGTGATTCAGTTCCCCTAGCAGCGGCTAGGGTTTTCCTTCCTCTCTGGCGATCCCCTCGTCAGCGAGTCCCTAACCTATCCAAAATCAATCCCCTACCGTCGGGCGCTGCTCTACGCTAGGGTTTTGCCTCTTCACCAATCAACACAATGATCCCGCTGTCGCGATGAGTGCTGCGGCGGACGCGCAGTCTGGAACTAGCGGAGGCGGCGGCGATGCCATGAGATCGGATCTGAACGATTTCATGGAGCAACTAAGCCTGGAGGATGAAGTCTTTGATGATCTGATCATTGATGAGAATGATCCGGTGATCAATGAAAGTGTTAGACGGCTTGCCCTAGCTAGGGTTCATACGGAGAAAACGTTCAGCCATACATCGTTTTACAAGGATATGCGCGCGGCCTGGAACCCAGCGCAACAGGTGAGATTCCGGCCTGCTGGTCCCAAACTATTCTTCGTTCAGGCTTCATGCCTCGGCGACTATGAACGCATGATCGACCAGGGCCCTGGCTGTTCAGAAACTCAGCCGTCTTGATGTGTCCTTATGATGGATTTACTAAAGCAGAAGAGGTACCGATGTTCTTTATGCCGATCTGGCTCCAGATTCATAAGCTCTCCGAAGGTTTATGCAAAGCAAGCATTGTTGAACATCTGCTGAGGAACTCTGGGAAGATCTTGGATATGAGGCTAAATGGTAATGTCCGAGGTGACTATGTCAGAATTAGGGTACGTCATGATGTGCGTCTACCCCTGACTAAATTTGTGAGTATTGTTAGAGGGAAGGAAAGGCAAGTCTTTCTGGTAAAATACGAGAAGCTAGCTCGTTTTTGTAGTGTTTGTGGCATCATTGGTCACGGATAAAAGGAGTGTGGGTCTGGGATCCATGAGGAGAGAAGCAAGAAATTTGGGGCTTGGTTGTATGCGGATGGTCCAAATAAACCAAGGAATGAGGAAGCATATAATCGAGGCAGAGGACACAGACCAGATCAGACTCCCAGGCCAGGGCAAAAGACAGAGAAGGATGGTGTTGATCCAGAAATTGTGGATACAACCACGAGCCCGTCGAAAAACATTCAGCCTGAAGCGAGCCGGATAACTCAGTCGGAAATGTTTGGCCATGGAGGATGTGAATATTGTGGGCAAGAAGGAACCTAACACTCCGGAGGAGATCCTGGCCTTGACCCTTGGGAAAGGGGAGGATGGAGGCGGGGAAAAATCACCATGCAGTAGTAATGGTAGTAAACAGGCTAGATTGGACTCAGAAGGTGATAGATCGGCGGCCTCCCTCGAGGAGGATAGCCGGGCACAATGAGTTCGTTAATCTGGAACTGCGGGGGTGGGGGGGATCGCCGTACAGTTCGTGAGGTGTTGGCCCTCTATAAAGCCAATTCCCCGGGGCTTGTTTTTTTTTCTGAAACTCGACAAGCCTCTAGTAAGATGGAAAAACTCAAGTGGAGATTATGGATGAAGGGTTTTGCAGGTGTCTTGCGATTGCCTAATTGTGGCCTGGCTCTTTACTGGGATGAGAATCTCCAAGGTACAGTCTTGGATTCATGTGCATGGTTTATAGACGTGCGGATTGTGGATGTGGCAAATGATAAAACGTGGAGGGCAACCTATGTTTATGGAGAGCCGCGGGTAGAAAATCGTCATCGTATGTGGAGCTTGCTGTCCAATTTAAGAGCAATATCCTTAGAACCTTGGCTGGTTTGTGGTGATTTTAATGAGGCAATGTGACAGCATGAACACTTCTCTCACACACAACGATCTGAAACTCAAATGCAGCTTTTTCGAGATTGTTTGTTATCTTGCGAATTGATGGACCTGGGTTTCAGTGGTATACCGTTCACATATGATAATGGCCAGCTCGGGGGCGATAACGTAAGGGTGCGCCTGGACAGGGCGTGTGCAGATGAAGCGTGAAGAGAGCTGTTCCCGTTCACGCAAGTGGTTCACTTGGCGTCGTCTTGTTCGGATCACTGTCCTGTGTTGGTGCGGGTGGCACATGTTCAGACGCCAAAAACAAGGGCGGCGCCACGGTACGATATCATGTGGGAGAGAGACCCCACTCTACCGACAATTATTGAGAATCGATGGAGAAAGAGTATGCCGGCTGGGAACCTTGGGGCTGTGAGAGACGCCCTGAGAGGGATGATGGCCGAACTGCGGTCCTGGAGCAAGCAAAATTTTGGGCATGTTTCCACTGAACTTGAGAAACTACGAGGTGAACTTGCGGATCTCCAGCTCAGGGACGCGGATATGACTTTGATACGACAAAAGATGTGTGCTTTGGATGAACTACTTTATCGAGAGGAAATGTTATGGCTCCAGAGGTCGAGGATCACTTGGTTGAAGGAGGGAGAGCGGAACACTGCCTATCTCCATCGTCGAGCAGTTTGGCAGGCACGCCGGAATTTCATCCAACGCCTACGCCGCGATAATGGTATGTGGTGCACCGGGCCGTCTGACATGGAGCGCATGGCGACATCCTACTTCAAGGAGGTTTATACTAAGGACCCGACGTTGTCCCCAGCTGAGGTCTTGGGGGGTATAGTTCCTAAAGTTACTCAAGCAAGGAACGAATCTCTGTGTGCACCCTTTTCAGAGGAGGAAGTATCCAATGCTCTATTCCAAATTGGTCCTATCAAGGCTCCTGGTACCGATGGTCTTCCAGCTAGGTTCTTTCAAAGAAACTGGGCTATGTTGGAGACAGATATCACTGCGGTTGTGTTGGACTTCTTCAAGTCTGGAATAATGCCGGATGGTGTGAATGATACGACTATCGTTCTTATTCCAAAAGTACCTCATCCAAAGGAGATAAATGAATTCAGACCGATAAGCCTCTGCAATGTGTTATACAAGATAGTTTCTAAATGTTTGGTAAATCATCTTCGGCCTCTACTTGGAGATTTAATTTCTGAAAATCAAAGTGCTTTTATTCCTGGATGCCTTATTTCGGATAATTCTATCATTGCCTTTTAATGCATACATCATATACAGTCGCTGAAGCAGAACAGACCGGCGGCGCGTGCGTACAAACTTGATCTCTCAAAGGCTTATTACCGTGTTGATTGGGAGTTTCTGGAGCAAGCTCTTATTAAGTGGGGCTTCTCTATGGAGTGGATTTCTTTGATTATGGCGTGCGTTAAATCAGTGAAATATTCGGTGAAATTCAATCGAAAGATTCTAGAGTCCTTTAACCCCTCTAGGGGTTTGCGGCAAGGTGACACATTGTCCCCCTTTCTGTTCCTATTTGTGGCTGATGCTCTGTCCTCTCTTATTTAAAATTCAGTTAACAATGTGGAGTTGAGTGGGATCGCAATATGCCGTGGTGCACCGTGATCTCTCATTTTCTATTTGCGGATGATACTGATACGTCTCCAACGTATCTATAATTTTTGATTGCTCCATGCTATATTATCTACTGTTTTGGGAAATATTGGGCTTTATTATACTCTTTTATATACCTTTTGGGACTAACCTATTAACCGGAGGCCCAGCCCATATTGCTGTTTTATTGCCTATTTTAGTATTTCGAGGAAAAGGAATATCAAACGGAGTCCAAACGGAATGAAACCTTCGGCAGCGTTATTTTTGGGAAGAATATCATCCTGGAGACTTGGAGTTCAAGTCAGAAGATCCTCGAGGAGCCCAGGAGATAGGGGGCGCCCCCCCCCCTACAGGGCGCGCCCCCTGTCTCATGGGCCCCTCGAGCACCTCCCGACCGATTTCTTTCTCCTATATATGCCTACGTACCCTAAAACCATCGAATATCAAGATATATGGGGAGTTCCGCCGCCGCAAGCCTTTGTAGCCACCAAAAACCTCTCGGGAGTCTGTTCCGGCACCCTGCCGGAGGGGGAACCCATCAGCGGTGGCCATCTTCATCATCCCGGCGCTATCCATGACGAGGAGGGAGTAGTTCACCCTCGGGGCTGAGGGTATGTACCAGTAGCTATGTGTTTGATCTCTCTCTCTCTCTCTCTCTCTCTCTCTCTCTCTCTCTCGTGTTCTCGACTTCACACGATCTTGATGTATCGCGAGCTTTGCTATTATAGTTGGATCTTATGATGTTTCTCCCCCTCTACTCTCTTGTGATGAATTGAGTTTCCCTCTTGAAGTTATCTTATCGGATTGAGTCTTTATTTGAGAACACTTGATGTATGTCTTGTCATGTTTATCTGTGGTGACAATGGGATTTCACATGCCTCTTGATGTATGTTTTGGTGACCAACTTGCGGGTTCCGCCCGTGAACCTATGCATAGGGGTTGGCACACGTTCTTGACTCTCCGGTAGAAACTTTGGGACACTCTTTGAAGTACTTTGTGTCGGTTGGATGAATCTGAGATTGTGTGATGCATATCGTATAATCATGCCCACGGATACTTGAGGTGACAATGGAGTATCTAGGTGACATTAGGGTTTTGGTTGATTTGTGTCTTAAGGTGCTATTCTAGTACGAACTCTTTAATAGATCGATCCGAAAGAATAACTTTGAGGTGGTTTCGTACCCTACCATAATCTGTACGTTTGTTCTCCGCTATTAGTGGCTTTGGAGTGACTCTTTGTTGCATGTTGAGGGCTTGTTATATGATCTATCTATGTTATTATTGTTGAGAGAACTTGCACTAGTGACAGTATGAACCCTAGGCCTTGTTTCCTATCATTGCAATACCGTTTACGCTCACTTTTATCATTAGTTACCTTGCTGTTTTTATATTTTCAGATTACAAATACTTATATCTACCATCCATATTGTACTTGTATCACCATCTCTTCGCCGAAATAGTGCACCTATACAATTTACCGTTTTATTGGGTGTGTTGGGGACACAAGAGACTCTTTCTTATTTGGTTGCAGGGTTGTTTGAGAGAGACCATCTTCATCCTACGCCTCCCACGGACTGATAAACCTTAGGTCATCCACTTGAGGGAAATTTGCTACTGTCCTACAAACCTGTGCACTTGCAGGCCCAACAACGTCTACAAGAAGAAGGTTGTGTAGTAGACATCAAGCTCTTTTCTGGCGCCATTGCCGGGGAGGCTAGGTAAGCGGCACTCACTCACACCCCGTCAACTAAGCTCTTTTCTGGCGCCGTTGCCGGGGAGGTGAGTGCTTGAAGGTATATCTTTAGATTTTGCAATCGAATCTTTTTGTTTCTTGTTTTAGCACTAGTTTAGTTTATAAAAGAAAACTACAAAAAATGGAATTGAGTTTACCTCATACGCTTCATCTTTTTAATATCTATCGTGAGTATGATGGGAAGGAAAATTGTGCCAAAGTGTTAGAAGAAGAATTACATAGAATGCTTAGCATAAAATATGTGAATGATGAGCATGCTTGCAATGTTATTAGTGTGAATTCTTTGAATATCCATGATGCTAATGATATGCAAAGCCACAAGCTTGGGGAAGCTATGTTTGCTGAAGATGATATTTTTTGCCCCCCAAGCTTTGATGAGCAAATTTACTATGATGAAAGCACGCCTCCTGTCTATGATGATTATTGTGATGACACGTATGCTATAAAGAATAATGATAACCATGAGACTTGTCATCTTGATCTTAATTTTCAATCACATGATAGTTATTTTATTGAGTTTGCTCCCACTACTATTGATGAGAAGAATTTTGCTTATGTGGAGAGTAATAAAAATTCTATGCTTGTAGATCATGAAAAGAATGCTTTAGGTGCTGAAGAAGCCCTCCACTACTAGAAAAACCACTACTAATGACGCACCTAATATGGCCATTAATGGCGCATCACTGGTGCGCCATTGATAGCACGCCATTAGTAATTTTTACTAATGGCGCACCACCTGGTGCGCCATTAGTATCTGGTATACTAATGGCGCACCACTGGTGCGCCATTAGTATAGGCTACGGTGCGCCATTAGTATGCCTCCTGGGGGCATGTATACCAGTGCTTTGGATACTAATGGCGCACCACCTTTGGATGCCATTATTAGTAATCAGAGATACTAATGGCGCACTACCCAGTGATGCGCCATTAGTATGCATGTCATACTAATGGCGCATCGTCATGTGATGCGCCATTAGTATGAATATTAGGTTTTTTATTTTTTATTTTCTATTTTTGCACAGGTTACAAAATGTATAATTTGACAAAATATAGACAGCACACATCAACAATAGATTCATCAAATACAATAGAAGATTAGTCTTTGAATACAATTCATCATATTAGTCTCCGAATACAATTCATCATATTAGTCTCCGAATTGAAAAGACCGAACAAAGATAGAACATTATATTACAAGTCTCGAGACCGCGAGTAGCGAGTTTGTCTTCGCATTACAAGTCGATATCGATCATCTAAACTACCATCACATAGAAAAGAGCTGCGGTCATCACGATGAGCATCATCACGATGAAACTCGTCTTCATCCGGTTCCTCCAACGCTCCCTCCCCTCTCCCGCTAGATAGCGGGCGTATCTAGATTCGGCCTCGCCCTAGTGGTGTACCCTTTGTAACTGTTACCGCTGAATCGGTGAACCTGTCTCCGACACTCCTCCCAGTCATCGAGACTCCGGAACCTTACCCTTGTACACGACATACGACGGCATCGCTATGCACTAGCCAAACGAAACGTTAGTACCAATTCACAGACAATACATAAGCAATATATAAGTATGCAACAGAACGATCGGAAGAGAAAAGCAAGACATTAATAGCATCGATTACATCTAAGTTGAACGACTCTCAAAACCAAAGAGACATACTACAAGTTCATTAAAGTTTAATTACAACATGAGCCAATCGATGTTTCAGAACTAGACAACTCGACTCAAGGGACCGGAGCGTGGATGAAGCCGCCGCTCATCGTGGGAGTCATGAAAGAACGGGCGTTGTCATCCTGCATTTGTAGCATTGTGTCGATGTCACCGTTGGACGGTTGATTTCGAGGTAGAACTGCCCCGAGGCGAAGGACATCTTGATGGATGATTTCCGCAAACTCCATTGGATGCGAAAGAATTCTTGTCGGAGGTCCGCGCCCTGGATTGCCGACACGCCGCGCCCAATCTTGGAGTTTACTCGGTAGCGAAGTTGATGATGGTCCCGCACGATCGCCGCATGTGATGGATGGCGAGTAGGCACCCTTCGACCGCCAGCGGCTGCTTGACGCAGCAGAACGTCAGATTGTGGGAGAACACGTGCTTGCCGTATTTACGAATAGGCCTGGTGAAGGTGCCTCCAGATTTGGCGAGCCGGGAGAACATCATCAAGAACCTTCTTGACATTTGTGTAGTCTACGCTCAACCGACGGTCCGGTCGAAATACGTGGCCATGGAATATTTGGGGCTTAGGAGGATGAGCGTGCAACGTGTGTCACCGCAGAAAACACGGAATGTTAAAAGAAAAACGATCGAAATGTAAGAATTCATATGTTACGGGCGGTTGAGGGAGGACTTACTCGGAAAGTAAGGCACGAGGAAGTTATCCTTATCTTGGTTTGCCGAATGACGCCTTCGAGGTAAGAACTCGCGACTTGCGGTCCCCAGCGCTGCCCAAGATCTTGGCACGCATGTAGAAGGGGTCGACTATCACGATGTCCGGGTCTTGTCGCGAATGATCCGCATCTCCATACTCAGCGAAAATAGCCGAACGAAGGTGTAGTGCAGCGGATGAAGGTTCAACATAGCGTGGATGTCATCAAACGCAGGACGATCGACGCCCGATGGAGTTATCCACAAAGCCCTTGCCCTCCGCACCTTGGCCGCAAAACCGGTATGCCACATCCTTCTCCCCGAGACGCCGCTTCTCCAAAGAAAGAACACTGTCATGCAGACTCCGATAGCACCGTTGCAGCATTGAGCATATTTGTCGGTAGCATCGCCCTACCCGCCACATGCACCCTCCTCGAGATATCCTCGGTGAAGGTGGCCCGCCCCGAGCACGGATCGCACTCGGTGCCGGCTGGCTCGCACCCTTCTTAGTCTTTCTTTTGCGTGCCTTCTTCTTCTCCTGTAATGGGACCGAGTTTTGCTCACAGACCGCCTTCTTGAGTGTGTTGGGGCTGATAATATTTCGCACCTCGCCTATCCGAGGCTCGGTGAAGTCGGCAGCTGGAGGCGTCTCTCGAGAGCTGAACGCCGACGGCGCTGTTGTAACTTGGCTTCTCCATGTACGAGCTAGATCGCACACGTATTTTGTTGGGTTTGGTTCTTGAGAAGGAGGCCCCATGAAGTCGCCATCGCATCCATGATCGGCAAAGTACTGATCGACGCTGCCAAATGTATCATAGTCGTCGTCGCCGCTGCTTTGATCCTGTGCCATATGCATGTTTGGATCCATGGCATAGGGATGTCCGCACCGTTACGGGCGGTCTTGCCATGGGGCCGACTTGGCGCCGCACGACTGGCGGTGTTGTCTTTGGGGTGGTGTCCCCGCCCCAAACGAATCTGGCTCTTCGCCAAAGCAGGGCCAGCTCAGCAGCGCCGAGGGTCATCATGTCATCATCGTCGGCCCGACGGGTCGATTCGGAGGTAACAAGTCGTCGCAGCCTGGCAGCACCAACCAGTTGAACCCTAAACAAGTTGGGTGGCATCTTGGTACCGTGGAACAAGGGTTGCCGGTTGAACGATTTTGCCCTTGGCGACATTGACCAACTCGTTGTTCACGAAGTGGAGGAGAGTGCACGAACGTCGGCGGCGCCTGCGAAAACATGTAGGGCGCCGAGGATGCCCATCAAAGGCAAGGAGATGAAGTCCTCGGCGAGAGAGGCTTAATTAGTTACCGTGATGATGGCGCCGAGCTCGGCTAATGTAGAGGCACCGCCAACGGCGGCGTGCAGATTGACGGAGGGGCCGCTTGCTGCAGAGGTGCCGGCGGCGACACCCGGTGCATTAAGCTCCGTGCGGCGCCGGAGACACCAATGCCGCCCGCCGGAGGCACCAATGGCCCCGCCATCGCATTATGCGAGTTGCTGGCCGTGAAGCTAGGAATCGGGCGGCCTCGTTGGCGCCCGCAATCCACGACTCAACCCCGAGATCAAGGTAGGCACAAGGGCGGTGATCGCCGCCCGAGTCGTTGTTCCACTTGCTCTTGGACAATCTCCGAATCCGCGCCACCTGTGCCTTGAGTTCTTGAACCTCTCGCTACCTGGCTTTCCGAGCTGGTCTTTTCTCCTTCCGCACACCAGCGGTATAGTATGACCCCATTTTGTCGACAAGCCTTTGCCGCCACACGACCAGCCGACGCCGGCTTCATCGAGCTTATCCTTGTTCTTCATTACATTCAACCCCTATTTAGAGTGGTGTCCCAAGGGTTGCTCTTAGTCGACCCAGCGCCATCGCTTTCGATCGCTGCGGAAGGAATGTGAACCATTTAGAAATTCGGCTTCATTAATTAGAATGCAACCATATGGAGCTAATTACGCGGGGGTGTATTCCTTACCAGAACAAGCTCATGCTGCCTGGTCTTCGGATCCGTGGTAAGCTCCTTTGTTTTCGGGTCCTTCTTGTACCGGCCCCGACAAAGTTCCTGGTCTGCTTGTCACCGTATGTATCAAGAGGGCGGTAGGCCTTGCTCGGCACGGTCCGCCTCCTCCTTGTCCCATATAGGCTCCGCCACTCAGAACCGCCGGGACCGAGTGTGTGTTCCCCATGTTCAGCTCCCATTTGTTTCCCCACTCACTTGATTGGGAGCTTGCGGTGCTCGAGCAATTGATCTTGAAGTCGTTGTAGTCATCTTCGTGATCGAAGGATTTTTCTCCTTGATCTTCTCATAACTCTCACCTTTCTCGATCATTCTCTTCACATTGCTTTTCCAAGTAGACAGGGCCTTGCTCATCTTCGTGAGGGCAGCATTGTTCACTTTATTCCCTTTGAGGCTTGTGTTTTCAAATTCAGCGGGAACTTGTATCGTTCGTGCAGCTTCGTGAAGAGGAGGTTGCGCAAATTCCTCGGTCAGATGCCTCGTGTTCTCGGTGTTGATCGAGACGGTGCTCCGGACAATGCACCCGAGCTGAAGCGAGTACCCTTGACTATTCGCTCGGGCGCCGTTGGATTCCTGTTGGAGTCCACTTCAAGAACTTCCTCCTTGAGGGTGCGGAGCACGATCGGGCGCCGTCCTTCCGTTGCCTCTTTGGTTGGCTGCCATCGTGCGTGCGCCGCCATCATCGATGGTGGCATCTCGGCGGCACCATCGGTGGTGGCATCAGTGTGGTCATCCTCGGCGGCACCATCCGTGGTCTCAGGATCGGTGGGGAAGGCGGCGGCCTCATACAAGTGAGGTTGTTCCTCCATCTCCTGGGACAGCTCCCAGAATGCCTTGCCGCCCGAACCCCCGGCCTCATCGTTAGGGCCATGTTTCTCTCTAAATAGAAACAAAGTTTGGTCAAAAGTTGGTTATTGTCAAGGAACAAGATCATGGTCTCATCATTTAGGGTTTGTCGACACCGAGGCATCCTAAAATCTAAGCTTTTATCATTGAGGGTTTTTCGACGCCAAGGCACCCTAAAAGCCTAACTTTTCATCATTTCGGTTTTTATCGACACCGAGGCACCCTAAAAGCCATGCATTAGTCACAAGTACGCCGGGCACTTGATCCTACTTAATTAACTACTAAGATACCCGGCCCATGCATTAGTCACAAGTACCCCATATGTCCTATTTTTAGCAAAGTCATGCTAAAATTCACGGAAAATTTCAGCATGACCTTTGCTGAAAATAGGACATATGGAGTACCAATTTGCCGGAACGGAAGTTAATCGACATTCCGCAAACTCAAGGGCCTCTCGGGTACCTGCAAAATCATCACGACACGATGGTCGGAGACAAAACCCAGCAAACTAGCAAAATCATCACAAATTGTTTTCTGTTAAAGATGATCATCATCTTTACAAGTCTTTCTCAATGTGATCACAAGTAATTCAGAGGCATCACAAGTAATTCAGAGCATCACAAGGCATTAGTAGTTCAGTACATGAACAAGTTTTACAAAGCACATCAATTTGTGTGCCTAACTGAATTAACTGAATTTTCAGTAACCGAATAAACTGAATTTTCAAAACTGCAAGAAGCCAATTAAAAAAAATCCTTGCACTCTGTCAAATTAACTATTGTTTTTCACTTTGTGCCAGCACCATTAGATTAGTTGGTAAAGTACATCTTTCATCCTAGTACATTCCCTGCCTGTGCAGGCATTTGCGAGCAGTGACAAAGAGATTGGCTTTTAGGCCCTGACTAATTAACTACATTGCTCATCAGAGACCCTGCTGTTTACTGGGAGGTGGCAGTACTACTGTACTAGTGTGGTACTGGTTTATTATTTGGAACCTTCTGCTTATGAAGCTATCTCTGGTAAAGATTTGCAACTAGTAGTACATTTTTGGTGGGTGCAAAAGTCCAACAGCACTAGAACTGAGCTGATTGATCTATAAATGTGTAGGAGGAGCTAGATCATTTCCTTTACCAAATAAGCAATTGATCTAGCATCCACCTTTACCAAATGCAAGCAACTGATATGATACAGATACAGATAGATGCCGACAATTAGTTATTGTTATCATCTGAGATAATTTAATCAGAGCAGTGGCAGTGGATTTGTGCACAAGCTAGCTAAGACAGTAGCTTCCTTGCAACCCACAAAAGACAAAGGAAAAGAGGGTGAAAAGGGGGAGATGGTTAGCTTTGATGAGCAGGCAGCATTTTCCTAACCCCCTTCTTCTTGTCTCCTCTCACTATCTCTCACACATGTACACATGGCAAACCACAAAGGGTGTGTCAAGAAATTACTAAACTAATAATCCAACCACTAAAGCACTAGATCACTATGTGTATATAATCTTTTTATAACTTTGTATATATGTATGGCTCCAATGGGTGCCACTGCCATGCATCCTCTCCATCATTTAATCATGATTAGCCCATCATTTTGACCAAAGGTTAGTTAATTAATTAACTAGTGTATGCCACAGCAGAGCACAGATCGCCATCTAGCTAGTAGCTTTCTAAGGCCCCTCCTCCCTCTGACTAATGGTTCGGTTAGTAGTTGTACTCAATAATGGGTTCCAATGTTTTTGTTGTCACTGAAAAACATGACACTAGATTAACACTAGTTTGCAAGTCAGAAATGTTGCAATTAATTTTCATATATGCTAAAAGTAAAATTCCTCAAATGAACATCTCAATTCTTACAAATGCCTGCATAATTATTATTTTTAAAAGAGGCAACGCCTGCATAAGGTTCAGTTTTAAAGCATTTGCTCATTGATTCACAGAAAAACAAGGCAACGCGAGCTATCATTTATTCAATTCTAAAACCAAATGGGCCATTTTGGCACCACCAAGGCTCAACTATCATGCGTACTCTTACAAGGATCATCAAGTATATGCACTTTTGGAAAACTTAAAGGTAGAGGTTTTCTTGGGTGTGTTTTAGCCTTTTGAAGTTCACTCGAACAAAGTGAGGATGCTTATTATGCTCCATATAATTTAACCTTCTTGGCAGGTACTTTATTGTGATCGATGACATATGGGATGCAATCACGTGGAGTATTGTTAGATGTGCTCTGGCAGAAAACTGCAATGGCAGCAGAGTAATGACAACTACACGAATCGAGACTGTGGCTACAGCGTGCTGCTCCAATAGCTATGACTATCTTTATAAGACGAAATTACTTAGCAATGGAGAGTGAAGAAAGTTATTTTTCGAAGGGTTTTGTTTGTCAAATAGTCTTTGTAAAACTAATCGGCTGCTCGACGAGCTCTGAAGAAGCAACATTTTCCATCTTGATATACGAAATTTAATTTCTTGAAAATGTCAACTGAACTTACGACCAAGTGCAAGCCTCATAATCATTCAAGAGCTAAAGCAAGATGAAAGAGGCTGGAATCTTCTTACATTGGAACTAGCAGTCTCAGTGGCACGCCAATCGTAGCAGCCGGAGAGGCCGCGGAGGGAGGACGGTGCCCGGCGACAGTGGTGTGGACGGGCGGGTCGAGGTGGGGCAGCGGCGTCCGGGCGGCGGGTCGGGCGGCGTCCGGGGCTGCGGGTCGGGGCAGCGCCCGGGCGGCGGGTCGGGAGGCGTCTGGGGCGCGTCCGGGCGGGCGGTCGGGGGTGGGGTCGAGGCGGCTGGGCGGCGCCCGGGCGGGCGGGGTCAGTGCCGAGGCGGCGGGGCAGCGTCGAGGTGGCGGGGACGGTGGCGTCGAGGGAGGCGGGGCGAGGGAGAGGGAAGGCGAGGAGAGGGCGAGGGAGGGAGAGGGCGAGGGCGAGGGCGAGGGCGAGGGCAGCGGCGGCGGCGGCGGTGGATCGAGAGGGAGAGAACTGGCGAGGGGGATCGGGCGAAGGGGGATCGGGCGAAGGGGATCGGGCCACAATACTAATGGCGCACCTCACCGTGGTGCGCCATTAGCATGTCCATACTAATGGCGCACCTCACCGTGGTGCGCCATTAGTATTTTTTTTATTTCAACTCGAGCCAAAAGGTTATGTACTACCAGAACCTATCCACGTCAAGCCCACTCTACTAGCTCGACTGGTCAGCAGCCAGTTCTCACACCAGGAGGTCCTGGGTTCGACTCCCGGGCTCCACAATTTTTTTTATCATTTAAAAAGCTGTTTGATACTTATTTATGTTTAAATATGTTCAAACTTGTTTAAATAATAACAGTAATATTTTTTTATAAGACAGTAGCATTTAAAAAGCTGTTTGATACTTATTTTTTTTATAAGACGGTGCGCGCGGTGCGGGGGGTCGGCGGCGGCGGTTGAGTAGGGGAATCGAGGGTGCGGTGGGTCGGCGGCGGCGGCCGGTGGACTGGGGGGGTGCTCGGCGCCGAGGGGGACCGGATCTGGCGAGGTGGGATAGCGATCGAGATGGAGGGGGATCGAGGTGGGCTCCACAAAATTTTTTAGCATTTAAAAAGCTGTTTGATACTTATTTGTGTTTAAATATGTTCAAACTTGTTTAAATAATAACAGTAATATTTTTTATAAGACAGTAGCATTTAAAAGCTGTTTGATACTAATTTTTTATAAGACGGTGCTCAAAGTGTGGGGGGGGCGGCGGGTTGAGTAGGGGAATCGAGGGTGCGGGGGGGTCGGCGGCGGCGGTGGACTGGGGTGCTCGGGCGTAGGGGGCCGGATCTGGCGAGGTGGGATAGCGATCGAGATGGAGGGGATCGAGATCGAGTGTCCATGAAATTTAAAAATATTCATGATAGTTCAAAAGTACCCATGAAATACAATCGAGAAATGAAGGCTACGATTTAAATACAATCGATCTTAGCTAGCTATCTGTTCACAATCTTCTTGCCCTTCTTTTTCGCAAATGGAGTTCTTCGTGGAACGGACGCCTTTAGGTAGGGTGGTCCTGCTTCTTCTTGTGGTGTATGCTACTACTTCATCATCGTCGTCATGTTCGATCCTCGGTCGCCGATTTGTCAAGTCTTGCTCATTGGCTACTCCATCCATTCCGATGATCTTCCTTTTGCCTCTCCTCACGACAACACGACCGGGCTTTATGGTCGGTAATGAAGAAGCATTGGTCCACTTGGGAAGCCAGTACCATGGCTCATTTTTCGCGGTGACGCTTATGCCCATGGTCTTGATTTGGCTTCGTATAACCATGGTGGTGAAATACCGGTCTTCTTTTATGACGTTCTTGGCCCATCGACACGGAACATCGACCTTCTCTCCAACAGTAGCTCAGCTCCCAGATCTCCTCGATCCTTCCGTAGTATCTGTCCTTGTCGTTACGGTGTAGGATTCCATCGTTACCCGGAGTTTCGATAACCATCGCTCTTCATGTCCTTGGCCTCGGTGTAGAATGTGTAGTCGTTGATATCGTGACGCCTCATAGGTCATCGAGGTTGTGCTCGGCGCTCGTGACAAAGGCGAATATGAGTTGTTCTTCGCGGAAGAATCCTCATGTAAAGGGTACGAAGCTTATGCTTGAACCAACGCGTGAAACATGAGTTGTGCTCTTTGAGTGTATCTCCGTCCGTCCTCTGCTGGCCTCGGTCATTGTACGCCTTTTAATAAAGGTTTTGTGCTCTACCACCCAAGGATCGACCACGTCTATGTGTTGTAGCGCGACTAGGTTTGCTCTTTCAAAGTCGGCGAGTCGACCCTCAAGTCGACATGCATTTTGCGGCGACCTCACGGTGACCCCATCCAGCGAGCCTGCCGAGGTGCTGCTGACGGGCAGACCAACGGGTTCTCGATGCCTAGATAATTCGTGCGATAGGAGATGCACTCTTCGTCGAAAGCCCCGCTATGCTTCCTTCGGACGTGACATGTTGCTAACGTATCCTTTGATGACACCATTCATCCTTTCGAACGACATCATGCTGTGCAGGAACGCGGCCCGAGTTGGATGATATCCTCCACTATATGGACCAGCAGATGCACCATAACGTCAAGAATGCGGGCGGAAGTACATCTCAAGCTCGCATAGTATCACCACGATCTCTTCTCGTAGCCTTCGAGTTGCCTCACGCCAATCGACTTCGAGAGATGACGTCGAAGAAGTTGCATAGGCCAAATAGCGTTTCACGGACGCGCGCGCGCCCATGATCCCATGGATTGCAACTGGAAGTATCTGCGTCATCAGACGTGATACGGTCGTGAGACTTCATCCCGCTGAACTTCGCTTCACTGGGTCTAGGTATCTCGCTTATCTTCCCGCGAATCAGAAGGAAGTTTTACTCCTAGGAGGCAGGTGAAAACTGCTCGATCTCCTCGACTTAGAGTGAAGCACGGGAGGGTAGTCATTTCCGGTCTTCTTGGCCTTTTTGCCTTTGCGACGACTTTCTGTGCCCTTCTTCGCCTCATCATCATCATCATATATAGCGTGAAGCTCCTGCCTGATGCCCATTGATTTCAAGTCTACCCTTGCTTTCGGCCCATCTTTGGTCCTCTCTGGCATGTTGAGCAGGGTACCAAGAAGACTCTCGCACACGTTCTTCGTGATATGCATGACATCAAGGCTGTGAGGCACACGGTGGATCTTCCAAGACGGCAAGTCCCGTAAAACAGACCTCGCTTTCCATACCTTCAGCAGCTGCTGGCGCCTTCGCTTCTTTCCGGCTCGCGCCTTTTGCTTCTTTCGGCGGTGGGCAGTCTTTCCAATTTTTCAACAGCTTGTGTATTTCCTCGCCGCTCCTCGACAGGCGGCGCTGGGTTCGGTTTCACCATCGAACAGATCCTTGCGTTTCTCCACGGGTCATCGTCGCGAAGCCACCTTCGATGTCCCATGAACACGGTTTTCAAGACCCGGATCTCTATCTAGCTGGCGATACATTGTGTCATCCATGCACCTTACGCATCCAGAAAATCCGTGGACTACCTGCCCGCGACATATCCAGAATCGAGATAGTCGTGCACCGCCGTGAGCAGTGCGGCTCTCATAGGGAAATATTCTTTCTGCGGCGCCCCACGATTGGCTGGCGTTTTCCACAGCGTGTCAAGCTCCTCTTTCAGCAGCCCCAGATACAGATTGATGTCGTTCCTGGTTGTTTCGCCCTTCAATTAGCATACTCATGTGAATGTACTTCCTCTTCATGCACAACCAGGGGGAAGGTTGTACATCCACACAAACACAGGCCAGGTGCTATGTGTGCTTCTCCGCTGCCAAACGGATTGACTCCATCGGTGCTCGCGCCCAGCACGATGTTCCTTGGATCGCTCCCAAATTCGAGTCTTGAAGTTCAACGCTACACCGCTCGCATCCTTAGGGTGACTCAGCATCTTGTCTTTTTATCTATCTCCGGATCATTTGCGCCATCTTCCCGCTTCTTCTCCTCCCTATCCGCGTGCCAACGCAGGAGCTTTGCTACCTTAGGGTCCGCGAAATAGCGCTGCAGACGAGGAGTGATCGGAAAGTACCACACCACTTTTCGAGGAGCTTTTTTCCTCTTCTTGTATCGAGTGACGCCAAGACACCGGACATATGGTAGACTCGCGTGCTCGTCCCGATAAATGATGCAATTGTTCATGCACACATGGTATTTCACGGCGGTAAATCCAGAGGACACACGATTTTCTTCGCCTCCAAACTGGTCGGGCACTTGTTCCCCTTGGGAAGACGTTCGTGCGTAATGACATGTTCTCGCCGGCACGCGCCGGTCATTTTGTGTTTTACCTTCATCTCCGTGGCCATGAGCGTTACTTTCAGCGGTATCCTCGGCCTGCATCCTTCATACAATGGAGTAACGCGTCTAACTCAAGTTGATCCATCTTGGCTTTCTCTCGGGCGGCAGCTCTTGCGTTATCCGTCGCTTGAGAAGCAGCTCTTGAATATGAGGGTCCTGCACCCAGCCCATCGATGGTCCAGCGTCGTCGCTCCGCCGCATCATCATCTTCATGATCATGCCCGCCGCCTGCTCCGCATCTTCCTCATCATCATGTTCTGCATCTTCTACATGATGATGTGTACAGCATCACGATCGTGATCTCCCGGGATACTTCGTCTTCTCGCCCGCCCGAGCCGCGGTGGTTGTCTTGCTGCCCTTCCTCATTTCTTGCCCGCCCGCATGGACGACTTCGTAGTCATCTTCATCACCTTGCCACCGATAGCCATCCATGAAACCACGCAACAGCAGGTGGTCCCGCACCTGTTCGAATCCGGGTCCGCAATAAGGCTCTTCAGCTTGCATCTTCGACACGGACATCTTATCTCCGCCTCGCTCTTTTGAAGCATCTCGCCTTCGCGGACCTCAAAAACCTATTCACGATGCCTTCGGTCATCGTGCGGACTATGGTCTCTGCGGGTAGAGCAAAACGATATTTTAGAACCAAACAAAAATTTGGCATGACTTTCCTAAAATAGGACCAAAAGAATGCTTAATGCCAAAATTCTCGCTTAAACGGAAATGAATCAACATTCCGCAAAATATTGGCAACTATCGATTTCAAATACCGTACACCTCCAAACACAAACACATATGCAACACCACAAACATATGCAACACCACTAACATACATAGATCTAGCTAGGCCGTAAAAAGTGCATGTGCACATTGTTGTAAGGAGAACAACCTAAATATAGCTTCCCCCCTTACTTACCTATTAAAACAAGGTAATTTAACCACTTAGTTTGAATGAATCTATGGTGGAAATGAGGTGAAAAAGAGGAGGCACCCGAGACAAGGAGGAGGTGGAGAGAATGAAGTGGGGAGAAAGTGAGTGTGTGGGTAGGAGAGGCTGTCCCAAATATCTTGTTGCTGCCCACTTACTAATGGCGCACCTCTTGCATGAAAGCGCCATTAGTAGTTACCACTACTAATGGCGCACTTAAGCAGGATGCGCCATTAGTATGTTTGGATAGGCGCACTAGTTCAAAAAAATTCTATACTAATGGCGCACTCCACTGCCTGTGCGCCATTAGTAGTTACAACTACTAATGGCGCACTTTGGCAGGATGCGCCATTAGTATGTTTGGATAGGCGCACTAGTTCAAAAAAAATTCTATACTAATGGCGCACCCACTGCTCGGTGCGCCATTAGTAGTTACAACTACTAATGGCGCACTTGGGCAGGATGCGCCATTAGTATATTTGGACAGGCGCACTAGTTAAAAAAAATTTGATACTAATGGCGCACCCAAAGCATGGTGCGCCATTAGTAGTTTAAACTCTAATGGCGCATCAGATGGTGGTGCGCCATTAGTATATACTAATGGCGCACCATCTTTCTGGTGCGCCATTAGTGTCATTCCCATCTATAGCCCTTTTCCTAGTAGTGCTCCCTCGACACTCTGCTGGATCGTGAGTTCGTGGGACATCACTGAGCTGAACATGTGCAGATCGCGGAGGTGCCGTGCGTTTGGTACTAGGATCGGTCGATCGTGAAGATGTACGACTACATCAACCATGTTGTCATAGCGCTTCCGCTTTCGGTCTACGAGGGTACGCGGACAACAGTCTCCCCTCTCATTGCTATGCATGACCATGATATTGCATGTGTGTAGGAAATTTTTGAAATTACCACATTCCCCAATAGTGGTATCAGAGCAAGGTTTATGCGTAGATGTTATATGCACGAGTAGAACACAAGTGAGTTATGAGCGATAATAGTCATACTACTTACCAGCATGTCATACTTTGATTCGGCGGTATTGTTGGATGAAGCGGCCCGGACCAACATTACTCGAGACTGGTTCTACCGACGTGCTTCTCACACAGGTGGCTGGCGGGTGTCAGTTTCTCCAACTTTAGTTGAATCGAGTGTGGCTACGCCCGGTCCTTGATGAAGGTTAAAACAACACATACTTGACAAAAAATCGTTGTGGTTTTGATGCATAGGTAAGAACGGTTCTTGCTAAGCCCGTAGCAGCCACGTAAAACTTGCAACAACAAAGAAGAGGACGTCTAACTTGTTTTTGCAGGGGATGTTGTGATGTGATATGGTCAAGACATGATGCTAAATTTTATTGTATGAGATGATCATGTTTTGTAACAGAGTTATCGGCAACTGGCAGGAGCCATATGGGGTTGTCGCTTTATTGTATGCAATGCAATCGCCCTGTAATTATTTTTACTTTATCACTAAGCGGTAGCGATAGTTGTAGAAACAATAGTTGGTGAGACGACAATGATGCTATGATGGAGATCAAGGTGTCGCGCTGGTGCCGATGGTGATCATGGCAGTGCTTTGGAGATGGAGATCAAAGGCACAAGATGATGATGGCCATATCATATCACTTATATTAATTGCATGTGATGTTTATCCTTTATGCATCTTATTTTGCTTAGTTCGGTGGTAGCATTATAAGATGATCTCTCACTAAAAATCTAGGTACAGGTGTTCTCCCTGAGTATGCACTGTTGCTACAGTTCTTCGTGCTGAGACACCACGTGATGATCGGGTGTGATAAGCTCTGTGTTCACATACAACGGGTGCAAGCCAATTTTGCACACGCAGAATACTCGGGTTAAACTTGACGAGCCTAGCATACGCAGATATGGCCTCGGAACACTGGAGACCAAAAGGTCCAGCATGAATCATATAGTAGACATGATCAACATAGTGATGTTCACCATTGAAAGCTACTCCATCTCACGTGATGATCGGACATGATTTAGTTGATTTGGATCACGTGATCACTTAGATGATTAGAGGGATATCTATCTAAGTGGGAGTTCTTAAGTAATATGATTAATTGAGCTTTAATTTATCATGAACTTAGTCGTGATAGTATTTTGCAAATTATGTTGTAGATCAATAGCTCGCATTGTTGCTTCCATATGCTTTTATATGTGTTCCTAGAGAAAACTAAGTTGAAAGATGATAGTAGCAATGATGCGGACTGGGTCCGTGATCTAAGGTTTATCCTCATTGTTGCATAGAAGAATTATGTTCTTGATGCACCGCTAGGTGACAGACCTATTGCAGGAACAGATGCAAACGTTATGAACGTTTGGCTAGCTCAATATGATGACTACTTGATAGTTTAGTGCACCATACTTAACGGCTTAGAATTGGGACTTCAAAGACGTTTTGAATGTCATGGACCATATAAGATGTTCCAGGAGTTGAAGTTAATATTTCAAGCAAATACCCGAGTTGAGAGATATGAAGTCTCCAACAAGTTCTATAGCTAAAAGATGGAGGAGAATAGCTCAAGCAGTGAGCATGTGCTCAGATTGTCTGGGTACTACAATCGCTTGAATCAAGTGGGAGTTAATTTTCCAGATAAGATAGTGATTGCCAGATTTCTCTAGTCTCCATCACCAAGTTACTGGAACTTCGTGATGAACTATAGTATGCAAGGTATGACGAAAACGATTCCCAAGCTCTTCGTGATGCTGAAATCGACGAAGGTTGAAATCAAGAAAGAGCATCAAGTGTTGATGATTGACAAGACCACTAGTTTCAAGAAAAAGGGCAAAGGGAAAGAAAGGGAATTTCAAGTAGAATGGCAAGCAAGATTTCACTCCCATGAAAAAGCCCAAAGCTGGACTAAAGCCTGAAAGTGAGTGCTTCTGCTGCAAAGGAAATGGTCACTGGAAGCGGAAATGCCCTGAATATTTGGTGGATAAGAAGGATGGCAAAGTGAACAAGAGTATATTTGATATACAGGTTATTGATATGTACCTTACTAGTGTTTATAGTAGCCCCTGGGTATTTGCTACTTATTCAGTTGCTAAGGTTAGTAATTCGAAACAGGAGTTACAGAATAAACAGAGACTAGTTCAGGATGAAGTGACGATGTATGTTGGAAGTGGTTCCAAGATTGATATGATCATCATCGCACGCTCCCCATACTTTCGGGATTAGTGTTGAACCAAAATAGATGTTATTTTGTGTTTGCGTTGAGCATGAATATGATTAGATCATGTTTATTGCGATACGATTATTTATCTAAGACAGAGAATAGATTGTTATTCTGTTTACATGAATAAAGCCTTCTATGGTCATACACCCAATGTTTATGATTTATTGAATCTTGATCATGGTGATACACATATTCATAATATTGATGCCAAAAGATGCAAAGTTGATAATGATAGTGCAACATATCTGTGGCATTGCTGTTTGGGTCATATCGGTGTAAAGCGCATGAAGAAACTCCATAAAGATGGACTTTTGGAATCACTTGATTATGAATCATTTGATGCTTGCGAACCGTGCCTTATTGGCAAGATGACTAAGACTTTGTTATCCGGAACAATGGAACGAGCTAGTGACTTATTGGAAATAATACATACCGATGTATGCGGTCCTATGAGTGTTGATGCTCGTGCCGGGTATCCTTATTTTCTGACCTTCACAGATGATTTGAGCGGATATGGGTGTATCTACTTAATGTAACACAAGTCTGGAACATTTGAAAAAGTTCAAAGAATTTCAGAGTGAAGTGGAGAATCATCGTAACAAGAAAATAAAGTTTCTACGATTTGATCGTAGAGGGGAATATTTGAGTTACGAGTTTGGCCTTCATTTAAAACAATGTGGAATAGTTTCAAATCTCACGCCACATGGAACACCACAGCGTAATGGTGTGTCCGAACGATGTAACCACACTTTATTGGATATAGTGCGATCTATCATGTGTCTTACCGGGTTACCACTATCATTTTGGGGTTATGCATTAGAGACAGCTGCATTCACTTTAAATAGGGCACCATCAAAATCCGTTGAGACGACGCCTTATGAACTGTGGTTTAGCAAGAAACCAAAGTTGTCGTTTCTTAAAATTTGGGGCTGCGATGCTTATGTGAAAAAGCTTCAACCTAATAAGCTTGAACCCAAATCAGAGAAATGTGTCTTCATAGGATACCCAAAGGAAACTGTTGGGTAAACCTTCTATCACATATCCAAAGGCAAGATCGTTGCTAAGAATGGATCCTTTCTAGAGAAGGAGTTTCTCTCGAAAGAAGTGAGTGGGAGGAAAGTAGAACTTGATGAGGTAATTGTACCTTCTCCCGAATTGGAAAGTAGTTCATCATAGAAATCGGTACCAGTGATTCCTACACCAATTAGTGAGGAAGCTAATGATGATGATCATGAAACTTCAGATCAAGTTACTATAGAACCTCGTAGGTGTTCCAGAGTACAGACCGCACCAGAGTAGTACAGTAATCCTATTCTGGAAGTCATGTTACTAAGACCATGATGAACCTGTGAACTATGAGGAAGCGATGATGAGCCCAGATTCCGCGAAATGGCTTGGGGCCATGAAATCTAAGATGGGATCCATGTATGAGAACAAAGTATAGACTTTGGTGGACTTGCCCGATGATCGGCAAGCCATATTAAATAAATGGATCTTCAAGAGGAAGAAGGACACTTATAGTAGTGTTACTATCTACAAAGCTCGACTTGTCGCAAAAAGGTTTTCGACAAGCTCAAGGTGTTGACTACAATGAGATTTTCTCAACTGTAGTGATGCTTAAATCCGTCTGAATCATGTTAGCAGTTGCCATATTTTATGAAATCTGGCAAATGGATGTCAAAACTGCATTCCTTAAATGGATATTTTTAAAGAAGAGTTGTATATGATGCAACCAGAAGGTTTTGTCAATCTTAAAGGTAGTAACAAAGTGTGCAAGCTCTAGCGATCCATCTATGGACTGGTGCAAGCATCTCGGAGTTGGAATATACGCTTTGATGAGTTGATCAAAGCATATGGTTTTTTACAGACTTTTGGAGAAGCCTGTATTTACAAGAAAGTGAGTGGGAGCTCTGTAGCATTTCTAATATTATATGTGGATGACATACTGTTGATTGGAAATGATATAGAATTTCTGGATAGCATAAAGGGATACTTGAATAAGATTTTTTTAGTGAAAGACCTCGGTGAAGCTGCTTACATATTGGGCATGAAGATCTATAAAGATAGATCAAGACGCTTGATAAGATTTTTCAATGAGTAAATACCTTGACAAGATTTTGAAAGAGTTCAAAATGGATCAGCCAAAGAAAGAGTTCTTGTCTGTATTACAAGGTGTAAAGTTGAGTAAGACTCAAAGCCCGACCATGGCAGAAGATAGAAAGAAAATGAGAGTCATTCCCTATGCCATAGTCATAGGTTCTATTAAGTATGTGCTGTGTACCAGACCTATTGTGTACCTTGCCATGAGTTTGGCAAGGGGGTAAAATAGTGATCTAAGAGTAGATCACTAGACAACGGTCAAAATTATCCTTAGTGAGCACTAAGGAAATGTTTCTCGATGATGGGGGTGATAAAGAGTTCGTCGTAAAGAGTTACATCGATGCAAGCTTTTACACCGATCCAGATTAGTCTAAGTCACAATCTGGATACATATTGAAAGTGGGAGCAATTAGGTAGAGTAGCTCCATGCAGAGCATTGTAGACATAGAATATTTGCAAAATACATACGGCTCTGATTATGACAGATCCGTTGACTAAACTTCTCTCATAAGCAAAACATGATCACACCTTAGTAATCTTTGGGTGTCTATCACATTGCAATGTGAACTATATTATTGACTCTAGTAAACCCTTTGGTTGTTGTTCACATGGCGATGTGAACTATAGGTGCTAATCACATACAGATGTGAACTATTGATGTTAAATCACATGGCGATGTGAACTAGATTATTGACTCTAGTGCAAGTGGGAGACTAAAGGAAATATGCCCTAGAGGCAATAATAAAGTTATTATTTATTTCCTTATATCATGATAAATGTTTATTATTCATGCTAGAATTGTATTAACCGGAAACTTGGATCATGTGTGAATACATAGACAAACAGAGTGTCACTAGTATGCTTCTACTTGACTAGCTCGTTGAATCAAAGATGGTTAAGTTTCCTAGCCATGGACATGACTTGTCATTTGATTAACGGGATCACATCATTAGAGAATGATGTGATTGACTTGACCAATTCCGTTAGCTTAGCATTTGATCTTTTAGTATATTGCTATTGCTTTCTTCATGACTTATACATGTTCCTATGACTATGAGATAATGCAACTCCCGAATACCGGAGGAACACTTTCTGTGCTACCAAACGTCACAACGTAACTAGGTGATCATAAAGGTGCTCTACAGGTGTCTCCGATGGTACTTATTGATTTGGCGTATATCGAGATTAGGATTTGTCACTCCGACTGTCAGAGAGGTATCTCTGGGCCCTCTCGGTAATGCACATCAATATAAGCCTTGCAAGCAATGTGACTAATGAGTTAGTTGCGGGATGATGCATTACGGAACGAGTAAAGAGACTTGCCGGTAACGAGATTGAACTAGGTATGATGATACCGATGATCAAATCTCGGGAAAGTAACATACCGATGACAAAGGGAACAACATATGTTGTTATGTGGTTTGACCGATAAAGATCTTCGCAGAATATGTGGGAGCCAATATGAGCATCCAGATTCCGCTATTGGTTATTGGCCGGAGACATGTCTCGGTCATGTCTACATAGTTCTCGAACCCGTAGGGTCCGCACGCTTAACGTTCGGTGACGATCGGTATTATGAGTTTATGTGTTTTGATGTACCGAAGGTTGTTCGAAGTCCCGGATGAGATCAGGGGCATGCCGAGGAGTCTTGAAATGTTCGAGACGTGAAGATCGATATATTGGAAGGCTATATTTGGACATCGGAAAGGTTCTGAGTGGTTCGGGTATTTTTCAGAGTACCAGAGAGTTACGGGAATTCGTCGGGGAGTATATGGGCCTTATTAGGCTTTAAGGGAAAGAGAGAGGGGATTCCTAGGGCTGGCCGCGCGCTCCCCCAAGGCCTAGTCCGAATTGGACTAGGGGGAGGGGCAGCGCCCCCTCCTTCCTTCTCTTCTGTCTTCCCCTTCCTTCTCTCCTACTCCTACTACTTGGAAGGGGGGGGGGAATCCTACTCCCGGTGGGAGTAGGACTCCCTAGGGCGCGCCATAGTAGAGGGCCGGCCCTCCCCCTCCTCCACTCCTTTATATACGGGGGAGGGGGCACCCCATAGACACACAAGTTGATCATTGATCTCTTAGCCGTGTGTGGTGCTCCCCTCCACCATAATCCACCTCTGTCATATCGTTGCAGCGATTAGGGGAAGCCATGTGCCGGTAGCTTCATCATCACCGTCATCACGCCGTCGTGCTGACAAAACTCTCCTCCGACACTCTGCTAGATCGGAGTTTGTGGGACATCACCGAGCTGAACGTGTGCAGATCACGGAGGTGTCGTACGTTCGGTACTAGGATCGGTCGATCGTGAAGACGTACGACTACATCAACCGCGTTATCATAACGCTTCTGCTTTCGGTCCACGAGGGTACGTGGACAACACTCTCCCCTCTCGTTGCTATGCATCACCATGATCTTGCGTGTGTGTAGGAAATTTTAGTAATTACCACGTTCCCCAACAATAAGGAGATATTTATAAAGGTAGTAGCGCAAGCAATACCAACCTATGTCAAGAGCGTCTTTCACCTCCTGGCCTCTGTGTGCGATGATCTCACACGAATGATGAGACAATATAGGTGGGGTGTGGAGAATGGAAAGAGGAAGATGGCATGGCTAAGTTGGGAAAAAATGGTGTTACACAAGGATATGGGGGGTATGTGATTCAGATATATGCGTGCATTCAACCAAGCGTTGTTGTCTAAGCAAGCTTGGAGATTGTTGGATAGCCCGGACAGCCTTTGTGCCCGCCTACTCCGTGCAAAGTATTACCCTAATGAAAACTTGATGGATACGGTGTTCCCCTCATCCTCATCAGCAGTTTGGAGGGGCTGGAGGAAATATGCCCTAGAGGAAATAATAAAGTTATTATTTATTTCCTTATTTCATGATAAATGTTTATTATTCATGCTAGAATTGTATTAACCGGAAACATAATACATGTGTGAATACATAGACAAACATATAGTCACTAGTATGCCTCTACTTGACTAGCTCATTAATCAAAGATGGTTATGTTTCCTAACCATAGACATGTGTTGTTATTTGATTAATGGGATCACATCATTAGGAGAATGATGTGATTGACATGACCCATTCCGCTAGCCTAGCACTTGATCGCTTAGTACATTGCTATTGCTTTCTTCATGACTTATACATGTTCCTGTAACTATGAGATTATGCAACTCCGTTTACGGAGGAACACTTTGGTGCTACCAAACGTCACAACGTAATCGGGTGATTATAAAGGAGTACTACAGGTGTCTCCAAAGGTACATGTTGGGTTGGCGATTTCGAGATTAGGTTTTGTCACTCCGATTGTCGGAGAGGTATCTCTGGGCCTTCTCGGTAATACACATCACATAAGCCTTGCAAGCATTGCAACTAATAAGTTAGTTGCGAGATGATGTATTATGGAACGAGTAAAGAGACTTGCCGGTAACAAGATTGAACTAGGTATTGGATACCGACGATCGAATCTCGGGCAAGTAACATACCGATGACAAAGGGAACAACGTATGTCGTTATGCGGTTTGACCGATAAAGATCTTCGTAGAATATGTAGGAACCAATATGGGCATCCAGGTTCCGCTATTGGTTATTGACCGAGAATAGTTCTAGGTCATGTCTACATTGTTCTCGAACCCGTAGGGTCCGCACGCTTAAGGTTTCGATGACAATTATATTATGAGTTTATGAGTTTTGATGTATCGAAGGAGTTCGGAGTCCCGGATGAGATCGGGGACATGACGAGGAGTCTCGAAATGGTCGAGACGTAAAGATTCATATATTGGATGATATGTTTAGGCTAAGGGGTCAAGCCCATGAGGCTTTAGGTCGGTGCAAAAGGAGTTTTATGGAGGCTGGGGCCAAACGCCGGAGACCTGGCGTTCGCCTGGGCCGACGCCGAGGCCCATGGCGTCTCAGGCCAGACGCCAAGGATTGTGGCGTTTGGTCCTGGAGTCCCAGTGGGACTCTTGCCTTTCGGGCAAAACCGACTTTGAGGAGGCTTTTGCTCCAAGTTTCGACCCGGGCTCAACATATAAATAGAGGGCAGGGCTAGCACCAAAGACACAACAATTGATCATTGAGATCTCTTAGCCGCAAAGCGGTGCCCCCCTCCACCATAGTCCACCTCGATAATATCGTAGCGGTGATTAGGCGAAGCCCTGCGACGGTAGAACATCAAGATCGTCACCACGCCGTCAGGTCGACGGAACTCATCCCCGACACTTTGCTGGATCGGAGTCCGGGGATCGTCATCGAGCTGAACGTGTGCTGAACTCGGAGGTGCCGTACGTTCGGTACTTGGATCGGTCGGATCGTGAAGACGTACGACTACATCAACCGCGTTGATAAACGCTTCCGCTTACGGTCTACAAGGGTATGTAGACAACACTCTCCCCTCTCGTTGCTATATCATCACCATGATCTTGCGTGTGCGTAGGAAATTTTTTGAAATTACTACGTTCCCCAACAGTTGCATCCGAGCCAGGTTTTATGCGTTGATGTTATATGCACGAGTAGAACACAAGTGAGTTGTGGGCGATACAAGTCATACTGCTTACCAGCATGTCATACTTTGGTTCGGCGATATTGTGAGATGAAGCGCCCGGACCGACATTACGCCAGACGCTTACGCGAGACTGGTTTCACCGCTGCAAGCACTCGTTGCTTAAAGGTGACTGGCGGGTGTCTGCTCTCTCACTTTAGTTGAACCGAGTGTGGCTACGCCCGGTCCTTGCGAAGGTTAAAACAGCACCAACTTGACAAACTATCGCTGTAGTTTTGATGCGAGGTAAGAACGGTTCTTGCTCAGCCCGTAGCAGCCACGTAAAACTTGCAACAACAAAGTAGAGGACGCCTAACTTGTTTTTGCAGGCATGTTGTGATGTGATATGGTCAAGACGTGATGCTATATTTTATTGTATGAGATGATCATGTTTTGTAACCGAAGTTATCGGCAACTGGCAGGAGCCATATGGTTGTCGCTTTATTGTATGAAATGCAAACGCCATGTAATTGCTTTACTTTATCACTAAGCGGTAGCGATAGTCGTAGAAGCAATAGTTGGCGAGACGACAACGATGCTACGATGGAGATCAAGGTGTCGCGCCGGTGACGATGGTGATCACGACGGTGCTTCGGAGATGGAGATCACAAGCACAAGATGATGATGGCCATATCATATCACTTATATTGATTGCATGTGATGTTTATCCTTTATGCATCTTATCTTGCTTTGATTGACGGTAGCATTTTAAGATGATCTCTCACTAAAAATTATCAAGACGTGTTCTCCCTGAGTATGCACCGTTGCCAAAGTTCGTCGTGCCCAGACACCACGTGATGATCGGGTGTGATAAGCTCTACGTCCATCTACAACGGGTGCAAGCCAGTTTTGCACACGCAGAATACTCAAGTTAAACTTGACGAGCCTAGCATATGCAGATATGGCCTCGGAACACGGAGACCGAAAGGTCGAACGTGAATCATATAGTAGATATGATCAACATAGTGATGTTCACCATTGAAACTACTCCATCTCACGTGATGATCGGACATGGTTTAGTTGATTTGGATCACGTGATCACTTAGATGACTAGAGAGATGTCTGTCTAAGTGGGAGTTCTTAAGTAATATGATTAATTGAACTTAAATTTATCATGAACTTAGTCCTGGTAGTATTTTGCAAATTATGTTATAGATCAATAGCTTGCGTTGTTGTTTTCATATGTTTATCTTGATATGTTCCTAGAGAAAATTGTGTTGAAAAATGTTAGTAGCAATGATGCGGATTGGATCCGTGATATGAGGTTTATCCTCATTGCTGCACAGAAGAATTATGTCCTTACTGCACCGCTAGGTGACAGACCTATTGTAGGAGCAGATGCAGACGTTATGAACGTTTGGCTAGCTCAATATGATGACTACTTGATAGTTTAGTGCACCATACTTAACGGCTTAGAATCGGGACTTCAAAGACGTTTTGAACGTCATGGACCATATGAAATGTTCCAGGAATTGAAGTTAATATTTCAAGGAAATACCCGAGTTGAGAGATATGAAGTCTCCAACAAGTTCTATAGCTAAAGGATGGAGGAGAATCGCTCAACTAGTGAGCAAGTGCTCAGATTGTCTGGGTACTACAATCGCTTGAATCAAGTGGGAGTTAATCTTCCAGATAAGATAGTGATTGATAGAATTCTCTAGTCACCATCACCAAGTTAGTAGAACTTCGTGATGAACTATAGTATGCAAAGAATGACGAAAACGATTCCCAAGCTCTTCGTGATGCTGAAATCGACGAAGGTAGAAATCAAGAAAAGAGCATCAAGTGTTGATGATTGACAAGACCACTAGTTTCAAGAAAAGGGCAAAGGGAAAGAAAGGGAACTTCATGTAGAATGACAAGCAAGTTGTCACTCCCGTGAAGAAGACCAAAGCTGGACCAAAGCCTGAAACTGAGTGCTTCTACTGCAAAGGAAATGGTCACTGGAAGTGGAACTACTCCAAATATTTGGTGGATAAGAAGGATGGCAAAGTGAACAAAGGTATATTTGATATACAGATTATTGATGTGTATTTTACTAGTCTTCGTAGCAACCCCTCGGTATTTGATACTGGTTCAGTTGCTAAGAGTAGTAACTCGAAACGGGAGTTGCAGAATAAACAGAAACTAGTTGAAGGGGAAGTGACGATGAGTGTTGGAAGTAGTTCCAAGATTGTTATGAACATCATCGCACACTCCCTATACTTTCGGGATTAGTGTTGAACCTAAATAAATGTTATTTAGCTTTTGCGTTGAGCATGAATATGATTTGATCATGTTTATTGCAATACGGTTATTCATTTAAAGTCAGAGAATAATTGTTGTTCTGTTTACATGAATAAAACCTTCAATGGTCATACACCCAATGAAAATAGTTTGTTGGATCTCGATCGTAGTTATACACATATTCATAATATTGATGCCAAAAGATGCAAAGTTAATAATAATAGTGCAAATTATTTGTGGTAATCGCCGCTTGGGTCATATCGGTGTAAACGCATGAAGAAACTCCATAAAGATGGATTTTGGAATCACTTGGTTATGAATCATTTGATGCTTGTGAACCGTGCTTTTGGGCAAGATGAATAAAACTCCGTTCTCCGGAACAATGGAACGAGCTACTGACTTATTGGAAATAATACATACCGATGTATGCGATCCGATGAGTGTTAAGGCTCGTGGCATGTATCGTTATTTTCTGACCTTCACAGATGATTTGAGCAGATATGGGTATATCTACTTGATGAAACATAAGTCTGAAATAGTTGAAAGGTTCAAAGAATTTCAGAGTGAAGTGGAAAATCATCGTAACAAGAAAAATAAAGTTTCTACGATCTGATCGTGGAGACGAATGTTTGAGTTACGAGTTTGATATTCAATTAAAACAATGTGGAATAGTTTCACAGCTCACGCCACCTGGAACACCACAACGTTATGGTGTGTCCGAACGTCGTAACCGCACTTTATTGGATATGGTGCGATCTATGATGTCTCTTATTGATTTACCATTACCGTATTGGGGTTATGCATTAGAGACAGCTGCATTCACGTTAAAAGGGCACCATCTAAATCCGTTCAGACGACACTATATGAACTGTGGTTTAGCAAGAAACACAAGTTGTCGTTTCTTAAAGTTTGGGGCTACGATGCTTATGTGAAAAAGTTTCATCCTGATAAGCTCGAACCCAAATCGGAGAAGTGCGTCTTCATAGAATATCCAAAGGTAACTATTGGGTACACCTTCTATCACAGATCCGAAGGCAAGTTATTCGTTGCTAAGATGGATCCTTTCTAGAGAAGAAATTTCTCTCGAAAGAAGTGAGTGGGAGGAAAGTAGGGCTTGATAAGGTAATTGTACCTTCTCCCGAATTGGAAAGTAGTTCATCACAGAAATCAGTTCTGTGATTCCTACACCAATCAGTGAGGAAGCTAATGATGATGATCATGAAGCTTCAGATCAAGTTACTACCGAACCTCGTAGGTCTTCCAAAATAAGATCCGCACCAATGTGGTACGATAATCCTATTCTAGAAGTCATGTTACTAGACCATGATGAACCTACGAACTATGAGGAAGCGATGATGAGCCCAGATTCCGTGAAATGGCTTGAGGCCATAAAATCTGAGATAGGATCCATATATAAGAACAAAGTGGGGACTTTGGTTGACCTGCTCGATGATCAGCAAGTCAAGTTAAATAAATGGATCTTCAAGAGGAAGACGGACACTGATAGTAGTGTTACTATCTACAAAGCTCGACTTGTCACAAAAAGGTTTTCGACAAGTTCAAGGTGTTGACTACAATGAGATTTTCTCAACTGTAGCGATGCTTAAGTCTGTCCGAATCATGTTAGCAATTGCCACATTTTATGAAATCTGGCAAATGGATGTCAAAACTACATTCTTTAATGGATTTCTTAAAGAAGAGTTGTATATGATGCGACCAGAAGATTTTGTCAATCCTAAAGGTGCTAACAAAATGTGCAAGCTCCAGTGATCCATCAATGGACTGGTGCAAGCATCTCGGAGTTGGAATATACGCTTTGATGTGTTGATCAAAGCATATGGTTTTATACAGACTTTTGGAAAGGCCTGTATTTACAAGAAAGTGAGTGGGAGCACTACAGCATTTCTGATAAGTATATGTGAATGACATATTGTTGATCGGAAATAATGTAGAATTATTCTGCAAAGCATAAAGGAGTATTTGAAAGGAGTTTTTCAAAGAAGGACCTCGGTGAAGCTGCTTACATATTGAGCATCAAGATCTATTGAGATAGATCAAGACGCTTGATAAGTTTTTCAATAAGTACATACCTTGTCAAGATTTTGAAATAGTTCAAAATGGAATAGTCAAAGAAAGAGTTCTTGCCTGTGTTGCAAAGGTGTGAAATTGAGTAAGACTCAAATCCCGACCACGGCAGAAAATAGAAAAGAGAATGAAAGTCATTCCCTATGCCTCAGTCATAGGTTCTATAAAGTATGCTATGCTATGTACCAGACCTATTGTATACCTTGCTATGAATTTGGAAAGGGAGTACAATAGTGATCTAGGAGTAGATCACTGGACATTGGTCAAGAACATCCTTAGTAAGGACTAAGGAAATATTTCTCGATTATGGAGGTGATAAAAGAGCCTGTCGTAAAGTTACATCGATGCAAGCTTTTTACACCGATCAAGATGACTCTAAGTCTCAATCTGGATACATATTGAAAGTGGGAGCAATTAGCTAGAGTAGCTCCGTGCAGAGCATTGTAGACATAGAATATTTGCAAAATACATACGGCTCTGAATGTGACAGACCCGTTGACTAAGCTTCTCTCACGAGCAAAACATGATCATACCTTAAGTACTCTTTGGGTGTTAATCACATAGCGATGTGAACTAGATTATTGACTCTAGTAAACCCTTTGGGTGTTGGTCACATGACGATGTCAACTATGGGTGTTAATCACATACAGATGTGAATATTAGTGTTGAATCACATGATGATGTGAACTAGATTATTGACTCCAGTGCAAGTGGGAGACTGAAGGAAATATGCCCTAGAGGCAATAATAAAGTTATTATTTATTTCCTTATTTCATTCATGATAAATGTTTATTATTCATGCTAGAATTGTATTAACCGGAAACATAATACATGTGTGAATACATAGACAAACATACAGTCACTAGTATGCCTCTACTTGACTAGCTCATTAATCAAAGATGGTTATGTTTCCTAACCATAGACATGTGTTGTTATTTGATTAATGGGATCACATCATTAGGAGAATGATGTGATTGACATGACCCATTCCGTTAGCCTAGCACTTGATCGCTTAGTACATTGCTATTGCTTTCTTCATGACTTATACATGTTCCTCGTAACTATGAGATTATGCAACTCCCGTTTACCGGAGGAACACTTTGGGTGCTACCAAACGTCACAACGTAACTGGTTGATTATAAAGGAGTACTACAGGTGTCTCCAAAGGTACATGTTGGGTTGGCGTATTTCGAGATTAGGTTTTGTCACTCCGATTGTCGGAGAGGTATCTCTGGCCTTCTCGGTAATACACATCACATAAGCCTTGCAAGCATTGCAACTAATAAGTTAGTTGCGTAGATGATGTATTACGGAACGAGTAAAGAGACTTGCTGGTAACAAGATTGAACTAGGTATTGATACCGACGATCGAATCTCGGGCAAGTAACATACCGATGACAAAGGGAACAACGATGTCGTTATGCGGTTTGACCGATAAAGATCTTCAGAGAATATGTAGGAACCAATATGGGCATCCAGGTTCCGCTATTGGTTATTGACCGAGAATAGTTCTAGGTCATGTCTACATTGTTCTCGAACCCGTAGGGTCCGCACGCTTAAGGTTTCGATGCGATGTTATATTATGAGTTTATGAGTTTTGATGTATCAAGGAGTTCGAGTCCCGGATGAGATCGGGGACATGACGAGGAGTCTCAAATGGTCGAGACGTAAAGATTCATATATTGGATGATATGTTTAGGCTAAGGGTCAAGCCCATGAGGCTTTAGGTCGGTGCAAAAGGAGTTTATGGAGGCCGGGGGCCAAACGCCGAGATCCTGGCGTCTCGCCTCGGGCCGACGCCGAGGCCCATGGCGTCTGGGCCGACACCAAGGATTGTGGCGTTTGGTCCTGGAGTCCGAGTGGGACTCTTGCCTTTCGGGCAAAACCGACTTTGAGGAGGCTTTTGCTCCAAGTTTCACCCCGGCTCAACATATAAATAGAGGGGCAGGGCTAGCACCAAAGACACAACAATTGATCATTGAGATCTCTTAGCCGTGTGCGGTGCCCCCCTCCACCATAGTCCACCTCGATAATATCGTAGCGGTGCTTAGGCGAAGCCCTGCGACGGTAGAACATCAAGATCGTCACCACGCCATCGTGCTGACGGAACTCATCCCCGACACTTTGCTTTGGATCGGAGTCCGGGATCGTCATCGAGCTGAACGTGTCTGAACTCGGAGGTGCCGACGCTCGGTACTTGGATCGGTCGGATCGTGAATACGACGACTACATCAACCGCGTTGATAAACGCTTCCGCTTACGGTCTACAAGGGTATGTAGACAACTCTCTCCCCTCTCGTTGCTATATCATCACCATGATCTTGCATGTGCGTAGGAAATTTTTTGAAATTACTACGTTCCCCAACAGGGGCATCACACATGGTTTGGAGCTGCTTAAAAAGGGGTTGATTTGGAGAGTCGGTGATGGTTCTTTGATAAAAACTTTGAGAGATGCATGGATTCCGAGGGGGCATGACTTCAAACCTATCACCCCGAAGGGTACATGCAGGTACCATTGGATGGCTGATTTCCTTGAGGAATCTGGTGCATGGAATGTTGGGGAACGTAGCAGAAATTCAAAATTTTCCTACGTGTCACCAAGATCTATCTATGGAGAAACCAGCAACGAGGGGAAGGAGAGTGCATCTACATACCCTTGTAGATCGCTAAGCAGAAGCGCTCATGAGAACGGGGTTGAAGGAGTCGATTGTCGTGATCCAAATCACCGGAGATCCTAGTGCCGAACGGACGGCACCTCCGCGTTCAACACACGTACAGCCCGGTGACGTCTCCCAGGCCTTGATCCAGCAAGGAGAGAGGGAGAGGTTGAGGAAGACACCATCCAACAGCAGCACAACGGCGTGGTGATGATGGAGGAGCGTGGCAATCTTGCAGGGCTTCGCCAAGCATCACAAGATATGAGGAGGAGGAAGAAGAGACGCAGGGCTGCACCAACGAGAGATAGAATTGTGTCTTGGGCAGCCCCTTGGCCTCATATATATAGGGGAAGGGGAGGGCTGCGCCCCCATCTAGGGTTTCCACCCCCAAGGGGTGCGGCCAGCCCTAGATGGGGCTTGGGGAGGCGGCCAAGAGGGGAGGGAGAGGGAGGCGCCCACTAGATGGGCCTTAGGGCCCATCTGGACTAGGGTTTGCCCTCCCACTCATCCTGCGCCTTGGGCCCCTTGTGGGGCGCACCAGCCCTCCTAGGGGCTGGTCCCTCCCACACTTGGCCCACGAACCTTCGGGGCAGGTGGCCCCACTTGGTGGACCCAGGACCCTCCGGTGGTCCGTGACATTACCGATATCGCCAAACTTTTCCGGTGACCAAAACAGGACTTCCCATATATAAATCTTTACCTCCGACCATTCCGAACTCCTCGTGATGTCCGGGATCTCATCCGGACTCAAAAACATTCGATAACCACATACAAGCTTCCTTTATAACCCTAGCGCCACCGAACCTTATGTGTAGACCCTACGGGTTCGGAGACATGCGAACATGACCGAGACGTTCTCCGGTCAATAACCAACAGCGGATCTGGATACCCATGTTGGCTCCTACATGTTCCACGATGATCTCATCGGATGAACCACGATGTCAAGGACTCAATCGATCCCGTATACAATTCCCTTTGTCTAGCGGTATTGTACTTGCCCGAGATTCGATCGTCGGTATCCCGATACCTTGTTCAATCTCGTTATCGCAAGTCTCTTTACTCGTTCCGTAACACATCATCCCATGATCAACCCCTTGGTCACATTGTGCACATTATGATGATGTCCTACCGAGTGGGCCCAGAGATACCTCTCCGTCAACCGGAGTGACAAATCCAGCCTTGATTCGTGCCAACCCAAGACACTTTCGGAGATACCGTAGTGCACCTTTATAGTCACCCAGTTACGCCAGGACGTTTGGTACACCCAAAGCATTCCTACGGTATCCGGAGTTGCACAATCTCATGGTCTAAGGAAAAGATACTTGACATTGGAAAAGCTTTAGCATACTAACTACGATCTTTGTGCTAGGCTTAGTATTGGGTCTTGTCCATCACATCATTCTACTAATGATGTGATCCCGTTATCAATGACATCCAATGTCCATGGTTAGGAAACCGTAACCATCTATTGATCAACGAGCTAGTCAATAGAGGCTTACTAGGGACATGCTGTTGTCTATGTATCCACACATGTATCCGAGTTTCCTATCAATACGATTATAGCATGGATAATAAACGATTATCGTGAACAAGGAAATATAATAATAACTAATTTATTATTGCCTCTAGGGCATATTTCCAACAGTCTCCCACTTGCACTAGAGTCAATAATCTAGTTCACATCGTCATGTGATTAACATCGATAGGTCACATCGCCATGTGACCAACACCCAAAGAGTTTACTAGTGTCGTAAACTAGTTCACATCATCATGTGATTTAGGCTCAATGAGTTACGAGGTTTGATCATGTTTTGCTTGTGAGAGAGGTTTTAGTCAACGGTCCGAACCTTTCAGATCCGTGTGTGCTTTGCAAATTTCTAGGTCATATTATAAATGCTGCTTCCACGCCCACTTGGAGCTATTCCAAATGGTTGTTCCACTATACGATCCTGTTTGCTACTTAGAGTCATTCGGATAGGTGTTAAAGCTTGCATCGACGTAACCCTTTACGCCAACTCTTTATCACCTCCATAATCGAGAAACATGTCCTTATTTACTCCAAGGACAATTTTGATCGCTGTCCAATGATCCATTCCTGGATCATTCTTGTACCCCTTGATCGACTCATGGCAAGGCACACTTCCCAAAAGCGGTACACAAGATAGCATACTATAGAGCCTATGTCGAAGCATAGGGGACGACCTTCGTCCTTTCTCTCTTTTCTCGCTGTGGTCGAGCTTTTAACTCTTAACTTCATACCTTACAACTCGTGCAAGAACTCCTTCTTTGATGATCCATCTTGAACACTTTCAAGATTATGTCAAGGTATGTGCTCATTTGAAAGTATTATTAAACATTTTGATCTATCTTATAGATCTTGATGCTTATTGTTCAAGTAGCCTAATCCAGGTTTTCTATTGAAAATCATCTTTCAAATAACCCTATATGCTTTCCAGAATTCTACATCATTTCGATCATCAATATGTCAACAACATATACTCATCGAAATTCTATAGTGCTCCCACTCACTTCTTTGGAAATACAAGTTTCTCATAAACTTTGTATAAACCCAAAATCTTTGATCATCTCATCAAAGCGCACATTCCAACTCCGAGATGCTCACTCCGGTCCTTAGAAGGATCGCTGGAGCCAAGATAACTTTTAGCATCCTTAGGATCGACAAAACTTTCGATTGTATCACATACAACCTTTCCTTACAAAACTGGTAAGGAAACTCGTTTTGACATCCATCTGCCAGATTTCATAAATGCAGCTAATGCTAACATGATTCCGACGGACTTAAGCATCGCTACGTATGAGAAAATCTCATCGTAGTCAACTCCTTGAACTTGTGAAAAACTCTTCGCCACAAGTCGAGCTTCATAGATGGTGACATTACCATCCACGTCCGTCTTCTTCTTAAAGATCCATTTATCTAAATGGCTTGCCGATCATTGGGCAAGTCCACCAAAGTCCATGCTTTGTTCTGATACATGGATCCTATCTCGGATTTCATGGCTTCTAACCATTTGTCGGAATTTGGGCCCACCATCGCTTCTCCATAGCTCGTAGGTTCATTGTTGTCTAGCAACATGACCTTCAAGACATGATTACCGTACCACTCTGAAGTAGTACGCATCCTTGTCACCCTACGAGGTACGGCAGTGACTTGATCCGAAGTTTCATGATCACTATCATAAGCTTCTACTTCAATTGGTGTAGGTGCCACAGGAACAACTTCTTGTGCCCTGCTACACACTAGTTGTAGTACTGGTTCAATAACCATATCAAGTCTCCACCATCCTCCCACTCAACTTTTCGAGACAAACTTTTCCTCGAGAAAGGACCCGATTCTAGAAACAATCCCTATTGCTTTCGGATCTGAATTAGGAGGTATACCCAACTGTTTTGGGTGTCCTATGAAGATGCATTTTATCCGCTTTGGGTTCGAGCTTATCAACCTGAAACTTTTTCACATAAGCGTCGCAGCCCTAAACCTTTACGAAACGACAACTTAGGTTTCTCCAAACGGTGTCGTCTCAACGGAATTACGTGGTACCCTATTAAAGTGAGTGCGGTTGTCTCTAATGCCTAACCCATGAACGATAGTGGTAATTCGATAAGGGACATCATGGTACGCACCATATCCAATAGGGTGCAACTATGATGTTCGGACACACCATCACACTATGGTGTTCCAGGCGGTATTAATTGTGAAACAATTAGCACAATGTCTTAATTGTGTGCCAAAACTCGTAACTCAGATATTCATCTCTATGATCATATCATAGACATTCTATCCTCTTGTCACGATGATCTTCAACTTCACTCTGAAATTACTTGAACCATTCAATAATTCAGACTTGTGCTTCATCAAGTAAATATACTCAACATCTACTCGAATCATCCGTGAAGTCGAACATAACGATATTCATCTGCATGCCTCAAAGACTCATTGGACTGCACACATCAAAATGTGTTACTTCAACAAGTTGCTATCTTGTTCCATCTTATGAAACCGAGGCTTTTCGGTCATCTTGCCCATGTAGTATGATTTGCATATCTCAAGTGATTCAAAATCAAGTGAGCCCAAACGATCCATCCGCATGGAGTTTCATTATCGTATACACCAATAGACATGGTTTGCATGTCTCAAACTTTTCAAAAACCGAGTGAGTCCAAAGATCCATCAACATGGAGCTTCTTCATGCGTTCTATACCAATATGACTCAAATGGCAGTGCCACAAGCAGGTGGTACTATCATTACTATCTTATATCTTTTGGCATGAAAATGTGTATCACTACGATCGAGATTCAATAAACCATTCCTTTAGGTGCAAGACCATTGAAGGTATTATTCAAATAAATAGAGTAACCATTATTCTCCTTAAATGAATAACCATATTGCGATAGACATAATCCAATCATGTCTATGCTCAACGGAATCACCAAATGACAATTATTCAGGTTTAATACTAATCTTGATGGTAGAGGGAGCGTGCGATGTTTGATCAAATCAAACTTGGAAACACTTCCAACACATATCGTCAGCTCACCTTTAGCTAGTCTCCGTTTATTCCGTAGCTCTTTTATTTCGAGTTACTAACACTTAGCAACCGAACTGGTATCTTAATACCCTGGTGCTACTAGGAGTACTAGTAAAGTACACATTAACATTATGTATATCCAATATACTTCTATCGACCTTGTCAGCCTTCTCATCTACCAAGTATCTAGGGTAATTCTGCTCCAGTGGCTGTTCCCCTTATTACAGAAGCACTTAGTCTCGGGTTTGGGTTCAACCTTGGGTTTCTTCACTAGAGCAGCAGCTGATTTGTCGTTTCATGAAGTATCCCTTCTTGCCCTTGCCCTTCTTGAAACTAGTGGTTTCACCAACCATTAACAATTGATGCTCCTTCTTGATTTCTACTTTCACGGTGTCAAACAACGCGAATACCTCAAGGATCATCATCTCTATCCTTGATAAGTTATAGTTCATCACGAAGCTCTAGCAGCTTGGTGGCAATGACTTTGGAGAAACATCACTATCTCATCTGGAAGATCAACTCCCACTCGATTCAAGTGATTGTTGTACTCAGACAATCTGAGCACAAGCTCAACGATTGAGCTTTTCTCCCTTAGTTTGTAGGCTAAGAAAATCGTCGGAGGTCTCATACCTCTTGACGTGAGCACGAGCCTGAAATCCCAATTTCAGCCCTCGAAACATCTCATATGTTCCGCGACGTTTCGAAAACGTCTTTGGTGCCTCAACTCTAAACCGTTTAACTGAACTATCACGTAGTTATCAAAACATGTATGTCCGATGTTCGCAACATCCATAGACCACGTTTGGGGTTCAGCACACTGAGCGGTGCATTAAGGACATAAGCTTTCTATTGTCCGCATAATCGCTACTGTCAACTTTCAACTATATTTTCTCTAGGAACATATCTAAATAGTGGAACTAAAGCGCGAGCTTACGACATAATTTGCAAAAGGTCTTTTGACTATGTTCAAGATAATTAAGTTCATCTTATGAACTCCCACTCAGGTAGACATCCCTCTGGTCATCTAAGTGATTACATGATCCGAGTCAACTAGGCCATGTCCGATCATCACGTGAGACGGACTAGTCATCATCGGTGAACATCTTCATGTTGATCGTATCTACTATACGACTCATGCTCGACCTTTCGGTCTCCGTGTTCGAGGCCATGTCGCACATGCTAGGCTCAAGTTAACCCCAAGTGTTTTTGCTGTGTAAATCTGTCTTACACCCGTTGTATGTGAACGTAAGAATCCATCACACCCGATCATCACGTGGTGCTTAGAAGCGACGAACTGTAGCAACGGTGCACAGTGGGAGAACACTTCTTGAAATTTTGTAAGGGATCATCTTATTTACTACCGTCGTTCTAAGTAAACAAGATGCATAAACATAATAAACATCACATGCAATTATATAGTGACATGATATGGCCAATATCATTTTGCTCCTTTTGATCTCCATCTTCGGGGCTCCATGATCATCATCGTCACCGGCATGACACCATGATCTCCATCATCGTGTCTTCATGAAGTTGTCTCGCCAACTATTACTTCTACTACTATGGCTACCGGTTAGCAATAAAGTAAAGTAATTACATGGCGTTGTTTAATGACACGCAGGTCATACAATAAATTAAGACAACTCCTATGGCTCCTACCGGTTGTCATACTCATCGACATGAAAGTCGTGATTCCTATTACAAGAACATGATCAATCTCATACATCACATATAATTCATCACATTCTTCTTGGCCATATCACATCACATAGCATACCCTGCAAAAACAAGTTAGACGTCCTCTAATTGTTGTTTGCATGTTTTACGTGGCTGCTATGGGTTTCTAGCAAGAACGTTTCTTACCTACGCAAAACAACAACGTGATATGCCAATTGCTATTTACCCTTCATAAGGACCCTTTTCATCGAATCAGTTCCGACTAAAGTGGGAGAGGCGGCACCGCTAGCCACCTTATGCACCAAGTGCATGTCACCGGTGGAACTCGTCTCACGAAGAGTACGTAAGGTCGGTCCGGCCGCTTCATCCCACAATACCGTCGAAACAAGATTGGACTAGTAACGGTAAGCATATTGAACAAAATCAACGCCCACAACTACTTTGTGTTCTACTCGTGCAAAGAATCTACGCAATAGACCTAGCTCATGATGCCCTTGTTGGGGAACGAGCGAAATTCAAAATTTTCCCACGTGTCACCAAGATCTATCTATGGAGAAACCAGCAACGAGGGAAGGAGAGTGCATCTACATACCCTTGTAGATCGCTAAGCAGAAGCGCTCATGAGAACGTGGTTGAAGGAGTCGACTCGCCGTGATCCAAATCACCGGAGATCCTAGTGCCGAACGGACGGCACCTCCGCTGCTCAACACACGACAGCCCGGTGACGCCTCCCGTGCCTTGATCCAGCAAGGAGAGAGGGAGAGGTTGAGGAAGACACCATCCAACAGCAGCACAACGGCGTGGTGATGATGGAGGAGCGTGGCAATCTTGCAGGCTTCGCCAAGCATCACAAGATATGAGGAGGAGGAAGAAGAGACGCAGGCTGCACCAACGAGAGATAGAATTGTGTCTTGGGCAGCCCTTGGCCTCATATATATAGGGAAGGGAGGGCTGCGCCCCATCTAGGGTTTCCACCCCCAAGGGTGCGGCCAGCCCTAGATGGGGCTTGGGGAGGCGGCCAAGAGGGAGGGAGAGGAGGCGCCCACTAGATGGGGCCTTAGGGCCCATCTCGACTAGGGTTTGCCCTCCCACTCATCCTGCGCCTTGGGCCCCTTTGGGGCGCACCAGCCCTCCTAGGGGCTGGTCCCTCCCACACTTGGCCCACGCAACCTTCAGGGCAGGTGGCCCCACTTGGTGGACCCCAGGACCCTCCGGTGGTCCCAGACATTACCGATATCGCCCAAACTTTTCCGGTGAACAAAACAGACTTCCCATATATAAATCTTTACCTCCGGACCATTCCGAACTCCTCGTGATGTCCGGATCTCATCCGGACTCAACAACATTCGATAACCACATACAAGCTTCCTTTATAACCCTAGCGCCACCGAACCTTATGTGTAGACCCTACGGGTTCGGAGACATGCGCATATGACCGAGACGTTCTCCGGTCAATAACCAACAGCGGATCTGGATACCCATGTTGGCTCCTACATGTTCCACGATGATCTCATCGGATGAACCACGATGTCAAGGACTCAATCGATCCCGTATACAATTCCCTTTGTCTAGCGGTATTGTACTTGCCCGAGATTCGATCGTCGGTATCCCGATACCTTGTTCAATCTCGTTATCGGCAAGTCTCTTTACTCGTTCCGTAACACATCATCCCGTGATCAACCCCTTGGTCACATTGTGCACATTATGATGATGTCCTACCGAGTGGGCCCAGAGATACCTCTCCGTCAACCGGAGTGACAAATCCAGCCTTGATTCGTGCCAACCCAATGTACACTTTCGGAGATACCAGTAGTGCACCTTTATAGTCACCCGATTACGTTGTGACGTTTGGTACACCCAAAGCATTCCTACGGTATCCGGAGTTGCACAATCTCATGGTCTAAGGAAAAGATACTTGACATTGGAAAAGCTTTAGCATACGAACTACGATCTTTGTGCTAGGCTTAGTATTGGGTCTTGTCCATCACATCATTCTACTAATGATGTGATCCCGTTATCAATGACATCCAATGTCCATGGTTAGGAAACCGTAACCATCTGTTGATCAACGAGCTAGTCAATAGAGGCTTACTAGGGACATGCTGTTGTCTATGTATCCACACATGTATCTGAGTTTCCTATCAATACAATTATAGCATGGATAATAAACGATTATCGTGAACAAGGAAATATAATAATAACTAATTTATTATTGCCTCTAGGGCATATTTCCAACATGGAATGTGTTGGGAATTAGCACACAAATACACTTATGGTTAACTGAAAACTGCAGCGAAAACAAGTAATCTCAGCACCACATTCTGTACTAATTCAAGGATCATTGCTTAGCACGGAAGGAAACATATGCAGTAGCATATATGGAGGCAGAAAATGTTAATCAGCAGACAAGACACTCCTCAGCCTAGTGTCTTGTGGTAGAGTAAGTTTCGACAAGATCAAGCATCAACAAAGAGACACCAGATTTTTACGTGGAAAACCCTCAACTTGAGGGGAAAAACCACGGGCCGAAGCTACCCAAATCCTCTTCCACTATTATCAAATGTGGGATACAACAAGTTCTTCTCTAGACAACACTAGATGATCTCATACATCAAGATTTCTAATTCTTGGATGAACACAACAGGATTTGGGGCTCAAGAACTAGGGATTGGAACAATCTCACCAAAGATGGTGGAACTGAAGCTTGAAGGAGGCAAGGTAGTGGATCTGGACCATCACAACCTTGGGGAGGAGCTCCCTTTGCTTCTTCCTTCAATATTCCTCTTCCTTCCCTTGCTCTCTTGGTTTTCTCTCTTCTCTCTTGGAGGATGAACTGATTTTCGTCACTCTTGGTGGTGGCTGCCGGAAGGAGGGTAAAGCATCCCCATCCGCACATGTGCAAAGTCCAAAATGACCCTAGGTCATAACCCTAATGGGTAGTGGGCTTATGCACCTCGTTGGGATGCCTAAAAGGCCTCAAATGGTCATCTCCTCATAGCCCACATGAGGAGGATATCCCAACAAATCTCCCCCTCCGACTCATGAGGGGGGCTCCGCCTTGCATGCTACCTTGCAACATTCTTGTAGCTTCTCATTTGGTAATATCTTGGTCATCATATCCGTACCATTGTCGTCGGTATGGATTTTCTCAAGTTTCAGCAACTTGGAACTCACGACATCTCGAATCCAATGGTACCTCACATCAATGTGCTCGGTTCGAGAGTGATAGCTTGAATTCTTGGCAAGATGAATAGCACTCTGACTATCACAAAACAGAACATACTTCTCTTGCTTCATGCCGAGCTCTTGCAAGAAGTTCTTCATCCACAAAACCTCCTTGCCAGCATCAACTGTTGCAATGTACTCAGCTTCTATAGTTGATGTAGAGACACATTTCTGCAATCTTGATTGCCATGACACTGCTCCCCAGATAAGTCATCAGTATCCGGATGTGGACTTCCTACGATCCTTGTCACCTGATAATCAGCATCAGATAGCCCTGCAATACAGGATCACCATTTCCAAAGCATAGACAAGATGTAGAAGTACCCTTGAGATACCTAAGAATCCACTTCACCGCTTCCCAAATGATCTTTACTGGATTTGTCATGAACCGCTAACAACCCCAACCTGCATAGGCAATGTCGGGCCTAGTGCATACCATGGCATACATCAAACGCCCACAGCAGATTGGTAAGGTACTTTCCTCATTTCTTCTTTCTCCTTCTTGCTTGTAGGACATTGTTTTGAATTCAGTTTGTGATGGCCTGCAAGCGGAGAGATAACAGATTTTGCATCTTTCATATTGAACCTTTCAAGTACCTTCTCAATGTATCTTTCCGTGAGAGCCAAAGCAGCTTCTTTGATCTATCACGGAGATCTTCATGCCAAGTATTTGCTTAGCTGGTCCTAAATCCTTCATGGCAACTGATTTACTCAATGCCTTCTTGAGGAGAGCAATCCTCTTTGTGCCATTTCCAACAATCAGCATATCATCAACATACAACAAGAGAATAATGAAGTCACCCTCGGCGTACCTCTTCATAAAGACACAATGGTCAGGTTGTGCTTTATGGTAACCAAGCCAGTCATAAAAGAGTCAAACTTCTTGTACCATCGCCGAGGAGCTTGCTTCAAGCCATACAAGCTCTTCTTAAATTTGCAAACTAAGTGCTCCTTGCCTGCAACCATGAATCCTCCTGGCTGCTCCATGTATATCTCCTCCTCTAGGTCACCATGTAAGAAAGCTGTCTTCACATCAAGTTGTTCAATTTCCAAGTCCATGGTGGAAGCCATGCCAAGCACAACTCGGATCAAGACATCTTGACCAATCGGAGAGAATATCTCACTATAATCAATGCCCTTTTCTCGATGAATCCTTTCACAACCAATCTGGCCTTGTACCTTGGATGTCGTGTTTTCTTCAGTCTTCACTATGTACACCCACTTGTTCTTGAGTGCTTTCTTGCCCTTTGGCAGTTTCACCAACTCAAAGGTATCATTCTCATACTGGAATTCATCTCATCATGCATGGCTTCGACCATTCTTCTTTGTTCTCATCGACATCGCCTCCTCATAGCATGAGGGCTCACTGCATCTGTCATCAACACATATTGATGTGGTGGATATTTAGAAGAAGGAATGTGTCCTCTTTCACTTCTTCTTTTTCTGCTGCACCGGTGGTGAATCGTGGATTTTCGTTGGCATCATCATTACCAACTTCATCATCATCATCACTTGATGGCAGCTCGCCACTTTGACTTGTACCGCCTTGATCAGTTGCATCTCCACTGTCTTGGTGTCATCATCTCCCCATGATTGTCATGCACGAGAGGAGGACGGATTGGATCCATATCAACCTGAGGTGTGCTGGTCATTGTCTTCTCTGGTTTCCCAATATCTTTTATTGTTTCATCTTCAATGAACACCACATCTCTGCTTTTTACAATCTTTCTATTGGCTGGATCCCACAACCTGTAGCCAAACTCTTCACTTGGTTGGCTAAGGTAGATGCACTGCTTTGTCTTGCTATCAAGCTTGGATCTCTCGTCCCTTGGAACATGTACAAATGCCCTGCAACCAAAGACCTTCAAGTGCTTGTATGATACCTCCTTCCCCGACCAAACTCTCTCGAGGAATATCACCGCAAGAGGAACCGAGGGAGATAGGTTAACCACATACATAGCATTCATCAATGCTTCAGCCCAAAAAGAATTAGGTAAATGAGCATGAGAGAGCATAGCTGTGACCCTCTCTGTGAGTGTCCTGCTCATTCTCTCCGCAAGACCATTGAGCTGGGGTGTGTTTGGTGGACTCTTCTCAAGCCCGATGCCAACATTTCTGCAATACCTTTCAAAAGGACCTCTGATTCACCACCATTGTCCGATCTCACGACTTCAATTTCCTGCCGTTTTTCTTTCAACTTTGGCATGGAACTCCTTGAAGGCTTCAAACGCTTGGTATTTGTGTTTCAAGACATACACAAAAACCTTTCTCGAATGGTCATCAATAAAAGTCACAAAGTATAATGCTCCACCATGAGATTTTTCAGTCATGGAGCAAACGTCGCAGTGCACAATATCAAGAACATTATCTGCACGATGTAGAGGGAGTGTACGAAATGCATCCTCGTGTTGTTTGCCAAAGAAAACAATGTGCACATGGTTTCAAGGATATACCTTTCAACTCGTGGAGGTACTCCATGCGAGAAAGAGCGTGCATGCCCTTCTCACTCATATGCCCAAGCCTCTTGTGCCACAATTCAACCAAGTGTCTTTTTCAAAGAACATTCAACACCTCATTGCACAACTTGGTTTTAGTCACATAGAGATTACCTTGCTTACTTCCTCGAGCCACAATCAAAGAGCCTTTGGTGAGCTTCCATTTTCCTTCACCAAAATAACTAGGATGTTTGATATCATCAAGCTTGCCCATCGATAACAAATTCAGCCTTATGTCGGGAACATGCCTCACATCATCGAGCAACAATCTGCAACCTGTGTTTGTTTCAATGCATATAGAACCCTTGCCAACAATTGTCGACGAACCACTATTTCCCATCCTCACTTGGCCAAGAACACCACTAGTGTAAGATGTGAAATACTCCTTGTGTGATGTGATGTGGAAGGACGACCTGAATCCACAACCCAACTCATGGCATCATCACGAACAACACTATAGCAATCTTCATCTTCAATGACTAGATAGTCCTCATCTGTTGCGGTCATGGCTGAACTGCTCTCAGCCTTTTGCTCGGTTTTCTTTGTGAGTTTCCCCTCTACAAGCTCTCTTTTGTACTTCGTGCACTCGCTCTTTATGTGTCCCGGATTGCCACAATGAAAGCAAGTAATATCTTTTCTCTGTTTTGACTTTGATCTCCCCCTGGATTTGATTTTGCCTTGCTGAAATCTTGTATTTCTGCGTCCACGGTTCTCATTCTTCCCATGTGTTTCAGCCACATACGCATCAGAAGAAGAGGCATCACCCTTTTCCTTCTTTCTGGCTTCTTCATTCAGCATACTGTTCTTCACCATCTCCAAAGTCAGCTTCCCATCCGGAGCTGAATTGCTAAGTGACACAACAAGCGTGTTTCAACTATCAGGCATGGAACTCAACAGCAACAATGCTTGCACCTCATCCTCAAAGTTGATCTTCATGGCTGAAAGTTGATTTATATGGCATTGAAAGACATTCAAGTGCTCAATCACACTTGTGCCATCTCGGTACTCAAGCTTTGCAAGTCTTTTGATCACCGAGGCCTTGTTCACTGATGTCTTCCTCTCATACATGGACTCCAACTTCTACCACATCTCATAAGCATTTGTGTCATTTGCAACATGGTGGAAAATATTGTGGTTGATGTAACCGAATCATACCTACTGCCTTTCTGTGCAACACTCTCCATTCTTCTTCCGTGACACCTGTGGGTATCTTGTCTTTCACAATTGGCTCATACAAATCCTTGCAATAAAGGATGTCTTCCATCATGGGCTTCCATAATGAGTAATTGGAAGAATCAAGTTTTATCATGCCACTTGTAGTAGCGCTTTCTTCCAAAACCATTGTGAGCAGCACCTCCAGCAACAATCAAGCAACTGGGATTTGCAACCTTCTAAGCAACCAAGGCTCTGATACCACTCTGTTGGGAATTAGCACACAAATACACTTATGGTTAACTGAAAACTGTAGCGGAAACAAGTAATCTCAGCACCACATTCTGTACTAATTCAAGGATCGTTGCTTAGCACGGAAGGAAACATATGCAGTAGCATATATGGAGGCAGAAAATGTTACTCAGCAGACAAGACACTCCTCATCCTAGTGTCTTGTGGTAGGAGTAAGTTTCTGACAGCATCAAGCATCAACAAAGAGACACCAGATTTTTACGTGGAAAACCCCTCAACTTGAGGGGAAAAACCACGGGCCGAAGCCACCCAAATCCTCTTCCACTATTATCAAATGTGGGATACAACAAGTTCTTCTCTAGACAGCACTAGAGGATCTCATACATTAAGATTTCTGATTCTTGGATGAACACAACAGGATTTGGGGCTCAAGAACTAGGGATTGGAACAATCTCACCAAAGATGGTGGAACTGAAGCTTGAAGGAGGCAAGGTAGTGGATCTGGACCATCACAACCTTGGGGAGGAGCTCCCTTTGCTTCTTCCTTCAATCTTCCTCTTCTTCCCTTGCTCTCTTGGTTTTCTCTCTTCTCTCTTGGAGGATGAACTGATTTTCCTCACTCTTGGTGGTGGCTGCTGGAAGGAGGGTAAAGCATCCCCATTCACACATGTGTAAAGTCCAAAATGACCCTAGGTCATAACCCTAATGGGTAGTGGGCTTATGCACCTTTTTGGGCTGCCTAAAAGGCCTCAAATGGTCATCTCCTCACAGCCCACATGAGGAGGATATCCCAACAGAATGTTCAAAGACTCCGCCAATATTTCTGGGACATGGATGTCCGAGAGATCCTGAAAATGACGTCACCTAGGAGGGGACAAGACTTCCTTGCTTGGTTCTCGGAGAAAAGTGGAAGATTTTCAGTGAGAAGCGCGTACCGGCTTGCGACAGTCCATGTGCATACGGGGTTGGGTGCGTCATGTGTTGCACCGGAGGGCCAGCGTCCAATCTAGTGTCGAGTCTGGGAGGCCAGGGTTCCACCAAAGATGCAGATTCTTGCTTGGAAAGCGGTGTCCGGTGCTTTGGCGACAAACAGGTGCAAGAAATATCGACATATCTCAACGCGAGATACTTGCCTGCTTTGTGGTACGGAGAAAGAAACAAGCTTCCATGCCCTTGTGTCTTGCGTGCATGCTCGTCAGGTTTGGACTAAGATGCGCCAAGTATGGGATCTTCCTGCTCAAGAACTTTTGCAGGACTCGGGCAATGAATGGTTGCTAAATATTCTGCTTAACTGTCATGATCACAAGCGCGTGACTGCACTATTCTGCTAATCTGGAGGATTTGGTCCCTGTGATCAGACTTGGCCCATGGCAAGTCTGTTCCGTCCACTGAGGTGACAGCGGAGTACCTACAGAGCTACATGTCTTCGTTGCATTTGTCAAGGAAGTATACTACTGAAGAACTTTTGAAAGGCAAGATGCAGTTGAGGGAGGAGGCCCCGGTGTTACAGCGACCTGCAGTTCATAGGCAACCGTGGCTGAGACCACCAGTGGGGTCGGTCGCCCTTTCAGTTGACGGCGCTTACTCTCACTCAAATGGTTCGGCTGCGGCGGGGATGGTACTACGACGACCTGATGTCAGTGTTATTTTTGCAGCGTACAGATGTATTTTCAACTGCAATGACGCTCTTGAGGCTGAGATACATGCCTTAATGCAAGGTATGGCTTTGGCCATTCAACACTCGGAACTCCTCGGAAGCTCTCCAGGCGTTGAAGGGAGACAATCTTTCACATTTTGCATATGGACATCTAGTTGCTGAAATCAAACTTCTCATGGGTGTTAGGGAGTTTACTCCTTCGAAAATTAAACGTGATCAGAATAGGGTAGCAGATCGCTTGGCGTTGTATAGTCGTACGGAGAGTACTACTGCTGTATAGCTAGGTAGGAGTCCACCGTGTGTGGAGGAACTTGTGCCTCTCGATTGTAACTCTATAATGTTGAAATAAACTTTGTTTCACCCCCGCAAAAAAAGAATAGTTTTGTGATTCACTTTTTATCAGCAGTAGTCATCAGTTCCGGTTGCTACAGGACAAGTTTTGTAGCGTCAGATCTCAAGTTCGATTCCCACTGAGACTTGTCTGTTTTGTTTTTTTAGAGTGTTTTGGTATTTTTATAAGCCAAAGGAAAACCACGCTACACGCTTGATGGGTCGGCCCAGTCACCAACGACCCCGGCTTCACCTGCTGCCGCATCCACAATCCCATCGAAAACACATCCAAGGTTTAAAATAGACTGGGATTAGAAAGTTCATGGTTTAATTTAGCTTTCTTCTATAATTTGAAGGTTTGTTTTAGACTTTTTTCAGCGGGTGGCCATCAGCCCGCGGGTTCACGGCCACGGCGGACAACGTGAGGGCCTACAACCAGGGGCTGATCGACCATGCACGTCGGTGGGGGCACGCCCAAGACCAAGAGGCCCGGCTTGCTGGAGACGTACATCACTACATCTTCGGCATGTTCAACGAGAACTTCAAGAGAGGGGAGCTGGTGGAGAAGCACTTCGGGCGTTGCCGGCGTACCCCATCCGGTTCTAGCTACTACGTATAGTAGTACGTCGAGCTTAGTTAACTGCGGCCGTGTTTGGTTTATAAGTTCTAGGACTTTTTCTAGTCCCAACGAAAAAGTCTCTTGTACCTAAAAAGTATCTTCATGTTTGTTTTCAGAAACTAAAATCCCTAGTCCATTCCTAGAGGTTATTAAATGACCATGTTACCCATAGTATATAGAAAAATAACAACCAAACAACACCATAGGGTGGCGGGGCAATGAATACAGAGAGGGGCATTGTTGAAAAAGTTCAAAAAGTCTCAAAAAAGACTCTTCTTGAGAGTCTTCTTTATTTAGTCCCAAAAAGCAATTTTTAGTTCCTAGTAGTCCCTCATGTTTGGTTAAAAAGTCTTTAAGAGGAAAATTTTCTATTCCTACACCAAAAAGTCCCTGAAAACAAATACCCCCCGCATCGATCGTCCGTCCATGTGTATGAATACGAGGTAATTAAGCTGATTATTGCATTCTTCGAAAACCAGTTTGACCGAAGAGCTGATTCTTTTTTTTTTTGGAGAGGCGAAGAGCTGACTGTTTGACCGAAGGCGGCTGCATGCATGCTTGGATTGGTTCGCTTACGGACGCAAATAATAAGAAGACCGACACGCACGCTGTACGAACCGCTCGCTCGCGTTCCTTTCGCCTCCTCATCCTTTTTTTTCATATACAATGATTGATAAAGCAGTTTTATCTTAAGGCTAGTCATAGTGGGGAGTATCATATAGTGGTATCATGCATATGATACTAGTGTATGATACTACCTTCATAGTGCATAGTATCATAAAGTAGTATAGTAATAGATGATCATATTTATTGTCATGCATAATACAAAGTAGCATAGCATTTAACATGAACCCTCTCTTTCTTCTTTAATTGTGTGCCACATAAGCATGTTTGCTAGTCACAAGTGCATGTTACCGGTTATGTTACCCCCACTATGGTCAGCCTAAGCCTTGTATATAATTTAGAGATGACAAACAAAATTGTTTATAGTGAGTCATCTCTTAGCCTTATCTTCAATAACTAGCTATTGTTAAAAACATGGTGAGACATATCTCTATCTCTACTCTCTACCTAATATTAAAGGGGCGATTGTTTCTCCACTATCCATTTCGTACGTCGTCTGTTTATGAAGTGTTTCCGTTTTTGTTTAAAAAGAAAAGAAAACTGCGTTAATGAGGCCTCGAACCATGGTGGACTGGAATTGAGCCTAAGAGGGTAACGAACTCAACTGACCAACAACTTTGCTTAAACAAAGGAAACTGCTGCTATATTATAGGAGAAGCGGATTTTCAATAAATAAATAAATTAAAAGGAAGACCGGACCGCTGTTCACTTTAAATGCAAAATACTAATCTCCGCACAATGGCTGCCCATGCACGCAAAAAAAGGCTGCCCCATGTGTAACGGATGCCCCGTGGACCTAAAATAAAAGGCTGCCCCATGTGTAACGGATGCCCCGTGGACCTAAAATAAAAGGGCTGCCCCATGTGTGTGGCTGATTTAGTTGGGCCATGCATTACTGTTTTGTTCTGAACTTCTGATGATTTTTTTAGGGGTAATGACTTCTGATGATATAAGGGAAGTAACATAGATGCATATTTTCATCATACTTGCATCCTTTATAACAATGATTTTATTATGATAAATTTATATTAGTTGATGGGAACCCTTGCTTCTGTTTTGAAAGTCAGAAAGCTTGAGGAGCTCGGCATTTGACCCTTAAGGCATCGGAATGTAGAGATGTGAGGAAACACTATAGGTGGACAATGCGACACGAAGGAGGAATGCATTTTTGATTGATCTATTGTCTCCCTCGGGTCTGGTCGAACATACCGACATGCCGCATCATTTTTTTCAAGTTGAGAGATGATGGATAACTAACATTTGTGTTAATATTTTTTGCGTGCATTCGTCCATAAATATATATATATATATATATATATATATATATATATATATATATATATATATATATATATATATATATATATATATATATATATATATATATATGAGCTCGGGTTTAAACTCCTTCCCATTTACCCGTCAAAAAAAAAACCTCCTTCCCATTTAGCTAGAGAACTCACATGTTGGATGACTTGTTTATTCCCACATGTTGGATGACTCATGTGAATGTTACGAATGTCCATGTTACCATTATTATTACTAATCGCCTTGCCATTACTAATGCGGGCATACATTCAGGCAATCATCCTGCTTCTTCCAGCAGTGTCTACCAGGAAACATTGTTGCACAACACCAACAGGTGTCGCCATCACATTTATTCCTCATGCAAAATATTATCGGAGGACCAGTGTACCGGTCGGTACCTTTGTTCTCTTCTAGCTCTCGGCCACCTGTTCTCCCAATCAATAACAAAACACATACATAGGAATATTAGAAAATAATCTGGTTGAACAATCTGCATATCTGCAGGTTTTGTTGCAAAGAGATAGGTGTATCTAATATGATACAAATTGTTTTTGCTGTAAAGAGATGGCTATACTTACAGTGCACAGAGAACGCATGGCATCCAAGCAGCGCAAAGAATAGAACCGTTGCCAACTTCATATTCATATTGGCCGCCGAACCTGGTGGGAGTTCTGATTGACGATCTCGTCTAGCCTAGGTTCACCAGCACACGTGATACGATGGACTCAAGGCCTTGTGCATTTATAGGTCGCGAAGGTCGATATGAAAAGAACGACCGAATCCATTCCTTACAAAATTAGCATGGCTAAGATAGAGATGAATTGATGCGAGTCGGGGCGGGCCTGCTGGGTGGCCGCAGTGGGCTGTTCTCCGGTGGTTCCGGCGAGCTCCTCGCGACAGGGACGGCGGCTGCTGTGCCGCGACTGCTGCAGCACGGCGGCGGAGCTTCACGGGCCCACGCTGGGCCTGGCCGGACAGGGGGTCTGGTGTGCCTCTGCTGCTATGCCCGGTCTGCTACCACCTAAGCCGGTGGAGGTTGTTCCCTCCCTCGTGGCTGCGGTGCTGCCGGTCCTTGTCTTCGGGTGTCTCGTTTGGATCCGGCCGGCCTCGCTTCGTTGGCCGTGGTGAGACGACGGCGGTGTCCTCGTGACTGTTGGCGCATGTTGGTGGGCGGCGGGTGTGGTGGAGCCGAAGGTTGGTCCTGGATGGTGGGCGCGAGAGGTCGGGAGAAATCCATGTCGGGTCTTGCCGGCACCAAGGCGGTGACGCCTGCGGGCGCCGCCATCCTTCTTGAAGGGCGTCGGGTGACCCTCTCCCCCCTCTACCCTCCGTGTACTGGGAGAAATCCTAGGATTCGTCTGGGCAGCAGCGTCATCATCGTCGCATTCCTTCTTCAAGGTGGTGCTTGGCACACGACAACTCGGTGGCTTTGGAGCACTAGTAGAAAAAGGGCCTATAGTCCCGGTTGGTAAGGGCCTTTAGTCCCGGTTCATGAACCGACTAAAGGGTCGGTACTAATACCTCGCCCTTTAGTCCGGTTCTATCCAGAACGGGACAGATGGGCCTCCACGTGGCCTGTCCGCCGAGCTCAGCAGAGGCCTTTGGTCCGGTTGGTGGCACCAACCGGGACCAATAGGCATCCACGCGTCAAGATTTCTTTGGCTCTGGTTTTTTTTTTTTTGTAAAGGGGGGTTGGGGGTTTTGGGGGTTAATTTAGGTGTTTCATATATTGTGCTATAGCTAGCTAATTAATAGAGAAAAGTGTCCTTTCTTTTGTCCGTGCTTGGTCGACGCTACGTACTATACATACGATAGAGAGGACTAACTAGACATGCTAGCTAGCTAGTAATTAAGCAAGCAGAAGATCGTCATGAACATATATGCATACAGAGAGAAGTGATATCGACCACCTCTCCTTCTCCGAGAGATTGGTCGAACAACAAGTTCTCGATATCTATCCGACACTACCGCTACATATATACAATAATTATCTTTTACAATACGGACGCATGGTCCACATAGTATTCCCGCCTTAAGTGATCACATGGTCAAGAAAGAATGCCGCCAATTCCTCTTGAATTGCTCGCATGCGATCTGGTGCTAGGAGTTCATCCCGCTCAAACATCTAATTTTAAGAAAGGGTCAACACACACACACACACACACACACACACACACACACACACACACACACACACACACACACACACACACATATATATATATATATATATATATATATATATATATATATATATATATATATATATATGAATGAATGAATGAAACTCAACACAAATGATGGTAATAAAATAAAATTGTGAATATTTTTATTTACGCACTTCAAATTGTTTGTCGGAGTAGCCCTCTCACAGGTCGTGTGGCGGATGGACTCGCAAACGTAGTATCCACAGAAATCATTCCCTTGTTCCTGCCACAACCACTTTACAAGAAACAGAGGTCAATCAAACTGATAATTAGCAAGCACATGCTAAATGGTATTGATGAAACTAGCGCTTGAATCACTAGGAGATGCGTGGAATATGCTACTATATAGTACTTACTGGTGTCTAAATTGCAGCTTCTTCGGTAGTCCCGAGCTTTTTGGTGAATTTTCCCAAGCCCTGCCATACAAAGAAAACAATTACTTGATATCAGAAATGAACAAAGTTGCTGATATGGTGGATAATGATCGATTTAACTTACTTCTCGAGCATTTCAGTCATTTCCGATACTCCTTGGGATCTTTTCGTCTCGAGTCTAAGACAGTTGCTACTCCCTGCTCAAGCTTAATCTCTAGGAGAATATAGTGGAACTCATGCACGCATGCATAACTCATCAATATTACATTACTATAACCTGACTAAATAAGGAAACCGAATATGCCATAAGACAGTAACACTCACGTGTAGTTGTAAGGAAAGAGTATTATATTTTGTGTTTCCAACGATCGTAGCAAGTTGGCCTCGGTTTCGCGGCACGATATTTAACCTCATTTGCATCTATGAGATATGTGTTAATGAACCCAATATCACCCACTTGTTTTTTCTTCATTTTGCGATCTTCAATCTGCATAATATAGTGAGGATATTTATAAATACATGCAATGAAAGAGCTGAGTTATATAGAGATACTTAATGACAGAAGTAGTACTACTTACAGACAGTAGCAGGTGACCGTTGCTTTATCGAGGGCCAATTGATTGAAAAACTGATATAACTCCTCAAATGGAATAGGCAACAGTTCAATTCCAAGGAGGTCATGCTCCTTTTTAACTCTCACATACAAAGTATTCCTCCCTCGACTCTTTGCAGGTTTTCATGTACCAATCATGCAATCTTCGCATCATTGTTGTTAGAGAGCTTTCATCTTTGACGAGAGGCTTCCCGTACTTTCAGTATCTTTGTATCTGCACCTCCAAGAAATCATAATGTACATCGTCGGGCAGGTAATCTGCAGGATTGCCATAACCGGCACCATCCTCGGATCGACGATGTCGCTAGCAGTGCACCTTGAGCGGGGGCACGATTGCTTGCTTGTTCGCCGAGCTGGGCAATTTGTTTCCCAGCTCGTTGTTCTTTCATCCTTTGATCATCGACAGATTTCCCGATCTCTCCGCTTCGCAAATGCCTTTCCAATAATGCGCTCATAGTTGCCTTTGGCGGAGACTTGGGTGGTTTTGTCGAGGCAGCGAGTGCGCTTCGCTTTGACCGGATCTACCTTCTCCTCCGGAGGTGGATGTCTCTTTGCTTTCAACCCTTGAAACCAGTCATCCACTTCGTCTGCGCGATCTTCGCGTTTTCCTCCTCGCTCCTCTCAGACGGTAACTTCTCCGAGTCTTTGAGAAGGACCGAATCAGATCTCCTCCCGCCTTTGGCTGTACTACTAGACGCCGGCAGAGCAGACGGAGCGGATGTCTTCTTTCCTTGCTTACGAGGCGGAGGAGAAGGACTACGACGCGCCGGAGCAGCCGGAGCGGCGGCGGGTCTCTTCCGCCCTTGCTGATGAGGCGGAGAAGGAGGAGGCTGGCTGCCCGGACGCGCCGGTGCAGGCGGAGAAGGAGACGGAGTGCCGCCACACGCCGGAGAAGGAGCCGGCCGAGTGCCCTGATCGTCACTCGCCGGAGGAGGAGGCGGTGAAGGAGGCGGAGTGCCCTGACTCGACGGAGGAGGAGGAGGAGGCGGAGGCGCCTAGTTCGGAAGGTTGATGAGATCCTTCCGCCATAGGCATGGAGTCTTGAGCGTAACCCAGCCGATACTCCCTTCACCGTAGGGTGGTCAAGCCGAGGTCCTCAAATCCTCCGTTATTTCATCGACCATCACCTTAGCATATCCTTCGAATCGGCCGACAAAGTGAAAAGTTGAGTCGGGTTTAGTAGGATAAACAGAGCCAACAGCCGCCTTTGACCTTCAAATTGCTCCATTGCGCCATAAGGTGGCAATTTTCAGCATCCGTGATAGCATCCACGGATAGCTGGCAGGAGCCGTCAAGGCATGTTGCTCGCTGAAGCAGCTCGGTGGAAGCCACGCTGCTTCTCCGCCGAGATGGCGGGTAGCCGGGAAGCTTCGCAGGTCGCTTGTTGTGATCTGCTGCTTCGCTCCTCTTCTCGTTCCTCTAGCCCCATTACCCTTTCGTAGCGCCTGCATTAGGCTCTGCTCCGCTTTCTTCCTCCTCTCATGGGTTTTGTAACCTCGCGTCCGAAATCCAGCCTTCCACGAAATGGAGCTGGCGTGCCTCGTGTCCGTCTGTGGTGCTCGTGGATTCCCGAGGGCCATTGTGAGCTCGCCCTTCTCCCCGTCTCGAACGAACTTCCCTTGCTGCGCTGCTTCGATATAATGCTGAAGCATCTTGACTGGTATGTCCAATTGTTCGTCCGCCCAAATGCACTTCCCGTTATAGGGTCCAAGGATCCGCCGCCCCAAGAACCAAGTCCGCAACGGTCGCCAGTTCATTGTCTCGGTTCGATCCCTTTATCAAGCAGATCATTCTCAGCCTTGGCCCACTTAGGCGGGCTACGAGGTAGCCACCGACCCCGTGCGATGGTGAAGCTTCTTCTTCGCAGCATTTCTCTTGTTTGTCGCTGACATCTTTTTACTCTTTTCCGATGTCTTGTAGGCCACAAATGCGGCCACCATCTCGATCTTCTCATATTTGCCCTTGAATTCTGGTGTCTCATTTTTTTGACATACGTATTGAGTTCTTTCTTCCAATTCCTGAATAGTTCTGCCATCTTCTTAAGAGCAAAAGACTTGATTAATGGCTATATTATGGCTTCTCCGGATCATCCTCTAGCGGTAGGGTAAAATTTGACTTCAGCTCAGTCCAAAGATCATTTTTCTGCATATCATTGACACAAGACACCTCGTGGTCTTCGCTCTTAGGCTTATACCATTGGTGGATGCTGATCGATCTTGTCCCTAACCGAACCCCACACTAAGCAACAAATGCCTTCTTTGTCGGTAGGGTTCAATCGGTTGGCCGTCATACATGATTTGTATGATCTCAAACTTTTCATCCGAGCTCAACTTTTCTTCGGCCTCGCCTCTTTACCGGTTGTGCTCGATCCGAGGGCTAGAAAAAGAACAAAGACGAGAGTTAATTAATATGTGTACATATATACCAAAACAAAGGCGAGAGCTAGTCAAGACAGGCTTAACTAATATATATACCTGGCCGGACTCGGTTTGGTGATCACCGGAGCCGTCCTCACGGTCTACTTCTTCACCCTCTCCTTCTTGCACCGGCATTGGGGCATCGGAGCCATGTAAATCATAACCAGCTGCTTCTTCACCCTCTCCTTCCAGACCATCGTTGTCGTTGAGAAACATCATCGAGCAAACGACATCACTTCCTTGTGCGATTATGTCCCTCACCAACGCTTCTTGTGCTTCGTCTCGGGGGGTGTCCATAGTTTCTACAAATATTTACAACATGGCAATTATTATCCAAACATGACAGATATGGATATATTAGTGCCAACGTAGAACTAGCTAGCTAATCACAATAAGGAATCATATTAGTGGCCTCGACGCTGCTTCTCTAGGGTTTGGGGTGGCCTCGACAACGCTTCAAGGGTTAGGGGTGGCCTCGAGAACGCTTCAAGCTAGGAGGGGTGCGACATCGACCCCCCACGTGTTGAAGCTATCGGGAGGGGTCAGCGCTGAACAAGACATCTATGTCCCACAAGTGACGTGGGCATCGACGCCCATGTAGGGTAGAGGGTCGTGGATCGCCGAGCGGTCGAGGTCAAGGGTCGAAGATCGCCGAGGGTCGGGAGGTTTCCTAGTGTCAGGATTCAACAAAACCATGTCTTCATCATCACAAATGTAGGTGCATGATGGTGCAAGCTCTCAAAGTTGTTTTGGAGCGGAGTCTCAGATAGGATAATTCGCTTTTGGTACAAAGTTCAGCAAAAGGCAAATTATCCTATCCGGACTCCATTCCGTAACAACTTTGAGGACTTCGCACCATCATGCCATGGTTACTCTCGGCTAATGATGAAGCCATGGATTTCTTCAATACTTTGGCACTATAGGAACCTCGACCTCAAACCTTTGACCCTTGACCCTTAACGACCTCGACCCTCTACCCTAGTTCCCGACCCTCGACCCCTCGGCGATCCTCGACACCCTCGTTATATCGACAACGACGCAACATACATATACATGGGAAAATAATGTTATCGTGGAGGGGTATCGTACCCCCTCGTGTCAAAGTTTCTTCTTTCTCCTCTATTCCTTTCTTTCTTCCTCTCCTCTTCTTTTCTTCTTATCCTCGAGAAAGGAAAATAAGGAAAAGGAAGAAAAGAGGAAGAAGGAAGAAGGAAGAAGAAGAAAAAAAAAGAAGAAGAAAAAGAGGAGAAGAAGAAAGAAAGAGAGAAGAAGAAAAAATAGAAAAAATTCTATTTTTTCTTCTTCTCTCTATTCCTTTCTTCTTCTCCTCTTCTTTTCTTATTTTTCCTCTCATTCTTTTCTTCTTCTTCTTCCTTCTTCCTTCTTCCTCTTTTCTTCCTTTTCCTTATTTTACTTTTTCCTCTACACTAACCTAATTAAAATGCACTAACCTTTTCCTGCACTAACCTAATTAAAATTGTAACTTTCTATATATGAACAAAAAACTAAACTAATAAAAATAAAAACATATACATTATAGCCACATACACATATACATCACATATGAACAAAAAATAAACTAATAAAAATAAAAACGGGGCGGCTCGACGGCGGCGGTTTCATTAACGGGGCGGGCGGCGAGGGCGACGGCGGGGGGCGGCGAGGGTGTCGGCGACGGTGACGACGGGCTCGGGCGGCAAGGCAAGGGGGGCGACGATGGGCTCGGGCGGCGCGGGGCAGGGGCGACGAGGACGGCGGGTTCGGGGGCAGTAGGGCGACGACGGGCTCGTGGCGGGCGCTGGGGGCGAGCGACGAGACGGCGGGGCTCGGGCGGCGACGGGACGGCGGGCTCGAAGCGGCGGCGGGGACGACGGGCTCGGCGGCGCAGGCAGGCGGGCGGCAATGGGCGGCGACGACGTCGCAGTGGCGGCGCTGGCGACGACGGGCGGCGCAGGCGCGCGGCGACGACGGGCGGCGACGACGCATGCGGGCGACGACGACGAGGAGCAGGCATCGGGCAGAGGGCGGCGTCACAAGGGATGAGGAACTGAATGAAATTTTCGCAAAGTCCTCAGATATATAGAAAGTGCATTGGTCCCGGTTCGTGGCACGACCGGGACTAATGTCTTTAGTCCCGGTTGGTGCGACCAACCGGGACCAAAGGCCTGTTTTCAGCAGCCCAAAGGGCGGAAGCGGCGGTTTGGTCGGTTGGTGGCACCAACCGACTAAAGGGGCATTAGTCCCGGTCGTGGCACCAACCGGACTAAACCCTTTAGTCCCGGTTGGTGCCACCAACCGGGACCAAAGGCCATGTGCTGCCCTGCCGCCAAATGTTTAGTCCCACTCGCTAGTTGAGAGGAGCCGCACCAGTTTATAAGGTGCGGTGCGGCTCCCTCTCGAGCTCCTCTCTAAAGCAGGCTTTGGGCCTAACTCGCCATCTGTGCTCAGGCCTGCTGGTCCTTCCGCTGGCCTGAATCCTGGCCCATAGGGTTTCTAGTCGATTCAGGCCGTGGGGCCCGAGAGGGTGGCACTTTTTTTGCTTTATATTTTATTTCTTTTTGCTTTTAGTTTTAGAAAAATATAAACTTTCTATTAGTGCCATTAGTTTTAAAATTTGAAAACACTTTTTTGTTTTCTTTGTTGCTTTATTTATTTTATTTTGTTTCTACTTACAACAAAATACTTATTGTTGCTATTTTTATTTTTTTCAAGTTTTTTGTTTTGTTTTCTGCATTATTTATTTTCTTTTGGTTTTTGCTTTATTTTTAATTCTTTTTGCTTTTAGGTCAGCAAAATTATAAACTTTCTGTTAGTGCTTTTACTTTTAGAAAAATATAAACTTTCTGTTTGTGCCATTAGTTTTAAAATTCAAAACATTTTTTTGTTTTCTTTGTTGCTTTATTTATTTTATTTTGTTTCTACTTACAACAAGATGCTTATTGTTGCTATTTTTATTTTTATTTTCAAGTTTTTTTGTTTTGTTTTCTGCATTATTTATTATCTTTTGGTTTTTGCTTTATTTTTTAATTCTTTTTGCTTTTAGGTCAGCAAAATTATAAACTTTCTGTTAGTGCCATTTGTTTTAGAACAATTATAAACTTTCTGTTTATGCCATTAGTTTTATAAAATTTGAATTCTTTGAAATTTGTGTGAATCACAAGTTTGTGAGCTCAACAAGGCGAGAGGGACGGGCTTATAAACCGTGTGAGCGCCCTTCGTTGGCGAGGTTTTCAAATTCATAGTTTTCAAATGAACTCTGAAAAGTTGGCATAGCATGTTCATGAACAAAATGGACAATGGTATCATACTCGTGTGTTACAAAGTTGGCATGGTATCATCATAATAGTTATGGAGAAAGTCTTCACTTTTTCTTCGCTTGTGTCGCTTGCTTATTGCGCCAGAACCATGGATAATCTTCATCGCTTATCGGATGCTTGGGTCAGCCTTGACTTTGAAGGGGGAATTTCATGAAACTTTTCATACTCTTGAGACATATCTGTCTTGCCCTCCACTCCCGTGGATGTCCTTTTCCTGAAAGAACAATGTGGTGCTTTGGCTCATTGTATGATGTATTCGCTTCCTTATCTTTTCTTTTCCTCGGTCTGGTAGACATGTCCTTCACATAGATAACCTGTGCCACATAATTGGCTAGGACGAACGGTTCGTCGGTGTACCCAAGATTTTCAGATCCACTGTTGGCATTCCGCATCGTGGGTCTACCTGCACCCGCCTCCGACAGATTGACCCACTTGCACTTAAACAAAGGGACCTTAAAATCTACTCCGTAGTCAAGTTCCCATATGTCTACTATGTAACCATAATATGTGTCATTTCCTTGTCGGTTGTTGCATCAAAGCGGACACCGCTGTTTTGGTTGGTGCTCTTTTCATCTTGGTCAATCGTGTAAAATGTATTCCCATTTATCTCGTATCCTTTCCAAATCATTACAGTCGAAGATGGTCCCCTGGACAACAAGTACCAACTGCTGAAAGTCCTGATGTGTTCACATGTAATCCAGTCGTCGCACTGCTTCGGGTGTTTGGAGCGCAGACTGTTCTTGTGTTCATCGACATACGGGTCACCAAGGTAGAGTTTCAGAGAATCTGTGTAGTGTGCTTGAGACCAAGAATATCCGCCCCCTGCATATTATTGAGTCTCTTCCAAGCGTGTTTTTCCAAATCAGTCTCCCTCATACCGCGATTTAGGGAGACCTATCTTATTAAGGCCAGGAATGAAGTCAACACAAAACCCAATGACATCCTCTGCTTGATGGCCCATGGAGATGCTTCCTTCGGCCTAGCACGGTTACTGAACATATTTCTTTAGGACTCCCATGAACCTCTCAAAGGGGTACATATTGTGTTGAAACACGGGCCCCGAATGACAATCTCGCCGACTAGATGAACTAGGACGCGCCATGATATTAAAGAAGGATGGTGGGAACACCAGCTCGAAACCGACAAGACATTGCGCCACATCACTCCTTAGCGTTGGTACGATTTCTGGATCGATCACCTTCGAGATATTGCATTGAGGAATGCACATAGCTTCACAATGGCTAATCGACGTTTTCCGTAGAAGCCCCTCAATGCAACCGGAAGCAGCTTGCGTCATAATCACGTGGCAGTCATGAGACTTTAGGTTCGGAACTTTTTCTCCGCATATTTATTATTCCCTTTATATTCGACGAGAAGCGGTCGGGACCTTCATATCGAGCAGGCATTGAAAGAATATTTCTTTCTCTTCTTTCGTAAGAGCGTAGCTGGCGGGACCTTCATATCGCTTCGGAGGCATGCCCTCTTTTTTTCGTAAGCGTTGCAGGTCCTCTCGTGCCTCGTGTGTATCTTTTGTCTTCCCATACACGCCCAAGAATCCTAGCAGGTTCACGCAAAGGTTCTTCGTCACACGCATCACGTCGATCAAGAGCGGACCTCTAGGTCTTTCCAGAGGGTAGGTCCCAAAATATAGATTTCTTCTTCCACATGGGTGCGTGATTCTCAGCGTCATTCGAACAGCTAGTCCGCGGGACCCTTTCCAAAGATTACGTGTAAATCATTGACCATAGCAAGTACGTGATCACCGTACGCATGGCGGCTTCTTCCGGTGATCTGCCTCGCTTTGAAATGCTTGCCTTTCTTTCGACATTGATGGTTGGTCGGAAGAAATCGACGGCGGCCTGTACACATTCTTCCCGCAGCTTCCGGTATATACTATCGGTGTCAAGTAAACAGTGCGTGCATGCGTGGTATCCCTTGTTTGTCCGTCCCGAAGGTTACCGAGAGCGGGCCAATCGTTGATGGTCACAAACAGCAACGCCTTTAGGTCAAATTCTCCTTTTGTGCTCATCCCACGACGCACACCGCTTCCATTCCACAGCTGTAAAAGTTCTTCAACTAATGGCCTTAGGTACACATCAATGTCGTTGCCGGGTTGCTTAGGGCCTTGGATGAGAACGGCATCATAATGAACTTCCGCTTCATGCACATCCAAGGAGGAAGGTTATACATACATAGAGTCACGGGCCAGGTGTTGTGATTGCTGCTCTGCTCCCGAAAGAATTAATGCCATCCGCGCTTAAAGCAAACCATACGTTCCTTGGGTCCTTTGCAAACTCATCCCAGATTTCTCTCGATTTTCTCCATCTGCGACCCGTCAACGGGTGCTCTCAACTTCCGCCTTTCTTACGGTCCTCACTGTGCCATCGCATCAACTTGGCATGCTCTCCGCTTCGAACAGACGTTTCAACCGTGGTATTATAGGAGCATACCACATCACCTTCGCATGAACCCTCTTCCGGGAGGCTCGCCGTCAACATCACGTGGTCATCTCGTCGATCTTATATCGCAATGCACCGCATACCGGCATGCGCTCAGATCCTTGTAGGCACCACGGTAGAGGATGCAGTCATTAGGGCATGCATATATCTTCTCCACCTCCAATCCTAGAGGGCATACGACCTTCTTTGCTGCGTATGTACTGTCGGGCAATTCGTTATCCTTTGGAAGCTTCTTCTTCATTATTTTCAGTAGCTTCTCAAATCCTTTATCAGCACAACATTCTCTGCCTTCCATCGCAGCAATTCGAGTACGGCACCGAGCTTTGTGTTGCCATCTTCGCAATTGGGGTACAACCCTTTTTGTGATCCTCTAACATGCGATCGAACTTCAGCTTCTCCTTTTGACTTTCGCATTGTGTCCTTGCATCGACAATGACCCGCGGAGATCATCATCATGGGGCACATCGTCGGTTCCTCTTGATCTTCAGCAGCTTCGCCGTTGCAGCACCATCATCGCACATCGTCAGTGCATCTTGATGTTCAAGAGCATCACCGTATTCAGGGGCACATAGTTGTCATCGTACTCTTCTTCCTCGCCGTCTTCCATCATAACCCCTATTTCTCCGTGCCTCGTCCAAACATTATAGTGTGGCATGAAACCCTTGTAAAGCAGGTGGGTGTGAAGGATTTTCCGGTCAGAGTAAGACTTTGTATTCCCACATATAGGGCATGGACAACACATAAAACCATTCTGCTTGTTTGCCTCAGCCACTTCGAGAAAAGCATGCACGCCCTTAATGTACTCGGAGGTGTGTCTGTCACCGTACATCCATTGCCGGTTCATCTGCGTGCATTATATATAATTAAGTGTGTCAAAAATCATTACAGAACATCATGAATAGATAATTAAGTTACCAAATTAATAGAAGTTCATCATCACATAAAAACCAAAGTACATACATAGTTCTCATCTAACAACATAAAGCTCTGCAGAGCATCTAAATTAATTAAACCATACATTGAAACTATGTAAAACATTTCAATGTGAAAACAAATACGATCATAATCGCAACCAAGGTAACAACTGATCCAACGGCATAATGATACCAAGCCTCGGTATGAATGGCATATTTTCTAATCTTTCTCATCTTCAAGCGCATTGCATCCATCTTGATCTTGTGATCATCGATTTACATCCGCAACATGCAACTCCAATATCATCTTCTCCTCCTCAAGTTTTTTATTTTTTCCTTCAAGAAATTGTTTTCTTCTTCAACTAAATTTAACCTCTCGACAATAGGGTCGGTTGGAATTTCCGTTCAACAACCTCCTAGATAAATAAAATCTATGTCACGTTGGTCGGCATAATTTTCATAAACAATAAATGAACCAATAGTTATGAAAAGATAATATATACCACATCCGAATCATAGATGGACGAGGGCCGACGGTGCGGATACCAAAATCGTCGCACTATATAAGATGCAATAATAAAAGTAAGAAAATAATACAAGTAAGAATATTTTTCCTTTCGAAAGAAGATAAGAACAAGAGGCTCACCACGGTGGTGCTGGCGATGAGATCGGCGTGGGTGATCGACGGCGGTGAAGACGGGGACGGAGCGTGACGGACCGCTAAACCTAGACAAATATTGAGGAAAATGGAGGTTGGAGGTCGAACTTGGAGAGGAGAAAGCTTAAGTAGTGTGGCTCGGGCATTTCATCGAACACCTCATGTGCATAGGAGGTGAGCTAGAGCACCACAATGCCCCCTCCGGCAAAGAAAAACAGAGCAATTGAGTGCTCGTCATGAGCGAGGGGTATATATAGGCAGCACTATTGGTCCCGGTTCGTGGCATGAGCGGGACTAAAGAAGCCTTTGGTCCCTGCTCATGCCACGAACCGACCAATAGTGGTGGGCCAGAGTTGGACCATTGGTCCCGGTTCGTCCCACCAACGGGACCAAAAGGTCCGGACGAACGGGACCAATGGCCCACGTGGGTTGCCGCCCCCGGGGCTCATTTAACAGGGGCAATAGTTTCCATTGGTCCCTGCTCGATTGAACAGGACTAATGGGCTAAACTGCCCTGGACGAAACCCCCTTTTTCTACTAGTGACATAAGATGGGCAGACATAACATAGTTATGCAATGTCATACACTACACCACCTTATGTTTTCCAAAAAAATTGCAAGCAAATTCCTTATTCCATTTGAATAATGGAATCAACATATTGCTTTGCAACGGTATTACTCACGTAATACTATAAGACCCATGGTCTTATACAGTCATTTTACATGATGTAAAATGATGCATAATTAATTATTATGCAATAGACGAAGACCAGATGGTCTACTCTGCATATTTGCTCTAAAGCCTAGGGCTTAAATGCAAATAACAATAATTTCATTGTTAAAGTGCTAAAACCGAAAGGCTAAAACGCAAGATCTGATAAGCATATGGGCTGAATCAGGAAATGCAGAGACTTATACGGGATTATCATAGATCCAAAGACTAATTAGCAAAATCGCCAAAGGATAACAAAATCCCCAATTTTCTTCCCGTGCGTGCGGTTACCAATTCCCTTTGGGAGTAACCGCTGCCGCCTCGCCTTGAGCCGCTGCTTTTGGCGGCCGCTGCGCCAAGGGCCGAGCAGCGCTGAGCAGGCCCATGGCCGCCCGCCGTGGCGCGTGACGACGACGCGTCCGCCGCCGTTTTCGTCGGCCTTCGGGAGCGCGGACGCGCAGGGGCGAACCAGGCGTGGTAGCCGCAGATGTCAAAGGCGGAACGGCCGTGCCGCGTGAAGCCGCCGCGCCACGCACGAAGCTTGAGCCGGCCGTGGCTGCGCTACGCGTCGAGGGCTCGAGGTCATCGTCGTGCTGCATGACTGAGTGCTGCCGAGCGCGTTGCAATGGCGAGGCCCAAGGTACTATTCATGATAGCATGCATATAGTCTCTACTATTAAAGCAGAAAGAAAAAAAACAACCCACGTATGCACGTACGTCCACCTCCCACTCCCCTTCCGCAAATCCCTCGCTCTCGATCCCTTGCCTCTCCACATAGGAATCGCCGCTGCCGATCTCCTCCCGCCCACGAGCGGCAACAAACTGCAACTAACCTAGTAGATTAGACTGGTGAATCGGCCGCTCGTTGGCATCTCATCTCTTCATCGAGTTCAGGACGTTGGCATGATGGCATCTCATCTCTTCTTTGTCGAGTCCAGGAGGAGATCCACGCGGGAGGGAGACGAACAAGAGCGGCGCGTCAATGGTACGGCCGTACGGGCGAACGACGACCCAGGTAATGCTATCTCCCTACCCTCGCTCCAACCCATCTTCTCCCTGTAGCATGTACTGCCAGACCCCCACGTTCCCCTCTCCCATGGCAGATGCTCACGTACGGTAGCCTGTATTGCGGCACCCCCATGTTCTCCTCTTAGCAGAGCCGGCGAGCGGCGTGCCATTGGGTTGGAAGAGGCCCTGACGGGGGCCTTCTTGTTGTAGCTGGGGCGTTGGGGTGCGGCAGCATGTCATAGGGCTCCACCCGCTTGTCCGTCACGACACGACCGGATGTGTCCCTGTGGCAGCAGATCCGTCTTGATCTTTGTCCACAAGAACGAAGGCAGAGCGATATGGCCCTGTTTTGTTTTATTCCCACTTGCTGCAGCAAAACTGAGGGTTGTTCATGTTGATGTAGTGACTTGACACCACCTTGTTCTTGATCCAAACAGGATGGACATTCACATTCACGTTTTGGCATTGACTGTATGTACTCCTTTCAAGTTAGATTAACAAGCTTTTAGGTGATTATGGAAGGTAATTTTTCTGGCACGCAGTTCCTCTGGGCGCGTCAGGCTCATACTAACGTTAAGTAAGTAGAAAAGAGTAAGCAGCATCCTTGTGTTTCTGTTTTGTAAGAAGCATCCTTGTGTTTCTGCTTGGTAAGAAAATTGTATGCCATTTGCTGATTTCAACAGATTGCGGATGACCAACAAGTTTTCATTTACTACGAAGGCACTCAAGATGAACTTAGGTGTTTTTACAGGGTACCTCTTTTCGCATTGTATTGGTAGGTAGGTTTCCTTACAACACCATTGATATATTTTCCCTTTGTTGTTTATGCACGACATCTACTTCCAAAACCTCCCTAATTCAAATGTTGGCTAGGCTTGACAAACTCTACTTTCTTTGTGAGTGCCACCATACAGGCCACACTTCAAAATTTATTTGTAATTTATATTTTGTAGGTACCAATTTCAGGATTATTGGAACGGAAAGATTAATTCCCTGAATATGTGATTGCAACAAAGAAGTCGAATAAAATCAAAAACTTTGTCGTTGAGGCTGAGAAGAATGTGCTTTGTCTCATACCAGCACTTGTCAAAAGGATGCTTCAAGAAAGGCATGTTTTTGGTTGGGTTCAGCAACTTGCCTGGTGACATTGAGGCAAATCGGGTCGATGAATCGAATGCATTCCAGAATAAACGAGCCAAATTTGCATGTGACAAGTAAGCGGATTTTCTTCTTTACCATTTGTCTGGTCTTCATCATTAGCTTTTGTGTTTATTTCTTATAGGATAGTAAGCTCCTCCCTTCATGACGATATTCTCTGTATGCAGACAAGCATGCATCAGTGATTACTCTCTTTGACAACACACCACTCCTTCCCAGTCTATGTTCTGCACAATGTGTCGCTGGTGGCGGCCGTGGGGTACCATGTGCTCCTCACTGTACCGGTGCGGACTAGACGCGTCTAGCTGCTTCAGCATGCCACACACAGTCAGTCATGGCAACGAACGGAACGAGCTCTTGTCGACAGCGGCCGTGCAACACGACGGCAACTTATCCTCGCCACACCAGCTGCCGCACCAGCTACACATCCAGCTGTTCTGTGACACTGCACAGTCGGTCATGGCCTCACTCCCAGTCTGAAGGATGGGAAACATGATCGATGGTCATGTGCCATGCAGATTGATCCTGTTGAGGGCATGAATGTGAAGATCGATATGTGATGTACAAGTGTCGCAACGATTTTGGTGGTACTGATTGTTACTGCAAGTTGGATTATGTAATGTAAGAAATTGTAATTTGTTGACATGCTATTAGTTAAGATTAATATTTGTTCCATTGGAATGGACGAAGTTTGTTTTCAAGTATAAGTTTCAACTGAAATTGATTGGATGACCAAACTGTACCTGTTTGAATCTCTTTACTTTGTTGTATAGTTGCTTCTGTGGTATCTTCTCTACTTTCTTTGTACCATGATTGAAAATAATATGGATAAGAGAGGGGTTTCAGAAACAGGTTGTGAACTGATAACAATATTCAGATTGTGTGCATGGTCCAAAACTAAACCATGGATGTTCATAGGGGGACTGGGTCACCACAGATTCTTGGTTGGCTGGGTGCTACTCTGCTAGATGTTTCATGTAGCAAGATGACACAGTCAGGATTGAGTCAAAAAGCTAAATCTAATTGATGCTTTCTCAATGTTTTGTTGAATTTATCCACCTGCATAATGTTGAGCTTCCTGTTCTAAATGAATTTGATGTACACGATTTAGTCTCCTGCAGAATGTTGAGCTTTATGTGATAAATTAATAGGATGTACATTGCGTGAATAAAAACTTGTGGCGTTTGTAGTATATTCTCCTACTTGTGAAGTTTGCGGTCAACAATTTACATAAACACAACATACTATTTAATAATGTTCCTTACGTGCGAGGATCCACCGATGATCAAGTTGAGGACAAATATCTGCTGGCAAAGGGATTGCGAGAAATCTATGCAAATTGCTTAAGGTTCAACAAAATTGTGAGACTCTTTATCTCCTTTTTTTCTATCATGCCCTGTGAATTAAAGTACAATTTAGGCAGGCTCCAAGCCTCTAATAGTTGAACGGAGCAAAAACTTAAGCCATCCTTTTATACTATTACTATGTGCTTATGTCCTTATGTTGTTCTTACCTGAAAATTGATGAACATATATGTGATTTTGTCTTACATGCTTGTTTGTTAGCATAAATACTTAGGGGGTTTATGACATGATCTTTAGGATTCAAGAAATGATTCAGAAGATGGATTTGAGCGAATTTTGTACTCCCTCCCGCTTGCAGTTGCACCACCTCACCCAGTTGCTCCCTCGTCCCAAAAAGAGGTGGAGCGTAGGTAGCGGTCATGAGCTCGCTGTCATGGGAGCTCACGAGATAGCTCTAGCGCGGCTGATCGTCAAAAATGGCATCAAAAGAATCGTTCAAAACATCAAAAATTATAATTTGTTGCAGTACAATATTAAGATTGGTAATCAGGGCTGACAGATGATGGCGAGAATGAAAATGGAAGGAAGAAGGGTTGTGGAGAAAGATGACACTTTAATTGTCTTCTTGCAAGGAGATACCCATTAAACCCGACATGAAAATTGCTGAGGGGGAAATGAGTGGGTCAAAGAATGAGTTGGCCGATCTACGAATGGAAAACCCACATTTGGTTTTGGTTACCACACACATTTCTGAATCAGAATAATTTTTTAATCAATGTTTTTATTATTCCGTGGCAACGCACGGGCATTCAGCTAGTACAAGATTAAATAGGAAAGAAGCACCTTAATCCTGTAGCAATTAGATCAATTATCTGGTGTCCAGAGTGTTTGATTTGACTCCCATTGGACTTGTTCTTGTTGACCTTGTGCTTGACACGGATTATTTCTTCTTCTCCTTCTGTCCAAGGTCTGACCGCCGTTGGCCGCAAAGGGCTTGTTCATGGACGATAGCGTCAAGGATCACGCGGAGCCGTGCTCCTCGTCGAGCAACTTGCCGCGGCCGACGGCTGCGTGTGCGCCAGGGACAACAACTTCGGGTCTGAGGCGTCCGTGAACGCCCGTGGAGAAACTGCCATCGAGACCGATCCGTCGTTGTTTCCAGTTTCTTTCCTGTTGATCGAGTCGCCCAGGGAAGAGCGTGCTGATAACGTATTGTAAAGTGAAAGTAAAAGGGACAAATGAAGAGACATAAGTGATCCTCTTAATCTATTGCAATGTGGGAGACCCACTTATATACAGGCTGAAGGGGTGTGTTGGAAAGACATCTCTTCCCGAACAGACACCTCTTGAAAGGCATCCTTCCTATATAATTAATCACATAATTTATTTCTTAACAATTACCACGCAATGTGTTTCCGTATGAAGAAAATCGGTTTCTATAAATCATGGTGGATCAAATAATTTATTTTCAACGCAGTTTGCTTCGGTATGAAGAGAATCCCTTTATCTATACTCCGAACGGGAGAGTTGATAGCTTCTCATCACCGGTGTTTATTTTCGTCTGATTTTTTCACCTCACCTCCCACACTACAAGAAATATGTCAACTTTTGACCTTGACTATTGGTCACTGAAAGGTCATTGTTTTTCATTTGCAACCTTTTTTTGACCAAAAACAGAAGGTCAAAAGCTGAGGGTCGTTAACTGACTATAGCGACCTTCTCTGTGAGAAGGTCGTGGACGTTTACGACCAAAATATTCCTACTGTGGCGTTTTGGTCACTAGCAACCTCCCCAGGCCACGTAGGCATCCAGCATGGCAAGCTGATGTGGCACAAGATTCAGCCCGGTCCAATTCAGTTTTCTACATGGGCCTAGCCCATTAATTCGGCCTTTTTACTGTATATGTTTCCTGTGATTTTAGTAGCTACATGGGTCCGACCCAACAATTCAGCCTTTGATTTCTTTGCATGGCCCTTTTAACAGCAGGTTTTCTTTTGATCTTTGTTTGGGCCATTATATTTTATAGCTTGTCCCACCAATCAAATGGGTGCCACTTGTCATCATCTCACACATTGGGCCCACTTGACAGAAATTTCAAAATTGCTCAAATTATTTTCATAAATGGGTCCCACAAGTCAGGTATCCATTCCACAAACCAGATTCAATGCCAATATATTTTCCAGTACAGAAATGCATTTCAGGTAAGCAATATTATTCTAAGAATATGTACATAACTCCCAGCATTTGAATAACAATTAGCAAGGACATATACATCAAATTCTCAGCAAAATCAGCAGTACATCCAAATTCCAAGGGCAACATTACAACAAAGTCCTGCATCTCCCTAGGAGCAGGAGGGATAAGAGAGCATGCATGAAGGCCTGCATGCCTTGCTTCTTCCAACTTCGTCCTAGAGCTCACGTCAAAACATGAATGAAGGCAATCATCTGCATGTTATAAAACAAAATGGTTATGAACAAAATGAATGAACTGAAAGGAGCAAGCTATTTTGTATTTGAGAAACTGAAAAATGCACGAACAATTTTTCAGAAGATAATTGAACTTTTGTGCATGCATTTAGACAGGAAAACAAGGGCTTGTAGTATACACATTAATTAGAACAGGATCGCAAGACACAAATATAAGCTAGAATTGACAAGCACACATTAATTTTAACATAGCATCACTAGCTCTCTTGTTGTCTGCATATTAAACCATATGGAAAAATGCTCAGGAGTGGGATTTTTGTTGGAAGGGACTTACGGTGGCCACCGACTTGTTCTTGGGGTTCTTCTGCTTGAACTCCACGCGGAACTCGCCCCTGACAATAACCAACCAACAAACAGCAAGTTCAGAACAACGGCCACCCGGAAACCACGGGAAAACATGAAGGTGGTAAACATAAGGGCAGGTGAAACTAATAATTAACATCACAGGAGAGAAAACATAGATTGACTATATAATAACAGTATATTCCTTAGCAAAAGATGCCGCTAGGACCTATACAGATTGACTGAACAGTATATTCCAACACAAACACATGACAACAAAATCATCTTCAATTGATATGCAAAAGAAGACACATCTCCCATGTTTAGCAATCAGGATCAACCATGAAGCTTTCACTACTCCTACATCAGTAAGCTTTTACTACTCCTGTTGCTAGTGTTCTAAACCAACAGAGCAATGCTATAGGAGTAGAAAAGGGAACTAGAGGTAGGAGAGGGAGCCGCTCACCGGAGAGCTTGTGGTCACCGCCATACAAAGCCGCCGTCATGCCAGTCACCTCAAGAAGCACCGCTGCGCCGGAGACGCCATCATTTTCCCTGGCCATGAAAACTGATGGGGCAGTACCTTCACTCTTTTGTGCAGGATCTTCATATACAATCTGAAGTTTAGCAAGCTCGTTCTGAGTTTCAGCAAGCTCTTGCTTATCCTGCAGAACTTGTACACATTTCTGAACCTGCACCAAAGTAGGTCCCATCATGAGTTATGCACTGAAGAACATTACAAAAGCTAACGGGTTACAGTTACTGAAAGGAAACTGGGTGTAAGGTAAGCTATTTAGCTTGATTGACTAGCACTAATAAAATATTTACATCATCAAGCTTTTCTTAAAATGCCCTGGGGTGCCTTAACATGACCATAAAAAGAGGCAGCTAGCAAGAACTGACAGCCTTAAAACATGGATCAAGCAATCACATCAAGCCAGTTAAATAGCCGTTGCCTGTTTTGAACCTTATCACAACTTGACCTCTTGCAGTACTATCAGTTATAGAGTTATAATTGTACGTAGATTAACAATTGGCCAATCACGTTAAGAGAACCAAAAATAATATGCAAGTATGATATCTTAGTAGCTAATTAGTGTGTGACTAAGTAGATGAGGTGCTACTTGCAGTTACAACTAGAGGGAGTACCCATGGTAACACTTTTAATCCCAAATAAAAAATCATTTACCTTTGATATGGACAAAATGTTGCCAAAGCATTAGTCCAGTTCTAGTAGATGCAGATGCAGGAAAGAAAAATCTAACTAGAGGAAACTCGAAACTAAAACCATGAAACTTTCACAGTTCAAGGCAAACATAATCCACTGTTTAATGCATTTACTGCATGAGATCGGAAATAAAGATACTACTCCTAGAAAGCAACATAGTTAGTTTGACAGAAGCGGGAGACACCCGCAGCTAGAACAATTCTCCCGAGTTTTGCTGCAAGCAGTTAGTTAACAGCAGGAGCCATGAGCCCCCAACTAATGACACAAAGATCTCACTAGTAGGCGGAAATGAACCATGGAATCCCCGTATCGGGTTGAATCCTTGGCCTAGATGTGTCAGCAGAGTGGTGCAATCTACTACTGGTACCATATTTCAACCTCATACACCTAGAAATGGCAGGGAAGCTCCCAAGCCAGCACAAGGCGCAGCAGAGGACATGCACATGCCCGCTGTCGTCGCGGCAAATCAGGACGAGGCAGGCCGCAGAGGGCGGCGGGCAGACCCAGCGGCCGCCGCGCGCGCGCGATACGCGGCGTAGTCCCGGACCTACTACTCCTAAGCAAGCATCAACACAGCAGCAGACACAAGGCACGGATCTGGCGCAGATGGATGGATGGATGGAGAAGGAGCTGACCTCTTGGCGGAGCGTGTGGTCGAAGGAGCAGCGGGCGAGGTCCGGGGCGAGGGCGAAGGGGCCGAAGACGGAGGCTGGCCGCGCCGGGGACGCCATCAGATGCGATGCTCCGCGATCTGATGGTGGTGGCGGCGCTTGGCGCGTGAGGATGAGAGGGTGGTGGTGTCGATCTGGATCGGGCAGACGTCGGCGGCGCGAGGAGGCGCGGATCTAGCTCGTCGATGGCGCGGATCCGGAAGGCCCGTTGTGGCCATGGCGGGGGACATGACCCACTTGAGGACAGGGAGGCGTGGGGATTCGGGCTCCTCGCCGTCGACGACCATGGCGCGGGGGCGGCGGTGGCTAGGGTTTGGCGAGCGGGTGCGGGTGCGGGAGAGAAGGGTTGGAATGGTGGGGAGTGGGGGCGTGGGGGCTGCGTGGGTGAGGGGGTGAGAGGGCTACGTGGGTGAGAGGGTGAGGGGATGAGGTCCGCCGTTGGATCCGGGAGCATCCGACGGTGTCTGATGTATGATCCGCGTGATATGCGTATGGACCAATCAGAACGCAAAAAACAATTCGAAGACTTTGTGACCTTTTAAATAGGTCATGGAAAAATCATTTTCCATTTTTCAGTACTCAAAATGAGTTTTTTTTGTAAAAGACCTATCAAATATTTGTTCAAGTGATATCATACTCTACAAAAGTTTACATCTTGGATTGGTAAACAGTATCGACAAAGGATTTTTTATTTTCTTTGCGAAAAAGAATCATTTTCCATTTTCTGAGTGCCCAGAAGGAGTTTTTTTGTAAAGGACCTACCAAATATTTGTTGCAAAATTGGACCAAATAATTTTTCTAAAATACTAGGCCATATTTAATCCACAATTGACCAAATGGTTGGGTGTAAAAAGTTTTGATCCACCTCTCGTGAAAAGACAAATTTCCGCCGATTCAGCTGGAAGCGGGTCAAATTTGAACTGCAGCTGCCTCATAGTTTGCTATTTATTTTTTCCAAAAATCATTTCTAGGTACATAAGTATCTATTTAATCAGAGAAATACCAAAAAAATTCCAAGATTCAACCACTAGCTAGGAACGGTCATTCCAGCCGTTTTGACCGCATTTTGAAACGGGCATAAAAAATTCAAAAAAATCAAAAAATTGTGAAACCTTCGCATTGTGTCATTATATGTGGCCGAGTTCCCAGGAAAAATAACAAAATTGTAATACGGCAATTATTTTAAAAAAGTGTTCTCAGAAATGAGCTATCATGCGTGAAGATTCCTGGCTTTCAAGCCAAATGATCAATCTTATGGCCACATTCATGGCATAGTTTGTTCAAATGATCTCATATTGTGCACGAAGGTGCATCTTGGAATTCCAAACAATGTTGCCTAAGGAAGTTTTCATTTTCTTTGCACGGAAAATTCATTTTTCATTTTCCGAGTGCCCAAAAGGAGGTATTTTTGTGAAGGAACTACCAAATAATTGTTGCAAAATTGGACCTAATCAATTTTATAAAATACTAGGCCATATATAATGCACAATTGACAAAATGGTTGGGTGTCAAAATTTTTGATCCACCTCTGGTGAAAAAGACAAATTCCCGTCGATTCAGTTGGAAGCGGGTCAAATTTGAACTGCAGCTGCCTCATAGTTTGCTCTTTATTTTTTCAAAAAATCATTTCTAGGTAAAAAAGTATCTATTTAATCAGAAATACATGGTTTGATGGCGAGACATCGAGGTTTGGACGGTGGCCGAGGGCCCCAACTCTAGAGCGCGTAAGCTCGCATGCCCGCCGCGTGGTCACCGCGTGAACGTGGCGTTGCGATGTGTTCTGGGCGGCCTAGGCATGTCTAGTGGGTTGGGAACTCCCCAGCTAGGTGCTAAGAAGAAAATCACAACATAAGATTCTCACGAGGAGACCGAATGACCGATCGATGCTCAAACATGAATAAGCAGCCATGTGTTTGATTTGCGGTACGGGAAATGCACATGGCTAATGGGCGTGAGTTTTGGCTGAGGATGATCAGTTACTAAGAAGACCGTCTTCACAAATTTTCACCTCAAAGGAGGAGCCTAGGTGGTACTTGCTTTACAAACTACCACCCGGACATAAATCTGAATGTTGAAGCTGGGCTCAAAATTATGAATGGATTGAGCTGGCATTTGGTGGAGGATGGTTATTTGGGCATAGGAAAGCATCAGAGAAAATGGATACCATTTGGACATGCCAAATGGTACTTCCTTCACAAAGTGCTGCTCTGAACAGAATAGGAAAATGAATATTTTTTAATTATTTTTGAACTAGGCAAGGAAGATTTTTACATATTTGACGAAGATATGACCCAAAGAATTTATGAGATTTTTTTGAGAATTTTGGGAATGACAGAATATAGGTTGCTTCACAACCTAGGGCAAAAAATGCCACATGGACATGACACATAGGCAAAACCGATGAGGTGGCGCCTAGTCATAGCAACCCACCACAATTTACAAGGCTATGAGCACTACAGGAAACAGCTAGCTTGCCGTCAGTGAGCATCTTTGCCGTCAGCTTTTCATCGGGGTAGACGGCAAAGAGCACATTTGTCGTCAGCTGCTGTGGGCAAAGAATGACTGACGGCAAAAATAACTTTGCCGTCTGCGATTTCTATTATAAACTGCAAAGAAAACTTTGCCGTATGCAGTTTCTATTACAGACGGGCAAAGAAAACTTTGCCGTTATAGAGGGCAAAGAGCACTCTTTGCCGTCTGTAATAAAAAGCGCATACGGCGAAGTACTTTGCCGTCTGTAAAAAAACGGCAGACGACAAAGAAGAAACACACCTCGCGGATCGATCCCCCGGATCGATGAGGTGGCATGATCCACACCCCACGATGCATCTCTCTCCCACGCCCCCAACACGTTCTCTCTCTCTCCCCCACGTTCTCTCAGCCTCAGCCGACCCCACCATGTTCTCTCTCCCTTAACCCCACGTTCTCTGTCTCACGCATCTCTCTCTCTCTCTCTCTCTCTCTCTCTCTCTCTCTCTCTCTCTCTCTCTCTCACGTAACTCACCTCGAGCCGGCCCCGTCCCCCATCCCCGTCGAGCCGGCCCCGTGCTCTCTCCTCCATCGAGCCGGCCCCGTCCCCCATCCCCGCCATGGAAGCCGCCGGCGGCCTCCTGCCTCGCGGCGCCGCCCGTTCCCAGTGCCCCAAGCCGGAGCCTCGCACGCTGCCTGTTCCCAGCCCCATGCTTGAGAGGCCTCGCGCTGCCCCTCCCAGCGCCCCATGCCGGAGGCCTCGCGCCGCCGCCTGTTCCACAGCAGCCCACGCCGAGGCCTCGCGTCGCCGCCCGTTCCCCGGCGCCCCACGCCGGAGGCCTCGCGCGACCTCCTCCCTATGGCGTCTCCTCCCTCCAGCGCCTCCTCTCTCTGGCGAGCAGCACGACACAGACTGCGTGAACAGCGCGGGCGGCACGGCGGCTTCCTCACTCCGGCGAGCAGCGTGGGTTACTCCCTCCATCGCCTCCTCACACCGACGAGCAGTGCGGGCGGCATGGCGCAGGCGGCGCGGCGCGGGCCGGTGAGCGGCACGGCCTCCTCACTCCGGCGAGTAGCGGGGCCGCGCGGTGCGGGCTCCTCCCTCCGGTGACTCCTCACTCCGGCAAGCAGCGCGAGCGCGACCTCCTCCTTTCGGCGCCTCCTCACTCCGGCGTGGCCTCCATCCAGCGTGGCCTCCCTCCGGCAGCGGGGCTTTTCTCCGGTGAGGACGGGTGCGTCCAACATCTCTTCTCCGGTGAGGTCCGCATGGTGAGCAGCGTGGCTGTTGGGCGCGTGCGGGCGGCAAGAATCTCTGCTCCGGCGAGCTTTGTACGAGATGATGTGGACGTGCGGTGATGAGACTGTTGATCTAATTTTTTTTAATAAAAAAGAAGGGTTTGCCGTCTGTGATGTTTTTGCCTAACGACAAAGAAGTAATCTGGTTCACGGCAAAACACTGACGCCGTCCGTTAGGGTCGTTAGTCTGTTAGGTTACTTTTCTTTGCCGTTTGGACGGTCTAGTTGACTGCAAACAGTATAGACTGACGGCAAAATATTTGCCGTCATGCAGAAAAAATAGGAGACGGCCGTCTGACTTTGCCGTCTACTTCCTGACGGTAAACTCTTTGCCGTCTGGATTTACGTCTTTGCCGTCTGTAATCCACAGACGGCAAATTAACTATTGCCATCTATATTGGTCGTTAACAACTAGAAATAAGGCAGCGGGCTAGCGCTGTTTGCTTTATGACCTTTTTGTGTAAGGAAATTATGACCTTTCTGACCAAAATGGTCGCAATGGTTTAGGGTTTGGAGCCCCTCGAACAGCTTTTGACCAATTGGTCTGAAATAGTCATAGATCTATGACCAATTCTTCCAGGGTCACTGACAGAAGGTCACTAGTTGACATATTTCTTGTAGTGCCACCACCCCTCTCATTGGTTTATTATTTTTCTCGCATTAAAAAACCAAATCTCATTAAAGGGGATCTTATTTCGTGCTTGTTTTGACCTGATTCAATTCTATCACGCAAATAATAGGAAATTAAGAATTTAGGAATCACACAATATATGTGAGATCACCTTCTTAAAAGACAAGACATAAGATTTATCTACATAACTTTCCAAAACAAAGTAAGATATTCCTCAATGTGCTGCCATTTATTGTTACCATTATCATTATTATTAAATGAATTTTTAATACCCTCCATTCCTAAATGCAAGTCATTTAGAGATTTCAATATAAACTACATACAGATGTATATAGACATATTTTAGAGTGTAGATTCACTCTTTTTGTTACGTATGTAGTCCATATTGAAATATCTATAAAAACTTATATTTAGGAACTAAGTGAGTACAAAAATAACATATCTTTTTTCTTCTGTTACGAAATCATATATATTTTCTTATCTTACCAAATCAAATATGCCTCTACTCTTAAATGAGGAGTCAGTAGCTTCTACTCACCGGTTTTATTTCCGTCTGACTTTTTTTTGCCTTATCTCCCTCCACCCCTGCCACTACTGGTTTATCTTTCCCCTCGCATTAAAAAACCAAATCTCATTAAGGTGGATCTTGTTTCGTGCTTGTTTTGCCATGTGTTGATTCAATTCAATCACATAAATGATAGTGAATTAACAATTCAGAAATCAGACCATGTATGTGAGATCTCTCTCCTAAAAGACAGAAATAAGATTTATGTGACAACCTTCCAAAACAAAACAAAAATATCCCTCAATGTGCTGCCATTCCAAACTTTCTTAATACAGCAAAAATATAATATCTTTTTCCTTATCTTACCATTTCACATATATTTTCGTATCTTACCAAATCAAATATATCTCTACTATTAAAGGGGAGTTGGTAGGCCGATATACACGTTTTATGTCCGCATCCATGGTTTATTTTCGCCTTCACCTCCCACCACCACCCATCCATGCTATTTTTTTTCTTCATTGCACACACCCACCTTCGTGGTGGCAGGCCGGTCATATGACCACCACGTACACGCGTTTGTGGACGTAGTCATATAGAGATTCATGCAAGCTACATTCTCAACTCAAGTGTGTCCGTTCAAACGTCAAGAAATTCAAGCGTTCATCAAGATTGATGACAACCAAGCTTTGCAGGATGTTAAAACACTGATGGTTGCCGAAACGTTCATGGGCGAGAACAACATGACACCATATTGACCAGGTGGTTCATGCTGTAGTAGAAAGGAAGAGTGTTCCAAGAATAAGAAGGAAAACGAACTAAAGTGGCCAAGTGATCCATGGTGTTGGAGAAGGAAAGAGTGCTCCAGAAAATAAAGCGAAAAACATAGAGGAAGAGTATTTTAGGAAATAGTAGGAACGAGAACTAAATCTGGTGAGGAACAGGAAGAAGAAGATGAGGCGTCACTGACGAACACATTGATGTTGACATGGTGCTGGTTGGCGCCAACGAAACGGGTTGGCGAAGAGGGTAGAAGTAGAACATGTGGGGGGGGGGGGGACTTGAAAGAAAAGAATAACAGACATCCCTTCCAACAATGATGGTGTGTTGGCTGGAGGGAGAGTTTATTGGTGACTAGGAATCTCTACTCCTAAAGTCTCACTTGGTATTCTTGCCTCACATTCCCCCACATCCCACCACTCCTATCTTATGTCCACCTTTCACGTCACGTCAAAATGGCTTACCTGGGCTGGCCCATTAAGCCTACGTTCACGTAAGCCTAGATCGGATGCAATCCTCCCGATGCGACACACAACCCGCCAAGATATATGCATTTCCCCCCTAGTTTTCTAGGGTTCCACCCTTCCTCTGGCGATCCTCGCTAGAGTCCACGTAAACTCTCACCAATCGCCGGTTCCCTCCGGCTGCCGGTGAGATCTACCACTTCCCGCAGTGCACACTAGCTTGCATGGTGGATCCAACACATTAGATGACAGGGGCAGGGGGAAGAGACGGCGGCGGAAGTAGGGTTAGAACTTGAGGGGGGGACCGGATCTGGAGTTCATGAGGGGTTCAGGGAAGAAGGAAGCCAAAACAATTCTATGGCGGATGGGGTGAGCTACAGCTCGCAGGCAAGAAGGAGTGCATCTGGTGGAGGGGAGGATGAGCATGGTTCGTACTTTGGGCCGGGGCCTGATCTTGAGGATCAGTTCGCCGGGATGAAGCTGCATGGGTAGGAAGAGGAGGATCTTGATTTCTCAGAGGAGGTGGAAGATTTGATCAAGGATGTTCGCTGGTTAGCCTTGTTTCGAGTTCATACGACCAAGCCGTTCAGTCATGCGGCGCTCTTGACGCAGATGTGTAATGCGTGGTCGGCGGTGCAGGGCGTGACTTTCAATATCAAAGGGCCCAACTTGTTTCTTGTTTAGTGCCACTGCTTGGGTGATTGGAGGCAGATCATGGAGGGAGGGCCGTGGCTGTTCCGACGGGCGTCTATTGTGATTCAGGAGTATGACAGATTTTCCGATGTTAATGGCTATAAACTAAACAAGGTACCGCTGTGGGCTCGATTCAAGGGTCTACCTGATGGCCTCACTAGAAGAAGGGAGTTGGCGGAGAAGGTAACTACAAAGGTGGGAGATCCTCCGTTTACAGTTGTGGTGAATGAGGGCAGAATAAATCCGCCGAGCACGTTGCGAGCTAGAGTCTTTGTTGATGTTAATGAGCCTTTGGCCAGGTTTGTTCCAATCACCCTAAAGGAACACAAAAAGTTCAGTGTGTACTACGAAAAGCTTCCAGACTTCTGCTTTGCCTGTGGCCGGATGGGTCACCTGGCTGATGAGTGCGGTGACGGTATACATGACCCTGAGTCTTTCGAGTGGGGTGATTGGCTGCTGTGGGAGCCGGAGATGCCAGCGGCTCAACCATATGGAGGTGGAGGAAGAGGAGATAGTTTTGGCAGAGGCCGAGGAGGCGATGGTGGTAGAGGAGCTAGGGGGCGAGGTGGCAGAGGCCCTCGAGGGGGTCAGGGAAGGGGAGATGTGGGAGGAGTGTATCCGCACGGGGCGCAACAGATGGATGTGCAGGAGAGAAGGGAGAACTTGGGGAGGAAGGAGAGAAGGGAGCCCGGAAACGGTTAGTGGCGGCTTATGGCTCAATAAATATTCGAGGGCAACAGCTATCTCTGGCAGGCAAGGTTGCGGATACCGTTATGCTGATAGAAGGGGCGTCTTCGTCTACGCCGATCAATGCAGTGGTTACTATGTCGGAGAAGATTCATCGGGAAGAAGAGGAGACAGGAGGGTGAAGAGAGCGAAGATATGGAGCTTATGGACAAGGCGGCCTCCCTAGAGGAGGACCGCCAAGCCTGATGCGGACCTTATGTTGGAACTATCGTGGTATTGGCGACCCCGCGATAGTTAACGAGCTTCGAGCTCTAGTGGAGGATAGTGCGCCGTCGGTCCTTTGTGTTGTGGAGACACAGATTGTAAAGAATCAAGTGGAGGGTTTGGCAGTGTGTTTAGGTTTTCAAAATAGTATTGCAGTAGCTAGTAGTGGAAGGAGTGGAGGTCTTTGTATTTTTTGGAAGTCAGATGTTAATCTCGTAATAAAAAACTATTCGCAGTATCACATTGACTCCTGGGTGTCGAGCCCTGGCTCGGATCAGTGGTGTCTCACATGTTTCTATGGGGAGGCAAATAGGAGCTTGCGGTATAAAACATGGGAAACTATGAAGAGGCTGAGGGGGGAGAGTACCCTGCCGTGGCTATGCATCGGCGATTTCAATGAAATACTTCGCCAGGAGGAACAGATGGGACCGAATACACGGGATAGTGCACAAATGGAGGGGTTCAGAGATGCGGTGGATGTTTGTGGCTTGGCGAATATTGGATACTTGGGTCTTGACTGGACTTTTGAAAAGCGAGTTTCAGGTGGTACACATTGCAGGGTCCGGCTAGACCGAGCGCTGGCCTCGCCGAGATGGTCCTTACTTTTCCCTTTTGCACACTAGAACACCTGACAGCAGCCAAGAGCGATCACAGTCTGGTCCTACTCAGGACGAACATAGAGATGGGCTGCCAACGGATGGTTGGGAGAAAACCATTCCGATATGAGTGTGCTTGGGAGACTGATGAGCGCTTTCATGATGCGGTGGACAAAGCTTGGAATGGAAAGGGTCCGGCGTCAACTTTAGCTCACTTGTCGAACAAACTGCAAGATGTTTCAGCCTCAATGATAAGGTGGAGCAAGAGGACCTTTGGATCTGTACGTCAGGAGATGAGGGAGTTGCGCCGGCAGCTTGCTGAGCTTAGAGCGGATCCATTGCGGACGAGCCCTGGACAGGAAGAGGAAAAGGTTATGGATCACTTGATTGAATTATCGTATAGGAAGGAGATCATGGCAAAACAGCGTTCTCGGATCACGTGGCTGGCTGAAGGCGGTAGCGACACGAAATTTTTTCAGCGAAAAGCAAGTGCTCGTCGGGCAAAAAATAGGATCGTCCAACTTGAACAAACTGATGGAACGGTGTGCACTGACCCAAGCGAGCTGGCAGGTATGGCCACAAACTAATGGAACTTGTATTCCTCAGAGGGCAGTATTGGCATGGAGGAGGTTTTTTCCCACATCCCTGTTCGTGTGGATGGAAATATGAATGCTCGTCTTAATGCAGATTATAGCAGAGAGGAGGTTAAAGAGGACCTGTTTCAAATGTTCCCAACCAAGGCACCTGGCCTAGACGGTTTTCCCGCGCACTTTTTCCAGAAACACTGGGATTTATGTGGTGATGAGGTTACTAGGATGATCATCTGAGTGCTTGATGGAGCTGATTCCCTGGAGGAGATAAACAACACGTTCATCGTATTAATTCCCAAGATCTCCAGTCCAAAAGTTTTAGGACAATTTCGCCCTATAAGTCTCTGTAACATAATCTATAAGATTGCGTCAAAGGTATTAGCTAACTGGCTGAAAATATTTCTCCCCGATATCATCTCTGAAGAGCAGTCTGCTTTTGTCCCATGACGTCTCATTACAGACAATTTTATCACGGCCTATGAGTGTTTGCATTATATGAAAACAAGAAGGGTGAAGGGAAATAGATTTTGTGCGCTTAAGTTGGATATGATGAAGGCTTATGATCGCTTGGAGTGGCCGTATCTGAAGGTGGTGATGATCAAACTAGGGTTCAGCCCTAGATTTACGGAGACTGTCATGAGGTGTGTCTCTTCGGTCACTTTCTCGGTTTTGTTTAACAGTGGTTGTCTGGATGGTTTCAGGCCGACTCGTGGGCTAAGGCAGGGAGATCCAATCTCGCCATATTTATTTCTGCTTGCAGCGGAGGGACTTTCTTGCTTGCTTAAGTCCCAAGTTGGGGTTCAAGGAATTGCAGTTGCACCGACAGCCCCTTTGGTTAATCACCTCCTTTTTGTCGACGATAGTCTACTCTTTTTTGAGGCAAATGAGGCGTCTGCTACACGTGTTAAAGGTCTTCTCAGAGTTTACTGTGATGCATCGGGCCAGAGAATAAATGTAGATAAATCATCGATTTTTTTCAGCAAGGGGGTAGTGGACTCGACCAAAGAAGCGGTCAAGAACATCCTTGAGGTACACAATGAGGCGCTAACTGAGAAATATTTGGGTTTACCCTCGGATGTGGGCAGATCGAAAGAAGGATCTTTCAAGTATTTAAAAGACAGAATCTGGAAACGGGTGCAAGGTTGGATGGAGAAGTGTCTCTCAGCGGGCGGGAAGGAGGTCCTTATCAAATCTATCGCCCAAGCCATCCCTACATATTCGATGGCATGTTTCAAGCTACCTCGGGGTTTGTGCGAGCACATCAACAATTTGATACGGAAATTTTGGTGGGGCAGTAAAAATGGCGAGAGGAGGACAGCCTGGGTGTCGTGGAAAACTATGTCAAAACCAAAGTATATGGGTGGCCTGAGCTTTCGAGATATCGAAATGTTCAACCTGGCACTTCTAGCTCGTCAAGCATGGAGGATGTTGCAGCAACCCGATTCATTGAACGCTCGCGTTTTGAAGGCTCGGTATTTCCCGGGTACCAATTTGTTGAACGCCACTTTGGGAAATACACCTTCCCAGGTCTGGCGATCTCTTCTGGAGGGCCGAGATATTCTGTCCTTGGGACATATCAAGCGGATCGGCACAGGAGCTAGTATTGACGTTTGGTCCGACAACTGGCTGCCGAGAGATTTTGAGCTCAGGCCCATATGTGCACGCTCAGCAAACCTGATAACCCACAAGTATAGGGGATCGCAAAAGTTTTCGAGGGTAGAGTATTCAACCCAAATTTATAGATTCGACACAAGGGGAGCCAAAGAATATTCTCAAGTATTAGCAGCTGAGTTGTCAATTCAACCACACCTGGAAACTTAGTATCTGCAGCAAAGTGTTTAGTAGCAAAGTAATATGATAGTGGTGGTAACGATAACAAAAGTAAAGACAGCAAAAGTAATGTTTTTGGTATTTTTGTAGTGATTGTAACAGTAGCAACGGAAAGGTAAATAAGCGAGAACCAGTATATGGAAAGCTCGTAGGCACCGGATAAGTGATGGATAATTATGCCAGATGCGGTTCATCATGTAACAGTCATAACATAGGGTGACATAGAACTAGCTCCAGTTCATCAATGCAATGTAGGCATGTATTCCGTAAATAGTCATACGTGCTTATGGAAAAGAACTTGCATGACATCTTTTGTCCTACCCTCCCGTGGCAGCGGGGTTCTATTGGAAACTAAGGGATATTAAGGCCTCCTTTTAATAGAGAACCGGAACAAAGCATTAGCACATAGTGCACTACTAGGAAAAGGCCTACTAATGGCGCACCTAATTTGGCCATTAATGGCGCATTAGTGGTGCGCCATTAGTGCCACGCCATTAGTATATGTTACTAATGGCGCACCACCGTGCGCCATTAGTATTCGGTATACTAATGGCGCACCACCGATGCGCCATTAGTATATACAACAGGCGCCATTAGTATGCCTCCCGGGGCCATGTATACCGGTGCTTTGGCATACTAATGGCGCACAACAGCAAGATGCGCCATTAGTAACTTCGGCATACTAATGGCGACTGTTTAATGATGCGCCATTAGTATCCTTTGGCATACTAATGGCGACTGTGATGTGATGTGCCATTAGTATGAATATTAGGTTTTTTTATTTTTTATTTTCTGTTTTTGCACAGGTTACAAAATGTATAATTGGAAAAAATATAGACATCACACATCAACAACAGATTCATCGAATACAATAGAAGATTAGTCTCTGAATACAATTCATCATATTAGTCTCTGAATACAATTCATCATATTAGTCTCCGAATTGAAAAGACCGAACAAAGATAGAACATTATATTACAAGTCTCGATACCGCGAGTAGCGAGTTTGTCTTCACATTACAAGTCGATATCGATCATCTAAACTACCATCACATAGAAGAGAGCTGCGGTCATCACGATGAGCATCATCACAATGAAACTCGTCTTCATCCGGTTCCTCCAACGCTCCCTCCCTCTCCCGCTAGATAGCGGGCGATCTAGATTCGCCTCGGCCCTAGTGGTGTACCCTTTGTAACTGTTACCGCTGAATCGGTGAACCTGTCTCCGACACTCCTCCCGCCGTCAGAGACTCCGGGAACCTTACCCTTGTACACCACATACGACGGCATCGCTATGCACTAGCCAAACGAAACGTTAGTACCAATTCACGACAATACATAAGCAATATATAAGTATGCAACAGAACGATCGGAAGAGAAAAGCAAGACATTAATAGCATCGATTACATCTAAGTTGAACGACTCTCAAACCAAAGAGACATACTACAAGTTCATTAAAGTTTAATTACAACATGAGCCAATCGATGTTTGAGAACTAGACACAAGATCACCGCTTTCGACTCGACTCAAGGGACCGGAGCGTGGATGAAGCCGCCGTCTCATCGTGGGAGTCATGAAAGAATGGGCGTTGTCACCTGCATTTGTAGCATTGTGTCGATGTCCTTTGTTGGACGGTTGATTTCGAGGTAGAACTGCCCCGAGGTATGAAGGACATCTTGATGGATGATTTCCGCAAACTCCGATCGATGCGAAAGAATTCTTGTCGATGTCGCGCCCTGGATTGCCGACACGCCAAGGGCCAATCTTTGAGTTTACTCGGTAGCGAAGTTGATGATGGTCCCGCACGATCGCCGCATGTGATGGATGGCGAGTAGGCACCCTTCGACCGCCAGCGGCTGCTTGACGCAGCAGAACGTCCTATTGTGGGAGAACACGTGCTTGACGATTTTACGAATAGGCCTGGTGAAGGTGCTTCCAGATTTGGCGAGGCGGGAGAACATCATCAAGAACCTTCTTGACATTTGTGTAGTCTACGTTCAATCGACGGTCCGGGTCGAAATACGTGGCCATGGAATATTTGGGGCTTAGGAGGATGAGCGTGCAATGTGTCACCGCAGAAAACACGGAATGTTAAAAGAAAAACGATCGAAATCTAAGAATTCATAAGTTACGGGCGGTTGAGGGAGGACTTACTCGGAAAGTAAGGCACGTGGAAGTTATCCTTATCTTGGTTTGCCGAATGACGCCTTCGAGGTAAGAACTCGCGACTTGCGGTCCCCAGCGCTGCCCAAGATCTTGGCACGCATGTAGAAGGGGTCGACTATCACGATGTCCGGGTCTTGTCGCTAATGATCCACATCTCCATACTCAGCTAAAATAGCCGAATGAAGGTGTAGTGCAGCGGATGAAGGTTCATCATAGCGTGGATGTCATCAAACCGCAGGACGATCGTGACGCCCGATGGAGTTATCCACAAAGCCCTTGCCCTCCGCACCTTGGCCGCGAAAACCGGTATGCCACATCCTTCTCTCGAGACGCCGCTTCTCCAAAGAAAGAACACATCATGCAGACTCCGATAGCACCGGTTGCAGCATTGAGCATATTTGTCGGTAGCATCGCCCTACCCGCCACATGCACCCTCCTCGAGATATCCTCAGTGAAGGTGGCCCGCCCCGAGCACGGATCGCACTCGGTGCCGGCTGGCTCGCACCCTTGTTAGTCTTTCTTTTGCGTGCCTTCTTCTTCTCCTGTAATGGGACCGAGTTCGCTCACGCACCGCCTTCTTGAGTGTGTTTGGGCTGATATTTCGCACCTCGCCTATCTCGAGGCTCGGTGAAGTCGGCAGCCGGAGGCGTCTCCGAGAGCTGAACGCGACGACGCCTGTTGCAACTTGGCTTCTCCACGGTACCAGCTAGATCGCGACGCCTTTTGTTGGGTTGGGTTCTTGAGAAGGAGGCCCCATGAAGTCGCCATCGCACTCCATGTTCGGCAAAGTACTGATCGACGCTGCCAAATGTATCGTCGTCGCCGTCGTTCGATCCCGTGCCATATGCATGTTTGGATCCATGGCATAGGGAAGTCCGCACCGTTGCGGCGGTCTTGCCATGGGGCCGACTTTGGCGCCGCACGATCGGGCGGTGTTGTCTTTGGGTGGTGTCCCCGCCCCAAACGAATCCGCTCTTCGCCAAAGCAGGGCCAGCTCAGCAGCGCCGAGGGTCATCACGTCATCATCGCCGGCCCCGACGGGTCGAATCGGAGGTAACAACTCGTCGCAGCTCGGCAGCACCAACCAGTTCAACCCTAAACAAGTTGGGTGGCATCCGGTACCGTGGAACAAGGGTTGCCCGTTGAACGATTTTGCCCTTGGCGACATCGACCAACTCGTTGTTCACGGCGCGGAGAGTGCACGAACGTCGGCGGCGCTCGCGAAAACATGTAGGGCGCCGTGGATGCCCATCAAAGGCAAGGAGATGAAGTCCTCGACCGAGAGAGGCTTAATTAGTTACCGTGATGATGGCGCCGAGCTCGGCTAATGTCGAGGCACCGCCAACGGTGGGCGTGCAGTTGACGGAGGGGCCGCTTGCTGCAGTGGTGCCGCCGGCGACACCCGGTGCATTAAGCTCCTGTGCGGCGCCGGAGACACCAATGCCGCCCCGCCGGAGACACCAATGGCCCCGCCATCGCATTCTCGCGCGAGTTGCTGGCCGTGAAGCTAGGAATCGGGCGGCCCTTGTTGGCCGCCCGCAATCCACGACTCAACCCCGGATCAAGGTAGGCACAATGGCGGTGATCGTCGCCCGAGTTGTTGTTGCACTTGCTCTTGGACAATCTCCGAATCCGCGCCACCTGTGCCTTTGAGTTCTTGAACTCGCGCTACTGGCTTTCCGAGCTAGTCTTTTTCTCCTTCCGCACACCAGCGGTATAGTATGACCCCATTTTGTGGACAAGCCTTTGCCGCCACACGACCACCGACGTCGCCATCGAGCTTATCCTTGTTCTTCATTACATTCAACGCCCTATTTAGAGTGGTGTCCCAAGGGTTGTTTAGTCGACCCAGCGCTCTGCTTTCGATCGCTCGGAAGGAATGTGAACCATTTAGAAATTTGGCTTTATTAATTAGAATGCAACCATATGGAGCTAATTACGGGGTGGTATTCCTTACGAACAAGCTCAAGCGCCTGGTCTTGAGATCCGTGGTAAGCTTCTTTGTTTTCGGTCCTTCTTGTACCGGCCCCGACAAAGTTCCTGGTCTGCTTGTCACCGTATTTATCGAAGAGGGGTGGTAGGCCTTGCTCGGCACGCCCGCGTCCTCCTTGTCCCATATAGGCTCCGCCACTCAGAACCGCCGGACCGAGTTTGTGTTCCCTAAGTTCAGCTCCGCATTTCTTTCCCCATCGACTTGATTCGAGTTTGCGGTGTTCGAGCAATTGATCTTGAAGTCGTTGTAGTCATCTTCGTGATCGAAGGATTTTCTCCTTGATCTTCTCATAACTCTCACCTTTCTCGATCATTCTCTTCACATTGCTTTTCCAAGTAGGGCCTTCTCATCTTCATGAGGGCAGCATTGTTCACTTTATTACCTTTGAGGCTTGTGTTTTCAAATTCAGCGGGAACTTGTATCGCTCGTGCAGCTTCGTGAAGAGGAGGTTGCGCAAATTCCTCGGTCAGATGCCTCGTGTTCTCGGTGTTGATCGAGACGGTGCTCCGGAGAATGCACCCGAGCTGAAGCGAGTACCCTTGACTATTCGCTCGGCGCCGTTGGATTCCCGCCGAGTCCACTTGAGAACTTCCTCCTTGAGGGTGCGGAGCACGGTCGGGCGCCGTCCTTCATTGCCTCTTCGGTTGGCTGCCATCCGTGCGCGCGCCGCCATCATCGATGGTGGCATCCTCGGCGGCACCATCGGTGGTGGCATCGGTGGGGTCATCCTCGGCGGTACCATCGGTGGTCTCGGGATCGGTGGGAAGGCGGCGTCCTCATACAAGTGAGGTTGTTCCTCCATCTCCTGGGACAGCTCCTGAATGCCTTGCCGCCCAACCCCGGCCTCATCGTTGTTGGCCATGTTTCTCTAAATAGGAACAAAGTTTGGTCAAAAGGTTGGTTTTGTCAAGGAACAAGATCATGGTCTCATCATTTAGGGTTTGTCGACACCGAGGCATCCTAATAGCTAAGCTTTTATCATTGAGGGTTTTTCGACGCCGAGGCACCCTAAAAGCCTAAGCTTTCATCATTAGTCACAAGTACCCGGCCCATGCATTAGTCACAAGTATTTATATGTCCTATTTTAGCAAAGTCATGCTAAAATTCACGGAAAATTTCAGCATGACCTTTGCTGAAAATAGGACATATGGAGTATTCAATTTGCTGGAACGGAAGTTAATCGACATTCCAGCAAACTCAAGGGCCTCTTGGGTGGACAAGGCAAAAAAGGCCTTCATCACAACATGGAAAATACATTGGCATGTGAAGAGGTGAAACAATATATGCATCTCCAAGCAGTATCATTCAACATTTTGGACAAACCACTACAAGCAATCTTGGATCGAATATTTTTATACATAACTGCTAAAACCCTAGGAGTTAACCGAGCCACCAACAGAATGTGGACTTAAAAGAGAGAGTCACGGACAGTGACATGATACATTTTCATAAAATTAGCTAGTTTTACTTATGGTGCACAAAGGAACAAGTACTACAAAGGCACTTAGAAAAAATGAGCACCGCAAAACAAGAAGACTCGTTTGTGTAAACGGAAGCTGTCGGCTCCATCAAGTGGAGGCAAAAACAAGTGTAATTGCAAATGAATGCAAACCACGTTAAGACTTAACTGCTAAGGCCTAGTTTGGCAACACGGTTTTCCAAAACCATGGTAATTGAAAACCTCGGTATTCCAATGTGTGGGCAATGAATACTTTGGTTTCTAAAACTGCAGTTTTTCTCAGTTTTAGCAAAACTATAGAGATGTTTGGCAAGTGCAGTTTTTCTTAGTTTCTTAGGTTCGACATTTTTAGGTTCAATGGCGCCAAGTAGTACTACTCTGCTGCTACATGTCCGAACCTACTTGCGGTTCACATCTGAAAAATGCACAATCCTGTTGAAAACGTATGCTCGTTAAATCAAACATCTTCGACTAGTGTCAACTTATGCCTCATGTATAGAAGTATTTGTCAAATTACATTGCTTTGATGGCCATTTAGAGCTTCCACTTGTCACATTCATCACTACTCCACATGCTCAAAGCATCGTGTTTCAAGTTCAGTGTCGGGTGTAAGTCATCGATTTGATTGTGTCACACTAGGGCCCTATGTCACACCAAACAAACTGAATATCTATCACTATATATGGATCATGTCAAAGCTATTTCTTCCTCACACAAACCACTACTAGTCTACTTACTACTCTGCTGCTTCCAATTTCGGTGCTTCAAGTCTGAACCTACTTGCTTTGCCCATGCACATCTAAAAAATGCACATGTCCGATGAAAAGTGTGTGCTATGTCAAATCAAACACCTCCAGTGCTATCGTGAACTAATGCCACTTATCGATTGGTAAATTTCATTGCTTGATGGCCATTTGAGCTGCCACTTATCACATTCATCACTACTTCACATGCTCAAGTTCAAGATCGGGTGTCGCTTATCGATCCGATCATGTCACACGAATAACTGAATTATCTATGACCAATTGCTTCTTCTATCTAGCCAATTGTTCCGCCGGTGCATATGTTTACGCTGCTAAAATGTTGATTTGTTGCTGATGCTAGCACTGCACATGATACTTACTTCTCACCTACATCTCCCTACATTGCTGCTATCGATGTATCATCACCACGTACATCAATCCGAAAACAGAGACACTACATTGCAAGGATCCATCCAACTAATACACCAGATTATCAGTGACTCAATGATAATATTTAATTTGCTCATCATGTCATCTACTACCCTAGTCAAACTTCATCATGCAGTAACAGCAAACATACAATCAAGTGGCATTTATCATACTCATGTCATCAATCAATCATGCCATTTGAACAGATTTGAATAGCGAGGGGGAGAGGGGGAGAGGAGGAGGGGGAGCTCACGGGGGCGGTGGTGTGGACGGGGCGACGAGGTGGGGCGACGAGGTCCGGGTGGTGGTGGTGCGACGAGGTCCGGGAGGCGACGAGGTCCGGGTGGTGGTGGTGCTCCGGCGACGGTGGTGTTGACGGGGCGGCGTCCGGGCCACCGGCGACGAGGGCGGCGGGGCGATGGCGTCCGACGAGGTGGGGTGACGGGGAGAGCGGTGCCGAGGAGACGAGGACGACGGGGCGGCGGCGGCGGCGGCGGGAGAGAGAGAGCGGCGTCGCGGCGTCGGGCGCCGCGACGGAGACGAGGACGATGGGGCGGCGTCGAGGCGGCGGGGCAGCGGCGTCGGGAGAGGAGAGGGGAAGGGGATCGAGGGGCGGCGTCGGGTGAGGGAGAGAGAGGGGATAGGTTTGGGCCGGGATATGGATGGGGGCGGCACAATACTAATGGCGCACCACCCCTCGGTGCGCCATAAGTACATCCATACTAATGGCGCACCTCGCCTCTGGCGCCATTAGTATTTTTTTTTATTTTGCTCGAGCCAACAGGTTATCTTCCACCGACCTGATCCACATCAAGTTCCTCTACTAGCTCGATTGGTGAGCAGCCAGTTCTCACACCAGAGGTCTGGTTCGATTCCTGTGCTCCACAATTTTTTATGCATTTAAAATGCTGTTTGATACTTATTTGTGTTTAAATATGTTCAAACTTGTTTAAATCATAACAGTAATATTTTTTATAAGACAGTAATAACTTTTTAAAAATATCATCAAACAGTAATGCCGGTGGAGCGGGGAGGTCTGGGGGTGCGGGGGTCGGGGCGGCGGTTGAGTAGGGAGGGGTGCGGGGGTCGGCGGTGGCGGTTGAGTAGGGAATCGAGGTGCGGGGGTCGGCGGCGGCGGCGGTGGACTGGGGTGCTCTCGGCGAGGAGGACCGGATCTGGCGAGGTGGGATAGCGACGAGATGGAGGGGATCGAGATCGAGTGTCCATGAAATTTAAAATATTCATGATAGTTCAAAAGTGCCCATGAAATACAATCGAGAAATGAAGGCTACGATTTAAATACAATCGATCTTAGATAGCTATCTGTTCACAATCTTCTTGCCCTTCTTTTTCGCAAATGGAGTTCTTCCGTGGAATGGACGCCTTTAGGTAGGGTGGTCCTGCTTCTTCTTGTGGTGTATGCTGCTACTTCATCATCGCCGCCATGTTCGATCCTCGGTCGCCAGACTTGTCAAGTCTTGCTCATTGGCTACTCCATCCATTCCGATGATCTTCCTTTGCCTCTCCTCACGACAACACGACTGGGCTTTGGCGGGTCGGTAATGAAGAAGCATTGGTCCACTTGGGAAGCCAGTACCCATGGCTCATTTTTCGCGGTGACATTTGCGCCCGTGGTCTTGGATTTGGCTTCGGGTATAACCATGGTGGTGAAATATCGGTCTTCTTTTAGGACGCTCTTGGCCCATCTGACACGGAACATCGGCACCTTCTCTCCAGCGTAGCTCAGCTCCCAGATCTCCTCGATCCTTCCGTAGTATCTGTCCTTGGCCTTACCGGTGTAGGATTCCATCGTTACCCCGGAGTTCTGATAACCATCGCTCTTCATGTCCTTGTCCTCGGTGTAGAATTGATATCGTACGCCTCATAGGTCATCAGGTTGTGCTCGGCGCCCTGTGACAAGTTGAATATGAGTTGTTCTTCCGCGGAAGAATCTTCATGTAAAGGGTACGACAGAAGCTTCTGCTTGAACCAACGCGTGAAACATGAGTTGTGCTCTTTGAGTATATCTCCGTCCGTCCTCTGTTGGCCTCGGTCATTGTACGTCTTCTCAATAAAGGTTTTGTGCTCTACCACCCAAGGATCGACCACGTCTATGTGTTGTAGCGCGACTAGGTTTGCTCTTTCAAAGTCGGCGAGTCGACCCTCGAAGTCGACATGCATTTCGCGGCGACCCTCACGGTGACCCCATCCAGCGAGCCTGCCGAGGTGCCTGTTGACGGGCAGACCAACGGGGTTCTCGATGCATAGATAATTCGTGCAGTAGGAGATGCACTCTTCGTCGAAAAGCCACCGCTATACTTCCCTCTGGACGTGACATGTTCCGAACGTATCCTTTGATGACACCATTCATCCTTTCGAACGACATCATGTTGTGCAGGAACGTCGGGCCGAGTTGGATGATATCCTCCACGATATGGACCAGCAGATGCACATAACGTCGAAGAATGCGGGCGGGAAGTACATCTCAAGCTCGCATAGTATCACCACGATCTCTTCCTGTAGCCTTCTGAGTTGCCTCACGCCAATCGACTTCCGAGAGATGACGTCGAAAAAGTTGCATAGGACAAATAGCGCTTCCACGGACGCGCGCCCATGATCCCATGGATTGCAACCGGAAGTATTCGTCATCAAGACGTGATACCGTGAGACTTCATCCCGCTGAACTTCGCTTCACTGGGTCTAGGTATCTGCTTATCTTCCCAGCAGAATCAGAAGGAAGTTTTACTCCTAGGAGGCAGGTGAAAACTGCTCGATCTCCTCGACTTAGAGTGAAGCACGCGGGAGGGTAGTCATTTCCGGTCTTCTTGGCCTTTTTGCCTTTTGCGACGACTTTTCGTGTCCTGCTTCGCCTCATCATCATCATCATCATCATTAGCGTGAAGCTCCTGCCGATGCCCATTGATTTCAAGTCTGCCCTTGCTTTCGCCCATCTTTGGTCCTCTCCGCATGTTGAGTAGGGTACCAAGCAGACTCTCGCACACGTTCTTCGTGATATGCATGACATCAAGGCTGTGAGGCACACGGTGGATCTTCCAAGACGGCAAGTCCCGTAAAACAGACCTCGTTTTCCATACCTTCAGCAGCGGCTTTGGCGCTTTTCGCTTCTTTCCGGCTCTGGCGCCTTTTGCTTTTTTCGGCGCAAGGCAGTCTTTCCAATTTTTCAACAGCTTGTCTATTTCTCGCCCCTCCTCGTACAGGCGTTTTGGGTTCGGTTTCACCATCGAACAGATCCTTGTGTTTCCTCCACGGGTCATCGTCGCGAAGCCACCTTCGATGTCCCATGAACACGGTTTTCGAAGACCCGGGATCTCTATCTAGCTGGCGATACGTTGTGTCATCCATGCACCTTACGCATCCAGAAAATCCGTGGACTACCCGCCCGCGAGATATCCGTGAATCGAGATAGTCGTGCACCGTCGTGAGCAGTCCGGCTCTCATAGGGAAATATTCTTTCTACGGCATCCCACGTATTGGCTGGCGTTTTCCACAGCGTGTCAAGCTCCTCTTTCAGCAGCCCCAGATACTGATTGATGTCGCTCCTGGTTGTTTCGCCCTTCAATTAGCATACTCATGTGAATGTACTTCCTCTTCATGCACAACCAGGGGGAAGGTTGTACATCCACACAAACACAGGCCAGGTGCTATGTGTGCTTCTCGGCTGCCAAACGGATTGACTCCATCGGTGCTCGCGCCAAGCATGATGTTCCTTGGATCGTTCCCAAATTCTGAGTCTTCGGTTCAACGCTTACACCGCTCGCATCCTTAGGGTGACTCAGCATCTTGTCTTTTTATCTATCTCCGGATCATTTGCGCCATCTTCGCTTCTTCTCCTCCCTATCCGCGTGCCAACGCAGGAGCTTTGCTACCTTAGGGTCCACGAAATACCGCTGCAGACGAGGAGTGATCGGAAAGTACCACACCACTTTTCGAGGAGCTTTCTTCCTCTTCTTGTATCGAGTGACGCCAAGACACCGGACATATGGTAGACTCGCGTGCTCGTCCCGATAAATGATGCAACTGTTCATGCACACATGGTATTTCACGGCGGTAAATCCAGAGGACACACGATTTTCTTCGCCTCCTCCAAACTGGTCGGGCACTTGTTCCCCTTGGGAAGACGTTCGTGCGTAACGACATGTTCTCGCCGAAACATGCGCCGGTCATTTTGTGTTTTACCTTCATCTCGAGCCATGAGCGTTACTTTCAGCGGTATCCTCGGCCTGCATCCTTCATACAATGGAGTAACCGCGTCTAACTCAAGTTGATCCATCGATGGTCCAGCGTCGTCGCTCCGCCGCATCATCATCTTCATGATCATGCCCGCCGCCGCTCCGCATCTTCCTCATCATCATGTCCTGCATCTTCTACATGATGATCGTGTACAGCATCACCGTCGTGATCATCTCCGGGATTCTTCGTCTTCTCGCCGCCCGAGCCGCGGTGGTTGTCTTGCTGCCCTTCCTCATTTCTTGCCCGCCCCATGGACGACTTCAGTAGTCATCTTCATCACCTTGCCACCGATAGCCATCCATGAAACCACGCAAGAGCAGGTGGTCCCGCACCTGCTCGAATCCGGGTCCGCAATAAGGCTCTTCACTTGCATCTTCGACACGGACATCTTATCTCCGTCTCGTTCTTTTGAAGCATATCGCCTTCGCGGACCTCAAAAACCTATTCACGATGCCTTCGGTCATCGTGCGGACCATGGTCGTCATGGGTAGAGCAAAACGATATTTTAGAACCAAGAAAAATTTGGCATGACTTTCCTAAAAATAGGACCAAAAGAATGCTTAATGCCAAAATTCTCACTAAACGGAAATGAATCAACATTCCGCAAAATATTGGCAACTATCGCATTTCAAATACCGTACACCTCCAAACACAAACACATATGCAACACCACAAACATATGCAACACCACTAACATACATAGATCTAGCTAGGCCATAAAAAGTGCATGTGCACATTGTTGTAGGGAGAACAACATAAATATAGCTTCCCCCCTTACTTACCTATCATAACAAGGTAATTTAACCACTTAATTTGAATGAATCTATGGTGGAAATGAGGTGAAAAAGATGAGGCACCCGAGACAAGGAGGAGGTGGAGAGAATGAAGTGGGGAAAAAGTGAGTGTGGGTAGGAGAGGTTGTCCAAAATATCTTGTTGCTGCCCACTTACTAATGGCGCACCAGCACTAAATGCGCCATTAGTAATCCAGGTTACTAATGGCGCACCTTTTCGGCGGTGCGCCATTAGTAGTTTTGCAAAAAAAACATACTAATGGCGCTGATCTACGAAGGCGCCATTACTAGTTTAAACTAGTAATGGCGCACGGTTGAACAGTGCGCCATTAGTAGTATTGCAAAAAAGGAATAAAAATATAATAAAAAACAACATTAGTGGCGACTTTTCCGGGTGCGCCATTACTAGTTACAACTAGTAATGGCGATCGTGTCTGGATGCGCCATTAGTATATTTGGACAAAGCACTAGTTCAAAAAAAATTTGATACTAATGGCGCACCTTGGGCCAAAAGCGCCATTAGTAGTTTCAACTCTAATGGCGATCGTAAGGTGGTGCGCCATTAGTATATACTAATGGCGCACCCCTTGTCTGGTGCGCCATTAGTGTCAATCCCATCTATAGCCCTTTTTCTAGTAGTGGTGAATACATGAACTCCTCAAACTATGGTCATCACCGGGAGTGGTCCCTATTATTGTCACTTCGGGGTTGCCGGATCATAACACATAGTAGGTGACTATAGACTTTCAAGAAAGGATCAAGAACACACATATATTCATGAAAACATAATAGGTTCAGATCTGAATTCATGGCACTCGGGCCCTAGTGACAAGCATTAAGCATAGCAAAGTCATAGCAACATCAATCTCAGAACATAGTGGATACTAGGGATCAAACCCTAACAAAACTAACTCGATTACATGATAAATCTCATCCAACCCATCACCGTCCACCAAGCCTACGATGGAATTACTCACGCACGACGGTGAGCATCATGAAATTGGTGATGGAGGATGGTTGATGATGACGATGCAGATGAATCCCCCTCTTCGGAGCCTCGAACGGACTCCAGATCAGCCCTCCCTAGAGAGATTAGGGCTTGGCGGCGGCTCTGTATCGTAAAACGCGATGATTTCTTCTCTCTGATTTTTTTCTCCCCGAAAGCCAATATATGGAGTTGGAGTTGGCGTCGGAGGGTGTCCAGGGGCCCCACGAGGTAGGGGGCGCGCCCAGGAGGGGGGGCGCCCCCCACCCTCGTGGACAGGGTGTGGGCCCCCTGGTCTTCATCTTTGGCGAGGATTTTTTATTATTTATTATAAGATATTCCGTGGAGTTTCAGGTCATTCCGATAACTTTTGTTTTCTGCACATAAAACAACATCATGGCAATTATGCTGAAAGCAGCATCAGTCTGGGTTAGTTCCATTCAAATCATACAAGTTACAGTCGAAAACAAGCGCAAAAGTGTTTGGAAAAGTAGATACGACGGAGACGTATCAACTCCCCCAAGCTTAAACCCTTGCTTGTCCTCAAGCAATTCAGTTGACAAATTGAAAGAGAAAAAGAAAAACTTTTACAAACTCTGTTTGCTCTTGTTGTTGTACCTATGTCAAGCCAGCATTCAGGTTTTCAGCAAAGATCATAACTAACCACATTTGCAATAACTCCTAGGTCTCATGTTTACTCATATCAATAACATAATCAGCTAGCAAGCCATAATAATAAATCTCGGATGACAACACTTTCTCAAAATAATCATAATATGATATAACAAGATGGTATCTCGCTAGCCCTTTCTGAGACCGCAAAACATAAATGCATAGCACCTTTAAAGATCAAGGACTGACTAGACATTGTAATTCATGGTAAAAGATATTCCAATCATAGTCATACCCGATATAAATTAACAATAATGAATGCAAATGACAGCTGTGCTCTCGAGCTAGTGCTTTTAATAAGAGGGTGATGACTCGACATAAAAGTAAATAGATAGGCCCTTCGCAGAGGGAAGCAGAGATTTGTAGAGGTGCCAGAGCTCAGTTTTAAAATAGAGATAAATTATATTTTGAGTGGCATACTTTCAGTGTCAACATAACAACTAAGAGATGACGATATCTTCCATGCTAAACAAATTATAGGCGGTTCCCAAATAGAATGGTAAAGTTTATACTCCCCCTCCTCCACAACCATCAATCCATGGCTTGCTCGAAACAACGAGTGCCTCCAACATTCAACGGGTCCCAGGGGGAGTTTTGTTTGCAATTATTTTGACTTACTTTGCATAAAGCATGGGACTGGGCATCCGGGTGACCAGCCATTTTCTCGTGAGTGAGGAGAGGAGTCCACTCCTCTTGAGAATAACCCGCCTAACACGGAAGATAAGGGCAGCCCTAGTTGATATATGAGCTATTCGAGCATGCAAAACAAAATGTTTATTTGAAGGTTTATAGTTTGGCACATACAAATTTACTTGGAACGGCGGGTAGATACCGCATATAAGAAGGTATAGTGGACTCATATGGAATAACTTTGGGGATTAAGGGATTGGATGCACAAGCAGTATTCCCTCTTAGTACAAGTGAAGGCTAGCAAAAGATTGGGAAGCGACCAACTAGAGAGCGACAACAGTCATGAACATGCATTAAAATTAATAAACATTGAATACAAGCATGAGTAGGATATAATCCACCATGAACATAAATATCGTGAAGGCTATGTTGATTTGTTTCAACTACATGCGTTAACATGTGCCAAGTCAAGTCACTTAAATCATTCAAAGGAGGATACCACCCCATCATACCACATCATAATCATCTCAATAGCATGTTGGCACGCAAGGTAAACCATTATAACTCATAGCTAATCAAGCATGGCACAAGCAACTATGATCTCTAATTGTCATTGCAAACATGTTTATTCATAATCAGCTGAATCAAGAACGATGAACTCATCATATTTACAAAAACAAAAGAGGTCGAGTTCATACCAGCTTTTCCCATCTCAGTCAGTCCATCATATATCATCATAATTGCCTTTCACTTGCACGACCGAATGATGTGAATAATAATAAGAGTGCACGTGCATTGGACTAAGCTGGAATCTGCGAGCATTCAATAAACAGGAGAAGACAAGGCAATATGGGCTCTTGGTTAAATCAAAAATGATGCATATAAGAGCCACTTCAACAATTTAATCATGGTCTTCTCGTACTGACCCCCAAAGAAAAAAAGGAAATAAAAACTATTTACACGGGAAAGCTCCCAACAAGCAAAAGAAGAACGGGAAATATTTTTGGGTTTTCTTTTTAATTATTACTACTACATCAGGAAAAATAAACTACTACTATTTTTTTTGGTTTTTCTAAGGTTTATTAAACACACAAGAATAAAGCAGGAAAAAGGAAATAAACTAGCATGGATATTACAGTGAAAGAGTATGAGCACCGACATCTAGCAATGAGTGTGTGTGAACATAAATGTAATGTCGGTGAGAAATACGTACTCCCCCAAGCTTAGGCTTTTGGCCTAAGTTGGTCTATTGCCAGGGATAGCCTAGCGGATACCCATAGGTGTAGCTGGGGTCGTACTGCGATGCAGCCGCTATCGCCTCCTGAGCTGCAGTGTGGCGTCGAGACGCCTCCGCTCTCCTCTCGTACTCATCTGCCTCCTCTCTGGTAATAATATATCTCCCTTTTGTCTAAAAATCAAAGAAGGCAGGAGCAGGAAGAGTAACATGGACAACATGCCGTTTGTTAAAGATTTGTCGATACTGGAGAGGTGGTTCATTCCTCTCAACAAACTGGTGTGAAACCATAGAATCAAAATCCAAATAAGTAGGGGGTTACTCCATAATACCCTCACGAATGTCTATCTCAAGAAAATTAGCTAAGCGGGTTGCATAAATTCCTCCAAAGAAATCTCCGTTATGTCTATTATGATGCAACCTACAAGCTAAAATGGCTCCCATATGATAAGATTGGTCTCCTAACACAACACTTCTGAGAATGCTGAGATCAGGACCACACATGTGACATGCTTCATCCTTAACATTTATGCATCTACCTATGAAGAGAGCAAAATAATGTATAGCAGGAAAGTGAATGCTCCTATAGTGGCTTGTGTTATATCTCTAGATTCCCCCACAGTTATTCTAGCAAGAAAGTCTCTATATTCAGATTTAGGGGGATCCCTGACACTACCCCAAGATGGAAGTTTGCAAGCAAAAGTGAAATCCTCTAAGTCCATGGTATAAGATTTGTCATAAAGGTCAAACATGACTGAAGGAGAATTACGCGAAGATGAAAACTCAAACCTCCTCACAAATGAACTTGTGAGATCATGATACTGGGGGCATTTGTCAGCTTCAAAGTCCTCAAGACCGGCATTGCGTATATATGCGTTGAATTCTTCTTTGATTCCCGCTTGATCCATAAAATTTTCCGAAGGCCATTCACAGGGCCTCACAGGAGCGTCTCTTGGTGGTTCCTCGTCAGCATCACGCATTGCAAGCCTGGGACCTTGCTTCCTTGAAGAAACACCTTGGAACATCTTCCTAAACATATTGTTTTCTCTAAAAAAAATCTGAAATTTTAAGTGACTTCAAATAAAAGTGAACCAACTTCAATAAAATTGATAGCAACTACTCCTACAAGTGCCTAGAGCCTATATCAAGCATTAGAACTACTTGGAACCATATAAATTTGACATGCAAGCTCAAGAACATGGTCACCTATGCAGCACAAATTTGCAAAGAATAAGTCACTAGAACAAAAACTAATTGGACCAATGGAGGAGTCACATACCAAGGAACAATCTCCCCAAGCAGTTTTACGAGAGGTGCTTTGAGCAAGGAGATCGAAAATTACAGCAAAAGTGGCTGGAACTCGAGCTTGAGTTGGTTTTTCGGGTTTTTGTGACGTAGAGGAAAAAGATGGGTGCAGGGATAAGTGGAGGAGGGCCACCATGGGCCCACGAGGCAGGGGGGCGCACCAGGGGGTAGGCGCGCCCTCCACCCTCGTGGCCAGGTGGCAGCTCCCATGTAATTTTTGCACTAAAATCCTCAAATATTCTAAAAAATCATATTAAATTGGCATGGCATTCGAGGACTTTTATTTTGGGATATTTTTATATTGCACGGATAAGTCGGGAGACAGACAGAAAAATACTATTTTACTTTATTTCTACTAAAGAACAGAAAATATAAAGAGGGTACAGAAGGTTGTGCTTCTAGTTTCATCCGTCTCATGCTCATCAAAAGGAATCCACTAACAAGGTTGATCAAGTCTTGTTAACAAACTCATTCCGACTAACATGGAACCGGAGAAATTTCGAATAACACTATGTTACCTCAACGGGGATATGGACATCCCCAATAATAAGTATATCATATTCCTTCTTGACAGTAGGGAGAGGAAATTCAAAACCTCCAAATATAATCGATGGAATTTTTCCAATAGAGTTGATACTATGAACTTGAGGTTGTTTCCTCGGAAAGTGTACCGTATGCTCATTACCATTAACATGAAAAGTGGCATTGCCTTTATTGCATTCAATAACAGCTCCTGCAGTATTAAGGAAAGGTCTTCCAAGAATAATAGACATACTATCGTCCTCGGGAATATCAAGAATAACAAAGTCCGTTAAAATAGTAACGTTTGCAACCACAACAGGCACATCCTCACAAATACCGACAGGTATAACAGTTGATTTATCAGCCATTTGCAAAAATATTTTAGTAGGTATCAACTTATTCAAGTCAAGTCTACGATATAAAGAGAGAGGCATAACACTAACACCGGCTCCAAGATCACATAAAGCAGTTTTAACATAATTTCTCTTAATGGAGCATGGTATAATTGGTACTCCTGGATCTCCAAGTTTCTTTGGTATTCCACCCTTAAAAGTATAATTAGCAAGCATGGTGGAAATTTCAGCTTCTGGTATCTTTCTTTTATTTGTAACAATATCTTTCATATATTTAGCATAAGGATTCATTTTAAGCATATCAGTCAATCGCATACGCAAAAAGATAGGTCTAATCATTTCAGCAAAGCGCTCAAAATCTTCATCATCCTTTTTCTTGGATGGTTTCGGAGGAAAAGGCATGGGTTTCTGAACCCATGGTTCTCTTTATTTACCATGTTTCCTAGCAATGAAGTCTCTTTTATCATAACGTTGATTCTTTGATTGTGGGTTATCAAGATCAACAGCAGGTTCAACTTCTACATCATTATCATTACTAGGTTGAGCATCATCATGAACATCATCATTAACATTTTCACTAGGTTCATGTTCATTACCAGATTGTGTTTCAGCATCAGACATAGAGATATCATTTGGATTCTCAGGTGGTTCAGCAATAGGTTCACTAGAAGTTTGCAAGGTCCTATCTTTTTTCTTTTTTCTTCCTTTTAGAAGAACTAGGTACATCAATATTATTTTTCTGAGAATCTTACTCAATTCTCTTAGGGTGGCCTTCAAGATGCAAAGGTTCCTGAGTCATTCTACCAGTTCTAGTAGCCACTCTAACAACATAATCATTTTTCTTACTATTCATTTCGTCAAGCACTTCTTTCTGAGCTTTAAGTACTTGTTCTACTTGAGTGGTAACCATAGAAGCATGTTTGCTAACAAGTTTAAGTTCACCTTTAATATTAGCCATATAATCACCCAAGCGTTTAATCATATTGGAATCATATTTCAATTGTCTACCAAAATATGCATTAAAGTTTTCTTGTTTGACAATAAAATTATCAAACTCATCGAAGCATTGCCTAGCAGACTTATAATGAGGGATATCACCTTCATCAAATCTATAGAAAGAATTTACCTTTACTACCTGTGTCGGATATCGGGATCAGGAGGTTCTTCAGTGAATAAAGAATTGAGATCATATACTTCTTCAACAGGCGGTAAGTTAAGACCATGTATTTCTTCAATAGGAGGTAAATTCTTAACATCTTCAGCTTTAATACCTTTTTCTTTCATAGATTTCTTTGCCTCTTGCATATCTTCGGGACTGATAAATAGAACACCTCGCTTCTTCGGAGTTGGTTTAGGAATAGGCTCAGTAGTTGGCTCAGGAGCTGGCTCGGGAGTTGGCTCAGGAGGTGCCCAATTATTTTCATTTGTCAACATATTATTCAATAGAATTTCAGCTTCATCCGGCGTTCTTTCCCTGAAAAGAGAACCAGCACAACTATCCAGGTAATCTTTGGAAGCATCGGTTAGTCCATTATAAAAGATATCAAGTATTTCAGGTTTCTTAAGAGGATGATCAGGCAAAGCATTAAGTAACTTGAGAAGCCTCCCCCAAGCTTGTGGGAGACTTTCTTCTTTAATTTGCACGAAGTTGTATATTTCCCTCAAAGCAGCTTGTTTCTTATGAGCTGGGAAATATTTAGCAGAGAAGTAATAAATCATATCCTGGGGACTACGCACACAACCAGGATCAAGAGAATTAAACCATATCTTAGAGTCACCCTTTAATGAGAACGGAAATATTTTGAGTATATAAAAGTAGCGCGATCTCTCATCATTAGTAAACAGGGCAGCTATATCATTTAACTTAGTAAGATGTGCCATAACAGTTTCAGATTCATAGCCATAAAAAGGATCAGATTCAACCAAAGTAATTATATCTGGATCAACAGAAAATTCATAATCCTTATCGGGAACACAAATAGGTGAAGTAGCAAAAACAGGGTCAGGTTTCATTCTGTCTCTAAGAGATTCTTTACTCCATTTAACTAGCAGCCTCTTAAGTTCGTATCTATCCTGGCAGGCAAAAATAGCTGCAGAAGATTCCGCATCAAAAAGATAACCCTCAGGAATAGCAGGCATATCTTCATCATCACTTTCATTAATATTATCAGTTTCAACAGTTTCTTTCTCTCTAGACCTAGCAATTTGTTCATCTAGAAATTCACCAAGGGGCACAATAGTATCAAGCATAGAAGTAGTTTCATCATAAGTATCATGCCCAGCAGAAGTGTCATCATCAATAACATGCGACATATCGGAACGAATAGCAGAAGCAGGTTTAGGTGTCGCTAGCTTACTCATAACAGAAGGTGAATCAAGTGCAGAGCTAGATGGCAGTTCCTTACCTCCCCTCGTAGTTGAGGGATAAATTGTTGTCTTAGCGTCTTTCAAGTTCTTCATAGTGTCGAGCAGATATAAATCCCAAGTGACTCAAAGAATAGAGCTATGCTCCCCGGCAACGGCGCCAGAAAAAGGTCTTGATAACCCACAAGTATAGGGGATCGCAACAATTTTCGAGGGTAGAGTATTCAACCCAAATTTATAGATTCGACACAAGGGGAGCCAAAGAATATTCTCAAGTATTAGCAGCTGAGTTGTCAATTCAACCACACCTGGAAACTTAGTATTTGAAGCAAAGTGTTTAGTAGCAAAGTAATATGATAGTGGTGGTGACGATAACAAAAGTAAAGACAGCAAAAGTAATGTTTTTGGTATTTTTGTAGTGATTGTAACAGTAGCAACGGAAAAGTAAATAAGCGAGAACCAGTATATGGAAAGCTCAGAGGCACCGGATCGTGATGGATAATAATGCGGATGCGGTTCGTCATGTAACAGTCATAACATAGGGTGACACAGAACTAGCTCCAATTCATCAATGTAATGTAGGCATGTATTCTGTAAATAGTCATACGTGCTTATGGAAAAGAACTTGCATGACATCTTTTGTCCTACCCTCCCGTGACAGCGGGGTCCTATTGGAAACTAAGGGATATTAAGGCCTCCTTTTAATAGAGAACCGGGACAAAGCATTAGCACATAGTGAATACATGAACTCCTCAAACTATGGTCATCACCGGGAGTGGTCCCGATTATTGTCACTTCGGGGTTGCCGGATCATAACACATAGTAGGTGACTATAGACTTGCAAGATAGGATCAAGAACACAAATATATTCATGAAAACATAATAGGTTCAGATCTGAATTCATGGCACTCAGGCCCTAGTGACAAGCATTAAGCATAGCAAAGTCATAGCAACATCAATCTCATAACATAGTGGATACTAGGGATGAAACCCTAACAAAACTAACTCGATTACATGATAAATCTCATCCAACCCATCACCGTCCAGCAAGCCTACGATGGAATTACTCACGTACGGCGGTGAGCATCATGAAATTGGTGATGGAGGATGGTTGATGATGACGACGGCGACGAATCCCCCTCTCCGGAGCCCCGAACGGACTCCAGATCAGCCCTCCCGAGAGAGATTAGGGCTTGGCAGCGGCTCCGTATCATAAAATGCGATGATTTCTTCTATCTGATTTTTTTCTCCCCGGAAGCCAATATATGGAGTTGGAGTTGGCGTCAGAGGGTGTCCAGGGGGCCCACGAGGTAGGGGGCGCGCCCAGAAGGGGGGGGGCGCCTCCCACCCTCGTGGACAGGGTGTGGGCCCCCTGGTCTTCATCTTTGGCGAGGATTTTTTATTATTTATTCTAATATATTCCATGGAATTTCAGGTCATTCCGAGAACTTTTGTTTTCTCCACATAAAACAACATCATGGCAATTCTGCTAAAAACAGCGTCAGTCCGGGTTAGTTCCATTCAAATCATATAAGTTAGAGTCCAAAACAAGCGCAAAAGTGTTTGGAAAAGTAGATACGACGGAGACGTATCAACTCGCCGGTGCTGGTGTCGGAGCTAATCAACCCTGCCACCCGATCGTGGAATAAGCCAGCCCTAATAGAGCACTTTATACCTGCTGATGTCGAGGTCATTCTCAATATACCACTCAGCACAAGGCAACAGGAGGACTTCTGGGCTTGTCATTACGATAAGCTAGGTATTTTTTTCGGTAAGATCAGCATACCGGATGATTTGTGCTATCAAGACTCAGAGAGAGGATTGGCTAGAACATCGACCAGGTCACTCGAACATTGCTGCTGACAAACACTCATGGACCCAGCTGTGGAAGGTTAAAGTTCCGTCAAAAATCAGAGTGTTTGTGTGGCGTCTAGCGCATACTTCAATCCCAACCGGCTCGGTTAGACATGATAGACACATGACAGATTCTGCAGCTTGCTCTATTTGTGGGGCGGCTGAGGACACTTGGCGCCACTCTTTGTTAAGCTATCGCATGGCAAGGTGTGTTTGGGCCTTGGAGGACGATGATCTGGTCGAGCATGTGATATCAAATCAAAACGATGATGCTAGGCTCTGGCTGTTTTGGCTTTTTTAGACCACTTCACAAGAAGTTCTAGCTAGAATTCTAGTGACCATGTGGGCAATATGGTGGGCAAGAAGGAAAGCTATTCATGATAATGAGTTTCAGAGTCCACTTTCTACTATGAGTTTTATCAAGAGGTTTTTGGAGGACTTAGATATAGCTACCTCGCATAGACCCATGGCTAATGAAGTTCGAGTGAACTAGCCGAGAGCGAAAGTGTGGCTGCCGCCTTCGGGTGAGGCCGCAAAATTTAACTGTGATGGTGGCTTGTCAACCTTAGGAGACAAAGGTGCAGCGGGAGTGGTGTGTCGTGACAAGTTGGGCAAATTTTTGGGTGCTTCAGCAATGGTCTTCGATGGTCTCACGGACTTGAGGCTCATGCATGTAGCGAAGCACTAGCTCTAGCCCGGGATTTGAATCTGCAAGATCTTGTCATCGCTTCAGACAGTGTAGAAGTTATCTCTAATATCAAATCTGCAGGATCCCCATCTTATGCTCCTATACTTAGAGAGATTCAAGTTAGTAGCAACAATTTTTCTTCTGTTGATTTCCGTTTTGAAAGTAGATGCAATAATTTTGAGGCCCACATGCTAGTTAAGGGAGATGTGTCTCTCGCGGTGGGCCGCCATGTGTGGCTAGGGGTTTTGCCAGACATTGCCTGTATTCCGGATGGCGTGACCTTTTAATAAAATCCCCAGTTTACTTTTAAAAAAATGCAGTCCTCCTGACGCTGGCCCTCATCGCGTCCTCACACTGTCGTCCTCCTCTCTCCAATCTCTTCATCCGACCTTGACGTCACCCCTTTGACGCCGGCAACTCCTCTCTGCCCCGGGCCCTGGCCGACGCCGGCTACTCGTCGGCACTCCGCCGCCGCCTTCGCATCGATGCCAGCCACTCCTCCGCGGCCTCACGCCCTGCCACCACTGGGGAGTCGCCCTGACCTCGATCCCTTGGAAGACATGTTTGGAGTTTGGACCATCCCTTGAGTCTTCTCCATCCCGGCAAAAAACTGAGAACAATTGCATGGGTTAATCCCTTCTACAGGCCCAGACCCAGGCTGAACACGCAACATGCATGGGTTAATCCATCGATCCACTTGTTTCTTCTCCGTCCCTGACAATAAACTGGTTACAAATGCATTTACAATATAAAATTGTCCCCTTGATTCTTCTCCATCTCTATTCCAAGGAGTACTCTCTCCCCGAGCGATACGTCGGCGCAGTGGCCCAGAAAGTTTTGATGCGCCGATGAGGTCTGCATAAATATTTTGTGCTAATAATTTGCTGGTAAGGGATCAATAACATTGAAGTGCTTTGAAACAAATGGTTGGCCCTGGTTCTCCTGGGTGCGAGGCATAACTCCATACAAATTTTTCGACAAAGATAACTCCATACAGATGATTGCATCTATCCAGGAAGGCCTTGGTCAGCAACAGTTCACCAGTGTCCATCCGAAGGGGTTCCGCTGCATGAGATAACAAAAATTGTTAAAACTACCATGTTACAGTTACAGAATCGCTAATTTACAGACGGATGAAAACAATTTAACTCGCAAAATAGTAACACACAGTTGTACTCCGTAGTTCTTTTTTGCCTTTGCTTTTATAGTACATATAACATATTTCAACTATGTTTTGAACCACATCCGCGCTTTTCAGTGATGTTCCTTCAGTGGTTCGTGGACTCACGGAATCGCTGCACATGCATAAAGCATGCATGGATCACAAAAAGTTCCTAACTGCCTCAATTTCCTTCTCTTTATTCATGACAGACGATATACAACACCACCTGGAATGGTTGCACTACTCTTGCATGAACCGATGTTTCGACATGCATTCTCGTTACACTTCACTGCTGCAATACGTGCATCTTATTTAGGCTGACAATATGTCGACGTGTACGTATATTGTATCCACGTTACGCTTCACTCCTGCACTATACGCAGCTTATTTTGGTTGACAGTGCACGTGTGTACGTACGTACGGGCGGATGGACGATCGATATGCAGCCAGACGTACTAGAAGCGGATGGGGTACGCCGGCGACTTGTCCGGGTTGAACAGCCCGAAGTGCTTCTCGGTGAGCTCCCCGGTCTTGAAGTTCTCGTTGAACATGGCGAAGATGTACGTCTCCAGCAAGCCGGGCCTCTTGGGCGTGCCCCCGCCGACGTGGTCGATCAGCCCCTGGTTGTATGCCCTCGCGTTGTCCGCCGTCGCCGCGAACCCGCTCGCCGACGGCCACCCGCTCTCCGACACCACCACCCTCACCCCCGGCGCGCCGGCGCGCTCCAGCGCCGCGACCAGGGCGTCCACCATGGCGTCGAACAGGCACGTGTAGGTCAGCCCGTTGTTGGGGTCGTGCACGGTGGTGCCCGGCCGGAACGTCGCGTAGTTCAGCTGGATGTCCCGCGGGTTGTCCTTGTAGGCGAAGTAGGGGTACACGTTGGCCAGCAGCGGCGCGCCGGTGCTGGCCAGGAGCCGGGCCACGTCCGTCATGTAGGCCTGCGCGAACACGCCGTTGGAGGGCGGGAAGGTGTTGGTCACCGCGTCGAACCGGATCGAGGTGGACACCTTGATGGCGCCGAGGCCGGCGCCGTTGAGGGCCGCGTTGAGGTTCCGTATGGCCGGGACGATGTTCTGCGTGTCGCCGCCCAGGACCTCGTTCCCGGCGGCGATGTACTTGATGTTCACGGCAGGGTAGTAGGGCCGCACGTTGTCCCGGACCCAGTTCGCCGCGTTGGAGGCGTTGGCGGCGAGGCTGGCCAGCACGTCGGTGCCGCCGATGTCGAGGATAAGGCTGATGCCGGAGCCGCGGAGCGCGGAGAGGGCCTTGGCGTCGGCGAAGTAGATGCGCATGCCGGTGAGGCCCTTGGACCTGTAGAGCTGCACCACCTCGTTCGCCGGCGGAAGGTTGTTGGCCACCACGCCGTAGCAGACGCCGATCGTCATGGCTAGCTGCGGCCTGCGGGATCAAGCTGGTCACAGAATTCTCTGGTTGATGACTTGATACTTTGCTCTCCCTGCTGCCATTAGCTAGGATTATTTATACATGGAGAGATATGCACGCATGTGATATGGTTGCATTATTAGACGGTTCCTTATTCCACCATCTTATCGTCTACGATAGGTGCACCCCATCTTCCTTCTAGTTAATTAGGTGTCACCTCAGCCTGGTCATCGTAGCCTTAATTAGCATTCCAATGATCCATAACGATGAGTAGATGACAGAGGCTGCTAACGTGCCAGATTTTCATTTATATAGTTTTATTACACAAAAATGGAAACTTGTTGGACTTTTCGTCGACAACTAGTTGGGTACGTACATACATCAATGTCCATTATTTAGTTTTTGAAAATCTTCGTGGACCAAGTCTGGCCGCCTATGCATGTGAGTATAGTAAGCTCATGCTCATGCATGCACAATACTCCGTTGACAATGTTGCAATGGCGGATGACACCGAATTTAAGTTGACAGTGATGAGCTAGCTGAATCTTACAAGACCCGATCATTGGTCGTACGTGTCTTTTTCTTGTGTACCTGTGTGCATCTGTGTGCATGCAGCAGCTTGGCGCTGCGTGCACGCCTTGGCCCGGCCGGTCACCCTCATTCCCTCAATCACGTTTAACTTTTTTTATTGCCTATTCATACGTGTCGCTAACGAGTTTATGGAGTGCATTGTGATGATATGCTAGGCCAGCGCTAGGTGTCAGCCGGCCAGAGCGAGAAAAATAAGCCCCCTCTGATGGTGCCCGTTGGATATGACTTACATCACGATCGTAGGGCGTCCAAGTCCAAGCAGTGCAAAGTAAATCTGGTTGCAGCATTTGGGTCGTGCACGCGAATGCAATATCGTTGCGACTGGGGTTACATCAATTCACTAGGTAGGAAGGCCACAAAGAGAAGAGAAGGGTAGAGCGAGAGGCTTCTTACGAGGGCAACAAAGACAAAGAGATTTGGAGGTCGCTTCTACAAAACTATGGCTGCCCGTTTCGAAAAGAAAAGAAAAAGAAAATTATGGCTGTTAATCTTGCAGAAAGCCCATCGCGCTTCGCCCCTTGTGCGACTTCAGGTGCAATTATGGCAAAGGGTCTATTTAGGACACATCTAACATGATGTCCACTATGTTTGTGGTCTATTTTTTTGTCTCGCTTTTTTTTTATTTCTTGTTGTTGCGCTTATTTGTGGGAGCTTAGATGTGACATCCTTAAAAAACATCTAGATATGAATTAGACAAACTGTATGGCAAATCACGTTCTGGTGCAAGGAATTTGGACTCAAGCGAACCCGCATGCCAAATTTAGTTTGCAACCAAAGTGTTCTCATGTGACAAGTTCATTGACCGCGAGTGCTATAGACATGGGCCTAGTGAGAGCTAGATGCCCCCTTTGTCCGCAAGAGTGGCAAACCAGTCATGGAAGGAAATGCAATCCCGTCTGACTTGTGGCCACGTAGTCCAAATAGGTACTTCTTGGCATCAGCATCACATTCGACGAACCTGACCTCGCCCCCATGGCCAATTTTGGATCCTTTGCACTCTTTGCCGGTGGCACCGGATGAACCCTATAAACAGGTAAAGGAGGAGGGCATGCAGATTCCTTAAAAAATCAAGAATATGGGGGAGAACGAATGGGTCTCGCCTTCTCTCGCAATATGAGGAGAGGGACGAAATGGAGGATAGCGTCATGGGGAGACCGTGAAACAAGAGAAGTGCCGAATGAAATAGGGCCTAAACCGGTTGACAAAACATGATAAATGAATGGTTGAATTGTATTAGGAGGTTAATTGTGCCTAAATAGGTGTTTTTTTTAGTAAAACTAACAATTTAGATATGGGATCCTTTGCACTCTTTTCCGGTGGCACCGGATGAACCGTATAAATGAGGGTAAAGGAGGAGGTCATGCAGATTCCTTAAAAAATCAAGAAAATGGGGGAGAACGAGTGGGTCTCGCCATCTCTCGCAATATAAGGAGAGGGACGAGAAGGAGGATAGCTTCATGGTGGGGAGACCGTGAAACAAGAGAAGTGCCGAATGAAATAGGGCCTAAACCGGTTGACAAAACATGATAAATGAATGGTTGAATTGTATTAGGAGGTTAATTGTGCCTAAATAGGTGTTTTTTAGTAAAACTAATAATTTAGATATGGGATGCATTTTCTTAGTGGAACATGTGACTTTTATTCAGGAATAATGTTCAAATGCATACATATGAGATCATGTGTACTAAGCTAGACATGATGACCAACATCCAGAGAGGCTTCAAAGTGAGAGGGGTTGGGTCAATTTAGTTTAGGGGTGGATATTTAAAGTTGAGCCCGGGCTCAGCTAACCCGATTGATTTTTTTAGAAAGTACCAAAACATTTTAACGATATCTGAATGTTTTTGACAGGTAACACGTGTCTAACCACCGTGCGCACATTCTTATCAACAAACTACATTCACAGTGGTCTGTGCGGGAAAAAAAATCGATGCTCTAGCATGCTTTAAAAATTGCAATTATAGAGCGTTGACTTTTTTGTTTTGCGCATGGCAATAGAAAAATCATTTGTCCATAAAAATGTGCGTGATAGTCAGAGTACATACATGCTTGTATTGTGAAGAAAAAGAACCTTTGAACTTGCTATGCTATTATTTTTCATTTTTCCCAACCAGCTTGGGCTCCGAATTGTTTTTCTTACTGTTTCTTTAGGGTTGGGCGTCCCCTTCCCCCACGAAGGTATCTCCGTCACCCCTTTCGGTTGCAGCCGCGTTAGCTAGGCTGGCCCATTTATCTGTGTTGTGAAGAAAAAGAACCTTTGAACTTGCTATGCTATTATTTTTCATTTTTCCCAACCAGCTTGGGCTCCGAATTGTTTTTCTTACTGTTTCTTTAGGGTTGGGCGTCCCCTTCCCCCACGAAGGTATCTCCGTCACCCTTTCGGTTGCAGCGCGTTAGCTAGGCTGGCCCATTTATCTGTGTTGTGAAGAAAAAGAACCTTTGAACTTGCTATGCTATTATTTTTCATTTTTCCCAACCAGCTTGGGCTCCGAATTGTTTTTCTTACTGTTTCTTTAGGGTTGGGCGTCCCCTTCCCCCACGAAGGTATCTCCGTCACCCCTTTCGGTTGCAGCCGCGTTAGCTAGGCTGGCCCATTTATCTGTGTTTTCTTCCTTGATGAAAGGGGAAAAAAATTGTACGGGGCGACGGGGATTCGAACTCAGGACCTGTAGGTTTACGTACTAGCGCACTGACCACTAGGGCAAACACAAACGATGCAAACTTCTTTTTATACTTTCTCCAATTCGCGGGAAGCCCCCGGTTTTGAGAAGCTTCTAAACCGGGTTTTCCTACTTTGCGGGGAGTTTCCTGTCCGGTTCTTGTTTGTTCTTTCTTTTCTTTTTTCTATTTTTATGAAATTTTTTCAAAAACGATGAACTATTTTTCAAAAACTATGATTTTATTTTAAATTTGATGAACTTTTTTAAAAATTTGATGATTCTTTTAAAAGATTAGATTTTTGAAAATTCGATGAACTTTTTTCCGGAATCGATGACTTCGTTTCAATTTCGGATGAAATTTTTTCAAATCCGTATTTTTTTCCAAATCAATTAATTTTTTTTCCTTTTTTCTAATTCATAGTTTTTTTTTACTTTTTACTTTTTTAGGTACTGTAAGAGAAAGCAGGGAGGAGAAAAAATCAAACGGAAGAAAAACTGTAGCGAATGTGAGAACGAGGGAAGGAGTAGTGGCGAACGGGAGAAAGAGCGAAGGAGTAGTGGGCTGAGGCCCAGCTAGTGTGTGCCAACTAAGTTTTCTGGGGCTGAAGGCGCCATATAGGAGCTCCCGCCCCTTTCTCCCACCTGGTCAATTCTAATCTGAAAAAAGTCATCGATTCCGGAAAAAAGTTCATCGAATCTGAAGATAGACACTCGTAGCCTGTTTGGTAAACACTTGGGCAGGGGAATGGGAGTTTGCATAAAGGTGTTTATAAAGAGATTAGGCATGGGAAATAGATTTTTACTCCCACTACATGATGGGAATTGGCGTGGGATAAAACTCTGCTCACGAATTAACAGGGTACCCCCTGAGAAGAAATTGGTGGGAATTGACTTCCTCAACTCTCATTCCCATTCCCACTTAAACTCTCATTCCGTCTAACCAAACAGTGGACTTTTAATCTCCTTAGAGCATCTCCAGCCGTTGGTGAAGGAAATATGCCCTAGAGGTAATAATAAAGTTATTATTTATTTCCTCATATCATGATAAATGTTTATTATTCATGCTAGAATTATATTAACCGGAAACATGATACATGTGTGAATACATAGACAAACTTAATGTCACTAGTATGCCTCTACTTGACTAGCTCATTGATCAAAGATGGTTATGTTTCCTAACCATAGACATGTGTTGTGTAGCGACCAGACCCGAATGGATCAAGTCTCTGTGCTCAGTGTCATCCCTGGATCAGTAATGCTGACACCACACAGTACTTCGAAGGATTTATAGCAGAGTAGCAATCACACACTTATTACATCATTGTCCCCAAGGGAGCTTAATACAATAATATGGCTTAAGGCCATCTAATAATAACAGCGGAAGGCTTGGAAGATAAGTGAGTCCATCAACTCCATCGGCATCACTGAGTATAGAACCACGACCTAACACCTTACTCGTCGTCTGAAAAGTCTGCAACGTGAAAGTTGCAGCCCGAAAACGGGTCAGCACATGGAATATGCTGGCAATGTAACACATAAAGAGCAATGAAGGAATAAGCCTATACTACATGCATATTTGGCTGGTGGTAAGGCTCTACGGTTACATTTGCATAAAGCTAGTTTTTCCCTACATCAAAGGAATAATTTTATTTAACTATCATGGTGGTTGTTAAACATTGAGAATGGTTGACAGCATCCTCAATCCCAATTAAAAAGTACTCATCAAAACCCAATAACTTTTATTAGAAGTAACATGTTGAGATTCACTTGATATTCAATTACCAGATACTCAAAACGTCCATAACCGGGGACACGGCTAATCATGATTAGTTTATACACTCTGCAGAGGTTTGCGCACTTTTCCCCACAAGACTCGATCGCCTCCGCTTGGTTCTCGTGACTACATGGTGTTGAGAGACGGATGACCGAGACATAGTCTTTCAAGAAGCGCTTGCACCTTACATGTGGGTAGACCGTACCAACCTACATCCCCTACATCAGCTAGCCTACCCGTAAGAGTTCGCACAACTTAGTCAACTACGCCAGAGCCCATAATTGGCTTGTGGCTGCACACGGAAGTTTCCAGTTTGAATAATCTTATGATCCCTTAGAGTGCAGGTGGCGGTCCGAAGAAATACAGCAAGTCTGATGAAAACCAGGTGCCTCAATCCACCCAGATGTGTGTTTAGGTTGCCACCTTAGATAAACCATTAATTAACAATCTCACATCTGTCATGGATATTCACTCACCCAATCCACGTCTACTAGCATAGCATGGCATAATAAGCAAACGTAGAAGTAACTCCCAAGGTTTCATAAGCAACAGGTAATAGGTACTACCCCAATCTACTTCCCATCCCACAATTTAATTAGATCCTAAACATGCAAGTGTTTGAGGGTTTGATCTAATGCAATAAAACTGGGTAGTAGAAAAGGTATGATCAAATGTTACTTGCCTTGCCGATGATCCATGAGACCTAGAGATTCAAGTAACAAGCGGCGCACCGGGTGATCTAACGCAGACAAACAACAAGCATACAATAAGTACTCATCTAATGCACGGGAAATCTCGAATAAAAGATCTAACCAGATAGTTCATCTTAAGAACCCTGGTTGCAAAAGAATCGAATCAAATAAAGCATCGAAAGTCGAAACTCGAGAGAGAACGACTCGGTTTAGCAATCTGAAACTAGGTTAAAATTTTACAGTAGCAAAACTCGTGTAAGTAGGTTAGTCGAACGGCGGTTTCAGAACGAAACTCCAGCGCTTGAATCACCTGATCCGATAAACGAGCAAGAAATAAAACAGATTTGAAAATCGGATCGGAAATCGAATCAGAAAAATAACGGATTAAATCCGATTAAAAGAAAACAACGAACGGATTAAATAACGGACGTTCGTTAACAGAAATAATCCAACGAACACATTCATTGAAACGAACGGTTCGGTGAACGTTCGTTAATTAAGAAAACCGAAAAAAATAAAACCATCTAGGGTTTTTTTTTAAAAAAAAAACCGAACATCACGAAAAAAACCGGATCGGGTTTTTAAAAAAAACCGGATCGGGAAAACCGGATCGGGCGGGCGGCGGCTACCTCCGGTGACTTCGCCGTGGGGCTCGCGGGGCCTCGGGCGGCGGGGGTCCGCGGGTTCGGAGGGCGGCGGGTCGGCGGGTGCTCCGGCGACGGCGAGGAACGGCGCGGCGGCCTCGGCGGCGGCGGGCTCGGTAGGGGGCGGCGGCGCGGTGAGAGAGAGGGGGCGGTATTTATGGAAGGGGGGGGTGGCGGCGCTTGGGGAGGGCAAAGGCGGCGGCCTCGTGTCCGAACCGGACACGAGCGGCGGGTGGCGGCGGCGGGGAACCGCCCGTCTTGGCGTCTTGTGAGGGAGAGAGGAGGCGGGCAGGCTGGGGGCTGGGCCTCGGCCAGGGGCGATTTTTTTTTAAACAAAACCAAACGAATTAAAAAAATACCAAACGAACTCCGATTTTAATAAAAATAATTTTCCCCGACTCCTAAAATGAGTCGAACAAAATGAACTTTAAAAGCGGCAAACATGCATATATTTTTTAAATGCTCATTTTGCCTAAGCAAAATAAATCTTCCAAAACCAAATTTGATTTATTTATAAAATCTTCATTTTCCTAAATGTTGGGAAAGTCATATTATTCCTCTCTTAATTTTTTATAGGAAAACTTTATGAAGATAATTAAATAAATCCAATGATCCTATTTTCAAAATTTGAGAAATCCCAAATATGAAAATAATGAAACTTCCAACTCTCTCCGAGGGTCCTTGAGTTGCGTGAAATTTTCTAGGATCGGAAAACTGCGAGAAAATATGATATGCATGATGACCTAATGTATAACATTCCAAATTGAAAATTTGGAATGTTACAAACCTACCCCCTTAAGATGAATCTCGCCCTCGAGATTCGGGTTGGCTAGAAAATAGGTGAGGGTGGTCCTTGAGCAAAACTTCCTCTCTTTCCCAGGTGGCTTCATCCTCAGTGTGGTGGCTCCACTGAACTTTGCAAAACTTGATAACCTTGCTGCGGGTAACTCTGCTTGCATAATCGAGAATCTTAACCGGTTTTTCCTCATATGTCAAGTCATCCTTCAACTGAATTGCTTCCAGTGGCACTGTGTCTCTTAACAGTACCTCTGCTATCTCGGGGTGACATTTCTTCAACTGAGAAACATGGAATACATCATGAACTCCTGACAGTCCTTCTGGTAATTCCAACTTATAAGCAACTTCTCCCATGCGTTGCAAAATCTTATACGGTCCAACGAAACGTGGTGCTAACTTTCCTTTAACTCCAAAACGCTTAACTCCTCGAAGCGGGGATACTCTAAGATATACTCTGTCTCCAACCTCATACTCAATCGCTTTGCGCTTTGAATCGGCATAGCTCTTTTGTCTGGACTGGGCTACCTTGAGCCTGTCTCGAATCAACTTAACTTTCTGTTCAGACTCCTTAATCAAATCTGGTCCAAACAACTGACGATCTCCAGTTTCGTCCCATGACAACGGTGTCCTGCACCTTCTTCCATACAGAGCCTCGAAAGGTGCCATCTTCAAGCTTGTTTGGTAACTGTTGTTGTAAGAAAATTCTGCATACGGCAAATTATCATCCCAGCTAGATCCATAATCTAGTGCACAAGCTCTCAGCATATCCTCCAAAATCTGATTGACTCTCTCGGTCTGTCCATCGGTCTGTGGGTGGAAAGCTGTACTGAATTCCAATCTAGTTCCCAATGTTTCGTGCAACTAGTTCCAAAATTTCGAGGTAAACTGGGTTCCTCTATCCGATACGATGCTCCTCGGAACTCCGTGTAAGCACACAATTCTGGTCATGTATATCTTTGCCAACTTAGCACTGCTATAGGTAGTCTTGACTGGAATGAAATGAGCTACCTTTGTTAAACGGTCGACTATAACCCAAATCGAGTCATATCCTGAACGGGTCTTTGGCAAACCTGTGATGAAATCCATGCCTAGTTTATCCCACTTCCATTCGGGTATCGGCAATGGTTGTAACAATCCTGCTGGCTTCTGATGCTCTGCTTTTACTTTCTGACACACATCACAAACTGCTACATACTCCGCAATATCCTTCTTCATTCCGGTCCACCAGAAAGTATTCTTCAAATCCAAATACATCTTGGTATTTCCTGGGTGAATCGAATAGGGTGAATCATGGGCCTCTTGTAAAATCAACTTCCTGATCTCTGGGTCATTGGGCACATAAACACGGTCTTCAAACCATAGGGTATCGTGCTCATCCTCACGAAATCCTTTAGCTTTTCCTTTGCTCATTTTCTCCTTTATAGAGGCAACTTCCTTATCCGCCTTTTGGGCTTCTCGATTTTGTCCATCGCTGTCGATGAATCTCCAATGCTGCTACATAGCCTCTCGGAACTATTTCCAAACATAGCTCTCGAAGGTCCTCGGCTAACTCATTGGGTATTCCTCCCATCATTAGGGTATTGACGTGGCTCTTACGGCTCAATGCGTCAGCTACGACATTAGCCTTTCCGGGGTGATAATGCAATCTCATATCATAATCCTTGATAAGTTCTAACCATCTCCTTTGCCTGAGATTCAATTCCTTCTGTGTGAAGATGTACTTCAAACTCTTGTGATCCGTATATACTTCACAATGATTTCCAATGAGAAAATGTCTCCATGTCTTCAAGGCATGCACAACGGCTGCTAACTCCAAATCATGAGTGGCATAATTCAACTCATGGGGCTTAAGTTGTCGTGAAGCATCTGAAACAACTCTTCCTCCCTGCATAAGCACTGCTCCAAGTCCTCGACGTGAAGCGTCGCAATACACCTCATAGTCCTTAGTCTGGTCTGGCAATATCAAAACTGGTGAGGTAACCAATCTTTTCTTCAACTCCTGAAAACTTGCCTCACAGTCCTCAGTCCATATGAATTTGTTTTCTTTCTTCAACAATTCAGTCATAGGCTTGGCAATTCTTGAGAAATTCTCAATGAATCTTCGGTAGTATCCTGCGAGTCCAAGAAAACTCCGAATCTCCCCAACTGTCGTTGGTGCTTCCCATTTGGTTAAAGTCTCAACCTTTGTGGGGTCAACTGCTATTCCTTCTCCGGATATAACATGTCCGAGAAATCCAACTTCCTTTAGCCAAAACTCACATTTGCTGAACTTGGCATACAACTGGTGTTCCCTCAGTTTCTCCAAAACCAATCGCAAATGTTCCTTGTGTTCCTCTTCATTCTTCGAGAAAATCAAAATGTCATCAATGAACACCACGACAAACTTATCCAAAAACTCCATAAACACTTTGTTCATCAGGTTCATGAAATAGGCTGGCGCGTTAGTCAGTCCAAATGACATAACGGTATACTCGTACAGTCCATATCTCGTGGTAAATGCTGTCTTGGGTATATCTTGCTCCCGAATCTTCAACTGATGGTACCCTGATCGCAAGTCGATCTTGGAAAACACTTTGGCTCCTTGCAAACGATCAAACAGATCATTTATCATAGGTAGTGGGTACTTGTTCTTGATTGTTACTTCATTCAATCCACGATAATCAACAACCATTCTCAAAGATCCATCCTTCTTCTCCACTAACAAAACGGGTGATCCCCAAGGTGAAGAACTTGGGCGTATAAAACCTTTATCCAATAGTTCCTTAATCTGCTTCTTGATTTCCGCCAAATCCTTTGCGGGCATCATGTACGGTCGTTTCGATATCGGGCCTGTTCCTGGCAACAGCTCGATTAAAAACTCAATGTCTCTATCCGGTGGCATTCCTGGCAACTCTTCCGGAAATACATCAGGATAATCCTTCACCACTGGTACTTCTTCCTGCACCACTCCTGATAAGCAATTAACTTGTGCTCTCCTCGGCTCGTGTCGTGATACATACTTGATCCTTCTTCCTTCTGGTGTGGTGAGAAAAATTGACTTTGTGGTGCAATCTATGTTTCCTCCATACTTTGATAACCAATCCATTCCTAATATCACATCCAATCCTTGGGATTCCAGAACTATTAGGTCTGAGGGGAAAACATAGTGTCCAATCCTTAATAGCAGTTGATTACACCATTTACTAGCCATGTATTCTGCTCCGAGTGAGGTTACTAGCATGGGTGACCTAAGGGCTTGGGTCGGTAACTTGTACTTATCCACAAATCCCCTTGATATGTATGAATGCGACGCACCAGTATCGAAAAGAACAACTGCAGTAAATGACTTAACCAAAAACTTACCGATTACTGCATCAGGCTGATCTTCAACTTCCTCCACATCAATGTGGTTCACCTGTCCCCTGTTGAAAGGGTTGGGCTTCTTTCCAGAGCTTCCATTGCCATTTCCATTCTGGCCTTCTGGACAATCATTGGCATAATGCCCAGTCTTGCGGCACTTAAAGCAAGTAATATGACTCAGGTCTACTTTGGATGGTGTTGACGGGTTGGTGCGGTTCTGTCCGTTGCTTCCTCCATTCCCGTTCCCATTCTTGGTGCCATTATGGTTGTGCGAATTACCTCCTCCATGGGTATGCTGAAACTGAATTCCTGATTTAGGGGTATAACGAGGCTTCTTTGGGCTCCGAGTTATACTTCCCTGTCCATACTTCCGCTTGCAGTTCTCAATTTTGCTGCTTTCCTTCAATCATGAGGGCTCGGTCTACCAACTCCTGGTAGTTGTTGAAACTTGCTACCATCAACGGCATCTGAACTCATCATTCAGTCCTTCTAGAAACTTCTCTGCTTAGCTGCGTCTATAGCAACGTCATCCGGGGCATAACGTGCTAATTTGCTAAAGTCATCCACATCCGCCAACAGTCCTTCCTCCTTGGCGTAAGTTGCGAAACTCACGCTTCTTCATGGCCATGGCTCCTGCTGAAACATGGGCAGTCGAAAAGCTTGCTGAAATTGATCCCATGTGGCGGTGTTCACGGGTAAGTGGCTGTGAAATTCTCCCACCATGCTGCTGCGGGTCCTTCAAGCTGATGTGCTGCAAACTTCACTCTTTCACCATCTGTGCATCCTGCAGTGGTCAACTCCCTTCCTATCTTGCGGAGCCAGTCATCTGCTACAATCGGCTCGGTGCTACTGGAATACACCGGCGGGTTCAGTCTAAGGAAACGAGTCAGATGATCCGCGGGTGGTGGTGGTGGTGGTGGGTTGTTGTTGTTGTTGTTGTTGTTGCCCTGGTTCTGCACCAATGTTTGAATCAGGGTGTTCTGCTGCTGGATCAATTGGGTGATCTCTGGCGGGAAAACAAATCCGGGGTCGCGTCTCGGAGGCATCTGATGGGTTTAGAAAAGAAGATAACTTTAGAATAGAATGAGGTCTAAGGGGAATCACTACCCAAATGCACATGAGCAAATGCACACAAAATCACTTCATTCAATCAAACAAGGGCTTACAACGATCTAACTATCGCAAAAGTGCGTGTACTATAATGTTTACATGGAGGGAAATACTACTAATATGTGGGGGACTTCTACTAATTTGAACCGGTGGAAGACTCCATGATGTCCGCTCGACCGTCTTCAAAGTCGGGTTCACTTGGATCCGAATCGGTGTCGTCGATGTTGATGTAGTCGCTGGGTATTCGACATACTGGTCTTCATTCCTGAGTGCCAACTTCTTCTTGAGTTCTTCGATCTCATACTTAAGATCGTTATTGTGTCTTGCCAGAGCTACGATCTCGTCCATGTAGTCCTTGCGTGTAACCTTTAGTTCTTCTTCCAGTTCGATGATCCTTTCATTTGCCTTCTGCAACTCCAACATATCGTTGCACATTTGGTTCTCCTGGCGTCGAATGTGCTGATTTAACTCCTCGATGAACGCTGCAATGGATCTATCCTTCTTGGTGCTGACGACGTCCCAGTTGTCATCTCGGCGTCCGCAAATCTGATAGATGGTGTCCTTGAGGTCTTCTTGATAAACTTCTCCAATGCGTCCCATGGTGATGTGAGCTGCCATGCTCTTTCCTGGACTCCAAGTTGGTGCAATCGAAAACACTATCTATAGGCTTGGTGATTGGGGCGAATGTCCTTCCCGAGCGTGAGCGTGAATCTTCGGCGCTCCTCTTGAGCAGAGTGGCGTTGAAAGTCCCGTGAAGCTTGGTAGTCCAATGTTCGGTACTTGGTAACTTCCTTCAAGTGAAATCCAAAAGGTGTGCCTTCATCCGGTTGGGTGTACTTGATCTTCGCGTCCGTCATCCTAAAGAGAGTAGAAAAGATGAGGAGTTAGAAAATGGGAAGAGAGTAGTGATCTATGGCTTTAACTTAGTGGTCGTGTCCTACAGTCAGCGTGTGCTCTGATACCATTCTCTGTAGCGACCAGACCCGAATGGATCAAGTCTCTATGCTCAATGTCATCCTGGATCAAGAATCTTGACACCACACAGTACTTCGAAGGATTTATAGCAGAGTAGCAATCACACACTTATTACATCGTTGTCCACAAGGGAGCTTAATACAATAATATGGCTTAAGGCCATCTAATAATAACAGCGGAAGGCTTGGAAGATAAGTGAGTCCATCAACTCCATCGGCATCACTGAGTATAGAACCACGACCTAACACCTTACTGTCGTTCGAAAAGTCGCAACGTGAAAGTTGCAGCCCGAAAACGGGTCAGCACATGGAATATGCTGGCAATGTAACACATAAAGAGCAATGAAGGAATAAGCCTATACTACATGCATATTTGGCTGGTGGTAAGGCTCTACGGTTACATTTGCATAAAGCTAGTTTTTCCCTACATCAAAGGAATAATTTTATTTAACTATCATGGTGGTTGTTAAACATTGAGAATGGTTGACAACATCCTCAATCCCAATTAAAAGTACTCATCAAAACCCAATAACTTTTATTAGAAGTAACATGTTGAGATTCACTTGATATTCAATTACGGATACTCAAAACGTCCATAACCGGGGACACGGCTAATCATGATTAGTTTATACACTCTGCAGAGGTTTATGCACTTTTCCCCACAAGACTCGATCGCCTCCGCTTGGTTCTCGTGACTACATGGTGTTTGAGAAGCGGATGACCGAGACATAGTCTTCGTAAGCGCTAGCACCTTACATGTGGGTAGACCGTACCAACCTACATCCCCTACATCAGCTAGCCTACCCGTAAGAGTTCGCACAACTTAGTCAACTACGCCAGAGCCCATAATTGGCTTGTGGCTGCACACGGAAGTTTCCAGTTTGAATAATCTTATGATCCCTTAGAGCACAGGTGGCGGTCCAAGAAATACAGCAAGTCTGATGGAAACCAGTGCCTCAATCCACCCAGATGTGTGTTTAGGTTGCCACCTTAGATAAACCATTAATTAACAATCTCACATCTGTCATGGATATTCACTCACCCAATCCACGCCTACTAGCATAGCATGGCATAATAAGCAAACGAGAAGTAACTCCCAAGGTTTCATAAGCAACAGTAATAGGTACTACCTCAATCTACTTCCCATCCCACAATTTAATTAGATCCTAAACATGCAAGTGTTTGAGGGTTTGATCTAATGCAATAAAACTGGGTAGTAGAAAAGGTATGATCAAATGTTACTTGCCTTGCGATGATCCATGAGACCTAGAGATTCAAGTAACAAGCGGCGACTCCGGTGATCTAACGCAGACAAACAACAAGCATACAATAAGTACTCATCTAATGCACGGGGAAATCTCGAATAAAAGATCTAACCAGATAGTTCATCTTAAGAACCCTGGTTGCAAAAGAATCGAATCAAATAAAGCATCGAAAGTCGAAACTCGAGAGAGAACGACTCGGTTTAGCAATCTGAAACTAGGTTAAAATTTTACAGTAGCAAAACTCTGTGTAAGTAGGTTAGTCGGAACGGCGGTTTCGTAACGAAACTCCAGGCGCTTGAATCACCTGATTCCGATAAACGAGCAAGAAATAAAACAGATTTGAAAATCGGATCGGAAATCGAATCAGAAAATAACGGATTAAATCCGATTAAAAGAAAACGACGAACGGATTAAATAACGGACGTTCGTTAACAGAACTAATCCAACGAACACATTCATTGAAACGAACGGTTCGGTGAACGTTCGTTAATTAAGAAAACCGAAAAAATAAAACCATCTAGGTTTTTTTAAAAACCGAACATCACGAAAAAAACCGGATCGGGTTTTTAAAAAAAAACCGGATCGGGAAAACCGGATCGGGCGGGGCGGCGGCTACCTCCGGTGACTTGCTGGCGGGGCTCGGCGAGGCTCGGCGGCGGGGTCCGCGGGGTTGAGTGGGGCGGCGGGTCGGCGGGTGTGCTCGCGACGGCGAGGAACGGCGGCGGCGGCCTCGGCGGCGCGGGCTCGGGTTAGGGGCGGGCGGCGGGTGAGAGAGAGGGGCGGCGGTATTTATGGAAGGGGGGGGGGCGCCTTGGGGGAGGGCAAAGGCGGCGGCGGCCTCGTGTCGAACCGGACACGAGCGGCGAAGTGGCGGCGGCGGCGGCGGGAACGCCAGCGTGGGCGGCGAGGAGGAGAGAGGAGGCGGTCAAGGCTGGGCGGCTGGGCCTCGGCCCAGTGGGGGCGCGATTTTTTTAAACAAAACCAAACAATTAAAAAATACCAAACGAACTCCGATTTTAATAAAAATAATTTTCCCCGACTCCTAAAAATGAGTCGAACAAAATGAACTTTAAAAACGGCAAACATGCATATATTTTTTAAATGCTCATTTTTGCCTAAGCAAAATAAATCTTCCAAAACCAAATTTGATTTATTTATAAAATCTTCATTTTTCCTAAATGTTGGGAAAGTCATATTATTCCCTCTCTTAATTTTTTTATAGGAAAACTTTATGAAGATAATTAAATAAATCCAATGATCCTATTTTCAAAATTTGAGAAATCCCAAATATGAAAATAATGAAACTTCCAACTCTCTCCGAGGGTCCTTGAGTTGCGTGAAATTTTCTAGGATCGGAAAAATGCGAGAAAATATGATATGCATGATGACCTAATGTATAACATTCCAAATTGAAAATTTGGAATGTTACATGTTGTCATTTGATTAATGGGATCACATCATTAGGAGAATGATGTGATTGACTTGACCCATTCCGTTAGCTTAGCACTTGATTGTTTAGTATATTGCTATTGCTTTCTTCATGACTTATACAAGTTCCTATAACTATGAGATTATGCAACTCCCGTTTACTAGAGGAACACTTTGTGTGCTACCAAACGTCACAACGTAACTGGGTGATTATAAAGGAGTTCTACAGGTGTCTCCAAAGGTACATGTTGAGTTGGCATATTTCGAGATTAGGTTTTGTCACTCCGATTGTCGGAGAGGTATCTCTAGGCCCTCTCGGTAATGCACATTACTATAAGCCTTGCAGGCAATGTAACTAATGAGTTAGTTACGGAATGATGCATTACGTAACGACTAAAGAGACTTGCTAGTAACGAGATTGAACTAGGTATTGACATAACGATGATCGAATCTCGGGCAAGTAACATACCGATGACAAAGGGAACAATGTATGTTGTTATATGGTTTGACCGATAAAGATCTTCGTAGAATATATAGGAGCCAATATGAGCATCCAGGTTCCGCTATTGGTTATTGACCGGAAACAGTTCTAGGTCATGTCTACATAGTTCTCGAACCTGTAGGGTCCGCACGCTTAACGTTACGATGACAGTTATATTATGAGTTTATAGTTTTTGATGTACCGAAGGTTGCTCGGAGTCCCGGGTGTGATCACGGACATGACGAGGAGTCTCGAAATGGTCGAGACATAAAGATTGGTATATTGGAAGCCTATATTTGGATATTGGAATTGTTCCGGGTGAAATCGGGATTTTACCGGAGTACCGGGGGGTTACCGGAACCCCTCGGGGGTTAATGGGCCTACATGGGCCCTAAGGGAAAAGAGGGAGCGGCCAGGGCAGCGCGCCTCCCCCTAGTCCGAATAGGACAAGGAAGGGGCGCCCCTTTCCTCTTTCCCCTTCCCTTTCCTTCTCCAACAAGGCAAGAGGGGGGAGTCCTACTCCCGGTGGGAGTAGGACTCCTCCAGGCACACCCCTAGGGGCCGGCCACACCTCCCCCTCCCTCCTTTATAAACGGGGGCAGGGGGGCACCCCATGACACACAAGTTAATCTTCGTGATCGTTCCTTAGCCGTGTGCGGTGCCCCCTTCCACCATATTACACCTCGGTCATATCGTAGCGGTGCTTAGGCGAAGCCCTGCGTCGGTGGAACATCATCACCGTCACCATGCTGACGGAACTCTTCCCCGACACTTTGCTAGATCGGAGACCGGGGAACGTCATCGAGCTGAATGTGTGCTAAAACTCGGAGGTGCCATAGTTTCGGTGCTTGATCGGTCGGGCCGTGAAGACGTACGACTACATCAACCGCGTTGTTATAATGCTTCCGCTTTCGGTCTACGAGGGTACGTGGACAACACTCTCCCCTCTCGTTGCTATGCATCACCATGATCTTACGTGTGCGTAGGATTTTTTTTGAAATTACTACGTCCCCCAACAGTGGCATCAGAGCCTGGTTTTATGCGTAGATGTTATATGCACGAGTAGAACACAAGTGAGTTGTGGGCGATACAAGTCATACTGCTTACCAAAGATGTCATACTTTGGTTCGGCGGTATTGTTGGATGAAGCAGCCGGACCGACATTACGCGTACGCTTACGCGAGACCGGTTCTCCCGACGTGCTTTGCACAGAGGTGGCTATCGGGTGTCAGTTTCTCCAACTTTAGTTGAACCGAGTGTGGCTACGCCCGGTCCTTGCGAAGGTTAAAACAGCACCAACTTGACGAACTATCGTTGTGGTTTTGATGCGTAGGTAAGAACGGTTCTTGCTAAGCCCGTAGCAGCGACGTAAAACTTGCAACAACAAAGTAGAGGACGTCTAACTTGTTTTTGCAGGGCATGTTGTGATGTGATATGGTCAAGACGTGATGCTATATTTTATTGTATGAGATGATCATGTTTTGTAACCGACACTACATGAATCAGCTAGTTTGCCGTCTGGCGAGTACAGACGGCAAAGAGCGAAATACAGACGGCAAAGAGTTTGCCGACAGCAAAGAGGATGGCGGCAAAGGCTACTTTGCCGTCAGCTTTTTATCGGGCAGACGGCAAAGAATTTGCCGACAGCCAAATACAGATTTGACGTCTGCCATAAAAACTACAGACGGCAAAGGAAAGTGTATTTGCCGTTAGCAAGAATCTTTTTTCGCCGTCATCCGCACATATTACAGACGGCAAAGAATTTTGTTTATTAAAATAATCCAAACCCATAGTCCAAGTGCAGAGGACAACAATTAACGCCACACCACAGTATACATCAACACTTCACCACAGTATACATCAACACTTCCTTCCAAGAATCTACGATGAATGACAAATTTCACAATAAAAGACTAGACAGAATACATCATGACTTGCTGGTCCAAGGCAAAACTACTCTATTCATTAGACGAACGGATTAGACATGAAAATATTACAACAGAGCAGTGACAATTATAGCAGCCCGATATCCAGCATGCGCGACCATCTTGCAACCAACCCGCGCCAACCTGCAACGACCTCCTGTGCCCGAACTCGCCGGAGCAGCCGCACCACTCTCCCTTCCCCTTCTGTTCGTCAAGGATAGAGCACACTGATGCCCGAGGAGCTGCCGCTGCTCCTCGAGGTGGGAGGCGGTGCAGCGTTGAGGGATGGGGTCGAGGCCAGCGAAGACCCCCGGGGTCGACGTGGCCGGGGCCGGTAGAAGCCGGCGGGGGGCGACGGGGCCGGCTGCGCCATGGGCGAAGCAGAGGCCGGCGCAGTGCGAAGGGGCCGGCGGCGCCATGGGTGAAGCAGAGGTGGGCGAGAGGCGACTTGGCCGGCGTGGGCGAGAGGCGATGTGGCCGGTGTGGGCGAAGCAGAGGTGGGCGAAGGGAGAAGGGGCCGGCGACACCATGGGTGAAGTAGAGGCCGGCATGGGCGAGAGGCGACGTGGCCGGCGGCGCCTGGGGCAAAGGGCGAAGGCGACAAGATGGCGTGCACCGGCGGGGCTATGGGGGCGACGGTGCCGGGTCCAGTAGCGGCATGGCCGAAGGGGAAAGTGGATGGGGCCGGCGACGAGGTGGTGGCTGGCGAGGTCAAGGGAGGTGGTTGCAGGCGCTGGCCTTCTCGATCTGGATCGAGCAGAGAGAGAAACGAGTGGGAGAGAGATCGTGGTGGGGGTGGGCAGCTCGAGTGGATAAGGACGGAGCAGTGGGGCGCGTGGGTGCATGGGGCGTGGGTGCACGTGGGTGCGTGGGGTGCGGGGGGCACGTGGGGATGTGTGGCTCAGATCCTGCCATGTCATCGATCCATGTGATCGATCCGTGTGTTGTGTTTCTTCTTTGCCGTCTGCGTTTTTTAATACAGACGGGAAAGTATGCTCTTTGCCGTCTATATTAAAATACGCAGACGGCAAAGAGTTTTGCCGTCTGGGTTTTTTATTGCAGACGGCAAAGAATGCTCTTTGCCATCTGTATTTTTTTCCGCATACAGCAAAGTCTTCTTTACCGTTAGTTTTTCTGTGCCGTGTTCTAATGACGGCAAATCCACTCTTTGCCGTCTACTCGACCAAAAGCTGACGGCAAAGACGCCTCCTGACGGCAAATTAGCAGTTTCCTGTAGTGCGAGTTATCGACAACTGGTAGGAGCCATATGGTTGTTGCTTTATTGTATGCAATGCAATCGCCCTGTAATGCTTTACTTTATCACTAAGCGGTAGCGATAGTCGTAGAAGCATAAGATTGGCGAGACGACAACGATGCTACGATGGAGATCAAGGTGTCGCGCCGGTGACGATGGTGATCACGACGGTGCTTCGGAGATGGAGATCACTGATACGTCTCCAACGTATCTATAATTTTTGATTGCTCCATGCTACTTTATCTATTGTTTTGGACTATAATGGGCTTTATTTTCCACTTTTATATTACTTTTGGGACTAACCTATTAACCGGAGGCCCAGCCCAAAATTGTTGTTTTTTTGCCTTTTTTTCAGTGTTTCGAAGAAACAGAATATCAAACGGAGTCCAAACGGAATGAAACCTTTGGGAACGTGATTTTCTCATTAGATAAGACCCACGAGACTTGGACCCTCCGTCAAGAAAGCCACGAGGCGGTCACGAGGGTGGAGGGCTCCCCCCTGGGCGCGCCCCCTGCCTCGTGGGCCCCTCGAAGCTCCACCGGCGTACTCCTTCCTCCTATATATACCTACGTACACCCAAACGATCAGAACAGGAGCCAAAAACCTAATTCCACCGCCGCAACTTCATGTATCCACGAGATCCCATCTTGGGGCCTGTTCCAGAGCTCCGCCGGAGGGGGCATCCACCACGGAGGGCTTCTACATCAACACCATAGCCCCTCCGATGATGTGTGAGTAGTTTACTTCAGACCTTCGGGTCCATAGCTAGTAGCTAGATGGCTTCTTCTCTCTTTTGGATCTCAATACAATGTTCCCCTCTCTCGTGGAGATCTATTAGATGTAATCTTCTTTTTGCGGTGTGTTTGTTGAGACCGATGAATTGTGGGTTTATGATCCAGCTTATCTATGAATAATATTTGAATCTTCTCTGAATTCTTTTATGTATGATTGAGTTATCTTTGCAAGTCTCTTCAAATTATCCGTTTGGTTTGGCCAACTAGATTGGTAGTTCTTGCAATGGGAGAAGTGCATGGCTTTGGGTTCAATCTTGCGGTGTCCTTACCCAAAGGATGTAAAGGGTTGCAAGGCACGATTGTATTGTTGCCATCGAGGATAACAAGATGGGGTATTTATCATATTGCATGAATTTATTCCTCTACATCATGTCATCTTGCTTAAGGCGTTACTCTTTTTAACTTAATACTCTAGATGCATCTTTGGATAGCGGTCGATGAGTGGAGTAATAGTAGTAGATGCAGAATCGTTCGATCTACTTGTCTCGGACGTGATGCCTATATACATGATCATACCTAGATAACTTCATAACTATGCTCAATTCTATCAATTGCTCAACAGTAATGTGTTCACCCACCATAGAATATTTATGCTCTTGAGAGAAGCCACTAGTGAAACCTATGGCCCCGGTCTATTCTCATCATATCAATCTCCATCACTTTTATAATTGCTTTGTTTTTCTTTGCCTTTTACTTTTCACTTTGCATCTTTATACCAAAAATACCAAAAATATTATCTCTATCAGATCTCACTCTCGTAAGTGACCGTGAAGGGATTGACAACCCCTAATCGCATTGGTTGCGAGTAGCTATCGTTTTGTGCAGGTAAGAGGGACTTGCGCGTGGCCTCCTACTGGATTGATACCTTGGTTCTCAAAAACTGAGGGAAATACTTACGCTGCTGTGCTGCATCATCCTCTCCTCTTCGGGGAAAACCAACGCAAGCTCAAGATGTAGCAAGAAGGATTTCTGGCGCCGTTGCCGGGGAGTCTACGCAAAAGTCAAACATACCAAGTACCCATCACAATCCCTATCTCTCACATTACATTATTTGCCATTTGCCTCTCGTTTTCCTCTCCCCCACTTCACCCTTGCCGTTTTATTCGCCCTCTCTTTCCCAATCTCCTTCTCTTTTTCCCTTTGCCTTTTTCCTCGTCCATTTGTTTGCTCGTGTGTTGGATTTCTTGTTTGTCGCGATGGTCTTACCTAAATTTGGTGATCTTCACCTTAAAAGGCTAGAGGAGATCGAAAACAATGTCAGGAAGTTTATGGTTTTGCAATTTGAGCATAATAATTTCTTTAGAAATGAGCTTAAGGAACAAAAAAGTTTTATGAGTTATATGAATAAAGATATCGATGATATGTCCAAAGAATTTGATGGTATAAGAGCCCAAATTGCTCGTCTTGAAAAGATGACCGCTGAAATTTCGGATATGCAAGCTACCTTAGTCAATAAGATGGCCGCTAAACCGAATTTCTATGATAATCAAGATGAAAATCTAAAAGTTATTGATGTGCCCCCTATTAAATCTTTTATTTTCAATATGAATCTTGATGAAACTGAATATGATCTTCCCTTACCTAGAAGGCGTTCTAAGAATTCGGAGTTTTTAGATCTTGATGATGAAATTGATAAAAGTGGGATTGAAAGAAATAAAAATCTAGATGTTGCTAAACCCACTATATTGGATTTCAAGGAATTTAATTATGAAAATTTCTCTTTAATTGATTGTATTTCCTTGTTGCAATCCGTGCTAAATTCTCCTCATGCTTATAGTCAAAACAAAGCCTTTACCGAACATATTGTTGATGCCTTGATGCAATCTTATGAAGAAAAACTTGAGTTGAAAGTTTATATCCCTAGAAAAATCTATGATGAGTGGGAACCTACTATTAAGATTAAAATTAAAATTTATGAGTTTCATGCTTTGTGTGATTTGGGTGCTAGTGTCTCCACTATTCCCAAAACTTTGTGTGATTTGCTAGATTTTCGTGACTTTGATGATTGCTCCCTAAACTTGCATCTTGCGGATTCCACTATTAAAAAGCCTATGGGAAGAATTAATGATGTTCTTATTGTTGCAAATAGGAATTATGTGCCCATAGATTTTATCGTTCTTGATATAGATTGCAATCCTTCATGTCCTATTATTCTTGGTAGACCTTTCCTTAGAACAATTGGTGCAATTATTGATATGAAGGAAGGGAATATTAGATTCCAATTTCTATTAAAGAAAGGCATGGAACACTTTCCTAGAAAGAAAATTAAATTGCCATATGAATCTATCATGAGAGCCACTTATGGATTGCCTACCAAAGATGGCAATACCTAGATCTATCCTCGCTTTTATGCCTAGCTAGGGGTGTTAAACGATAGCGCTTGTTGGGAGGCAACCCAATTTTATTTTTAGTTTTTTGTTTTTGCTCCTATTTAGGAATAAATAATCCATCTAGCCTCTGTTTAGATGTGGTTTTATCTTTTAATTAGTGTTTGTGCCAAGTTAAACCTATTGGATCTTCTTGGATGATAGTTATTTCATCTTGCTATAATTTCCAGAAACTTTGTGCTCAGTGCCCGAATTGTTAAAAATCACCAGAACGTGATAAAATACTGATTCCAATTGCTGCTGATCAATAAACAAATTTTCCAGGTCTTCTAATTTTGGTAGAATTTTTGTAGTTCCAGAAGTTCGCGTTAGTTACAGATTACTACAGACTGTTCTGTTTTTGACAGATTCTGTTTTGCGTGTGTTGTTTGCTTATTTTGATGAATCTATGGCTAGTAAAATAGTTTATGATCCATAGAGAAGTTGGAATACATTAGGTTTAACAACCATATAAATAAATAATGAGTTCATTACAGTACCTTAAAGTAGTCTTTGGTTTTCTTTCTCTAACGGAGCTCACGAGATTTCTATTGAGTTTTGTGTTGTGAAGTTTTCAAGTTTTGGGTGAATTCTTTTGATGGATCATGGAACAAGGAGTGGCAAGAGCCTAAGCTTGGGGATGCCCATGGCACCCCCAAGATAATCCAAGGACACCAAAAAGTCAAAGATTGGGGATGCCCCCGGAAGGCATCCCCTCTTTCGTCCACTTCCATCGGTAATTTACTTGGAGCTATATTTTTATTCACCACATGATAAGTGTTTTGCTTGGAGCGTCTTGTATTATTTGCGTCTTTGCTTGTTAGTTTACCATAGTCATCCTTTCTGTACACACCTTTTGAGAGAGCCATACATGAATTGAAATTTGATAGAATACTCTATGTGCTTCACTTATATCTTTTGAGCTTGATAGTTTTGCTCATAGTGCTTCACTTATATCTTTTGAGCGTGATGATTTTTGCTCTAGTGCTTCACTTAGACCTTTTACAGCATGGTGGTGGATTTGTTTTAAATAAACTTGATCTCTCATGCTTCACTTAGATTATTTTGAGAGTCGGTAATAGCATGGTAATTTGCTTAATGTTAATATACTTGGTATTCAAGATATGTGAAACTTTCTTTTGAGTGCGTTGAGTACTAAGATAAGTTTGATGCTTGATAATTGTTTTGAGATATGAAGATGGTGATATTAGAGTCATGCTAGTTGAGTAGTTGTGAATTTGAAGAATACTTGTGTTGAAGTTTGTGATTCCCGTAGCATGCACGTATGGTGAAACGTTATGTGATGAACTCGGAGCATGATTTATTTATTGATTGTCTTCCTTATGAGTGGCGGTCGGGGACGAGCGATGGTATTTTCCTACCAATCTATCCCCCTAGGAGCATGCACGTAATACTTTGCTTTGATAACTTCTAGATTTTTGCAATAAGTATATGAGTTCTTTATGACTAATGTTGAGTCCATGGATTATACGCACTTTTTCCCATCCTTCCACTATTGCTAGCCTCTCTAATACCGCGCACCTTTCGCCGTATCATACACCCACCATATATCTTCCTCAAAACAGCCACCATACCTACCTATTATGGCATTTCCATAGCCATTCCGAGATATATTGCCATGCAACTTTCCACCGTTCCGTTTATTATGACACGCTCCATCATTGTCATATTGATAGCATGATCATGTAGTTGACATCGTATTTGTGGCAAAGCCACGGTTCATAATTCTTTCATACATGTCACTCATGTTTCATTGCATATCCTGGTACACTGCTGGAGGCATTCATATAGAGTCATATTTTGTTCTAAGTATCGAGTTGTAATTGTTGAGTTGTAAGAAAAATAAAAGTGTGATGATCATCATTATTAGAGCATTGTCCCAAGTGAGGAAAGGATGATGGAGACTATGATTCCCCCACAAGTCGGGATGAGACTCCGGACGACAAATAAAAAAAGAGGCCATAAAAAAAAGGCCCAAATAAAAAAATGAGAGAAAAAGAGAGAAGGGACAATGTTACTATCCTTTTACCACGCTTGTGCTTCAAAGTAGCACCATGATCTTCATGATAGAGAGTCTCTCATTTTGTCACTTTCATATACTAGTGGGAATTTTTCATTATAGAACTTGGCTTGTATATTCCAATGATGGGCTTCCTCAAATGCTCTAGGTCTACGTGAGCAAGCGAGTTGGATGCACACCCACTTAGTGTCTTTTGTTGAGCTTTCATATACTTATAGCTCTAGTGCATCTGTTGCATGGCAATCCCTACTCACTCACATTGATATCTATTGATGGGCATCTCCATAGCCCATTGATACGCCTAGTTGATGTGAGACTATCTTCCCTCTTTTTGTCTTCTCCACAACCACCATTCTATTCCACATATAGTGTTATATCCATGGCTCACGCTCATGTATTGCGTGAAGATTGAAAAGTTTTGAAAATGTTAAAGTATGAAACAATTGCTTGGCTTGTCATCGGGGTTGTGCATGATTTAAATACTTTGTGTGGGGAAGATGGAGCATAGCCAGACTATATGATTTTGTAGGGATAACTTTCTTTGGCCATGTTATTTTGAGAAGACATAATTGCTTTGTTAGTATGCTTGAAGTATTATTATTTTTTATGTCAATATGAACTTTGTCTTGAATCTTTCGGATCTGAATATTCATACCATGATTAAGAAGATTTACATCGAAATTATGCCAAAGTATCACTCCGCATCAAAATTCTCTTTTATCATTTACCTACCGAGGACGAGCAGGAATTAAGCTTGGGGATGCCCGATACGTCTCCAACGTATCTATAATTTTGATTGCTCCATGCTACTTTATCTATTGTTTTGGAGTATAATGGGCTTTATTTTCCACTTTTATATTACTTTTGGGACTAACCTATTAACCGGAGGCCCAGCCCAGAATTGCTGTTTTTTTTCCTTTTTCAGTGTTTCGAAGAAACAGAATATCAAACGGAGTCCCAACGGAATGAAACCTTCGGGAACGTGATTTTCTCATCAGATAAGACCCAGGAGACTTGGACCCTCCGTCAAGAAAGCCACGGCGGTCACGAGGTGGAGGGCCCCCTGGCGCGCCCCTGCCTCGTGGGCCCCTCAAGCTCCACCGACGCATCCTTCCTCCTATATATACCTCACGCACCCCCAAACGATCAGAACAGGAGCCAAAAACCTAATTCCACCGCCGCAACTTCATGTATCCACGAGATCCCATCTTGGGGCCTGTTCCGGAGCTCCGCCGGAGGGGCCATCCACCACGGAGGGCTTCTACATCAACACCATAGCCCCTCCGATGAAGTGTGAGTAGTTTACTTCAGACCTTCGGGTCCATAGCTAGTAGCTAGATGGCTTCTTCTCTCTTTTTGGATCTCAATACAATGTTCTCCCCCTCTCTCGTGGAGATCTATTCGATGTAATCTTCTTTTTGCGGTGTGTTTGTTGAGACCGATGAATTGTGGGTTTATGATCCAGCTTATCTATGAATAATATTTGAATCTTCTCTGAATTCTTTTATGTATGATTGAGTTATCTTTGCAAGTCTCTTCGAATTATCCGTTTGGTTTGGCCAACTAGATTGGTAGTTCTTGCAATGGGAGAAGTGCATGGCTTTGGGTTCAATCTTGCGGTGTCCTTACCCAAGGATGTAAAGGGTTGCAAGGCACGTATTGTATTGTTGCCATCGAGGATAACAAGATGGGGTATTTATCATATTGCATGAATTTATTCCTCTACATCATGTCATCTTGCTTAAGGCGTTACTCTATTTTTAACTTAATACTCTAGATGCATGCTGGATAGCGGTCGATGAGTGGAGTAATAGTAGTAGATGCAGAATCGTTTCGATCTACTTGTCTCGGACGTGATGCCTATATACATGATCATACCTAGATAACTTCATAACTATGCTCAATTATGTCAATTGCTCAACAGTAATTTGTTCACCCACCGTAGAATATTTATGCTCTTGAGAGAAGCCACTAGTGAAACCTATGGCCCCCGGGTCTATTCTCATCATATCAATCTCCATCACTTTTATAATTGCTTTGTTTTTTCTTTGCCTTTTACTTTTCACTTTGCATCTTTATACCAAAAATACCAAAAATATTATCTCTATCAGATCTCACTCTCGTAAGTGACCGTGAAGGGATTGACAACCCCTAATCGTGTTGGTTGCGAGTAGCTATCGTTTTGTGCAGGTAAGAGGGACTTGTGCGTGGCCTCCTACTGGATTGATACCTTGGTTCTCAAAAACTGAGGGAAATACTTACGCTGCTGTGCTACATCATCCTCTCCTCTTCGGGGAAAACCAACACAAGCTCAAGACGTAGCAATCACAAGCACAAGAAGATGATGGCCATATCATATCACTTATATTGATTGCATGTAATGTTTATCCTTTATGCATCTTATCTTGCTTTGATTGACGGTAGCATTTTAAGATGATCTCTCACTAATTATCAAGAAGTGTTCTCCCTGAGTATGCACTGTTGCAAAAGTTCTTCGTCCTGAGACAGCATGTGATGATCGGGTGTGATAGGCTCTACGTTCAAATACAACGGGTGCAAAACAGTTGCACACGCGGAATACTCAGGTTAAACTTGACGAGCCTAGCATATACAGATATGGCCTCGGAACACGGAGACCGAAAGGTCGAACGTGAATCATATAGTAGATATGATCAACATAGTGATGTTCACCATTGAAACTACTCCATCTCACGTGATGATCGGACATGTTTTAGTTGATTTGGATCACGTGATCACTTAGATGACTAGAGAGATGTCTATCTAAGTGGGAGTTCTTAAGTAATATGATTAATTGAACTTAAATTTATCATGAACTTAGTACCTGATAGTATTTTGCTTGTCTATGTTTGTTGTAGATAGATGGCTCGTGCTGTTGTTCCATTGAATTTTAATGCGTTCCTTGAGAAAGCTAAGTTGAAAGATGATGGTAGCAACTACACGGACTGGGTCCGTAACTTGAGGATTATCCTCATTGCCGCACAGAAGAATTACGTCCTGGAAGTACCGCTGGGTGCCAGGCCTGCTGCAGATGCAACTGACGACGTTAAGAATGTCTGGCAGAGCAAAGCTGATGACTACTCGATAGTTTAGTGTGCCATGCTTTACGGCTTAGAACCAGGTCTTCAACGACGTTTTGAACGTCATGGAGCATATGAGATGTTCCAGGAGTTGAAGTTAATATTTCAATTAAATGCTCGGATTGAGAGATATGAAGTCTCCAATAAGTTCTATAGCTGTAAGATGGAGGAGAATAGTTCTGTCAGTGAGCATATACTCAAAATGTCTGGGTATAATAATCACTTGATTCAACTGGGAGTTAATCTTCCTGATGATAGTGTCATTGACAGAATTCTTCAATCACTGCCACCAAGCTACAAGAGCTTCGTGATGAACTATAATATGCAAGGGATGGACAAGATTATTCCCGAGCTCTTTGTAATGCTAAAGGCTGCGGAGGTAGAAATCAAGAAGGAGCATCAAGTGTTGATGGTAAATAAGACCACCAGTTTCAAGAAGAAGGACAAAGGGAAGAAGAAGGGGAACTTCAAGAAGAAGAGCAAGCAAGTTGCTGCTCAGGAGAAGAAACCCAAATCTGGACCTAAGCCTGAAACTGAGTGCTTCTACCGCAAGCAGATCGACCATCGAAGCGGAACTACCCCAAGTATTTGGCGGATAAGAGGGATGGCAAGGTGAACAAAGGTATATGTGATATACATGTTATTGATGTGTACCTTACTAATGCTCGTGATAGTACAGGTATTTGATACTGGTTCATTGCTAATATTTGCAACTCGAAACAGGGACTACGGATTAAGCGGAGATTGGCTAAGGACGAGGTGACGATGCGCGTGGGAAATGGTTGCAAAGTCGATGTGATCGCGGTCGGCACGCTACCTCTACATCTACCATCGGGATTAGTTTTAGACCTAAATAATTGTTATTTGGTGCCAGCGTTAAGCATGAACATTATATCTGGATCTTGTTTGATGCGAGACGGTTATTCATTCAAATCAGAGAATAATGGTTGTTCTACTTATATGAGTAATATCTTTTATGGTCATGCACCCTTGAAGAGTGGTCTATTTTTATTGAATCTCGATAGTGGTGATACACATATTCATAATGTTGAAGCCAAAAGATGCAGAGTTGATAATGATAGTGCAAATTATTTGTGGCACTGCCGTTTGGGTCATATTGGTGTAAAACTCATGAAGAAACTCCATACTGATGGACTTTTGGAATCACTTGATTATGAATCACTTGGTACTTGCGAACCATGCCTCATGGGCAAGATGACTAAAATGCCGTTCTCCGGAACTATGGAGCGAGCAAATGATTTGTTGGAAATCATACATACTGATGTATGTGGTCCAATGAACATTGAGGCTCGCGGCGGGTATCGTTATTTTCTCACCTTCACAGATGATTTGAGCAGATATGGGTATATCTACTTGATGAAACACAAGTCTGAAACATTTGAAAAGTTCAAAGAATTTAAGTGTGAAGTGGAAAATCATCGTAACAAGAAAATAAAATTTCTACGATCTGATCGTGGAGGAGAATATTTGAGTTAAGAGTTTGGTTTACATTTGAAGCAATGCGGAATAGTTTCGCAAATCACGCCACCCGGAACACCACAACGAAATGGTGTGTCCGAACGTCGTAATCCTACTTTACAAGATATGGTGCGATCTATGATGTCTCTTACTGATTTACCGCTATCATTTTAGGGTTATGCTTTAGAGACGGCCGCATTCACGTTAAATAGGGCACCATCAAAATCCGTTGAGACGACGCCTTATGAACTGTGGTTTGGCAAGAAACCAAAGTTGTCGTTTCTTAAAGTTTGGGGCTGCGATGCTTATGTGAAGAAACTTCAACCAGATAAGCTCGAACCCAAATCGGAGAAATGTGTCTTCATAGGATACCCAGAAGAGACTATTGGGTACACCTTCTATCACAGATCTGAGGGCAATATATTTGTTGCTAAATTCGGATCCTTTCTAGAGAAGGAGTTTCTCTCGAAAGAAGTGAGTGGGAGGAAAGTAGAACTTGATGAGGTAATTGTACCTGCTCCCTTATTGGAAAGTAGTTCATCACAAGAACCGGTTCCTGTGACAACTACACCAATCAGTGAGGAAGCCAATGATATTGATCATGAAACTTCAGATCAAGTTACTACCGAACCTCGTAGGTCTATGTTACTTGGCCATGGCGAACCTACGAACTATGAGGAAGCGATGATGAGCCCAGATTCCGTAAAATGGCTTGAGGCCATGAAATCTGAGATGGGATCCATGTATGAGAACAAAGTTTGGACTTTGGTTGACTTGCCCGATGATCGGCAAGCCATAGAAAATAAATGGATCTTCAAGAAGAAGACTGACGCTGAAGGTAATGTAACTGTCTACAAAGCTCGACTTGTTGCGAATGGTTTTCGACAAGTTCAAGGGGTTGACTATGATGAGACTTTCTCACCCGTAGCGATGCTTAACTCTGTCCGAATCATGTTAGCAATTGCCGCATTTTATGATTATGAAATTTGGCAAATGGATGTCAAAACTGCATTCCTGAATGGATTTCTGGAAGAAGAGTTGTATATGATGCAACCGGAAGGTTTTGTCGATCCAAAAGGTGCTAACAAAGTGTGCAAGCTCCAACGATCCATTTATGGACTGGTGCAAGCCTCTCGGAGTTGGAATAAACGCTTTGATAGTGTGATCAAAGCATATGGTTTTATACAGACTTTTGGAGAAGCCTGTATTTACAAGAAAGTGAGTGGGAGCTCTGTAGCATTTCTGATATTATATGTAGATGACATATTGTTAATTGGAAATGATATAGAATTTCTGGATAGCATAAAGGGATACTTGAATAAAAGTTTTTCAATGAAAGACCTCGGTGAAGCTGCTTACATATTGGGCATCAAGATCTATAGAGATAGATCAAGACGCTAAATTGGACTGAAGGAAATATGCCCTAGAGGCAATAATAAAGTTATTATTTATTTCCTTATTTCATGATAAATGTTTATTATTCATGCTAGAATTGTATTAACCGGAAACATAATACATGTGTGAATACATAGACAAACAGAGTGTCACTAGTATGCCTCTACTAGACTAGCTTGTTAATCAAAGATGGTTAAGTTTCCTAACCATAGACAAAGGAGTTGTCATTTGATTAACAAGGTCACATCATTAGTTGAATGATCTGATTGACATGACCCATTCCATTAGCTTAGCATCCGATCGTTTAGTATGTTGCTATTGCTTTTATCCATGACTTATACATGTTCCTATAACTATGAGATTATGCAACTCCGTTTACGGAGGAACACTTTGGTACTACCAAACGTCACAACGAATCGGGTGATTATAAAGGAGTACTACAGGTGTCTCCAAAGGCAGATGTTGGGTTGGCGTATTTCGAGATTAGGATTTGTCACTCCGATTGTCGGAGAGGTATCTCTGGGCCCTCTCGGTAATGCACATCACTAAGCCTTGTAAGCATTACAACTAATGAGTTAGCTGTGAGATGATGTATTACGGAACGAGTAAAGAGACTTGCCAATAACGAGATTGAACTAGGTATTGGATACCGACGATCGAATCTCGGGCAAGTAACATACCGATGACAAAGGGAACAACGTATGTTGTTATGCGGTCTGACCGATAAAGATCTTCGTAGAATATGTAGGAGCCAATATGGGCATCCGGTCCCGCTATTGGTTATTGACCGGAGACGTGTCTCGCCATGTCTACATTGTTCTCGAACCGTAGGGTCCATGCACGCTTAAGGTTTCGATGACGGTTATATTATGAGTTTATGTATTTTGATGTACCGAAGGAGTTCGAGTCCCGGATGTGATCACGGACATGACGAGGAGTCTCAAATGGTCGAGACATAAAGATTGATATATTGACGGCTATATTCGGACACGGAAAGGTTCGGAAGTTTCGGAGAAAACCGAGTGCCGGAGGGGTTACGGAAACCCGGGAAGTAATGGGCCCTATTGGGCCAAGAGAGGGAGAGAGGGCTGCACCAGGAGGTGGCGCGCCCCTCCATGGGGAGTCCGAATTGGACAGGAGGGGGGCGCGCCCCCCTCTCTCCTCTTCCTCTCTTTCCTTCCCCTTCCTTCTTCCTAGTAGGACTAGGAAAGGGAGTCCTACTCCCACTAGGAGGAGGACTCCCCCTCCTGGCGCGCCTCCTAGGGCCGGCCGGCCCTCCCCTTGCTCCTTTATATACGGGGCGGGGGCACCCTAGGACACACAAGTTGATCCTTGAGATCGTTCCTTAGCGTGCAGCGGTGCCCCCTCCACCATATTCCACCTCGGTCATATCGTGGCGGTGCTTAGGCGAAGCCTGCGCCGGTAGAACATCAAGATCGTCACCACGCCGTCAGGTCGACGGAACTCTCTCTCCCGAGCTTTGCTGGATCGAGCTCGAGGAGCGCCACCGAGCTGAACGTGTGTCAAGAACTCGGAGGCGCCCGAGTAACTTGGCGCTGGGATCAGTTGGATCGCGAGGAGAACGTACGACTACTTCCTCTACGTTGTGATTGCTTCCGCTTTGGTCTACGAGGGTACGTAGACAACACTCTCCCCTCTCGTTGCTATGCATCACCATGATCTTGCGTGTGCGTAGGAGAATTTTGAAATTACTACGTTCCCAATAGTGGTATCAGAGCCTGGTTTTATGCGTTGATGTCATGTGCACGAGTAGAACACAAGTGAGTTGTGGGCGATATAAGTCATACTGCTTACCAGCATGTCATACTTTGGTTCGGCGGTATTGTGAGATGAAGCGGCCGGACCGACATTACGCCAGACGCTTACGCGAGACTGGTTTCACCGCCACGAGCACTAGTTGCTTAAAGGTGACCGCGGTGTGTCTCTCTCTCACTTTAGTTGAACTGAGTGTGGCTACGCCCGGTCCTAGCGAAGGTTAAAACAGCACCAACTTGACAAACTATCGCTGTGGTTTTGATGCGTAGGTAAGAACGGTTCTTGCTCAGCCCGTAGCAGCCACGTAAAACTTGCAACAACAAAGTAGAGGACGTCTAACTTGTTTTTGCAGGGCATGTTGTGATGTGATATGGTCAAGACGTGATGCTATATTTTATTGTATGAGATGATCATGTTTTGTAACGAAGTTATCGACAATCGGCTGGAGCCATATGGTTGTCGCTTTATTGTATGAAATGCAAACGCTCTGTAATTGCTTTACTTTATCACTAAGCGGTAGCGATAGTCGAGAAGCAATAGATGGCGAAGCGACAACGATGCTACGATGGAGATCAATGTGTCGCTACCGGTGGCGATGGTGATCACGACGGTGCCGGAGATGGAGATCACAAGCACAAGATGATGATGGCCATATCATATCACTTATATTGATTGCATGTGATGTTTATCCTTTATGCATCTTATCTTGCTTTGATTGACGGTAGCATTATAAGATGATCTCTCACTAAAATTATCAAGTAGTGTTCTCCCGAGTATGCACCGCTGCCAAAGTTAAATCGTGCCGAGACACCACGTGATGATCGGGTGTGATAAGCTCTACGTCCATCTACAACGGGTGCAAGCCAGTTTTGCACGCGCAGAATACTCAGGTTATACTTGACGAGCCTAGCATATGCAGATATGGCCTCGGAACACGGAGACCGAAAGGTCGAGCGTGAATCATATAGTAGATATGATCAACATAATATGTTCACCATTGAAAACTACTCCATCTCACGTGATGATCGGTTATGGTTTAGTTGATTTGGATCACGTGATCACTTAGATAACTAGAGAGATGTCTGTCTAAGTGGGAGTTCTTAAGTAATATGATTAATTGAACTTAAATTTATCATGAACTTAGTACCTGATAGTATCTTGCTTGTCTATGTTTATTTATAGATAGATGGCTCGTGCTGTTGTTCCGTTGAATTTTAATGCGTTCCTTGAGAAAGCAAAGTTGAAAGATGATGGTAGCAATTACACGAACTGGGTCCGTAACTGAGGATTATCCTCATTGCTGCACGTAAGAGTTACGCCCTGGATGCACCGCTAGGTGCAGTGCTCTTCTTGATGTAACCGACGACGTTAAGAACGTCTGGCGAGCAAAGCTGATGACTACTCTATAGTTCATGTGACATGCTTTACGGCTTAGAACCGGGTCTTCAACGACGTTTTGAACGTCATGGAGCATATGAGATGTTCCAGGAGTTGAAGTTGATATTTCAACAGAATGCCCGGATTGAGAGATATGAAGTCTCCAATAAATTCTATAGCTGCAAGATGGAAGAGAATGGATCATCGGTGAGCACATACTCGTAATGTCATGTATTACAATCACTTGACTCAACCGGGAGTTAATCTTCCGGATGATTGTGTCATTGATGTAATTCTTCAATCACCGCCACCAAGCTACAAAGGCTTTGTGATGAACTATAATATGCAAGGGTTAGTAAAGACTATACCGAGCTCTTCGCAATGCTAAAGGCTGCGGAGGTAGAAATCAAGAAGGAGCATCAAGTGTTGATGGTCAATAAGACCACTAGTTTCAAGAAGAAAGGCAAAGGAAGAAGAAGGGAACTTCAAGAAGAACAACAAACAAGTTCTGATCGGAGAAGAAACCCAAGTCTGGACCTAAACCTGAAGCCGAGTGCTTCTACCGAAGCGACTGGTCACCGGAAGCGGAACTGCCCCAAGTATTTGGCGGATAAGAAGGATGGCAAGGTGAACAAAGGTATATGTGATATACATGTTATTGATGTGTACCTTACTATAGCTCGCATAGTACTGGTATTTGATCTGGTTCATTGCTAATATTTGCAACTCAAACAGGGACTACGGATTAAGCAAGCACTGGCAAAGGACGAGGTGACGATGCGCGTGGGAAATGGTTCCAAAGTCGATGTAATCGCGGTCGGCACGCTACCTCTACATCTACCTTCGGAATTAGTTTTAGACCTAAATAATTGTTATTTGGTGCCAGCGTTGAGCATGAACATTATATCTGGATCTTGTTTGATGCGAGACGGTTATTCATTTAAATCGAGAATAATGGTTGTTCTATTTATATGAATAATATCTTTTATGGTCATGCACCCTTGAAGAGTGGTCTATTTTAATGAATCTCGATAGTAGTGATACACATATTCATAATGTTGAAACCAAAAGATGCAGAGTTGATAATGATAGTGCAACTTATTTGTGGCATCGCCGTTTAGGTCATATCGGTATAAAGCGCATGAAGAAACTCCATCTTGATGGACTTTTGGAGTCACTTGATTATGAATCACTTGGCACTTATGAACCGTGCCTCATGGGCAAGATGACTAAAACCCGTTCTCCGGTACTATGGAGAGAGCAACAGATTTGTTGGAAATCATACATACTGAGATGTATGTGGTCCGATGAATGTTGAAGCTCGTGGCGGATATCGTTATTTTCTCACCTTCACAGATGATTTAAGCAGATATGGGTATATCTACTTAATGAAACATAAGTCTGAAACATTTGAAAAGTTCAAAGAATTTCAGAGTGAAGTTGAAAATCATCGTAATAAGAAAATAAAGTTTCTACGATCTGATCGTGGAGGCGAATATTTGAGTTACTGAGTTTGGTCTACATTTGAAACAATGCGGAATAGTTTCGCAACTCACGCCACCCGAACACCACAACGCAATGGTGTGTCCGAACGTCGTGTCGCACTTTACTAGATATGGTGCGATCTATGATGTCTCTTACAGATTTACCGCTATCGTTTTGGGGTTATGCTCTTGAGGCGGCCGCATTCACGCTGAATAGAACACCATCAAAATCCGTTGAGGCGACACCTTATGAACTATGGTTTAGCAAGAAACCAAAGTTGTCGTTTCTTAAAGTTTGGGGATGCGATGCTTATGTGAAAAAGCTTCAACCTGATAAGCTCGAACCTAAATCGGAGAATGTGTCTTCATAGGATACCCAAAGGAGACAGTTGGGTACACCTTCTATCACAGATCCGAAGGCAAGACATTTGTTGCTAAGAATGGATCCTTTCTAGAGAAGGAGTTTCTCTCGAAAGAAGTGAGTGGGAGGAAAGTAGAACTTGATGAGGTAATTGTACCTTCTCCCTTATTTGAAAGTAGTTTATCACGAAACGGTTTCTGCGACATCTACACCAAATAGTGAGGAAGTCGATGATGTTGATCATGAAACTTCAGATCAAGTTACTACTGAACCTCGTAGATCAACAGAGTAAGAACCGCACTGAGTGGTACGGTAATCCTGTTCGGAAGTCATGCTACTAGATCATGATGAACCTACGAACTATGAAGAAGCGATGGTGAGCCCAGATTCCATAAAATGGCTTGAGGCCATGAAATCTGAGATGGGATCCATGTATGAAAACAAAGTGTGGACTTTGGTTGACTTGCCCGAGGGTCGGCAAGCAATAGAAAACAAGTGGATCTTCAAGAAGAAGACCGACGGCGACGGTAATATTATCGTCTACAAAGCTCGACTTGTCGCAAAGGGTTTTCGACAAGTTCAAGGGATTGACTACGATGAGACCTTCTCACCCGAAGCGATGCTTAAGTCTGTCCGAATCATGTTAGCAATTGCGCATTTTATGATTATGAAATTTGGCAAATGGATGTAAAGACTGCATTCTGAATGGATTTACGGAAGAAGAGTTGTATATGATGCAACCAGAAGGTTTTATCGATCCAAAGGAGCTAACAAAGTGTGCAAGCTCCAATGATCCATTTATGGACTGGTGCAAGCATCTCGGAGTTGGAATAAATGCTTTGATAGTGTGATCAAAGCATTTGGGTTTATCTGAACTTTTGGAGAAGCCTGTATTTACAAGAAAGTGAGTGGGAGCTCAGTAGCATTTACGATATTATATGTAGATGACATATTACTAATCGGAAATGATATAGAATTCTGGATAGCATAAAGGGATACTTGAATAAGAGTTTTTCGATGAAAGACCTCGGTGAAGCTGCTTACATATTGGGCATCAAAATCTATAGAGATAGATCAAGACGCTTAATTGGACTTTCACAAAGCACATACCTTGACAAAATTTTGAAGAAGTTCAAAATGGATCAAGCAAAGAAAGGGTTCTTGCTCGTGTTACAAGGTGTGAAGTTGAGTATGACTCAATGCCCGACCACCGCAGAAGATAGAGAGAAAATGAAAGATGTTCCTATGCCTCAGCCATAGGCTCTATCATGTATGCAATGCTGTGTACCAGACTGATGTGTGCCTTGCTATAAGCTTAGCAGGAGGTACCAAAGTAATCCAGAGTGGATCATGGACAGCGGTCAAAAACATCCTGAAATACGAAAAGGACTAAGGATATGTTTCTCGTATATGGAGGTGACAAAGAGCTCATCGTGGCAGTTACGTTGATGCAAGCTTTGACACTGATCGAGACGATTCTAAATCGCAAACCGGATACGATTTACACTAAGCGGAGGAGTGTCGGTTGGTGCAGTTCTAAACAAAGCGTCGAAGCGGGATCTACATGTGAAGCGGAATACATAGCAGCTTGGAAGCAGCTAATGAAGGAGTGCGGATGAAGGAGTTCATATCCGATCTAGGTGTCATACCTAGTGCATCGGGTCCAATGAAAATCTTTTGTGACAATCTTTGGAGCAATTGCTTTAGCAAAGGAATCCAGATTTCACAAGAGAACCAAACACATCAAGAGGCGCTTCAATTCCATCCGGGACTTAGTCGGTGGGAGACATAGAGATTTGCAAGATACATACGGATCTGAATGTAGCAGACCCGTTGACTAAGCCTCTTCCACGAGCAAAACATGATCAACACCAAGACTCCATGGGTGTTAGAATCATTACTATGTAATCTAGATTATTGACTCTAGTGCAAGTGGGAGATCAAGGAAATATGCCCTAGAGGCAATAATAAAGTTATTATTTATTTCCTTATTTCATGATAAATGTTTATTATTCATGCTAGAATTGTATTAACGGAAACATAATACATGTGTGAATACATAGACAAGCAGTGTCACTAGTATGCCTCTACTAGACTAGCTTGTTAATCAAAGATGGTTAAGTTTCCTAACCATAGACAAAGGAGTTGTCATTTGATTAACAAGGTCACATCATTAGTTGAATGATCGATTGACATGACCCATTCCATTAGCTTAGCATCCGATCGTTTAGTATGTTGCTATTGCTTTTATCCATGACTTATACATGTTCCTATAACTATGAGATTATGCAACTCCGTTTACGGAGGAACACTTTGGTACTACCAAGCGTCACAACGAATCGGGTGATTATAAAGGAGTACTACAGGTGTCTCCAAAGGCGGATGTTGGGTTGGCGTATTTGAGATTAGGATTTGTCACTCCGATTGTCGGAGAGGTATCTCTGGGCCCTCTCGGTAATGCACATCACTAAGCCTTGCAAGCATTACAACTAATGAGTTAGCTGTGAGATGATGTATTACGGAACGAGTAAAGAGACTTGCCAGTAACGAGATTGAACTAGGTATTGGATACCGACGATCGAATCTCGGGCAAGTAACATACCGATGACAAAGGGAACAATGTATGTTGTTATGCGGTCTGACCGATAAAGATCTTCGTAGAATATGTAGGAGCCAATATGGGCATCCAGGTCCGCTATTGGTTATTGACGGAGGCGTGTCTCGGCCATGTCTACATTGTTCTCGAACCGTAGGGTCCGCACGCTTAAGGTTTCGATGGCGGTTATATTATGAGTTTATGTATTTTGATGTACCGAAGGAGTTGAGTCCGGATGTGATCACGGACATGACGAGGAGTCTCGAAATGGTCGAGACATAAAGATTGATATATTGACGGCTATATTCGACACGGAAAGGTTCGGAAGTTTCGGAGAAAACGGAGTGGGAGGGTTACGGAAACCCTGGAAGTAATGGGCCCTATTGGGCCAAGAGGAGAGAGAGGCTGCACCAGGAGGTGGCGCGCGCCCCTCCATGGGGAGTCCGACTGGACAAGGAGGGGGTGGCGGCCCCCTTTCCTCTCCTCTTCCTCTCTTTCCTTCCCCTTCCTTCTTCCTAGTAGGACTAGGAAAGGGAGTCCTACTCCCACTAGGAGGAGGACTCCCCCCTCCTGGCGCCTCCTAGGGCGGCCGGCCCTCCCCTTGCTCCTTTATATCTGAGGGGGGGGGCACCCTAGGACACACAAGTTGATCCTTGAGATCGTTCCTTAGCCGTGTGCGGTGCCCCCCTCCACCATATTCCACCTCGGTCATATCGTAGCGGTGCTTAGGCGAAGCCCTGCGTCGGTAGAACATCAAGATCGTCACCACGCTGCGTCGTCTTGTGGAACTCTCTCTCCCGAGCTTTGCTGGATCGAACTGAGGAGCGCCACCGAGCTGCACGTGTGTCAAGAACTTCGGGCGCCGAAGTAACGGCGCTGGGATCGGTTGGATCGCGAGGAGAACGTACGACTACTTCCTCTACGTTGTGATTGCTTCCGCTTTGGTCTACGAGGGTACGTAGACAACACTCTCCCCTCTCGTTGCTATGCATCACCATGATCTTGCGTGTGCGTAGGAGAATTTTGAAATTACTACGTTCCCAACATGGACTTTCACAAAGTACATACCTTGATAAAGTTTTGAAAAAGTTCAAAATGGATCAGGCAAAGAAAGGGTTCTTGCCCGTGTTACAAGGTGTGAAGTTGAGTTAGACTCAATGCCCGACCACAATGCAGAAGATAGAGAGGAAATGAAAGATGTTCCTATGCTTGACCATAGGCTCTATCATGTATGCAATGCTGTGTACCGACCGGCGTGTGCTTAGCAATAAGCTTGGCGGTAGGTACCAAAGTAATCCAGAGTGGATCTTTGGACAGCGGTCAAGAATATCCCTGAAATACCGAAAAGGGCTAAGGATATGTTTCTCGTTTATGGAGGTGACAAAGAGCTAGTCGTAAATGGTTACGTCGACGAAGCTTTGACACCGATCCGGACGATTCTAAATCGCAAACCGGATCGTGTTTATATTTAGCGGTGGAGCTGTCAGTTGGTGCAATTCTAAACAAAGCGTCGTGGCGGGATCTACATGCGAAGCGGAGTACATAGCTGCTTCGGAAGCAGCAAATGAAGGAGTCTGGATGAAAGAGTTCATTTCCGATCTAGGTGTCATACCTAGTGCATCGGGACCAACGAAGATCTTCTGTGACAATACTGGTGCAATTGCCTTGGCAAAGGAATCCAGATTTCACAAGAGGACCAAGCACATCAATAGACGCTTCAATTCCATCCGAGACCAAGTCCAGGTGGGAGACATAGAGATTTGCAAGATACATACAGATCTGAATGTTGCAGAACCTTGACTAAGCCTCTTCCACGAGCAAAACATGATCAGCACCAAGACTCCATGGGTGTTAGAATCATTACTGTGTAATCTAGATTATTGACTCTAGTGCAAGTGGGAGACTGAAGGAAATATGCCCTAGAGGCAATAATAAAGTTATTATTTATTTTCTCATATCATGATAAATGTTTATTATTCATGCTAAAATTGTATTAACCGAAAACATGATACATGTGTGAATACATAGACAAACTTAATGTCACTAGTATGCCTCTACTTGACTAGCTCATTGATCAAAGATGGTTATGTTTCCTAACCATAGACATGTGTTGTCATTTGATTAATGTGATCACATCATTAGGATAATGATGTGATTGACTTGACCCATTCCATTAGCTTAGCACTTGATCGTTTAGTATATTGCTATTGCTTTCTTCATGACTTATACAAGTTCCTATAACTATGAGATTATGCAACTCCGTTTACGGAGGAACACTTTGTGTGCTACCAAACGTCTGGCGTAATGGGTGATTATAAAGGAGCTCTACATGTGTCTCCAAAGGTACATGTTGAGTTGGCATATTTCGAGATTAGGTTTTGTCCTCCGATTATCGGAGAGGTATCTCAGGCCCTCTCGGTAATGCACATCACTATAAGCCTTGCAAGCAATGTAACTAATGAGTTAGTTAAAGAATGATGCATTACGTAGCGAGTAAAGAGACTTGCCGATGCGAGATTGAACTAGGTATTGAGATACCGAGCGATCGAATCTCGGGCAAGTAACATACCGACGACAAAGGAACAACGTATGTTGTTATGCGGTTTGACCGATAAAGATCTTCGTAGAATATGTAGGAGCCAATATGAGCATCCAGGTTCCGCTATTGGTTATTGACCGGAAACAGTTCTAGGTCATGTCTACATAGTTCTCGAACCGTAGGGTCCGCACGCTTAACGTTACGATGTGATGTTATATTATGAGTTTATAGTTTTTGATGTACGAAGGTTTTTCGGAGTCCCGTATGTGATCACGGACATGACGAGGAGTCTCAAAATGGTCGAGACATAAAGATTGATATATTGGAAGCCTATATTTGGATATCGGAATCGTTCCGGGTGAAATCGGGATTTTACCGAGCAGGGGTTCTGGAACCCCCCCCCGGGGGGTTAATGGGCCTACATGGGCCCTAAGGGCGAAGAGGGGAGCGGCCAGGGCAGGCGCGCGCCTCCCCTAGTCCGAATAGGACAAGGAAGTGGGGGGCGGCGCCCCCCTTTCCTCTTTCCCCCTTCCCCTTTCCTTCTCCAACAAGGCAAGAGGGGAGAGTCCTACTCCCGGTGGGAGTAGGACTCCTCCAGGCGCACCCCTAGGGGCCGACCGCACCTCCCACCTCCCTCCTTTATATACAGGGGCAGGGGGGCACCCCATGACACACAAGTTGATCTTCGTGATCGTTCCTTAGCCGTGTGCGGTGCCCCCTTCCACCATATTCCACCTCAGTCATATCATAGCGGTGCTTAGGCGAAGCCCTGCATTGGTAGAAAATCATCACCGTCACCACACCGTCGTGCTGACGGAACTCTTCCCCGACACTTTGCTGGATCGGAGTCCGGGGAACGTCATCGAGCTGAACGTGTGCTAAAACTCAGAGGTGTCGTAGTTTCGGTGCTTGATCGGTCGGCCGTGAAGACGTACGACTACATCAACCGCCTTGTTATAACGCTTCCGCTTTCGGTCTACGAGGGTACATGGACAACACTCTCCCCTCTCGTTGCTATACATCACCATGATCTTGCGTGTGCGTAGGAATTTTTTTGAAATTACTACGTTCCCCAACAGTTGGCCCCCCAGGAGGCGCTAAAAATCGCCCCCTGGGGGCGCACCGACACAAAACGCACACTTGGGGCGTGATGCCACCCAGTCGCGGCGCCCATGGATTTTTTCTGAAAATTAAAGTGCGGTACAAACATGGCGCAAATTCAACCATTTGCGGCGTGTTCATACATATTTCGGTGAGTTCAAACCAAATTCAACCAAACACGGCACAAACACGCCCACCCATCCATATTTAAAATATTTTACAAAAAAGAAAAAAAACACACTACTAGGCCCGCCCGCCGTCTCCCTCGCCTTGCCGCTCCCCGCCGCCCACCGCTCGCTGCCCTTGCAGTTCTACATGCCGAGGAGGCTGTAGAACTGCGTGTAGTCGCCATCGTCGTCGTCGCCTCCGCCGCGACCGTCGTCCCTGCTGCAACCCTCCCCCGGTTGGCGCGGCGGGTTGGATGGTCCGACAGCGTCCTCGTCGTCGTCGCTGTCAAGGATCACGACGCCGTGCTCGTCCTCGCGCCCACGCTTGCGGGCGGCGATCTCCTCCAAGGCCCAGCGCTGCCGGACCATCTCGTCGCGGAGGTAGTCGTCGCGCGCCCACCGTAGGGCGTCCTCGTCGGAGAAGCCGTGCCGGGCTATCTCCTCGTACTCCGGGGGGAGGCTGGGCTCCGGTTTGGGCGCGACAAGGACGAGGCGGCCCGAGGCAGGGGTGGAGTCGGCGATGCGGACACCGGAGCTGCGGGTGCGCCGGCTGACAGGCGTGTCCTGGGGCTCCGGCTTGACGGGGCGGAGGCAGGGAGAGCCGGTCGACCGACCGGACGAGGAGGAGGACGCCCCGGGGTCCATTCGCCTCGGCGTCCACGAGCTCCCACGGCGGTGAGAAGGACGGGGGCTCGGGGTACTCCAGCCTCGGCGTGTTGCCGCCCTCGATGTACTCGAGGACGGCCTCCGGCATCTTGGCGCGCACGCCGCCCATCGGCGCCGCCCCTCGGAGTTGAGCCTGCCGGAGGGCATGACGCCGTTGGTGGCCTCGAGCTGTTCGGCGTGACGGCGGCGGAAGTACGGCTCCCAGAGCGGGTTTTCGGGGACGTAGCGTGGCCCATCCCTCGCCACCCGCGGTAGGGAGGCGCGGATATGCGCGATCTCCGCACACCGCGCCGCCCGGTGGTGGTGGTATGCGACGGGACCAGCCGTGCCGATTCTCCATGCCGGGCACCCGCATGTCCGGCGGGACGGTACTCGACCTCGAAGAGGGCGAGCCGTCATCGTGAAGGTGGCGGCGGTAAAACCGTTCGCCGCCCGTATTGTCGCTCGAAGCGTTCGGCCATTTCTTTGAACAGGGACGGCGAGGGGAGAGGGAGGAAGGGGGAGAGAGGGCGCGTCGGTGGTGGAGACTCTGTGCGTGCCACCGGCGCGCTGGGGGTCGGCTTATATAGGAGGCGCGCCACAAGACGCGCGGGCCAGCGTTCTGGCGTGGCATCTTGCGCGACGCGTCGTCGTCACGCCTTCACTACGCCGCCCGTGAGGCATCAATGGCGGAGGCTGACCAGCGCGACAACTTTGGCATTGATTCATCGCGGGAAACGAGGCGATGAGGACGATAAAGCGGCGAGACGCGAGACGAGTCGCTGGCAAGGAGGGCCCGCGGCTCTTTCGCGCCAAAAACGATTCGCCCGGCACCCCCGAGCGCCCCCTAGCTCGCCGGGGTCGGGTTGGGTATGCCGACACCAATTTCGGCCCGAGCCGGCGAAAATTGAGCCCTTGAAGACGCGACTGGGCCGATTTTTTGGCACTGGCGGCCGAAAAGTCGCCTCGAGGGCCTTGTTAGGGGCGCGGCTTGAGATGCTCTCACCCCTCAACGCCCATTCCCCCCATTCCTAATTCCCCCGAACTAAACACGCTGTCGGGGCCTTGCTCCAGGTGCTTTCCCTCCTGGCCCAGCTGGCCCATACAGACACACTCGGCTGATGCATCCGAATCGGAAGCCAGCCCAGTACAGCTCCTTTCTGCAATTCTGCTCCCAGCACAGCGCCGGCCTGTACCTCTGAACCCTACCGCGAACGGTGCGGCGCGCGGCCGGCCGGAGCCTAGCCTCGCCGGCGTGCCGGCGCCGCCACTAGACACTGTCCGCCGCAATCCCGCGCCATCCAGTGCCCACTCCCCCGGGCCCCGACCTCAAGGCCGTGTCGGCCGCTGGGCGGAGCCCGTGAATCGCCTCGCCCGGTCGTCCTCAGGGCTCAGGCTGTCCAGGCCTCCCCACTTCCACGGGCAGGCATCAGCTGCTTCACCTGAGCTCCAGAGCAAGGGAAAGGTGAATTTTATTCATTTCAATTCGTGTATCGCAAACATTTTGATTTTGTTGTGCCCACTGAAAAAATTGAAGGATATACATTGATTCAGTATTGTGCTGTTACATTAGCTTGTCACCTTCAGTTATTTTGTCACTTAGTCTCCTATCCTGTAGCTAGTTCGGTACACGTCTGGTTCTGTAACTGCTACAAGCAGGGTTACATGTATCCCTGTTGTGAACTTTGATGAATTCAAATCGACCATTTATCCCTTGTGTTAGATTTTATCAATGTGCGTTTCCTTGGAAAAATGCGTGGTGGTTTTCTCCCCATGCTGATCTGCTTCTCACGATGCGGCGGCCCGCGCATTGGAGACATGAGCACTGTCATGGTTTGCTGCAGAATCTGAAACCAACCAATTAGAATCTGAAACCTCATGGTCAACTCAGTCTGAATAATATTGTCTTGTACGAGTATTATTTGTCATGTTGGTCATGTTTATCTACTCTTTTGGATCATTAAATTTTGATTTCGAGTTCTACATAGCTGTGCAATTGAGCTATAGTTGTTTATGCCATGACATGGGATACTTTTCTGGTTAGTTATAGGCGCTGAACATTTAGCCTGGCTTGCTTGAATCCTGGCTCCGCCAATAATATACTCCCTCCGTTTCTTTTTACTCCACATATAAGATTTGTCTTAAGTCAAACTTCGTAAAGTTTGACCAAATTTAAATACAAAATTATCAACATCTACAATACTAGAGATATACAACATGAAAGTTAATTCAATAATAAATCTAATGATATTGATTTTATATTGTGAATATTGATATTTTTTTCCTACAATCTCAGTCAAACTTTACTACATTTGACTTAAGACAAAACTTATATGCGAGCTAAAAAAACAGAGGGAGTATATAGCTTTTTTGCTTAACTTCTCATCATGTATGATAAAAATGTGAAGCTCTAGTTAGATCTCTTCTCTGAACTTCATTGCTTCATGGATTGTATGCAGACTCAGCATGGACTCCCTTCATCTTGTGCACGTCAAGCTTCTGGCTGCCGACCTTCTCACGCTGACTCCCCGACATACATCCCCGCCTTCCTTTCTTCGATGTGGCCATACAGTTGCCCGTGCCGAGGTTGTCGGGATTGTTGTTTCACGTGACCGCAGAGAGAAGTTTCTCCGCTTCCTGGTCGATGATGGCACTGGCTGTGTACCATGTGTCCTGTGGCTGAACCACCAGTATCTGAATGCAAACAGGTCATCAGATTCTGATCCAACTGGAGAGACGGCATCGAAAATGTCGGAGGTCGTACGCCTGGGCACCCTGTTGAGGGTTCGTGGGAGGATTGTCATGTACCGTGGTGCAATTCAGATTGCTGCTAGAGACGTGGTTCTAGAGGAGGACCCTAATGTGGAGGTTCTACATTGGTTACAGTGCATTCACATGGCCAAGGAATGTTATGATTTGCCACTACCTTCTGCTTGAGGTGTGCCTTGGAAGATCTCATACTCTGTAATGAAACCAAACTGTACCGTGCTCCTTTCTGTGGTTACTGTTGAGCCAACTTCTTCTAACACGATCCAGCATGTGTACGGCAAACATCGTTAATTAAATGCATTTGGTTGACTGCATTCGATTTACTTCATTTAAGCATTAGGGCCAGTTTGTAACTGCCTTATATGGTCTAGTGCAGAGGCTCCTAGTGATAGCACACTGCATTTGGGTGAAGTGATGTGTGTATCCCTGGCTCTGAATGGTACTGCAGGTACTCACTCATTTTTGTTTTTGTTTAATGATGTAAATGCTTGGTTTACTAATATGGTTCATCTTGCAGGTATACCTGGTTTCATAAATTTAAATTCTTGTTTCAGAGGTCAATATGTCCCGCAACAACGGTAAGTTTCCAGCTGCACATGAAAGAATATCAGCAGTGACATTATCTCCTGCCATGGGACTTACCAGGGCCTAAGCCAATGTATAGGTGCAACTTCTTATTGCAATATTAATGCCCATGGATAATATTATTGAGTGCAGAGAAAGCTCGTTTAATGCCTTGTTCTCTACAGGGTTTTCTTTGCCAAGATTAAGATGCATCGGAGCCCGTGAATCGCCTCGCCTGGTCGTCCTCGGGGCTCAGGCTGTCCAGGCCTCTACACTTCCACGGGAAGGCGTCAGCTGCATCACCTGAGTTCCAGAGCAAGAGCAAGGTGAATTTTATCCATTTGAATTCGTGTATTGCACACATTTTTTGATTTTGTTGTGCCCACTGAAAAAAGAAGAAGGATATGCACCGATTCAGTGTTGTACTGTTCCTTCCATCAGCTTGTCATCTTCAGTTAGATTAGCCTGTAGCTGCCCACGATGCAGGAGGATTCAGTACAATTCCGGTTCTGTATCTGCTACAAGCCTACAAGCAGAGCAATATGTATCCCTGTTCTGAACCTCGATGAATCCAAGTCAATTTATCAGTGTGTGGTTTCCTCCAAAAATGCACGCTGGTTTGCTTCCTGCGCTGATCTCTGATTCTCGCGATGCGGCCGCCCACGGACTGGAGACAGGAGCACCGCCATGGTTTGCTGCAGAATCTGAAAACCTAGTGTTTAACTCGGTCTGAATAATATTCTCTTGTACTATTATTGGTAATTTTGGGCATGTTTACCTATTTCGTTGGATCATTAAATGTCGATTTTTAGTTCTACCATAGCTGTGCAATTGAGCTATAGTTGTTTATGCCGTGATATGGGATAATTTTCTGCTTTGTTGTAAGCGCTAAACTTTTAGCCGGCTTGCTTGAATCCTGCCTCCACCAATTATATATGTAGTTTTTTTGCTTACACTTTCGTCACGTATGATAAAACTGTGAATCTCTAATTACATCTCCACTCTGAACTTAATTGCCTGATGGGTTGTATGCAGACTCAGCATGGACTCCCTTCATCTTGTGCACGTCAAGCTTCTGGCTGCCGACCTCCTCACGCTAACCCCACGACATACATCGCCGCCTTCCTTTGTTCGATGTGGCCGTACAGTTGCTCGTGCTGAGGTTGTTGGGGTCGTTGTTTCAGGTGACCGCAGGGAGAAGTTTCTCCGCTTCCTGGTTGATGATGGCACTGGCTGTGTACCATGTGTCCTGTGGCTGAACCACCAGTACCTGAATGCAAACAGGTCATCAGATTCTGATCCAACTGGAGAGATGGTATCGAAAATGTCGGAGGCCGTACGCCTGGGCACTCTGTTGAGGGTTCGTGGGAGGATTGTCATGTACCGTGGTGCAATCCAGATTGCTGCTAGAGACGTGGTTCTAGAGGAGGATCCTAATGTGGAGGTTCTACATTGGTTACAGTGCGTTCACATGGCCAAGGAATGTTATGATTTGCCACTACCTTCTGCTTGAGGTTTGCCTTGGAGGATCTTATGCTCTGTGTTTCTTTCTGTGGTTAATGTTGAACCAAACATCACTAATCAAATGCCTTTTTTGGTTAACTGCATTTGATTTACTTCATTTATGCATTAGGGTCAGTTGCAACTGCTTTATAAGATCTAATGCAGAGGCCCCTAGTGATAGCACACGGCACTTGGGTGAAGTAATCAAGGTTTAGTCAGCCCTGGAGTTGCGCCTCATAGACTATTCTATAGACTAGTCTTGACTAGTCCTTCGACTCGTAGTCCATGAAAGTAATGAGTGGGTCCCTCGTTCTGAATGGTACAGAGAAAGTATGGTGTAGTCTCTGCTTTCTTTGTCTTACCATCACCTAGTCACCTTCCTGGCATTTACCACTCTCAAGTTGATAGGCTGATAGATAGTGATGTATTAGAATCCATTCCACCAGGCGAGCCCTCCGTTCACACTTCACCGTCTATATCAACTATTGACAAAGAAGGAAATGGAACAGCAGTTCACCTATTTCAACTGCAAGGTTAGTTTTTGTAGTTCACTCTAAATTTTCCTCTGTCTTCTCCACCCAATCATATCCCCTTCTCTGCTCCTGATTCCTCATCACTTGTTAACTCAAAGAAGGGGGTAAGCATGCATCCGCCTTCTCTCCACTTGGTCGTCATCATGCTCCCGATTCCTTGGCCCTTCAGTTCAGTGCTTCTGTGCGCACCTGTCGGTGTGTTTGTCCCTGGCATGAGACTCGCTCCTGGCAAAACTCTCACCTCGTTCCAAGGTTCGTTCGCCTTAGGCTTCTTTACCCCCTCAAATTCAACTGAAAATACATATGTTGGCATATGGTTCAACGATATCCCGTTACGCAGCGTCGTCTGGGTTGCCAACCGCGATAATCCGATCACTGATGCTTCATCCGCGGTGCTTAGTATGACCTAAAACTCTAGCCTTGTCTTGTCTGAAAACAATGGCCACCACATACTTTGGATGGCAAACACAATCACTGGCGGCAACTCTTCGGCCAAACTTCTCAACAATGGCAATCTTGTAGTCCTATCATTAGACAATGCCATGTTATGGCAGAGCTTCGAAAACCCAACCGACACCGCCCTTGCTGGCATGCCTATGCGGATGACCCACAAGACACGCCCACCATGGCGGATGATCTCTTGGAAGGGCCCTGAAGACCCGTCAAAAGGCAGGTTCTCTGGTGGGAATGACCTTGACAGTCCCCTACAGTTCTTCGTCTGGGATGGGTCAGTGCCATACTTCCGTGATGCTGTGTGGAACGGCTATGTATCCCCCAACATGGAACTCCAGACCATTAGTTCGCTCATGTATTTGACAATTTACATGGGCACCGACGGTGAGACCTATTCAACATTTGGACTATCAGATGGCTCCTCCAGGATAATTTACAAGGTTGACTACTCCGGAAAGACTGCGCTATGGAGATGGAATACCAGCTTGACAGATTGGAGCCCGGCTGTACTATGGCCAGCTTACCGGTGTAGTCTCTATGGATACTGTGGTGCATATGGCTACTGTGACAACACAGAGGCAATTTCCACATGCAAGTGCCTTGATGGATTTGACCCTAGTAACAAAACAGAGTGGGTTAGAGGCAATTTTTCTCATGGTTGCCGGCGAAAGGAGGAACTGCAGTGCGGTGGAGAGGGCAATTTCTTGACCTTGTCAGCAATGAAGGCTCCAGACAAGTTTGTACGCCTGTGGAACAAAAGCTATGATGACTGCAAAGTGGAGTGCAGCGAAAATTGCTCATGTGTAGCATATGCTTATGCTAATCTAAGCACCAGCAACATTGATTGAGATGCAACAAGGTGCCTGTTGTGGACCGGGGATCTGATTGATGTGGAGAAGGGTGGCACCATCGGCAATGAGAACCTGTATCTCCGGCTTGCTACCTTGTCAAGTATGTTCCTCTTTCTATTGCTCTTGTTTACGTTCATCAACGTTTCAGTTTAAGAATTTGTGCGTAACATAAGAAGCAGAGCATGACAACTTGCTGCTTTATAATCGCTAATAAATTGTCAATTGCTGACACCTTGGCTCCACCACTACACGCAGCAAAGCAAAATCACTACTTGCTGTTGCCTTTTGCTTGGTGTTTGTACTATGTATATATGTCAATGCATTTAGCATGCCAAAATGGTGGTACAGACAACACTGTTAAAATGCATTGAGCCCAAGTGCACTTCTAAAACATTCCTGATGCAATTAACTAAATTGTAGGTTACTCGTGATACTCAGACAAAAAGTACTACTCCCAATGTTCCAAAATATAAGGTGTATTAGTTTTTCCAAAAGTCAAACATGTGCACATTTGACCAAGTTTTTAGAAAAAAAATATGAATATCGATTGGATCCATCATGAAAAGTATTTTTCATATTTTATTTATTTTCTATTGTGTATGTCGATATTTTTATTATATATAATCTTGGTCAAACATACACAAATTTGACTTGCACAAAAATTGATACAACTTATATTCTGGAACAGAGGGAGTAAAGATTTACAATAAATTGAACCTCATAACATTGTTCTTTTTCAGGGAAAGGGCGAAAGAACATCATAATAGAAGCTATACCAGCAATTTCAACAAGTGTGTTCCTGATATTTCTATTGGCATGCCTTGTATGGTTACCCAAGTTTAAAGGCAGTCCATTGATTTAATTTTGAAAGCAGTTTGGAAGACACATATTGTGGCCTTTTTTTAAGACAACAAAGATGATATTTCTCTTAGGCAAACACGACAAGAATGGAAGACCAAAGAGAATGATAATGGGAGATTTGCGCATTAGTGATGGACTCGGAGAGGAAACTCATGAACTTCCATTTATTAGCTTTGAGGTAATAGTCGCTGCAACAAACAACTTCTCTATGTCCAATTTGTTAGGAGAAGGCGGCTTTGGTAAAGTTTACAAGGTAAATGTAGACACAACAGCGTGTCCCTAATTGCACTGAAATATGAAATTTTTTGTCCCTTTTTGCTGTGATTCGAAACTGAACGATACTATTTTGTATCCGTAATTTTCTCCTCGTTGGTATAATGCAGGGGCTCTTACATGGCAACAAAGAAGTTGCTGTTAAAAGGCTCAGTAGAGGTTCTGTGCAGGGGGCAATAGAGTTTAGGAATGAAGTAGTCATGATTGCTAAACTGCAACACAAAAACCTTGTAAGGCTTGTCTGTTATTGTGTGCAGGGCGATGAAAAGCTACTTATTTATGAATATCTACCAAACAGAAGCCTGGACACCTTCCTTTTCAGTACGTTCTGATCACAAATGAATTAGCCAACAATCATTTGACACCACATCTTAAATCATAATCCCATACTACTCTTGCAGATTCGGAAAAGAAGTCAATGCTTCACTGGCCGACACGATTCAATATAATAAAAGGAGTGGCTAGGGGGCTACTCTATCTCCATCAAGATTCAAGACTGATGATAATTCATAGGGATCTGAAAACAAGCAACATTTTGCTAGATGGAGATATGAATCCCAAGATATCTGATTTTGGCATGGCAAGAATCTTTGGTGGAGATGAGCAACAAGCGAACACTAACCGAGTTGTCGGAACATAGTAAGTACTATCTTGTGTCTAGTTGTTCATTAAAGGCATACATAGTTAAACTCAACTCGAAATGCACAAGTCTTGCTGATGATATGATTTATCCAGCGGGTATATGTCTCCGGAATATGCAATGGAAGGCCTCTTTTCTGTGAAGTCCGATGTCTATAGCTTTGGAGTATTGCTCTTGGAAACTGTAAGTGGTATAAGGATTAGCTCAACCCAGAACATCGAGGAGTTCCCCAACCTTATAATATATGTAAGATTACGATTTATCATTGCCAATGTCTGGAATTCCTTTCACCACATGACTTAATTATTTATTTATTTTGATTTGGTTTATTCAGGCATGGAGTCTATGGAGGGAAGGGCTAGCAATGGATTTGGTGGATCCATGTGTTTCAGAGAGCTGTTCCAGTGAAGAGGCTTTGTGCTGCATTCATGTTGGGCTCTTGTGTGTTCAGGATGATCCGGATGCCAGACCACTCATGTCAACTGTTGTATCAACCTTGGAGAGTAGAAGCACACCACTTGCAACGCCTTATAAGCCACTGTATTTTTCTCAGAGAAATAAGGTAGCAAAGATAGCAGAATACGGTCAGGACTCTGTGGATATGGAGGCCCTTACAGTAATAGAGGGGCGATAGGGTCTCAAAGTTTCCAAGTTCCGCCCGTGCACTGTTTCCCAGTTCTCTTTCAAAGCCAAAAGCTTCCAAAAGGTGTGATTTCACCCCCTCAGTTCAAAGATGGAATCTACCGTTGGTGGACAAGGTTATGCTCAACCTTGATACTGCCATCTTCTTACAATCTGAATATATATTGGTGCTAGTGTGTACTTTTATGTCCCGTGATCACTTCTATGAGAATGTTTGCGGTCCTGAACCCGCTGAAGTAATGGCCACTCGATGTGCTTTTATGCTGTTCTCTTGTCGATGGTATTTGGAGGATTATGCTTGTGATTGTTCATCTCTGGTGTCCAAGCTGAATACCTCTGAAGCTGAACGATTGGCTATTGGTGCTGTCGCCCATGACATCAAGCTATTACCGTTCTTGCGAAAGTGCCTTTCTGCTCCCGAGCTCATTTGAGCTCGGTGAACAGTAAAATCGAAAAAAAATAAAAAAAATCAAAAAATTCCAAAAAAATTCTCAGAGAAACATTGACAAAAGTTCTAAGTGCTTGCAAAAATTCATCATGAAATCACATTCCTGTAAGGCGTGGCAAAAAAAAACAAATTCAGCCTCCAAAATGCTTTTGAAAGTAGCATTTTCAGAGTACCGATTTTGTTTTTTTTCGCCACGCCTTCTAGAAATGTGATTTCATGACGAATTTTTGCAAGCACTTAAAACTTTTGTCAATGTTTCTACCAAAAAATTTTTGGAATTTTTTTTTGTTTTTTTTTTGATTTTACTGTTCACCCGAGCTCATATGAGCTCGGGTGCAGAAACTCCACGTCCCCGTTCTTGGAGTTTGTTTCAGTTTCCTTTACTCATGTTAGTCGAGTCTGTAATAGGGCGGCTCATGCTATCACGCGATCTGCGGAGCATGTTGTCGTAGGTGCTTGGTATGTCGAAGCTCCAGATTTCATCGGAACACTTTACGGGGGTACTTTCTAATGTACTTTGTAGTGAAGCGCCTAAAAAAAACTTACTAGACAATCTTTTGAAAACACAATCAGTTTTTAAAAGCGAACACTTTATGATATTCCGAATACTTTTGAAAAAAAGACATTTTTATGAAAACACAATCCGTTTTTAAAAGCGAACACTTTTTGATACATAAATATTTTTATGAAAAGGGGAACAACTTTTTGATCCTGAAAAAAATTGCACAATCTTTCAAACAATTTTTTTCATAAATTTAAAAAATGTTTGGGAATTTCTAAAAATGTTTGCGCATTTCATAATTTGTTCAAAAGTTCAAGAAATGTTCATGTTTCCTATTTTTGGTCAAAAATTGAAAAACGTTTCTTGTTTTCAAAACATGCCTGGGACTAAATTCAAGTTCTGTTTACATTTATAAAAATTCTTTGTCATTTAAAAAAATCACATTTGTCAAAAGATGTTTGGAATTCCAGTAGTTTCAAAAAATGTTTGGATCTTCAAAAATTGTGTCACATTTTCCATAAAAGATATTTATGGATTTTCGTAAATTATTTGCGTTTAATAAAATTGGCATTTCAAAATTCTTTACACGTTTTTTCAAAAAATGTTTAGATATTCTTTTAAAAAAGTGTTTACATATATGGATGCTCCTCTCTGTTCTTATTGAGGTCGCGCTATCTATCATCATGTGCAGCCTTCTGAGTGAGTGGCTAGTTGGGGGCGCTCTCTGTGCGAGATCCCGAGATTGACTCCTGTAAACCATTGTGGTTAGCGTATTTTTTGTCGCTCATTATAGAAGACAAGTGGCTTTGTGTAGTTCAAAAAAAATGTCATTACAAAATATTAAACTATTTATCATCATTATGAAAATGAAAAACAAAGAAACAAAAAAAAGGAAATGAAAAAAATAAAAAAATTAAAATCAGAGCAGCGCGAGCGACTGCGCTAAAGGGCCAGTGCAATTCATGCTAATGTCCAGCCAACGGGTCAATAATCCTATCATTTGGCTTGCCACATCGGCGAATACCAGCAAAGCGCCCTGAAGGTTCAAAATAGGACGAGGTCAGAAAGTTGGGTATGCCGATTTCCGAGATTACAAGTTTAGGGTCCGATTTATCTTTCGTCTACAAATTCATGGTTTGTTTTGAATTTTTTTTTTCAAAAAACACTCGGGCACATATGCACATCTGCTCGCGCGCAACACATGCGCCGAGGCCGAGCAGGACACGGGAAGGCGAGCAACACGCACAAAATTCCGGTCCGGAGAAACCGAGGTAGAGGCCCAAGATCGCAGCAGCGCGCACATTTATTTCCTTCTCTACTGCTGCACGTGGCGCACGCGGACCGACCGACCGACACGACAGATCACGCAGCCGGTCGACGAACACAAGAAACGAAGAACCAGATTCTTCGGGGATCCTCTCCACCTTGCGCCGGCCGCCGACCGAGCCGACGCGCGGCAGCCTACCGCCTCCGGGAGCGCGGCTTGACGTTCTTCCTGGTGCTGCGGCGGACGTGGCAGAGCACCCAGTAGTGGTCCTCCTCGCCGTCGTCGGCGCGGCGGTAGCACCGCGGGTCCGTGATCTCGTACTCGGACATGACCCACCCCGTGCTCCGCCGCCCCTGCGCCCCGTCGCGGGCGTAGAAGCAGTAGCGCGTCATGGACCAGCGCGCCACCACGCCCAGCTCCGTCACGGACCGGCGGACCTCCCTGTTGCCGCTGTGCATCCACGTGCCGCCGCCGCCCTCCGGGGTGCGCCGCGCCTGGGCGCGCTTCCCGCGCCGCCGCCGCGCCGCGAAGAAGTAGCCGTGCCCGCGCCGGAGCAGGCCGTGCCGCGCCAGCAGCTCCCACGGCGGCGCCGCGCACGGGTCCGCCTCCAGCACCGCGCCCGCCACGCGCGGCGCGAACCCGCGCAGCTGCGGCCGCAGGAAGTGCAGCACCAGCTCGTCCTCCGTCGGTTCGAACTCGATCTCCTCCTCCTCCCCCACCTCCTGCTTCACCTCCCCTCCGCCGGCGCCGGCCAGATTTATCTCCTCCCCCATTTCCCCGATGAAGTCTCCCCTTCCTCCTTCCTCCGATGAAGTCAAGACTCAGCCACCCGACAAGAAGATGCGGCTGCGTTTCTTTCCAACCACCGCACCGCACCGCTGGTACTACTACCTTGTTACATTTCCCTTCTCGGCCCAACACGGAGTGGCCCACCACTAACGAGGCAGCTGTGAAGGCACAAAAGCTAAAAAAAACTCAAGAGAAAAAAAGCAGGCAAGGCACTAAATTCTTCTTCTCTACTACTATTAAACAATCGAGTTGTGACAGAAACATTGCATCTCAGCCACACATCCGCCATCTCTCAATGGACCAGATTCCCTCAATGTTGTATCACATTATTTACCATAATCAATTAGCAATAATTACCATGATCTACGCCATCATAATTACGCAATAATTACCACGGTCTCGCTTCAATCTGAGCCTATTTTAATCATATCAATTAGCAAAAATTACCATGATATATGCTTGTGTGCTGCGTACATAGAAGGAAAATATCAATTAGCAATAATTACCATGATCTACGCCATCATATTTTTTTTGAAACGCAGCCTTGTGTACTGCGTACATCTACTATCTACTATTCTACTATACTTTATTATTTATTATTTATATTATATTATGATTATTATTATTTATTATTTTTATTATTTTTATTATTAATTATTTTATTATTTATTTTATTATAAACAATCAAATTTTTTCTTTCTTAAAGACACCCCAGAAAACATACACGGCTAGATTAGCACCATCAGATTATCCCTCTTAAGTAAATCTTAACCGTCATGATTAATCTAATCCTGAGACACTGTGCACTTAGCAATTACCGCAGGATGACTGTGCTTCACCGGATGAAGAAATATCCCCGTCCTGCGTCCGCCCGCAACCACTCAGCGCCAAATGTCCTGCAAAGAAAAACTTAGGGCAAAAAATCTCACGCCGCCGTCGCCGCCGCCATCGTTTGCTCGTGTCGCGCCGCCGCCATCGTTTACTGCGTCGTCGCGCCGCCTCCATCATTTGCCGCGCTATCGCGGCTTCCGCGACGCCCTACCAGGCTACTACCAACCCACGCCACACGGGCGCCGCCATCGATCGCGTCGGCCTCCGCTGCCGCCGCCGCCGCCGCCTCTCCTTGTGCAGAGGTCACGCCGCCGCTCCTTCGCTTGTCGACCGGCCGACGACGCGTGGCAGCGCCGCCGCCGCCTCTCCTTCTGCAGGTCGTGACACTCGGGAAGAGCGTGATGAGCGAGTAGGTGAAGAACTAGACGGCGGCAACTATGGAGATGGAGGTGACCTTCTCCGGGCCCGCAAGCTGCGAAAGGATGACCTCGGCGAGGCTGAACAACACTAGGTACATCCGTTCATCCTGGCAGCAGTTCATGTCATGGCCCTTGTAATGGCAGGAGTTGCTGAGCACCACAGACCTACCCTCTCGAGGCAAGGAACTTCTTTCAATCTCATCACTTTTGTGAACAAAATATTTACAGATCTTCAGAAGCCAAAGATGCTTAAGTAGTGAAACTGCTTGTGCTTATATGATCCTGTAACCCACTATTGCACCATAGAGAATCGTGTATTGTGTAATGCCACGCACAGCTACACCTTGATCTCTAGGCCCTGCATGGACATGATCAAAACTGTAATACCCATTTATTCTGCCTAACCATGGATACGCATGCATCCTGACAACGTCCTTTTATACATGGCAAGAGTAGCTAATTTGAGGATTATTTGTTACCCATGCAGTAGCGGAAGGCAACCATGTACATGTTTAGTTCCATTTGCCGTGGACGGCTCGGGCGAGGGTTAGCAGTCGAAGAGGATGAGAGCGGTGTAGTATGTCATGTAGGTGCAACCCATCAGGACGATGGAGTCGAGGACCCAGCCCATCTGTGCCACGGTCCACGGCAGCGCCAGCATGCCGGACCTTCTACCATTTTGATCTTGTAGGGATCTTGACCTTACAAGAGGGCTTCCACATGGCGAAACTGGGCAAGATGTATTACTCCGAATATTTAGAGGCTAGATATTATTATGCAAATATAAAGAAAAATCACCGGGTGGATATTTCCTGACAAAAAGTACAGAACTAAGTTGTGGTTTTAAAATACACTTCAGGGAAAACGGAATAGCAATGTGATTGCTTTATATACTGCTTCAGTGATACTACTTCCATCTCAAAATATAAGGTGTTATTGTAGATAAACTAGACTACAAAACGTCTTACATTTTGAGAATAGTAGCTTTGTACACTGCTTCAGTGTTTATAACGGAGTCTCACAGTTTAGATATATGAAAAAGGAGGGATAACAACACAAAATTCAAGTACAACCAAGTATATTTTATTTGTTTGCGTGTGTAATTTCATACATTAGAATTTTTATCTATAGTACAGAATGGCCAAATTTTATCCTATGAAAATGGTTACTTCAGATTGTATTTCAGGGTGAAACATTTCCTAACAGAAAATGTATTGGTTATTGCTCTTTGAGCCAGCAAACTCCCTTCTTATTTGGTTTAGTTCGGCATTGAGTTATGATGGCATATGTATCTCTTTTGATTTTTATCTATAGGAATACTAATATAAAAGTATTATGTGCTGCACAGATGATTTTACATTGCTTGTTATTTATGCGTAGCTTTATCTGTGGGATTCTATTTCAGGGAACCCTTTTCAGTTGTTAGTTGAGGACTTGAGGTGCTTCTGATTTTCTCAATCGGTTGAAGCATGCGGGTGCCTTTCTGAATGTCATTTTCTCTTCCCACCATCTCAAATGCAAGCAAGCAAGCTTCTACCAAGGCATAGAAGAAGCCAATGAGTATGTTCCAGAACCTTTTTATATTACTTCATCACAAAAGTTACTGCAATATTTGCTTTTTACCTAAATACACATGACAGACTTGAATGATTTTCAGTTATATTGCATGATGCCCGATTGGTTTGATTATAATAATTCTTATTAGAATCACTGGCTGGTTTCATGTAGCAGAGCTTATTTTGTGGATGGATGCATTGGTTTATGTTTGCAGCCTTGTAGATTTTCCCTAATGATATGGAGTTGATTACGATGAATGATGCGCTCCACTAGGAAAAATATTTCAGTATTTTTTGCCAATCTTTCATTTGTGTAATTACAAAAAGTAGGTTCTCAACATTACCTATTTGATAGGAAAACTTGAATACAAGGGTTTGCCAATATGTGCACTAGGGTTTTAATCCGAGTAATTTTCGTGTGATACAACATTTTTAAACATCTCTATTGCCTCTCTTATATATTTTGTACAAGAAATATTTTTTTCATTTTATTAATATATTTCTTTCTAAAATGAATGCTGATTGTTTTCACATGACGATACGTGCGTGCACGTGCAAGCTTACTAGTCTCAAAAAACAAATGGCAAGGCTCTAAATTTGGCGCAAATCACCTCTTTTTTTTCTGGGATCAATTTATGCTGTGTAAATGGAGATCACTAGTAAGTAAGGATATGGAGAGATACGCATCCATTCTATAATTGTGATAAGACGATCACTAATTAAGTAGTGCGATATGGGGCGCATGTCCGTTAGTATATCCGGCACATCAAGGAAATAAAATTTCCAAGTCCTCCTGATATGGTGAACTTCTTCTATCCGTGAGTAAGGGCATCTTCAACGAGAGCGAATGTCATGCACGCAGCGGCAGATGCACGCAACGCATCGACGGCCGTGCTGCGCGAGGTGATCCGTGCAAAAGAAAACGTCAAAGCCAGTAAAGCGGACATACATGCTTGATACAAGCAAATACAGCGCCCAAATCGCCCCTGGCGGGCTCGCTACGGTACGGTTTGGATGTACATAAGGGCCGGTCCGCTCAGGGCGTGCAAGGGGTACATTGTTACTTTTAGCTCGCGGCGGCCGTGCAGTCATTCCGCACAAGCCGGCGACCAGAAACGGACACCAGGGTTGTTCCGGTCTGTCCCTGACATAAATCATCTAGTCCTAGTCCCGGTGCACCTTGGGCATAGGATCAATGGCAGCGGGGGCGGGAGCGCCCGGAGACGACGAGCAGAATGAGCTCCGGGACATCTCGGCACGGCGGCGTTGGTGGATCGGGACAACGCGAGATGCCTGTGCGTGTTTGAATGAGAACGTGCAAACGATTAGTACTGCACTCCGGCTGCATGGGCCTTAAAAACATACAGGCGGAAAAGTGTATATACTGCTCAAAGCAACGATATTATTTTGTCCTTCGCCTGCACACATACAGTGATCTGCAGCGCAGTATCAGTTCATCTGTCAGTGCATAGTCCTTCAAATACACAGAATACGCAACATATGGCTCGCCAACGGGCCTTTATACTCCATGTAGCACGTTTGACTGATACTAATCGCGACTCTGTGCCAGCCGTGGATGAGCTGCGTGCAGCGATGCACTTCTCCATCTTTAACGCTGATCCTTAAATTATTCACATACATCTTGACCGCACACTTTAGACATGTTTTGTCATCCAACGTGGGTTTATATCTCGGACAGTCCGGACGTATTTTTTCCCGTAAACAGGGGACAAACTAGGGGGCTTTGCGGACGTCTGGATCACTGTCACGTCCGCTTCTGACTACTCTGGCACATCTAAAACCCTCCTTCCTTACCTGCATGTGTTCCCACCCAGCGCCAGCTTCCCGCGTTCATGCCACTATGAGCGGGTGCTTCGCATTGACGCCGCGTTCCCGCCAGGCGCCAGCTCTCGGACTGGTCAGTTAAATTTGCTCCGGCATCTGTCCGCTAACAGGGGACCAGTCTGCGGACACAGATGCGGGTGCTAGCCATCCAAAGGGAGCCACATATGTTTGGTTACAATTCAAATGAAATTTAACAAAAATGAACAAATTTGATTCAAACTCAAACAAACGGACATTTTTTACATAAAACCGGATGGTTTTCGTCTAAATCGGAGCAAATTCATTACATTTGGACATTTTGAATTATACCAGACTCTAAACCTAGTCTAAAATGACCACCGGCGCCCGTTCCCCATTTTGGTCGGCCTTGAACCCCGAAAATTAAAGCCCCGCCCCTTTAGCTGACATGTCTTTCCCATGTCCGGCAGCCCGCTCGTTGGATTACTGGATGCCCTAGATGGATATGCTTCAGGGAGAGGGAAAGAATAGCCTCCGCTTCACCCCGTAACTTCCCTATGTCCGGTTGCGCCCCTCATCAAAGTGGCCTCTGCTTCTGTGAAGCATAGATCAGGGTGTGTTTTGGGGCCGGGGGACGACGGTGGCCTGCGAAGAGGAGACAACGGTTGTGTACTCCGGCGGTGGCCTTCGTGGCACCGAAGCAGCGGCGGCCTCCCATGATCTACCTTTCCTCGCCGTCGACGACGTCTGCGGACGTGTTGGCCGCCTCATTGATCTCCATGATGCCGACTTCTTTCTCCACCGGCAGGGCGCAGTTCCGCACATGTTGACGGTGGATGGCATGGGAGGAGTGGTACGACATTGCCTCATCCATGATAGCAACTTTGCCTGTGTCGCCGTGCTCCTCGTGAGCTAGCTGGGAGCGGTGACTTGTTGAACCACGCGTCGGCTTGGAGCGGCCAGTTGCTCCTCCACGCGCCAGCCTGCAGCCTCGCCCATGGTACTAACGACCTCGAGCGACGAGGGAGGTCGAGCCGCAACGAGTTGCCTATCTCATATCTGGCGGGCTCTGCGGGCCACCTAGCTGGCTTTTATGCCGAAGAACCCTCTTCCTGCTCACCGGATGCCATGGACAGTGTGCATAATATGGTGCAACAAGGAGATGGGGAGCAGAGGTGTGGTGCGGTTCTTACCCGCCGTCTAGACTTATTTAAATAGTCGATGGACGCGAGGAGCCAACCGGCGTTGTGTTTGATGACGACTGGATGGAGAACAGACGTGTAGTCGGAGTAGGTTTCTCAGCACACGCGCGGCTTTAATGGATGCATGCGAGGAGGCGTGTTCAGCTGGGCGTGCAGCGGGCGGCGCTCTCTCTACCGAGGCCAGTGAGAGGTCGTGCTCTGGGCCGGCGTTAATTTGGAGCGGCCGCTCATAGCGGCGTGGAGGCAGGCAGCTGGCGCCGGGAGGGAACATGCACAGGCGAGGGAGGAGGGTTTTGGGTGGGTTAGGGCAGTCATAATTGGACGTGCCAGCGGTTCGGACACCCGTAAAGTCCCCCTAGTGTGTCTCTGGTTTGCGGGAAATAGTATGTTCGGACCGCCGAACGGACCGATACATGTTTGTATTGAATGACAAAACATGTCCTAACCACACGGTCCGAACGTATACGGGTGGTTTGAGTGTCCGCATTGAAGATGCCCTTATAGCTGTTGCTCTGCTATGAGCCTAGAAACTTTGGTGGTTAATGTGTAAGGTGGTTACGTTCAATAAGGTATGATTCTATCAGTGAGAGCGAAGGGTGGGTGGGTGGGGGCTTCTTAAAAGAAATCTGGAATTTCATTGTGATAACATAATTTCTCGAGGTAAGTATTACAACCCTCCTAATATACAAATCTAAGAGAGTGATCCCCACTACTTCTAATTATCTCAACATGCGTACTTTCACATCATCCGAATTGTTGTAGATGTTAGATTACTAACTGGATCCACTAGCATTCATCCGATTTACTCATAAGAGTCCTTACCATGCAACATGCATTAGTGCCTTTTAAGTGGGTTTCAAATCACATCGCATTTGATTGTGACGTGCACAACTTTTCTTGTTAAGATTTTTTTTCTTCTTATGCGGAAATCTCTCACATAGGTTAAATCGTAAGAACTGAATTAAAATTTTACATAATATTTAGAAACTATATATCCAGTTCCCATGGCAACACGCGGGGTGCCATCTAGTTTATTATGCATTTAAAGCATATAAACATAAGATACAAACTTACAAATAAAACTTAAGAAACCAATGTTGACAATGAATTTGTAGTGGAAACTATAAATGCTTCGCTTGTCTTTGAAATTAGCCCAGCATGTATGAGGTTGTACATTTATCAAAAGTCAAACAAGCTTAAATTTGACCAACCCCGTAGAAAAATGTGCTAAGTTCTACAACACCAAATACACATAGTACCGAAAGAAAATTCATACAGAATCTGATGAGACTAATTTGGTGTTTTGGATGTTAACGTATTTTTCTATAGACTTAGTCAAATTGAAACATGTTTGACTTGGGACAAACACGGAACTTGGATTCTTTTGGCTCCGAGGTAGTAAAATGCTTATACTAATCATGAAAAAATGTTGCCATGGATAAAAAAAAATATGTGCTTAGAAATGTTCACCTTATTCACAAGTACATGCATTCTTCTTCTCTTTTTATACAAAAAAAAAGCACTATTAAAATAAAAAAGTTATAATGCGCTAGTGTGAATAATAAAGTACTTCCTCCGTTCCTAAATATTTGTCTTTCTAGCCATCTCAAATGACTACAACATACGGATGTATGTAGACATGTTTTAAAGTATAGATTCACTCATTTTGCTCCGTATGTAGTCATTTGTTGAAATCTCTAGAAAGACAATTATTTAGGAACGGAGGGAGTATGTTGCATGAACATATTTTATAAAAGTGAGAGCTGTATGAAAACACTCCTAGGAAAGCACCACTCTTGTGTAAGATGCAATGGTCTCACCGCTCGAGAGAGACTCTACCGACAAAGGCATGAAAACCTAGAACAAATCAGAACAAGAAAAAACAGAAATAGAAGTAGAAAAGACAAAAAAAGAATTTCGAGACCCCCAAAAAATGAAAAACCATGAAAAGGAAACGAGAGGAACAGTTGATAAAATGAATTTGAAAATAAACTAACAAAAAAGGGGGAAAACAAAATCAAATTTTGTAGGGGTAAAAAAGGGGGGAAAACAAAATCAATTTTTTTAGGGGTAAAAAAAAAACAAATCAGATAAGTTGCAGCTTTTGTTCTTGCTGGGCCGTTACAAATAGGAACTGTGGGTTTGGTGGGAGTCGCTGCTACTTTGGGCTGTAGCTCTTTTTCTCGATTCTCTCGAAAAATCTCCTCTGTTTCATCTCCTTATTTCGTTCCCCTTCTTGCTCCTCCTCCATCCGCCCCCATTGTGCCCTAAACCCTAGCAGATCAGCAGCACTTCCGCAGCAATCACCCATCAATCCGTGCTGGGGACGGCGTTTGAGGGTTTCTTGAAGCAAGGCGGAGGAGAGTTTTCAACTCCCCATTTCCCGGAGTAGCTCTACCATGTCGGCCGCCGCCGGCAAGCCGTCCCGATCTGCCTCCGCCATCGTTGCCTCCACGGTGAGAGGGTACCACCTCCTCAAGATCGATGGCTACTCCCGCACCAAGGGCGTACCCAGTGGAGATAAGATAAAGTCCCGCCCTTTCGCCCTTGGAGGGCATCGATGGCACATCGATTACCATCCCAACGGCCAGAAACCAGAGTACGCCGACTACATATCCCTTTTCCTTGTTCTTGATGACAATGTCAGCACGGCGGTAAAGGCGCAACGCCGATTCAGATTTGCGGATGAGGTAACGAACCAAGCTCCTTCGCTGGTATCAACAACAGTACACAGCTACAGTTATCAGCAGGGCTGGGGAAACGCGACATTCATCAAGAGGGCAGACCTGGAGAAGTCAGAGCATCTCAAGGACGATTCTTTCACCATCAGGTGCGATATCGTTGTCATAGGCGACTACCGCGCAGAGGATTTGCTCGAAGAGACTCCTCCAGCATTTGTCACTGTGGCCCCATCTGACCTGCACCAGCACCTCGGAGATCTCCTCAACACTGAGAAAGGTGCCGACGTGGTTTTCGAGGTTGGTGGTCACACGTTCGCAGCACACCGCTGTGTGCTTGCTGCCCGATCACCAGTCTTCAGTGCAGAGCTCTTTGGGGGTATGAAGGAGGGCGACACCGCAGGTGTCGTGCGCATAGATGAAATGGAGGCAGAGGTGTTTAAGGCGTTGCTCTGTTTTGCGTATACCGACTCCTTACCGGTGACAGAAAAGGAAGATGAAGATGTCATGTGCCAGCATCTGCTTGTTGCGGCCGACAGGTATAACATGGAGAGGCTGAAGAGTATTTGCGAGGAAAGGCTATGCAAGTACATCAACACAGGCACAGTAACGACCATCCTGACGTTAGCGGAGCAGCACCACTGTGACGGCTTAAAGAAGGCATGCTTAAGTTTTCTTAGCTCCCCGGCAAATCTTAGGGCTCTCTTGCACAGCGACGGATTCGATCATCTGAGCAGGAGCTGCCCTTCTGTTATTAAGAATCTGATTGCCATGCTGGCCCCCGTTTAGTGGTAAATGTTGCGTTAGCAATTATAGTCCCAAGGTTTGAAATGGTTTTCTTGTACTAGTAATCGTGCTTAGTTCCCTGGTTTGGTTTGAAGACTTATTATCCGCAGTTATCTTAGGTTCCTAGTACTATCAGACTACCTATCCTAACTTTCGAAGAAGATGGAAACTAGTATTATGGCACTGTCACTTTGTTTCTGTTTTGGTGTTTCCTTGCATGTCTGAATCTTTATCAATTTATCAGGAAGTACTTGGATATCAGATAGCTGTCCATGAATTATATAGCTCTGTGATTCGGTAGCTATCTTACTACTGGAAAGCATCTATCAAAACAACATGGATCAGTGCATCTCTGATCAGGAGTTGCCTCTATCACGAGGGATTGTTTGCCACACATCTATTCTAAAATTATGACCATGTTTACAATTATTTAATTCATGATGCTCATTCTGCCAATGATAGTATTTGACATCTTTTACATTTTCTAATTAGGATTTTTTTTCCTGGCATTTTACTAAATTTATCCTAAATGCACGCAGAACTATGCTCCTTTTGTTATCAAGTAGCCATATTGACTGATATTCACCAGGCTTGCAATTTCTCTGGACGCCTACTGTTTTTATTTTCATTGAATGCTTTGGATGCCTACTGCAAATGAGGTTTCGAATAAATCTCAGTCCTCGACTCAAATCCACCAAGGAGTATTCAGTTACTCATGCACTCAGGCGTTTGGTTTGGAACTGTGGGTACAGATCTGAACCTTCTTTCCTGTATCCTGTAGAGAGCAAATTCATGCATTTACAGTTACTGTGTAAAAGTACAGGCTTCCCTCTTTCCATTCCTGTGTAAAAGTTACTGTGTAAAAACTGCAATGATGATTCAATATTTTTCTTTCGGTCAAGTTAAGCCATTCTTGTGTACCTTATTGTAGCTTGTAAGGTTTAGGATCCTCGAATTGCACCACCTTGTCCAGGATCTGGCTAAGTTAGGCACGACTAGAGACACCTTAAAATGTTGTAAATGTGCAAAACAAATCAGTTATTTTTTCTTGATTTTTCAGCACCAAGTTTAGTTTTGTAGTACTAGAAATAAAGTGTGTGTTCCCGTTGAAATGCACTAGCTGCAGAGCTGTTCTGCTATAAGTAGAGTCGGGTTATAAGCAGTAATCCTCTAGCATCCATAAAATTTGTTTCATGACGAAATTTTGCAAGCATCCATAAAATTTTTAAATGTTTTCTACAAAAGAATTCAGAATTTTTTGAATTTTTTTTTTCTGAATTTACTGTTTCACCCGGGCTCATTTGAGCTCCGGTGAGAAACGTCACGTCCCAGTTTTCTCTTGTACACTTAGCTTCCTTTCTCTGCTTCGGATGGAATTCCCTGATATTTGGTCCCTCTGCAGATGTGTTGGATGTTCTGGCAGGCGGCAGCACATCCTTTCTCCACCACCTCTTCATTATATGCTTTGCAGGGATCTCAGTGAAATCCATGAAGGTCAAGTACCTGTCCATAAATTAGACAAATTCTGTTAAAGCAATCTGTTTTTAATGCTGATATATGTGCGTTTGTAGTCAGACTGTACCTTGAGAACATGACAGCACAGGAGACCCATATGTTCAAAATTACCACACTCACACGACACCTCTGCACCTTTATCCATGACAGCAACAGCATACACAACCCGGCACCATTTGTCATGTCTTTCTGGATGATACCGATGTACCAAGTATTTTACACCTTTCTCAACTTCTTCCACTAGTCCACCTTCATACAGGACCTCACCAAACTTCTCAAACATAGCTCTGGTATACACGGTGCTAGCCTGCTGTTGGAGGGGTGTGTTCACCTTCATCACCGGAGCGGCCTGATCAGAAATAGTTCCATATTTTTTTTACTATCCGTGAGAGTGATGCAATTTAACTGAAATACCACACCATAATGCAAGCAAAATTACAACTTACTATTTTCGTCCGCCGTTCCTCGTAGTTTTCACTTGCTTCTCGGTCAAAAAGTTGCAATGATGATTCAATATTTTTCTTTCGGTCAAGTTAAGCAATTCTTGTGTATCTTATTGTAGCTTGTAAGATTTACTGATTGAGGATCCTCAAATTGCACCACCTTGTCCTGTTGTCCAGGATCTGGCTGAGTTAGGCACGACTAGACACCTTAAAATGTTGTAAATGTGCAAAAGGAATCAGTTATTTTTTCTTGATTTTTCAGCTCCAAGTTCAGTTTTGTTATTCCCGTTGAAATGCACTAGCTGCAGAGCTGTTCTGTTATGCTAAGTGGAGTGGAGTCGGGCTATAAGCAGTAATCCTCTAGCTGCCATCCATCTCCACACTCATATGTATTTCCTGTAAACAGGGTTGGTTAGTTTTTTTTCTTTTGACAGCTGGGTTAGTTAGTTTGTATTAGAAACAATGGTGATTCAGTATTCTTCTTATGGGTCAAGTATCCTATTGTTTGTAGCTTGTAAGATTTTGGATCCTCGATTTGCACCACGATGTTATAGGACGTGGCTGAGTTCAGATATTGTATGCAATCTTTGCTTCCTGCACTATAAGTTAGGCAGGATTAGACTCATTAATTTGTTTTTAACATGCAAAAGAAGTCTGTTCTTTCTTGGTGTTTCTGCTCCAGGTTCAGTTTTGTATTAGAATCAGTGAGCGTCTAATCCTGTTGAACTCGCTGCTATTTTAAAATGCATGATATGTTCGTTAATTAGCTCATAGTTTTAGCTGTATGTTCTTCTTCAGTTGTTGTGTCTTTTCCGGAAACAGTCTCGAGCCCTTGGATCTCCATTGTGCGGCTGGGATGATGACGTGAAGCCGTACGGTGGCTACTTAAGTCACTGGTTGGATGTTGTCCGATCTGCATCCGTCGGCTGAGATTCAATCACTGGCTGGCGGCCTTTTACTGTATCCGCTCACGTCGTTGTTGTGGCCTTCTTTTACTTCCAGTTAAACTTTTCCTTCATATACGCACCGGATCCCTTCTGGAGAGACATCGAATGTAAATGGGTTGTAAACCCTAGCGCCACCGCAGATCCCTCTGAATTCGAGGCTAGTTTCCTCTGAATGGAGTATGTGTTTGTTGTTTTTAAGTTAGTGAGATGCTATCAATTGCTATTAGTAGCCAACTGTGCTCGGTGGCGTGTCGGATTGTGGCAAGGTGCGGTTCGGATAGCCAGTAAAATCCTCGCACCTTGACCCACGATTCCGGGGGCGGTGACACAATTGGTGGCGCAGGTGGCGGTAGAATGTTATCTGTAGGTTAGGAGGGGGCGTGGTTACTAATTAAAGAACCCTTCTTCGCCAGTAAAATCACACCCACCCTCCCTCTACGGTGCACTGGGTGTTCAACTAGGGCTGCATTTGGTTTTGCAGGTACAGTTGCCACGTGGTGGTCGTAAAATTCCTCCTTGCCCTCCCAGATCTTGTTCATTAGGTGAGATAGTTCTTTGTTTTCCTTAAAACCCTATTTGCACTATGGCACCACCCTCGTATTCAAAGGGCACAAACCATCTTGATCTCAAATCCTTACAATTGGATGTCCGACAACTCCAACATCATCTCAAGCAGGAGTTCATCGAATTCACACAACCGGTCAATCAGAATTTTGCAAACCTACAGAGCAGTTTCTCCAAGATCCAATCAAGCTTTGATCGTTTCTTTGCTAAACAACCCAATTTGGGCAAACGTTTGGCAATTGATGGACCTCCTGGAACGCCTAAATTATTGCGTACATCTAGAGAAATTGGTGTTTCACCAGGTCAAGGTAGCATCAACCAAACTCTGAATAAACCCCAGGGAGTGGTCACTACAGTGGTACATGACTAGGCATGCAAAGAGCAGCCAACAGAACAACACGCAAAACACCCATACATACATCCACATTATGGGCCACTAGCTAACACTACTCAGCAAGTTGACAAAGCTGAAACCCCACTATATTTGTCTGAAGAAGAAGCCGTTGAGACTAGCAATAAAAACAAGAGGCACGGGAGCAATAGCCCTCATGAAACAAGAAGAGGAATTGTTAGTGTTAAACCAGCCAAGCTCAGCATACCTAAATTTGTTGGAGAAGATAATCAACACTGGATACAAACAATCGAACAATACTTTGACACTGCTAGAACACCTCTTGAGCAAATAACTGAATTTGATGCCTCGTATCTGAAAAGAACTGTAGTCCACTGGTGAAGAAGCACAGCATTTAATGCTCAAACTCTTCCTTGGCACAGATTCTGCAGATATCTAGGAGACAGATTTGCAGAAAGTTCTATTTGTGACAGTGTGAAGAATTTTCATGTCATGCAAATTGGAACAGTGAGCGAGCACATTGAGAAATTTGAAATAGCTCTGAAACTAATGAGAAGGGACAACCCCAGATTACATGATCATTATTATAAGAACTGCCATGTTCTGTACTAAAATGTGGTGCCAAGTGCATATCAAAGAGCATGCCACCAGAGTCCAATCCAAAGACCAGATCTTTGAGGGCCACCGTCTTCTTGATTGTTCCATCGCAAGGACTGGCCATCAACCATGAGTGATTACCAACACACATAAAGAAGTTGTGCATCAATTTGTGATGTGGGTGGGGTGATACTATAGGAGCTGTGAGGGCACCGAAGGAAACCTATATGTGTTTTCACGTGGTATTCGTGTATGGCATAAGAGAGTTGGACAATTCGATCCACTCATATGCCACTTGTGTGGTGAAATCTAGGGCAATGCCGTCTTGGCTGAATCGCACGGAGTTGAAAACATAGAGCCTTAGTGGTCCACTCATCAAGAGTAGCTCTTTGTTCAGTGGTCGCTAGTTTCATTGCTCATCTATGGGCTCATCTTCTTTATGTTCATATGAATCAAGTTTCCAATACATCCCATTCCCCCACTAGATTACGCTCTGTGACAGTTAGTGTCAATCACCCTACTCGAACTTGGTGCTCACTTCTTGCACTTTGCTATCCTATTTCAGCTCTGCTACCAACTAAAGGTGATCCAGCTACGTGAGTAATAAGCTAGTTATTTATAGGAGGCCAGCTTGTGACCAAACATCGCATGCCAACTGTTGTGATCATTTAATTCTATTGAGTGTGGTGTAGTTGTTGAAATTTAGCATCATTGCTTCACAAACCCAAATTGTTGTGATCGTTTAATTCTAGTATGAGTGGTTTAGTTCTCCACATTTGTAACTCAAGACATATCCAAATAGGAGCAACCCTAAGCGGATTGTTGCTAATAAACCATGACAAAGAAGTTATTTCTAAAGTCAAGGTATTATGTTGTTGTAGTGCAATCCGCCTGCTTTAGATTTTATCGTGCTACCAATACACGTTATACCCATAAAATAACATTTTATGTGTGTGCATCAGAGGTGACAAGTGCATAAGAAAGAGAATGCCACCAAAGTCCATGCCAAAGCTCCGACCTTAGAAGGCCACACCGCTTGACCGCTCCATCGCAATGAAAACCAAGGGTAACCACCAACACGCCAAAAAAAATTGTTGGATCAATTAGAGACAAGGAGATGTGGTTTGGGTGACACCTATCCAGAATGATAGGCCCATTTTGCATCACTATTTATTAGTATAAATTGCTCATTATAAATGATATTTTGCACATTATCACATCTATCTAATGTCTTTTTTCTCTAAATTCGCATGTTGTACCGGAGGAGGGAATCATGTCAAAAGGCTGTAGGAAAGCGGCAAAACAAGGATTTGCGAAAAAAACTCAATTTTCTGAAGACCAAAAAATAAGATAAAAATAGTTTGGGAGCTTTCATGTGGGAAGAGAGCCAAGTGTCCCTGGCCCCACCTGGCCCCACAACACGATCCTAGCCTGATGTCGCATGGGGCCTATAGTGCACCCCACGTCCTCACGGCTGCCTTTTGGCACCCCCGGTCCTATTTACCCCCAAAAACCTAGACCTATTTTAGATGAGTTTTTTGCCGCCATCCTCAAGGCGGAAATGAGATGTAGCACTATCTTGCTCCCAGGAGGGCTCTTTCTCCGGGATACTTCCCCTCATGGTGGGTGGGTGGGGGGGGGGGTAGAAGCCATCTACATCGCAAGCGCTCCATTCATCGTGGGGATCATCATCACTAGCACCCTCATCGTCGTCATCCTCTCAAATCCTAGACTTCAATCCATGAACTATTCTTTCAGATTAGTTGTTATGATCACTTCCTGGTATAACTGCTTCTCATTGCTTGATGTTTACTGATTTGTTGGTAAAGATTTGTTTGTTTATCATATCCTTAGCAAGCTGATCATGATCTATATGATGTCTCATATGTAGTCCTTTTATGTTGTGTTGCAATTCTCTAGTGGTGATGTGCGAACATTGACTACCTATTACTTCACCTTGATGGGCCTAGAGGAGAGCATTATGTGATAAGTTTGCTTGGGATGGATGGTTGGAGTGACAAATGTTGTAGTTCCCCGAGTTTTTGAAATTATTGCATAAAGAGTAATTGAGGACCCTTAAGTTCAGTGATGTGGGTAGATGTTATCTTAACTATTCACTTGTATTTAGGGATGCTTGCATTGAGGGTATAATCACGAGGATCACATCACTTATCAAAAGCAACGAAACTTAATGTCAATGGAACTAGGTGAACACAACTAGGCGAAATTCTTGCTGTCTGCGAAAATGATTTGATCCACATAAGTAATTTCACAAGTTTGTTCTTAGCTCATGTCACTGTTTTGTGGCCTTCTTTTACATTCAGTTAAACTTTTCCTTTATATAGGCCTCGGATTCCTTCTGGAGAGCATCCAATGTAAACGTGTTGTAAACCCTGCGATATATTTTTTAGATCAAAAGGGCTCACGCCCCGATTCCATTACTTAAAATGAAACCATATAATCCATGTGTTGTTACAGCCCGCGGGAGGGGTTTTGCTCCCCTCCGGCCTGAAAATTTAAACTTCGGACTTAATTCACTTACAGATCATCTAAACATGCCTACCGACAAATTTAAATGCACAATCAACGTAGCAGGAAGCCTGGTGCATGGGGATTTTCCTTCTTTATCCTTCAATGAGCATCCCACTCTCAATGCCCAGCCAGCCTTCTGCTTTCTTCTTCATACAGTACTACATCCACAGCTCTTTCTTCGTCAGCCTGGCTCTGGCCAAAGCAGCAGAGGTGGTTGCCTGGACAGCTCCCATAGAGAAGATATCATCCTCTCCACGTGCTCCTTTGCAGCCTCCTTGCACAGGATCTTCCATTGATTGCAGAAGCCTACAATTCTCCTCAAGATCACCAGCACACCCATCCATGAGGCATTATTAAAACACAAATCATTCCTACTTCTCCAGATAACCCAGAGAGTAGCTGAGATGAGCATATTTTCAGCTTGTAGTGAATTGTGTTTTTCCCACTTATCAGCCACATTTTTAAACCCAGGCTAGGACATGCATCCAGCCACATTATGTATATTTTTCCAAACCTCAGCAGCCACAACACATTCAAAGAAGAGGTGATTACTAGTCTCACCCTCACAGCAAAACAAGCAATTATGATCATCTATGTGTTGTCTCTTGCTGAGGTTACTCCTAACCAACAAGTTATCATGAGCAAGCAGCCAAAGAAATATATGAATGTTAGGAGGAACATGCAATTGCCATAATTTTGGCACATGTACAGGGATAATCCCTTTAAAGTTGACCATGGCATACAAGGATTTAACTGAGTAACTTCCCTTGTTCTCTAGTTTCCAAATAATAGCATCTTCCTCATCACTCAAGATAACAGATTGAGCAATGCTCAGCAAAACAAACCAAAGATGTAGTAGTCTACTATCTACACATCTTCTAAAAGTAACTTTAAGACTATTCCCATCCCAAACATCAGCAATGGTTTTATTATGCTCATTGGCAATGATATACAAATCCCAAAATTGAGTGGCCAAGCTACAGGACCCAAACCATTGATCTTCCCAGAATTTAATCTTCCTCCCATTTCCCACTTTCCATTGGTAGCCCATCTTTGCTGCTTTAGCAGCCCAAAGGACACCTTTCCAAAATGGGGAAGAGGCATTACTCTCAGGACATGAGAAAATATTAGGATTATTAGTCCTATATTTGGCATCAACAATTTTCTTCCATATTTTTTGGTCCCCTTTCTGGTATTTGTCAATCCAAGCAGCAAGTAAGCAAAGATTCATATCAGCAATGTTAGGAATCCCCACACCACCATATTGCTTCTTCTGAGTCAATAATCCCTAGCTAGCTAGGTGGTATTTATGGTGACCCTCATAGTTATCCCAAAAAACAATGGGCCATCTGAGAATTGATCAAGTTAATAGCCCACTTAGGAAACTTGATCATACTCATCAGATAAGTAGATACTAGCTAAACAGGATTGCACTAGGACTAATTTTTTCTCATATCCTAGCAGTCTCCCTCTCCACCCAGCTGCTTTTTTCAAAAGTTTGTCTACCACAGGTTGTAAGTCTTCTCTCCTTAGTTTGGAGTGGTGAATAGGAAAACCTAAGTATTTCAGAGGGAAGGACCCCAGGCCACAAGATAAGGCTTGTGCCACACACTGGACCTCCTCCTCATCAACATTAATGGGCACCAGATCACACTTATGGAAGTTAATCCTCAACCCAGACATTTGTTCAAAGCAAGCCAGTAACCATTTTAAATGTTTTGCATATTCTAAGTTATTTTCTAGGAACAAGAGAGTATCATCTGCATATTGCAGGCTGATGATCCCTTGTGGGAAGATGTTACTCATCATCCCTGTCAACAATTTGTTTTTGGCAGCTTTATTGAGCATTCTACTGAATACATCTGCCACTAAATTAAAAAGCATTGGAGATGCAGGATCACCTTGCCTAACTCCTTTGAAAGTCTCAAAGAACATACTATTACAGTCATTTATTCTAACCCCAACTAAACTTTTATAAAGCAAAGATTCAACTTTCCTCATCCACTTAGGGTTGAAACCTCTTTGATACATAACTTTCAAGAGGAATTCCTTACTGACTTTATCATAAGATTTTTCATAGTCCAACTTAAAGACAAAAGCCTCCTTCTTGTTGGTCACAGCATCATGAATAATCCCATGGGTTGTTACCACACTCTCTACTATATACCTACCATTTATAAAAGTTGTTTGATTTTGGGAAATAATGTCATCCCTAATATCTCCTAGCTGGTTAGCTAGGCATTTAACAAAAATCTTAAAGCTACAATTAGTCAGTGCAATAGGCCTAAATTTCTGAATAATATCAGCATTAGGCTCTTTAGGGATCAAGGTTAACAGAGAAAAATTAAATCTATATAAGTCTAAGAAATCATTGTTCCAAGCATCCACCAACAGCATTAGGTCACTCTTAATAGTATCCCAAAAATATTGATAGAAAAGGAAGGGGAAGCCATCAGGGCCAGGGGCTCCTTTTGCATAAGACCCAAACACAGCTTCCCTGACATCGTCCTCAGTGATATTTGCTTCTAATTTCCTATTGTGATCATTTGAGACCTTTTCAGAAGGTTCCCAGAAATCATCATCCAAAGCAATCTCCAGGGTTTCCTCCCTACCAAACAATTGCTTGTAGTATTCTGCAGCAATGTTTATAATCCCCTTAGTATCCTCTACAGGGCCATCTAGGCCATTTAACACACTAATCTGCTTCTTCCTCCTCCTTTGATTAGCCAAAGCATGGAAGTAAGCAGTATTCCTCCCTCCCTCCAATATATTTCTCTCTCTCTGTATCTTTGCCTAGATTTAATCTCTTCTAACTTCAAAATATTTTGGAGATCTAGGGGAATCTTATCCATCCTAGACTTCGAAGGTGGGGAGAGCACTTTTGTTTCTGCTTCAATATCCAAAATATTATATTCAGCAACTAACCGTTGCTTATTCCTATTCTTTGAAGCCTCATAATTGGCATTCCAACCTTTACACACTCTTCTAAGCACTCTAATTTTGAATTGCCATCTGTCCATAGGGTCCACAATAGAACATGGTTTGTTCCAAGTATTTTTAACCAACTCTACAAAACCCTCCACCTGGAGCCACCACTTCTCAAACCTAAACTGTTTATCCTTTGGTGGTTTAATAGCTTCAATGTCAAAGACTAGGGGGGGTGTGATCACTACCCACCCTAGGAAGGGCTTTGAGCTGAACAGCTGGGTATAAACTTTCCCAACATGTGGAAATAAACACCTTATCAATGTTAGCCATCACCAGATTATCTTGGTTGTTGGCCCAAGTAAACTTCCTAGTATAATTTTTTTAATTCAATCAGGGCATATTTATTGACCCAATCATTGAATAAAGTCACCCACTGTAGATTCACAGCTCCAGTGCTTTTCTCATCACTATTTCTTACCATGTTGAAGTCACCACCAATAATAGTAGGACCCAACCAGACCTTCATAGTATTATGGAGCTCATTTATAAATTGTAACTTAAGATTATCATAAGCAACCCAATAAACTGCAATAAATCTCCATATACTGCCATCCCTCTTATTTTTAATCAAACAGGCAACAGAGAACTGAAGGGTATCTACATTAAGAATCTCAAAATCATCCTGTTTGATACCTACCAAAATACCACCTTCTGTACCAATAGCTGGCATCCAATTCCAGGTGAATTCCTCCCTAGGGTCTAAAGACTTAAGTTGATAACTAGTAAAAGATTCCTTTTTAGATTCAGAAAACCCTACCAAGTCAGCATGGGTGTCTCTAATGAGTTTCCGCACCGCACTTAGTTTATCAGGCTTGTTAAGCCCCCTAACATTCCATATCAGTCCTACTACCATAATTAAATTCCAATTTTCTACAGCTACTCTTCTTACCTGACACCACCTCAGCCCAAGTAGGGATATTACCTGTTGCATCACTAATGTGAGCACAACTAGGTCCTACAGCTGGTGATGTTTCTTTGTCATCTCCCTCAAAACTAATATCTAAGTTAGCAGGGAGAAAACATTCAGGGTGTGAATCCTTAAAACTAGCAATTCTATCATTCTCAATCAGCCTAATGGCCTGAATATTATGGTTAATAGTTTCTACATCATCACCTAAATTTAGACCAGCCTTTCTGGCTTTTGATAATAACACCTCATCATTAAATGTAGAAAAGGAGTTAATATTTGTATTACCTTTAGGCATCTCCAGGTCTTTCCTTTTCTTGAGGTCCTCAGCTTTCTGAATAGCTGTCCTCCCATCTCTTTTGATTCTGGTGCTCATCCTGGGCGCCACCACAGGGCCCCAATTCTTTGCTTGTCCACCTTGAGTGTTTTGCTGGGATGGTATCTCTGCTACTCCTTCTTCATCAGATTCCTCATTGAATTGCTCAAGCAATTGTATACCAATGTTCTCCCCAGGCAAACTCCTTTTAATGCTTTTTTTGACAACTCCATCACTCTTCATATCTTGTATCACACTCTGCACCCTTTTTCCAGAGAATTCATCACCTCCATAGGGGTTTTTGAGTGTGATGGGGCTTTCTGAGAGTTTTGGGTGTTTTGAGCAGGACCTTTAGCAGATCCTTTTTTGTTCTTATCCCTACCAGTCTCCATGTCCTTAGGCCCTTGCATATGTAGATCTTTGTTTGGATCTCCTTCCAGCAAATCTTCATCTGATTTTTCTGACCCTTCATCATTGTGGGCAGCAGCTTCCAAGTTGGGTGCAGTGTCAACCAGGAAAGAAATGAGCAAAAGCTCCTTATCAATCTCTACTAGCCTTTCAGTTGGAATCTGAAACATCTCTCACTGCAATCTGCACTTTAACTTCTTCATAAAAGCTTCTGAAGATTTCATGCCAGTCCACATTGACAAGTATTCCCAATATGTAAGCAATCTGGGAGATTACTTTCCATGAAAGCTTGTTTACTGGAATCCCCATCATAGTGACCCACACTTCCTGCAGCTCAGCATATGCCACCTCCTCACCATCCCACTTATCAAAAGAAACAATAACCCCTTTCTTCTTGAGGTTGATAGATGGGAGATCAACCAAGTCCTTAACCCTTTTATGAGGTGGAAATCTGACCAGGAAACGTTTCTCTGTTAGTTGTCTCACTTGCCATGGCCAATTAATCTTCCAGATCTCAGAAAAGTTGTGTTTTAGCTCTTGAGTGTTGATAGATCCATCCTCAATCACTGCCACACAGACATTGGTTAAGTTCAACCACTTGATAGCATCCTTGCCCTCTGATTCAATGTGAAAGAACCCTAGCCCAGCATTTCCACTTCCAAAGTACTGTGCAGTGGCCTGAGGCTTGTACCACTCCAGGCAGTTGTCCATGTGATGTCCTGCCTTGTGACAAATAAAACAGTTCTTTGGTATAGGGCATGTCCCAACAAAATGAGCAGGTTCTCCACAATTGTAGCATATCACATCCTTCAGCTTTGGATCATAGTTGACAACAGCCTCTTCTTTTCTGCTTTGACTACTGTCAGCCTTTTCAACACTGCTTGATTTCCCCTGTTGTTCCTTCTGGGAGTTGAAACTCTTGGTTTTCTTCTTCTGCTGCAAGTTCTGTTGATTCTGTTGGAAGGTGCTTGACTGCCCTTCCCCCAAACCCTGAAACTGAGCAGGTCCAGACTGGAATTGTGCAGGTGGAGGACCATACTGCTGTTGTTGTTGCTGCATAATAGGCATCGCAGGGAGAAATTGTTGCGGCCACTGATTAAACTGTGGGAATTGGACCCCTTGCCATGGCTGCATCCCTTGCATTCCCCCCTGACCATTAAATTGCTGGACAGGACCAAAATTACCTTGGTGTGCTTGCATCCCAGGAGGGGCTTGGTGGTGGAAGCCGCCCAACTGCTGCGGCAGCTGCTGCATCTGCCCTTGCGTTGAGGATCTGTTCTGATCACCTATCGCTCGAGATGTGTCACCCCGACCAACTCCTCCTCCGCCACCACGACGGCCGCCCCCCTATTTCCAGCCATGCCCTTCACCACCTTGGCGTAGGTCGCTCTGCCCGATTCCCCTCTCCACAGATCCTTGGAGAAGCTAAATTTCTTCGGCTGTTGATACTTGACTGCTTCTCTAGCTGGGTAGCAATCGCTTGCGGCAAATTTTTTGGCTAGGAATAGATCCTTGCGGATCCAGACTAGGCTACCGCCGGCGGCAGGAACCTTAGCTCTCTTCGGTGAGGGGATGGACCAAAGCTGCCCATATATATCCACCAACTCCTCGTCCTCCCTTTGTGGACGCGTCTTCTGTAAATACGCCTCCCCCACGCGAGCACGGATTTGCTGCCCATCCGCTTTATCCGCGTCACGCAGGTTGACCCGCGGGGCCCTCCCCCTCCCCCTCCGGAGCTGCCTTGAACGGAGAAGGCCGGCACGGAGACCCATACCTGGTTCCCAAGTGGATGAATACACTGCCAATCGCAACCTCCAGCTGATCCCCTGCCTCCTTCCCCCTCCTCACCATGGATCCCGGTGGAAAGGTCTCCATCTCGCCCGTTGGACGCGCGATGTGGACGCCGCTTCTGCAGCCGCCCAATCCAACACTTGATCCGGCTCGAGATGCCCTCCTGATTGGAACATATGATCCGCCTCCTCTTCCGTCACTCTCGCCATGATTCGCTCGACTAGAGCCAGCTTGGTTTCCTTCGCCTTCTCCGCCGCGCGCACCGCCGTCTTCTCCGCCTTGTTCGCCGCCCGCAGCAGCGCCTCCAGTTCTTCAATCGACGGGCTCCTCCCGCTCGCTCCTCCTCCCATCGCGAATTGGATCTGGAGTCGAAACGACCCCCAGACCCCCGGGACCAGAGTGCCCGAGCGAGCGGATCCTCGCGCCGTTTGTCGCGCCGGAGAGCGCGTCGCCGGCCGGACTCAGGGGATAGTGGAGGGTGGTGGTGGCCGTCGGCGTGGATGGGGAGGGCGAGGGAGACGCGGTCTTACTGCGGAATTTCCTGCTCTTTTAGTTCGTCTAAACCCTGCGATATATTCTTGCTGTTGGGCCGATACAAACTGTGAATTTGATATTCTTGGGCCTCAGTACTACTTTGGGCTGTGGCTTTAAAAAGAACTACTTTGGGTCATTGGGAGTTGGACTGTCGTCTCTTTTTCTTCTTTCTTCGAAATAAAACCAGCGTCGTTTCGCGTCCTTATTCCTCTTTTCACGTCCCCTCATTGTCCCCTAAACCCTACCAGATCAGTAGCACTTACGTGGCGGCAGAGGAGAGTCGCAAATCCCCCATCCCCCGGAGCAGGTCTACCATGTCGGCCGCCGCCGGCAAACCGTCCCGGTCTGCCTCCGCCATCATTGCCTCCACAGCAAGCGGGTACCACCTCCTCAAGATCGATGGCTACTCCCGCACCAAGGGCGTCCCCACCGGAGAAAGGATAAAGTCCCGCCCATTCACCCTTGGAGGACATCGATGGTACATCGTTTACCATCCCAACGGCTCCGGACAACAGTACGCAGACTGCATATCCCTGTTCCTCGTTCTCGATGAAAATGTCACCACGGCAGTGAAGGCGCAGCACAAATTCAGTTTCGCGGATGAGTTGACGGACCAAGCTCCTTCATTGGCATCAGTAGCAGTACACAACCACAATTCTCAGCAGCGCTGGGGGAATGCGATGTTCATGAAAAGGGCAGACCTAGAGAAGTCGGTGCATCTCAAGAACGATTCTTTCACCATCAGGTGCGATATCGTTGTAATCAGCGACTACCGTGCAGAGGATTTGCCGGAAGACACCCCTGCAACATTTGTCTCTGTCGCCCGATCTGACCTGCACCAGCACCTCGGGGATCTCCTCAAGACAGAGAAGGGTGCCGATGTGGTTTTCGAGGTTGGTGGTCACACGTTCGCAGCACACCGCTGTGTGCTCGCTGCCCGGTCTCCGGTCTTCAGTGCGGAGCTCTTTGGCGGTATGAAGGAGGGCGACACCGCAGGTGTGGTGCGCATAGATGAAATGGAGGCAGAGGTGTTCAAGTCGTTGCTCTGTTTTGCGTATACTGACTCCTTACCGGTGACAAAGAAGGAAGATGAAGATGTCATATGCCAGCATCTGCTTGTTGCCGCAGACAGGTATAACATGGAGAGGCTGAAGACTATTTGCGAGGAAAGGTTATGCAAGTACATCAATGGAGGCTCAGTATCGACCATCCTGACGTTAGCTGAGGAGCACCACTGTGACGGCTTAAAGAAGGCATGCTTAAGTTTTCTTGGCTCCCCGGCAAATCTTAGGGCTCTAATGGACAGCGACGGATTCGATCATCTGAGCAGGAGCTGCCCTTCTGTTATTAAGAATCTGATTGCCATGCTGGCCCCCATTTAGTGGTAAATGTTGCGTTAGCAATTATAGTCTCAGGGTTTGAAATGGTTTTCTTGTACAAGTAATGGTGCTTAGCTCCCTGGTTTGGTTCCAAGACTTGTTATCTGCTAGCTATCTTGGATTCTTAGTAAATGACTATCAGACTTCGTATCCTAACTGTTAGAATAAATCTGCACGACACCGAGATTTGTTAACGAGGTTCACCGATATGGCTACATCCCCGGGGACTGACTATGGGCGCTCCTTCCCATGACACCGCTACAATACTGCACCCGGTCGCCCTGGACACCGGCACATGCCGCCGGCTTCCCCTGCGTTCCGGTGCTATTATGTTGGCATAGGTTACATCGTGTGTCTACCCCGCTATATATAGGAGGCCTAAGATACAAGTGTCCTAATAGGACACGACTCCATATCCTATCTAAACACAATACAACTACAAGTCCAACTGTAACCTACCTCGTACACTATATTCGACACAACTCCAACAAACTCCACCTTGGCGAATATACTCCACCACCCTGGATTTGTCCATGCGTCAAACTTTCATGTACATTGGACTTGAGCTTATCCCATGAGTACCGCTGCTACTCCAAAGACTCCATATGACTCCACCTGCAACTTGTAGTCTCTTCTTTTTCTTGACGGTCGAGCAAAATTAAGTTCCTTGTTACTCTAGTTTGTGCTCCCAACTTCCAGAGTATCTGAACTTAACATCACCGCTTCTTTCTTGACCGCCTGTCTGATACTTGAAGGAATTTCACCGTTACTTGTAGTCATCCCGAGTCAAATTCGCAGTTGTCTCACCACATGTATGACCACCAGAGCCTTGGCCCGTCTCCATGTCTCGTGCATATACCGCACGCCTCGCCGTTATTACCGCGTCGAGCCTCCGCTGTCCCGGTCGAGTCTCAAGGGTCGCGAACCCACACCACTCAAACCCACTGCAGAGTACCACCGATCATCACCGACCGATGACGAGTTTCACGCTTCCATCAGACCACTGGGCTCCAGTCCGAACTGCATGTCACTCGCTTTTCCTGTTGAATAGGCTTCGATTCCCTGGATCCTTACACCGTAGCCCCTCAATCCAGCTCCATCTTCAACATGACTCCATGGTAGATGATCAATCCACCCTCGCGGCCCATCGACTTCAAGCTCTCATGTGCACCGTCTTGAATCAACCCCGCGTCATAGTCTTGTCGAAGCCACACAAGCCCTCGGGGCCTGCGCCACGTGTTTCCACACCCCAGAAGTCGGTCACCATCAGCATCACGCTTCTATGTCGTTGTTGCCGATCTCACCACCGTCTTCTGTACCAGCCGACATCTCTGTCGATCCATCAGACTATCTAGTCCGACCCAGGCTCCAAGATCTCTTCCATGAATTTCCATCCATCACACGATAATTCCATCTAAGCTGCCATGACTTCCTGCAACGCCTTCAATCATCTCTGTTGTGCCAACAAATCTTTCACCCTTGTCTGCCATAACCCAAGGTTTTTAGTTGCGTGAACTTCTCCACCTCAAACCTGGTACCCATTGGCGCCATGGTCCTTTGTATGGCTGGCCCTATGAAAAATTATCTGAGCTTTCCACACAATGCCCAAGTACACAAACTGAATCTCCATGTACTAATAGCAAAACAAAAAAAAAAAAAATCTTTGGCCTTCACGTGGTGGCTCCCTTGCACAAACTTCCACCGCTAGCTTTGCCTTGCCATGACCTTCTGCTTTCCGATGGATGCGTATCTTTTGATGGATTTTCTCACAAATCTGATCCGGTGCCTTGCCTCGTCTCTCGTACGTGAGTACGTCTTGCATGCACCAGCGTTTAAATTGCACCTGCACGTATTCGTCATGGAGACAAGGTCCCGTCGGGACTCGGTCCCTTTTTTTCCAAAACAAAACTCTGTCAGATTGCTCTCGCCTGCTGTACTCGACCTGTACGTGACTCCGCCGCAAGCAGCCGTGCGGCTTTCCGCCACCTGGGCCGCTGGGTTTCCGCAGCCATCGATCGGTCGATCTGCTGCCTGCCTGCCCATGCGCGGTGCGCCGCCGCTGCTGCCTGTACGCTCGCCCGATCGATCCGCAATCGCCGCACATCTAGCCGTCGCACACGTATCTTCCGTCGAGAACTTTGCCTGCTTCCAGTTGCTTCGCCGAAGATTACAACCGACCAACTCTGCTTTAGCTCGCAACTCACCAACGTCCTTCGTCGCGCATCACGACCGCATCATGCAGATTTCTATCGATATTCTTCCTCCTCTAGATCAACTCTCGCTACCTTCGAACAACCTAGCTCATGATATCATTTGTTAGAATAAATCTGAGGCATACCGTCGATCATCCGAGGACCAAGCAATCACATGAGCACGACACCGAGATTTGTTAACGAGGTTCACCGATATGGCTACATCCCCGGGGCCTGACTATGGGCGCTCCTCCCCATGACACCGCTACAATACTGCACCCGGTCGCCCTGGACACCGGCACATGCCGCCGGCTTCCCCTGCGTTCCGGTGCTATTATGTTGGCATAGGTTACATCGTGTGTCTACCCCGCTATATATAGGAGGCCTAAGATACAAGTGTCCTAATAGGACACGACTCCATATCCTATCTAAACACAATACAACTACAAGTCCAACTGTAACCTACCTCGTACACTATATTCGACACAACTCCAACACTAACTTTTGAAGATGGAAAGTACTCCCTCCGTTCCAAATTACTCATCGTGGTTTTAGTTCAAATTTGAACTAAAACCACGACAAGTAATTTGGAACGGAGGGAGTAGTATTATCGCACTGTAACTTTGCTTTTGTTTTGGTGTTTCCAATGCATGTCTGCATCCTTAAGATTATCAGGAAGTACTTAGGCCACTTGGCTACCAGATTCATGAATTCTATAGCTCTGTAATTGGCTAGCTACCTTAGTACAGGAAAGCTTCTTTCCAAAGAACACGGAGCAGTGCATCTTTGATTTGAGCAGCCCCTCTATCACAGAGGAATTGCTTGCCACACATCTCTTCTGAAATTATTATCATGCTGCCCCTCTACTATTCCCATGTTTGCAATTATTCTGAATTCACGATGGTCATTCTGCCAGTTATGGTATTTAACAGCTTTTGCATTTTCTTATTAGGAATTTTGTCCTGGCATATTACTAAATTTATCCTAATGGCATGCTGAACTATGCTTATTTTGGTCTCTGTTATGTTAGTTAGTTGCTATGTTCTTCTTATCCTATTATTTAGCAATAGCTTTTGTTATCAAGTAGCCATGTACATTGACTGATATTCACCAGCCTTGCGAGTTCTCTGGCTACTGTTTTTTATTTTCATTGAATGCTTTGGATGCCTACTTCAAATCAGAGAAAGAGCTGCAGGTTGCGAATAAATCTCAGACCTTGACTCAAATGCACTAAGGTGCATCCAGTTATTCATGCACTTAGACATTTGATCTGGAACTGGGGGCGCAGATCTAAACTTTATTTCTTGCGCCCTTTAGAGCAGAAATTCATGCATTTGCTGTTGAAATGTAGAAGGCCCTCTTTCCTTTCCTTGCAACGACGATTTAGTATTTTTCTTTTCTTTTTTGACCCGAAGATTAAGTATTCAGTATTTTTCTTATGGTTTAAGTTAATCGATTCTTGAGTATGTTTCTGTAGTTTGTAAGATTTAGGATCCTTGTATTGCATCACCATGTTTTAGGAGGTGGTTGAGTCCACATATGCGCTCATCTACAGTTAGGCATGACTAGACACCTTAAATAAAATGTTGTAAATATGCAAAAGAAATAATTTCTTTCTTGATTTTTCAGCTCCATGTTCAGTTTTGTATTAGAAACAAAGAGTGTGTGTTCCCGTTGGAATGCACTAGCTGCAGAGCTGTTCTGTTATGCTAAGTGGAGTCGAGCTATAAGCAGTAATCCTCTAGCTGTCATCTATCTCAACACTCATACGTATTTCCTGTTTACAGGGTTGGTTAGTTTTTTTTTTTTTTGATAGCTGGGTTAGTTAGTTTGTATTAGAAACAATGATGATTCAGTGTATTCTTCTTATGGGTCAAGTATCCTATTGTATGTAGCTTGTAAGATTTTGGATCCTCGATTTGCACCACGATGTTATAGGATGTGGCTGAGTTCAGATATTGTATGCAATCGTTGCTTCCTGCACTATAAGTTAGACAGGGTTAGACTCATTAAATTGTTGTAAACATGCAAAAGAAGCCGGTTCTTTCTTGATGTTTCTGCTCCAGGTTCAGTTTTGTATTAGAATCAGTGAGCGTCTAATCCTGTTGAACTCGCTGCTATTTTAAATGCATGATATGTTCGTTAATTAGCTCATAGTTTTAGCTGTCTGTTCTTCTTCAGTTGTTGCGTCTATTCCGACAACAGCCTCGAGCCCTTGGATCACCATCGTGCGGCTGGGATGATGATGCGAAGCCGTACGGTGGCTACTTAAGTCACCGGTTGGATGTTGTCCGATCTGCATCCGTCAGCTGAGATTCAATCACTGGCTGGCGGCCTTTTACTGTATCGGCTCACGTCGTTGTTCTGGCCTTCTTTTACTTCCGGTTAAACTTTTCCTTTGTATAGGCACCGGATCCCTTCTGGAGAAGGATCGAATGTAAATGGGTTATAAACCCTAGCGCCACTGCAGATCCCTCCGAATTCGAGACTAGTTTCCTCTGAATTCTATGTGTTTGTTGTTCGTAAGTTAGTGAGAGCCTATCCATTAGTATTAGTAGCCAACTGTCCTTGGTGGCATGTTGGATTGAGGCAAGTGTAGTTCGGCTAGCCCGTAAAATCCTCGCACCTTGACCCACGATTCCGGGGCGGTGACACAATTGGTGGCGCGGGCGACGGTAGAATGTTTGAGTGTTAAACCAACAAAGCTCAACATACCTCAATTTGCTGGAGAAGATACTCAACACTGGATACAAACATTTGAACAATACTTTGACACTGCTAGAACACCTCTCTTGAGCAAAGAACTGAATTTGATGCCTCTTATCTTAAAGGAACTATAGTCCAGTGGTGCAGAGGCACAACCTTTAATGCTCAAACTCTTCCTTGGCACAGATTGTGCAGATATCTACGTGATAGATTTGCAGAAAGTTCTATTTGTGACTATGAAAAATTTTCATGCCATGCAAATTGGAACAGTGAGCGAGTACATAGGAAATTTGGAAGAGCTCTGAAACTAATGAGAAGGGACAACCCCAACTTACTTGATCATTATTATAAGAATTGCCACATTCTGTACTAAAATGTGGTGCCAAAGTGCATAGCAAAGAGCATGCCACCAGAGTCCAATCCAAAGACCAGACCTTTGAGGGCCACCATCTTCTTGATTGTTCCATCTCAAGGACAGGGCATCAACCATGAGTGATTACCAACACATGTAAAGAAGTTGTGCGTCAATTTGTGATGTGGGTGGTGTGATACTATAGGAGCTGTGAGGGCGCCGAAGGAAACCTATATGTGTGTGGTATTCGTGTATGGCATAGGAGAGTTGGACAATTCGATCCACTCATATGCCACTTGTGTGGTGAAATCTAGGGCAATGTCGTCTTGGCTGAATCACACGGAGTTGAAAACATAGAGCCTTAATGGTCCACTCATCAAGAGTAGCTCTTTGTTCAGTGGTCCCTAGTTTCATTGCTCATCTATGGGCTTCTTCTTTATGTTCCTATGAACCGAATTTCCAATACATCCCATTCCCTCACTGGATTACGCTATGTGACAATTAGTGTCAATCACCCTACTCGAACTTGGTGCTCGCTTCTTGCACTTTGTTATCCTATTTCAACTCCCCTACCAACTAAAGGTGATCCAGCTACATGGGTAATAAGCTAGTTATTTATAGGAGGCCAGCTTGTGACCAACGATGCATGTGGCCATCACATCATCATTGCTTCACCAAACATCACATGCCAACTGTTGTGATCACTTAATTCTATTGAGTGTGGTGTAGTTGTTGAAATTTAGCATCATTGCTTCACCCAACCCAAACTGTTGTGGTCGTTTAATTCTACTGTGAGTGGTGTAGTTGTCCACATTTGTAACACTCAAAAGAAGTTATTTCCGAAGTCAAGGTATTATGTTGTTGTAGTGCAACCCTGCTTTAGATTTTATTGTGCTACAAATACTCTATGACACCTCTAAACCAACATTTTATGTACGTGCATCAGAGGTGACCAGTGCATAAGAAAGAGAATGCCACCAAAGTCCATGCCAAAGCCCTGACCATAGAAGGCCACAATTCGCTTGACCGCTCCATCGCAAGGACAACCACGGGTAACCACCAATATGCCAAAAAAACAATACTTGATACAGGCTTTCCACGATTTAGAATAAGATTGACATTCTCAGGTATAAGAACAAGATTGTCGTTGGCAACAATACTTCCCTCACACAGGATTTGATACAGACTTTCCACGAATCAGAGTTAGGAGGACACTCTGGGGAAAGGGCCACATATCAAAGAATGCACCTGTTGTTCCATTGGACTGGTCTTAACAGGATGCCATTGCTTATGTCAAGGCTTGCCTTATCTGCCAAATCAACAAGTCTGAAAATACTCCCTACCCTGGCTATTTGTTTGCGCTGCGGTTGAGCAGCTATACAGGGCAAAGCAGCGGAGCGTGGTGGCCTAATGGATCCCCTAATGCGATGGTTTGCACAAGACGGCGTATGCAGCAAATAAATATATGGGTTGAACCTAGAGATTGGAGGACGGTGGATCACTTGACGGGAGCCTGGCAGCTGTAGCAGAAATTGGTTTTTCTCTGGATTGGACAGATCGTGTGATGCGGCACACCGGCGCCATCGTCAAAAATTCATCCGATTTTAGTCTCAGGTGAGAAATAACCGATCTTGATGAAAGAGATTGCCCATATGAATATTGTATCTATTCGTACATCCCCTACCTAGCGCGCCAACTAACGGTGTAAGAAACCCACAAATCTCAACATAGGGTTGCTCATGGGATGGAGCGCGCATAGAGGATCAGAATAGGGTACACAGTGACGTGGATTTAACAAGGTTTATGTCATCATGATGAGGTAATATCCTACATCCTGCATGTCTAATTGTATTGATTGTGTTTGTCTCGTATGAGAGATTGGATGCCGACTTGGGAGTCCCCTACCTCCTCTTATATAGGTGGCTGAGGGGTAGGGTTACACGGGCCCTAGTCGGTTACATGGCTTGTTGCCCAAGTTGTCTACTAGAATACATGTCTTGCAATACAGGTAATGATGTATCCTTTTAGGTGAGGCCCGCTAGCAGGGTGGGGGACCTGGGTCATACCCGGACCCTGAGGCCAGCCTAGTGCCAGGCTTCCGGGTGCGTAGGCCACTCTTGGTATAGAGTGACGTCACCTATCCTCCTGTCGATCATAAGGAGCTAACCCCCCCTCCCCGGCATTCCGCGTTGAATTACAACCAGGTGCCCAGGATTTTGCCTTCATCTCTAGCTGCGGCAACGGCCGCTCTTGGTTGGTGAAGTCCATGTTTCCGACAACCCTTAGAGTCGTGTGACCAAATAAAGTGCTCGCCATCGTCCCCTGAGCAGTAGTGGGCGCAGCATTTAGAAACGTCATCAAAGCAATTAGCATTTCCCGTTAGTGTTTTTTGCTGCTGTGAGACGTTGCATTCGATGCAGTTTGTCATCCAAACATATTGTGGTGGTTTTTTGCGACGCCCGTATTATGGTGTTTATATGGATTTAATAGAGTCCAAATTAGTTACGTAGTACATATGCTGGTTCCCAAAAGGCAGAGAAATCTCAAAGGTCAAGACACCAACACGAACGAAGCTCTAGCTCTCGCCCCTCGATCGGTTCCAACAGAACCACGTACATACACCTCGATCCCTAGATCTCTTTCCATCCGAACCAACAAGATAATTAATCTCGAACACCATGCTGGATCACTCCGGTTACCACGAGTTCAATCTCGACTACTCGTCCGCCAAGCGCCTGGCCGTCGGCCAGGCCGTCCACTCCGAGCTCCTCTTCGCCGGAGGCTACTCGTGGAGGATGACCTGCCACCCGCAGGGGGAACACGAGGACGACGCCCAGACTGAGTTCCTCTCCGTCTACCTCGAGCTCATGAGCAAAGCTGTGGGCGCCCGCGTCAGGGCCATCTTCGATGTCTTCCTCATGAGCCGCGAGGGCGTGCCATCATCCTTGTTCATGAAGAGGTGCGTGCGCATGTACCCACCAGGGTGCCGCTCCACGTTATGGGGGTTCCGTCGGTTCGTTGACTGGAAGGATCTCGAGGATTACTGCTTCGTCAAGGACGACGGCCGCGTCACCCTCATGTGGGCGGTCGTGGTCGTCAACCCCGCACCAACAATATCGGTGCCGCCCTCTGACATGGGAACCCATCTTGGCAGCCTGCTGCTGGACGGCGCCATCGGTGCTGATGTTTCGTTCGTCCTGGACAGCGGCGAGGCGTTCCGAGCTCACCGTGCCCTCCTCGCCGCCCGCTCCCCGGTCTTCAAGGCGGAGCTCTTTGGCCTCATGGTGGAAGCTAGAGCGTCGTCCGTTGTTGTGCACGATATCGAGCCCGAGACTTCTAAGGCTATGCTCGTGTTCATGTACACAGATAGTTTGCCATCTGGAGATGTCGGCACCACCGAGATGTTCCAGTCTTTGCTCGTCGCGGCAGATCGCTATGCCTTGGACCGCCTGAAGATTCTATGTGCCCAAAAGCTGTTGGACAATGTGTCCCTGGATACTCTTACCACTATGATAGACTTTGCCGAAACCTACAACTGCCCGGAGCTAAAGAACAAGTGTGTTGAGTTTGCTATGGCAGATGGAAAATTCAACAAATTCGGACCAATCGATGATGAATGCTCCTGCGCACAAACATATTGGATGTTTGAGATATTTGCTTGTATTTTCGTTGCTACTATCTTCCTGTTAGTAAGTTATTATATATACAACTTTTAGAGTGGTTGAGCTTTTTTAGAACCATTCGTTCATGTCGATCTAACGGTAGACAAATACGAAATATTGGGTAGTACTCCGATGAAAGTACACGAAAGTACTAAAACGAGTGGGGCCGGTATTCGTGACAAGGTGGGGACGCGTTTTAATATAGGGGCAGTTTATGTTGGAATTATTGGGCATAACCCATACAATAATTCATATTCTCTGTCAATAATTCAAAGTAAATCCCAAAGGCTCATGTGGCCCATCCATGCATGACAAGGTTGTGTGGAAAATTGACCAATGCCACGTGTATGCGCTGCTTTATCACACGAGAAGAAAGTTGAAACAATTGACGCATAAATGGGAGAAGAAACCGAACACTTCGTGTGAGTTTTAGTGCGCTCGTTTCTTCTCTCCTTAATGGTTTTTAGTGCGTCTGTTTAATGGTGTTTATTGCACCGGTTTCTCTTCTACTAATGAAGGCCCAGTTTCAACTCTTCTCACGTATATAAGAGGCCGCTCCTCTGTTGTTCCAAAGAGGCACAACAACCTTTCATCTCATTCCAAAGCATTGAGCCGCCTATCTCTTTCCCATCTCTCTTCCTGGCGTGCATCGGGAAGTGAGACAGCAGGCCTCCGAAACCCCGCCTCTTGTGATCCGGTACGGGAGAGGGGCGATCAGGTTTTTGGGGAGCGTCCTTACGCGACTGCTGGAGTCTTGTTCATCGTGGCTGCGAACGACGACATCACTGACGACGAGTTCCCCAACGACGACTTCTTCCCCGACGTCAACGACCTCTTCAGCGACATGACGATCGGGACATCTGCACCTTCTGCTAGTGCGCCGTATGCCATCTTATCCTCACTGTTAGGGCTAGCATTTGGTTTATTGCTAATAGCAATTGACATGGATATGATGCATTTTGCTTATGATTTTGATTGCATTACTAGTCTCAACGAATTGTTGCTAGTTTCTAGTTTCATCAATATATTGCTATTCATGTTTTATCCATTATTTTTCTGGATTAAACTAAACGGGAAAATGCCTAATTATTCAACAATCCAAAAACCTGATATGTGTAGGCAATTTTCTCCTATTGCTTTTGCTGCAACTCTCAAGCCCGCACCATTTGAGGGCGTGAACTATAAGAGGTGGCGTGCGAGGGCAGTTCTTTGGCTTACCACCATGAACTGTTTTCACGCCTCTAAAGGCAAGCCAGAGGGAGAGCTGACTGCTGAGCAGGAGCAAGCTTTCCAGGCTACAGACACCCTCTTCAGAGGTGCTGTCTTGAGTGTTGTTGGCGACAAGATTGTCGATCCATTCATGACCATCATGGTCGGTAAAGATATGTGGGATGCGCTCGAAGCCAAGTTTGGAGTCGCGGATGTAGGAAGTGAGTTGTATATCATGGAACAGTACCATGACTACAAGATGACTGATGACCGCTCTGTTGTTGAGCAGGCTCATGAGATTCAGTCGCTCACTAAAGAACTTGAGCATCTGAATTGTGTGTTACCGGACAAATTCATTGCCGGAGGCATCATCGCCAAGCTCCCGCCTTCGTGGAGGAATTTTGCTACCTCTCTGAAGCATAAGAGGCAAGAATTTACTGTTGTCAATCTAATTGGCAGTCTTGATGTGGAAGAGAAGGCGAGGGCAAAAGACACACGTGCTCGTTTCTATGAGGGGAATACTAGTGCCAATTTGGTACAAAAGAGAAAATTCCAAAACCACAAACCCAAGAACAAAAATAATTATGCGGGCAAAGGAAAATTTGATGGCAAGTACAAAGCCCCACAACCTGTCAACTTTAAGAAGAAGAAGGATACTTATAAGAAGAAAGGAAAGTGCCATGTATGTGGCAGTGAAGAACATTGGGCTTCATCCTGCAAGGACCGCTGGGACATGCGTCAGAATGAGAACAATAGCAAGACCACTAATGTTGTTATTGGCGATGTTGACATGAAAGATGTCGGGTATGGTAAATTTCCTACCATTCTTTCAGTATGTCATTCTCCAGATTGGTGGATTGACACCGGTGCCAATGTACATGTGTGTTCTGACATAAACATGTTTTCTTCTTATCAGGTCGCAAGAACTACACCCGTGCTGATGGGAAATGGGACACATGCTTCTGTTCATGGTGTTGGTACGGTCGATCTGAAGTTTACTTCGGGAAAGATCGTGCGGCTGAAGAACGTGCAGCATGTCCCTGCTATAAATAAAAATCTCGTCAACGGTTCTCGTTTGTGTCGAGATGGTTATAAATTGGTATTTGAGTCCAATAAGGTTGTAGTATCTAAGTGTGGACAATTTGTTGGGAAAGGCTATGAGAGCGGAGGCTTGTTCCGCTTATCTTTGTCAGACTTTTGCACTAAAGTTATTAATCATGTTTGCAGTGAAACTGAATCAAATGTTTGGCATTCACGACTTTGTCATATTAAATTTGGTGTCATGACGAGGCTAGCAAATTTGAGTTTAATCCCGAAATTTACAATTGTCAAAGGTTCTAGGTGCCAAGTTTGTGTGCAAGCAAAGCAACCTCGCAAGTCTCATACGACTGTTGAGGCGAGGAATTTGGCACCACTTGAACTCATACATTCAGATCTTTGCGAGATGAATGGTGTGTTGACAAAAGGTGGAAAAAGATATTTCATGACTCTAATCGATGACTCTACTAGATATTGCATGATATATTTGTTGAAAACAAAAGATGAGGCTTTGCACTACTTTAAAATCTATAAAGCCGAAGCAGAGAATCAACTCGATCAAAAAATCAAAAGGCTTAGGTCGGATCGCGGTGGAGAGTATTTTTCCAACGAGTTCAATTTATTTTGTGAGGAACATGGTATAATACATGAGAGGACGCCTCCCTATTCCCCCCAGTCAAACGGGGTTGCTGAACGAAAGAACCGAACTCTAACTGATTTGGTTAACGCCATGTTAGATACAGCGGGACTTTCCAAGGAATGGTGGGGGGAGGCTTTGATGACTGCAAGTCATGTCCTAAATAGAGTTCCCACAAAGAATAAAGAGATTACCCCGTTTGAAGAATGGGAAAGGAAAAGGCTTAAACTTTCCTACTTACGAACTTGGGGTTGTTTGGAGAAGGTCAATGTACCAATTACCAAGAAGCGTAAGCTTGGGCCAAAAACAGTTGATTGTGTTTTCCTGGGTTATGCTTTCCATAGCATTGGCTATAGATTTCTAGTGGTGAAATCTGAGGTACTTGACATGAATGTCGGTACCATCATGGAGTCGAATGATGCGACTTTCTTTGAGGATATTTTTCCTATGAAGGATATTCCTAGCTCATCTAGTCAGAGGTCAGAGGCAACTCCTGGACCTACTGTTCCATTGGAACATTCCGAGAAAAAACACACGGATATTCCTGAGGAGGATGACAATGAAGCTCCTAGAAGGAGCAAGAGACAAAGGACCGCAAAGTCATTTGGTGAAGATTTCATTGTGTACCTCGTGAATGATACTCCCACTTCTATTTCAGAAGCTTATGCATCTTCTGATGCTGACTACTGGAAAGAAGTTGTGCGTAGTGAGATGGATTCTATCATGGCTAACGGGACATGGGAGATCACTGATCGTCCTTATGGGTGTAAACCTATAGGGTGTAAGTGGGTGTTTAAGAAAAAACTTAGGCCTGATGGTACGATTGAAAAGTACAAGGCGCGGCTTGTAGCCAAGGGATATACCCAAAAAGAAGGTGAAGATTTCTTTGATACTTATGTGCCTGTGGCAAGATTGACCACCATTCGAGTACTACTATCATTGGCCGCCTCACACAATCTTCTTGTCCATCAAATGGATGTTAAGACAGCTTTCCTAAATGGAGAGTTGGAGGAGGAAATTTACATGGAACAACCCGATGGTTTTGTAGTAGATGGTCATGAAGGAAAAGTGTGTAAGTTGTTGAAATCTTTGTATGGTTTGAGACAAGCACCTAAGCAATGGCACGAGAAGTTCGAAAGAACTTTGACATCTACAGGCTTTGTTGCAAACGAAGCCGACAAGTGTGTGTACTATCGCCATGGTGGGGGCGAAGGAGTTATATTATGTTTGTATGTTGATGACATACTTATATTTGGAACAAATCTCAAAGTCATTGAGGAAGTGAAAGATTTTCTGAATCAAAACTTTGAGATGAAAGACCTTGGAGTAGCTGATGTTATCTTGAACATCAAGCTTTTAAGAGGTGGTGATGGTGGGATCACTCTCTTGCAGTCTCACTATGTGGAGAAGATTCTGGATCGCTTTGGATATTTAGATTGCAAACCTTCTCCGACACCTTATGATCCAAGTGTTTTGATTCGGAAGAACGAAGGAGAAACAAAGGATCAATTGAGATATTCTCAAATCATTGGCTCGCTTATGTATTTAGCTAGTGCTACGAGGCACGACATCTCGTTTTCGTGAGTAAACTAAGTCGGTTTGTTTCAAACCCGGAGATGTTCATTGGCATGCACTTGAGAGAATAATGCACTATCTGAAAGGTATCTTTGCGGGTTATGGGCTTCACTATCTTTGGGTATCCAAGAGTACTTGAAGGTTATAGTGATGCAAATTGGATATCGATCTTGATGAGCTTAAAGCGACAAGTGGTTATGTGTTTACACTTGGTGGTGCTGCTGTTTCTGGAAGTCTTGCAAGCAGACCATCTTAACAAGGTCAACAATGGAAGCAGAACTCACGGCATTAGACACGGCAACAGTTGAAGCGAGAATGGCTTGAGAACTTTTGATGGACTTGCGGTGGTTGAAAAACCAATACCAGCTATTCTAATGAACTGTGACAATCAAACAGTGATCGTCAAGGTAAACAGTTCTAAGGATAATAAGAAGTCATCTAGACATGTGAGAAGGAGACTGAAATCATCAGTTCATGAGAAACTCCGGAGTTATAGCGTTGGACTATATAAACACATCGAAGAATCTGGCAGATCCCTTCACAAAGGGTTTATCACGAAATGTGATAGACAATGCATCGAAGGAGATGGGATTGAGACCCACTACATAAGTTGTTCATGGTGGTAACCCATTCTTTGTGATCGGAGATCCCGTGAATAAGAATTGGCGAGACAAGCTATTGGATAACTGAGAGGAGAATATTTATTTGACAAAAATCCACTCCGTTATGATGCAGTTCTCTCCTAATCTGTATGGTAGGCTGATATTTATCTTAATGTGTTCTGAATGGCTTGGGTAGGCAAAGATGTTGTCCTACAGAACATCTAGAAAGAACACACCTATATGAGTTAGACTGTTAAACGTCGCGGTCTGTGAGAATTGGGTGTTCTCTAATAAACTCATGAAGAGGCCCCGGAGTATGACGTATATGCTCCTACCCGCGAAAGTTTTCAGCGGTCTAGTATCGGTCAAGGCTTTTACGTGAAACTTGTTTGCACAAAACTTGCAGTTCAAGGCGTAGTCCACTGTTCAAGTTGTGAACAAGTGTAGCATGGAGTTCTAGGTGGAAGTTCAACTTAACAGTCTCCACCGAAACACCGGTATATAAACAATGTTTTGGAACCGTAGGCAAATTTTATGTGCCTCTGGGATCTGGTGGGGGATTGTTGGAACTATTGGGCATAACCCATACAATGATTCATATTTTCTGTCAATAATTCAAAGTAAATCCCAGAGGCTCATGTGGCCCATCCATGCATGACAAGGTTGTGTGGAAAATTGACCAATGCCACGTGTATGCGCTGCTTTATCACGCGAGAAGAAAGTTGAAACAATTGACGCATAAATGGGAGAAAAAACCGAACACTTCGTGTGAGTTTTAGTGCGCTCGTTTCTTCTCTCCTTAATGGTTTTTAGTGCGTCTGTTTAATGGTGTTTATTGCACCGGTTTCTCTTCTACTAATGGAGGCCCAGTTTCAACTCTTCTCACGTATATAAGAAGCCGCTCCTCTGTTGTTCCAAAGAGGCACAACAACCTTTCATCTCATTCCAAAGCATTGAGCCGCCTATCTCTTTCCCATCTCTCTTCCTGGCGTGCATCGGTAAGTGAGACAGCAGGTCTCCGAAACCCCGCCTCTTGTGATCCGGTACGGGAGAGGGGCGATCAGGTTTTTGGGGAGCGTCCTTACGCGACTGCTGGAGTCTTGTTCATCGTAGCTGCGAACAGCGACATCATCGACGACGAGTTCCCTAACGACGACTTCTTCCCGGCGTCAACGACCTCTTCAGCGACATGACGATAGGGACATCTGCACCTTCGCTAGTCGCCGTATGCCATCTTATCCTCACTTTGTTAGGGCTAGCATTTGGTTTATTGCTAATAGCAATTGACATGGATATGATGCATTTTGCTTATGATTTTGATTGCATTACTAGTCTCAGCGAATTGTTGCTAGTTTCTAGTTTCATCAATATATTGCTATTCATGTTTTATCCATTATTTTCTGGATTAAACTAAAAGGGAAAATGCCTAATTATTCAACAATCCAAAAACCTGATATGTGTAGGCAATTTTCTCCTATTGCTTTTGCTGCAACTCTCAAGCCCGCACCATTTGAGGGCGTGAACTATAAGAGGTGGCGTGCGAGGGCAGTTCTTTGGCTTACCACCATGAACTGTTTTCACGCCTCTAAAGGCAAGCCAGAGGGAGAGCTGACTGCTGAGCAGGAGCAAGCTTTCCAGGCTACAGACACCCTCTTCAGAGGTGTTGTCTTGAGTGTTGTTGGCGACAAAATTGTCGATCCATTCATGACCATCATGGTCGGTAAAGATATGTGGGATGCGCTCGAAGCCAAGTTTGAAGTCGCGGATGCAGGAAGTGAGTTGTATATCATGGAACAGTACCATGACTACAAGATGACTGATGACCGCTCTGTTGTTGAGCAGGCTCATGAGATTCAGTCGCTCACTAAAGAACTTGAGCATCTCAATTGTGTGTTACCGGACAAATTCATTGCCGGAGGCATCATCTCCAAGCTCCCGCCTTCGTGGAGGAATTTTTCTACCTCTCTGAAGCATAAGAGGCAAGAATTTACTGTTGTCAATCTAATTGGCACTCTTGATGTGGAAGAGAAGGCGAGGGCAAAAGACACACGTGCTCGTTTCTATGAGGGGAATACTAGTGCCAATTTGGTACAAAAGAGAAAATTCCAAAACCACAAACCCAAGAACAAAAATAATTATGCGGGCAAAGGAAAATTTGATGGCAAGTACAAAGCCCCACAACCTGTCAACTTTAAGAAGAAGAAGGATACTTATAAGAAGAAAGGAAAGTGCCATGTATGTGGCAGTGAAGAACATTGGGCTTCATCCTGCAAGGACCGCTGGGACATGCGTCAGAATGAGAACAATAGCAAGACCGCTAATGTTGTTATTGGCGATGTTGACATGAAAGATGTCGGGTATGGTAAATTTCCTACCATTCTTTCGGTATGTCATTCTCAGATTGGTGGATTGACACGGTGCCAATGTACATGTGTGTTCGACATAAACATGTTTTCTTCTTATCAGGTCGCAAGAACTACACCCGTGCTGATGGGAAATGGGACACATGCTTCTGTTCATGGTGTTGGTGCAGTCGATCTGAAGTTTACTTCGGGAAAGATCGTATGGTGAAGAACGTGCAGCATGTCCTGCTATAAATAAAAATCTAAATCAACGGTTCTCGTTTGTGTCGAGATGGTTATAAATTGGTATTTGAGTCCAATAAGGTTGTAGTATCTAAGTGTGGACAATTTGTTGGGAAAGGCTATGAGGCGGAGGCTTGTTCCGCTTATCTTTGTCGACTTTTGCACTAAAGTTATTAATCATGTTTGCAGTGAAACTGAATCAAATGTTTGGCATTCACGACTTTGTCATATTAAATTTGGTGTCATGACGAGGCTAGCAAATTTGAGTTTAATCCCGAAATTTACAATTGTCAAAGGTTCTAGGTGCCAAGTTTGTGTGCAAGCAAAGCAACCTCGCAAGTCTCATACATTGTTGAGGCGAGGAATTTGGCACCACTTGAACTCATACATTCAGATCTTTGCGAGATGAATGGTGTGTTGACAAAAGGTGGAAAAAGATATTTCATGACTCTAATCAATGACTCTACTAGATATTGCATGATATATTTGTTGAAAACAAAAGATGAGGCTTTGCACTACTTTAAAATCTATAAAGCCGAAGCAGAGAATCAACTCGATCAAAAAATCAAAAGGCTTAGGTCGGATCGCGGTGGAGAGTATTTTTCCAACGAGTTCAATTTATTTTGTGAGGAACATGGTATAATACATGAGAGGACGCCTCCCTATTCCCCCCAGTCAAGCGGGGTTGCTGAGCGAAAGAACCGAACTCTAACTGATTTGGTTAACACCATGTTAGATCTGTGGGACTTTCCAAGGAATGGTGGGGAGGCTTTGATGACTGCAAGTCATGTCCTAAATAGAGTTCCCACAAAGAATAAAGAGATTACCCCGTTTGAAGAATGGGAAAGGAAAAGTCTTAAACTTTCCTACTTACGAACTTGGGGTTGTTTGGAGAAGGTCAATGTACCAATTACCAAGAAGCGTAAGCTTGGGCCAAAAACAGTAGATTGTGTTTTCCTGGGTTATGCTTTCCATAGCATTGGCTATAGATTTCTAGTGGTGAAATCTGAGGTACTTGACATGAATGTCGGTACCATCATGGAGTCGAATGATGCGACTTTCTTTGAGGATATTTTTCCTATGAAGGATATTCCTAGCTCATCTAGTCAGAGGTCAGAGGCAACTCCTGGACCTACTGTTCCATTGGAACATTCCGAGTAAAAACACACGGATATTCCCGAGGAGGATGACAATGAAGCTCCTAGAAGGAGCAAGATACAAAGGACCACAAAGTCATTTGGTGAAGATTTCATTGTGTACCTCGTGAATGATACTCCCACTTCTATTTCAGAAGCTTATGCATCTTCTGATGCTGACTACTGGAAAGAAGTTGTGCGTAGTGAGATGGATTCTATCATGGCTAACGGGACATGGGAGATCACTGATCGTCCTTATGGGTGTAAACCTATAGGGTGTAAGTGGGTGTTTAAGAAAAAACTTAGGCCTGATGGTACGATTGAAAAGTACAAGGCGCGGCTTGTAGCCAAGGATATACCCAAAAGAAGGTGAAGATTTCTTTGATACTTATGCGTCTGTGGCAAGATTGACCACCATTCGAGTACTACGTACTCTCGTTGGCTTCTTCACACAATCTTCTCGTTCATCAAATGGATGTTAAGATAGCTTTCCTAAATGGAGAGTTGGAGGGAAAAATTTACATGGAACAGCCCAATCGTAGTTGATGGTCATGAAGGAAAAGTGTGTAAGTTGTTGAAATCTTTGTATGGTTTGAGACAAGCACCTAAGCAATGGCACGAGAAGTTGAAAGAACTTTAACATCTCTGAGCTTTGTTGCAAACGAAGCCGACAAGTGTGTGTACTATCGCCATGGTGGGGGCGAAGGAGTTATATTATGTTTGTATGTTGATGACATACTTATATTTGGAACAAATCTCAAAGTCATTGAGGAAGTGAAAGATTTTCTGAATCAAAACTTTGAGATGAAAGACCTTGGAGTAGCTGATGTTATCTTGAACATCAAGCTTTTAAGAGGTGGTGATGGTGGGATCACTCTCTTGCAGTCTCACTATGTGGAGAAGATTCTGGATCGCTTTGGATATTCAGATTGCAAACCTTCTCCGACACCTTATGATCCAAGTGTTTTGATTCGAAGAACGAAGGAGAAACAAAGGATCAATTGAGATATTCTCAAATCATTGGCTCGCTTATGTATTTAGCTAGTGCTACGAGGCCGACATCTCGTTTTCGTGAGTAAACTAAGTCGGTTTGTTTCAAACCGGGAGATGTTCATTGGCATGCACTTGAGAGAATAATGCACTATCTGAAAGGTCTTGCGGGTTATGGGCTTCACTATCTGGGTATCCAAGAGTACTTGAAGGTTATAGTGATGCAAATTGGATATCGATGCTGATGAGCTTAAAGCGACAAGTGGTTATGTGTTTACACTTGGTGGTGCTGCTGTTTCCTGAAAGTCTTGCAAGCAGACCATCTTAACAAGGTCAACAATGGAAGCAGAACTCACGACATTAGACACGGCAACAGTTGAAGCAGAATGGCTTCGAGAACTTTTGATGGACTTGCCGGTGGTTGAAAAACCAATACCAGCTATTCTAATGAACTGTGACAATCAAACAGTGATCGTCAAGGTAAACAGTTCTAAGGATAATAAGAAGTCATCTAGACATGTGAGAAGGAGACTGAAATCTGTCAGGTTCATGAGAAACTCCGGAGTTATAGCGTTGGACTATATAAACACATCGAAGAATCTGGCAGATTCCTTCACAAAGGGTTTATCACGAAATGTGATAGACAATGCATCGAAGGAGATGGGACTGAGACCCACTACATAAGTTGTTCATGGTGGTAACCCATTCTTTGTGATCGGAGATCCCGTGAATAAGAATTGGCGAGACAAGCTATTGGATAACTGAGAGGAGAATATTTATTTGACAAAAATCCACTCCGTTATGATGCAATTCTCTCCTAATCTGTATGGTAGGCTGATATTTATCTTAATGTGTTCTGAATGGCTTGGGTAGGCAAAGATGTTGTCCTCTGAACATCTAGAAAGAACACACCTATATGAGTTAGACTGTTAAGCGTCATGATGCTGTGAGAATTGGGTGTTCTCTAATAAACTCATGAAGAGGCCCCGGAGTATGACGTATATGCTCCTACCCGCGCGAAAGTTTTCAGCGGTCTAGTATCGGTCAAGGCTTTTACGTGAAACTTGTTTGCACAAAACATGCAGTTCAAGGCGTAGTCCACTGTTCAAGTTGTGAACAAGTGTAGCATGGAGTTCTAGGTGGAAGTTCAACTTAACAGTCTCCACCGAAACACCGGTATATAAACAATGTTTTGGAACCGTTGGCAAATTTTATGTGCCTCACGGGATCTGGTGGGGATTGTTGGAACTATTGGGCATAACCCATACAATAATTCATATTTTCTGTCAATAATTCAAAGTAAATCCCAGAGGCTCATGTGGCCCATCCATGCATGACAAGGTTGTGTGGAAAATTGACCAATGCCACGTGTATGCGCTGCTTTATCACGCGAGAAGAAAGTTGAAACAATTGACGCATAAATGGGAGAAAAAACCGAACACTTCGTGTGAGTTTTAGTGTGCTCGTTTCTTCTCTCCTTAATGGTTTTTAGTGCGTCTGTTTAATGGTGTTTATTGCACCGGTTTCTCTTCTACTACTGGAGGCCCAGTTTCAACTCTTCTCACGTATATAAGAGGCCGCTCCTCTGTTGTTCCAAAGAGGCACAACAACCTTTCATCTCATTCCAAAGCATTGAGCCGCCTATCTCTTTCCCATCTCTCTTCTGGCGTGCATCGGGAAGTGAGACAGAGCCTCGAAACCCGCCTCTTGTGATCCGATGCGGAGAGGCGATCAGGTTTTGGGGAGCGTCCTTCTGCGACTGCTGGAGTCTTGTTCATCGTGGCTGCGACAGCGACATCATCGACGACGAGTTCCCTAACGACGACTTCTTCCCCGCGTCAACGACCTCTTCACGACATGACGATCGGGACATCTGCACCTTCGCTAGTGCGCCGTATGCCATCTTATCCTCTTTGTTAGGGCTAGCATTTGGTTTATTGCTAATAGCAATTGACATGGATATGATGCATTTTGCTTATGATTTTGATTGCATTACTAGTCTCAGCGAATTGTTGCTAGTTTCTAGTTTCATCAACATATTGCTATTCATGTTTTATCCATTATTTTCTGGATTAAACTAAAAGGAAAATGCCTAATTATTCAACAATCCAAAAACCTGATATGTGTAGGCAATTTTCTCCTATTGCTTTTGCTGCAACTCTCAAGCCCGCACCATTTGAGGGCGTGAACTATAAGAGGTGGCATGCGAGGGCAGTTCTTTGGCTTACCACCATGAACTGTTTTCACGCCTCTAAAGGCAAGCCAGAGGGAGAGCTGACTGCTGAGCAGGAGCAAGCTTTCCAGGCTACAGACACCCTCTTCAGAGGTGCTGTCTTGAGTGTTGTTGGCGACAAGATTGTCGATCCATTCATGACCATCATGGTCGGTAAAGATATGTGGGATGCGCTCGAAGCCAAGTTTGGATTCGCGGATGCAGGAAGTGAGTTGTATATCATGGAACAGTACCATGACTACAAGATGACTGATGACCGCTCTGTTGTTGAGCAGGCTCATGAGATTCAGTCGCTCACTAAAGAACTTGAGCATCTGAATTGTGTGTTACCGGACAAATTCATTGCCGGAGGCATCATCGCCAAGCTCCGCCTTCGTGGAGGAATTTTGCTACCTCTACGAAGCATAAGAGGCAAGAATTTACTGTTGTCAATCTAATTGGCACTCTTGATGTGGAAGAGAAGGCGAGGGCAAAAGACACACGTGCTCGTTTCTATGAGGGAATACTAGTGCCAATTTGGTACAAAAAGAAAATTCCAAAACCACAAACCCAAGAACAAAAATAATTATGCGGGCAAAGGAAAATTTGATGGCAAGTACAAAGCCCCACAACCTGTCAACTTTAAGAAGAAGAAGGATACTTATAAGAAGAAAGGAAAGTGCCATGTATGTGGCAGTGAAGAACATTGGGCTTCATCCTGCAAGGACCGCTGGGACATGCGTCAGAATGAGAACAATAGCAAGACCGCTAATGTTGTTATTGGCGATGTTGACATGAAAGATGTCGGGTATGGTAAATTTCCTACCATTCTTTCAGTATGTCATTCTCCAGATTGGTGGATTGACACCGGTGCCAATGTACATGTGTGTTCTGACATAAACATGTTTTCTTCTTATCAGGTCGCAAGAACTACACCCGTGCTGATGGGAAATGGGACACATGCTTCATTCATGGTGTTGGTGCGGTCGATCTGAAGTTTACTTCGGGAAAGATCGTGCGGCTGAAGAACGTGCAGCATGTCCCTGCTATAAATAAAAATCTCGTCAACGGTTCTCGTTTGTGTCGAGATGGTTATAAATTGGTATTTGAGTCCAATAAGGTTGTAGTATCTAAGTGTGGACAATTTGTTGGGAAAGGCTATGAGAGCGGAGGCTTGTTCCGCTTATCTTTGTCAGACTTTTGCACTAAAGTTATTAATCATGTTTGCAGTGAAACTGAATCAAATGTTTGGCATTCACGACTTTGTCATATTAAATTTGGTGTCATGACGAGGCTAGCAAATTTGAGTTTAATCCCGAAATTTACAATTGTCAAAGGTTCTAGGTGCCAAGTTTGTGTGCAAGCAAAGCAACCTCGCAAGTCTCATCGATTGTTGAGGCGAGGAATTTGGCACCACTTGAACTCATACATTCAGATCTTTGCGAGATGAATGGTGTGTTTACAAAAGGTGAAAAAAGATATTTCATGACTCTAATCGATGACTCTACTAGATATTGCATGATATATCTGTTGAAAACAAAAGATGAGGCTTTGCACTACTTTAAAATCTATAAAGCCAAAGTGGAGAATCAACTCGAGATGAAAGATCAAAAGGCTTAGGTCGGATCGCGCTGGAGAGTATTTTTTCAACGATTTCAATTTATTCTATGAGGAACATGGTATAATCCATGAGAGGAAGCTTCCCTATTCTCCCTAGTCAAACGGGGTTGCCAAAAGAAAGAACCGCACTCTAGCTGATTTGGTTAACGCCATGTTAGATCTGTGGGACTTTCCAAGGAATGGTGGGGAGGCTTTGATGACTGCAAGTCATGTCCTAAATAGAGTTCCCACAAAGAATAAAGAGATTACCCGTTTGAAGAATGGGAAAGGAAAAGGCTTAAACTTTCCTACTTACGAACTTGGGGTTGTTTGGAGAAGGTCAATGTACCAATTACCAAGAAGCGTAAGCTTGGGCCAAAAACAGTTGATTGTGTTTTCTGGGTTATGCTTTCCATAGCATTGGCTATAGATTTCTAGTGGTGAAATCTGAGGTACTTGACATGAATGTCGGTACCATCATGGAGTCGAATGATGCGACTTTCTTTGAGGATACTTTTCCTATGAAGGATATTCCTAGCTCATCTAGTCGAGGTCGAGGCAACTCTGGACCCTCTGTTCCATTGGAACATTCGAGAAAAACACACGGATATTCCACGAGGAGGATGACAATGAAGCTCCTAGAAGGAGCAAGAGACAAAGGACCGCAAAGTCATTTGGTGAAGATTTCATTGTGTACCTCGTGAATGATACTCCCACTTCTATTTCAGAAGCTTATGCATCTTCTGATGCTGACTACTGGAAAGAAGCTGTGCGTAGTGAGATGGATTCTATCATGGCTAACGGGACATGGGAGATCACTGATCGTCCTTATGGGTGTAAACCTATAGGGTGTAAGTGGGTGTTTAAGAAAAAACTTAGGCCTGATGGTACGATTGAAAAGTACAAGGCGCGGCTTGTAGCCAAGGGATATACCCAAAAAGAAGGTGAAGATTTCTTTGATACTTATGTGCCTGTGGCAAGATTGACCACCATTCGAGTACTACTATCATTGGCGGCCTCACACAATCTTCTTGTCCATCAAATGGATGTTAAGACAGCTTTCCTAAATGGAGAGTTGGAGGAGGAAATTTACATGGAACAACCCGATGGTTTTGTAGTAGATGGTCATGAAGGAAAAGTGTGTAAGTTGTTGAAATCTTTGTATGGTTTGAGACAAGCACCTAAGCAATGGCACGAGAAGTTCGAAAGAACTTTGACATCTACAGGCTTTGTTGCAAACGAAGCCGACAAGTGTGTGTACTATCGCCATGGTGGGGGCGAAGGAGTTATATTATGTTTGTATGTTGATGACATACTTATATTTGGAACAAATCTCAAAGTCATTGAGGAAGTGAAAGATTTTCTGAATCAAAACTTTGAGATGAAAGACCTTGGAGTAGCTGATGTTATCTTGAACATCAAGCTTTTAAGAGGTGGTGATGGTGGGATCACTCTCTTGCAGTCTCACTATGTGGAGAAGATTCTGGATCGCTTTGGATATTTAGATTGCAAACCTTCTCCGACACCTTATGATCCAAGTGTTTTGATTCGGAAGAACGAAGGAGAAACAAAGGATCAATTGAGATATTCTCAAATCATTGGCTCGCTTATGTATTTAGCTAGTGCTACGAGGCCTGACATCTCGTTTTCTGTGAGTAAACTAAGTCGGTTTGTTTCAAACCCGGGAGATGTTCATTGGCATGCACTTGAGAGAATAATGCACTATCTGAAAGGTACTGCGGGTTATGGGCTTCACTATACTGGGTATCCAAGAGTACTTGAAGGTTATAGTGATGCAAATTGGATATCGATCTTGATGAGCTTAAAGCGACAAGTGGTTATGTGTTTACACTTGGTGGTGCTGCTTGTTTCTGGAAGTCTTGCAAGCAGACCATCTTAACAAGGTCAACAATGGAAGCAGAACTCACGGCATTAGACACGGCCACAGTTGAAGCAGAATGGCTTCGAGAACTTTTGATGGACTTGCCGGTGGTTGAAAAACCAATACCAGCTATTCTAATGAACTGTGACAATCAAACAGTGATCGTCAAGGTAAACAGTTCTAAGGATAATAAGAAGTCATCTAGACATGTGAGAAGGAGACTGAAATCTGTCAGGTTCATGAGAAACTCCGGAGTCATAGCGTTGGACTATATAAACACATCGAAGAATCTGGCAGATCCCTTCACAAAGGGTTTATCACGAAATGTGATAGACAATGCATCGAAGGAGATGGGATTGAGACCCACTACATAAGTTGTTCATGGTGGTAACCCATTCTTTGTGATCGGAGATCCCGTGAATAAGAATTGGCGAGACAAGCTATTGGATAACTGAGAGGAGAATATTTATTTGACAAAAATCCACTCCGTTATGATGCAGTTCTCTCCTAATCTGTATGGTAGGCTGATATTTATCTTAATGTGTTCGAATGGCTTGGGTAGGCAAAGATGTTGTCCTCTGAACATCTAGAAAGAACACACCTATATGAGTTAGACATTAAGCGTCATGATGCTGTGAGAATTGGGTGTTCTCTAATAAACTCATGAAGAGGCCCCGGAGTATGACGTATATGCTCCTACCCGCACGAAAGTTTTCAGCGCTCTAGTATCGGTCAAGGCTTTTACGTGAAACTTGTTTGCACAAAACTTGCAGTTCAAGGCGTAGTCCACTGTTCAAGTTGTGAACAAGTGTAGCATGGAGTTCTAGGTGGAAGTTCAACTTAACAGTCTCCACGAAACACGGTATATAAACAATGTTTTGGAACCGTGAGGCAAATTTTATGTGCCTCTGGGATCTGGTGGGGATTGTTGGAACTATTGGGCATAACCCATACAATAATTCATATTTTCATCAATAATTCAAAGTAAATCCAGAGGCTCATGTGGCCCATCCATGCATGACAAGGTTGTGTGGAAAATTGACCAATGCCACGTGTATGCGCTGCTTTATCACGCGAGAAGAAAGTTGAAACAATTGGCGCATAAATGGGAGAAGAAACCGAACACTTCGTGTGAGTTTTAGCGCTTCGTTTCTTCTCTCCTTAATGGTTTTAGTGCGTCATTTAATGGTGTTTATTGCACGGTTTCTCTTCTACTAATGGAGGCCCAGTTTCAACTCTTCTCACGTATATAAGAGGCGCTCCTCTGTTGTTCCAAAGAGGCACAACAACCTTTCATCTCATTCCAAAGCATTGAGCCGCCTATCTCTTTCCCATCTCTCTTCTGGCGTGCATCGGGAAGTGAGACAGCGAGCCTCGGAACCCGCCTCTTGTGATCCGGTACGGGAGAGGGGCGATCAGGTTTTTGGGGAGCGTCCTTACGCGAATGCTGGAGTCTTGTTCATCGTGGCTGCGAACAACGACATCACTGACGACGAGTTCCCCAACGACGACTTCTTCCCCGACGTCAACGACCTCTTCAGCGACATGACGATCGGGACATCTGCACCTTCTGCTAGTGCGCCGTATGCCATCTTATCCTCACTGTTAGGGCTAGAATTTGGTTTATTGCTAATAGCAATTGACATGGATATGATGCATTTTGCTTATGATTTTGATTGCATTACTAGTCTCAACGAATTGTTGCTAGTTTCTAGTTTCATCAATATATTGCTATTCATGTTTTATCCATTATTTTTCTGGATTAAACTAAACGGGAAAATGCCTAATTATTCAATAGTTTAGTCCTAGGAAAATTTGCACGCGCCGCCCCTCTCGTCGAATGCAAAACCGCCGCCATGGTGCTACAACTTCCACAATTACTCATCGGCGGCCATCTCCTCCCTCTCCTCCAAGTCCACCGCATTCATCTCCTCCTTCTCGCCGCTGCAACTTCGCTCCACTCAGGCAACCCCGCCCCCCCCCCCACCCACACCCACCTCCTCTTCCATCGAAGCAAGAATCGGCAGATCGACTTCGGCGACCAGCTCAAGATGGCCAGGTTATTGGAGATCCGTTCTTGGTTTCACAACATAAGGCAGATGAACTGGACGACAATGGCCACTCTGAAGGATATGACAAAGAGGGAGAGGGCAAAGCTTTCCCCCCCCCCACCCGCACAACCGATGCACAAGATCGAGATCCTCCTCTGGGCGATGGAGCAGGCCAATTCGTCCAGCGAGTGGACCAGGCGGAGGTGGTGGGCGTTCAGATCGAGGTAGAGCATCCTTTGGATCAGAACCCACCGTGCACGAGGTGTCGTTGCAGATTGTGCAGCCTCCAACCGAGTCACCGGAGACTCAAGCGCAAGATGAGGAGGACAGTGGTCGCGACCTCGCTTCCCGCCGTTCTCCACGCTTCCTCGCCGCTCTCCTCTCGATGCGGCGGCGGTAGCTATGTTTAGAGTAAGCTTCCCCACTCCTCATCTTCCCTCTGCTCGTGCTTACATCATGGTGATCTTGATCGTAATAGCTCGAGAGGGAATGCTATATGGCATTTTAATCTCAATGAATTGCATGAATATTTGAGTACATGGATTTGGAGGATGGATTATGATGTATGTGAACCCTAGGCATCAAATGAACCCTATGACTAATTAGTAATGTTCTAGTGGTAGACACTGAAATATTTGGTACACACGGTAGGCACCTGAAATATTTGGTACTATCTAGGCAAAATTTGTAATGTTGTAGTGGTGGACACTGAAATATTTTGGTACACACCGGTAGGCACTGAAATATTTCGGTACTGCCCTAGGCAAAATTTGTAATGTTGTAGTGGTGGACACTGAAATATTTTGGTACACACCGGTAGGCACTGAAATATTTCGGTACAATGTTGTAGTGGTAGACACTGAAATATTTCAATACACACCAGTAGGCAATGTAATATTTCGTTACTACAATTTCAGTACACACCGATGCACACTGAATTATTTCAGTACTGCAGTTTCAGTACACACCGGTACACACTGAAATATTTCAGTACTGCAAATTCTATACATAGTTGGCATTTTGTCATTTATTTGTGAATTAATCCATGCATCATATGGCCTAACTTTGTACATGAGTTTGGGTCAATTTCATGTCTATTTATTGTTAAAATTTATTTTCATGCCATGAAACACAAGACAAGTCACTGACCCAAGCTTGCAAAGATGCCATATCAATGTTGTTGATATGAATATGCATGTTTTCACCAAGTCTTGTGTCTGAATTGAGCATTTTTTCTTGATGGTATCCATGGATCTAGAACCCCTATGAATTTGCTCATGTTGGATGTTTTGTTCTCCATCATTTGTACTAGCATTCCGTGCGATTAGATGCCATGACAACACCCCTGGCAAATTTATTTTCTTGCCTCCAACATCCCATGTGTGTTTTGGGGAAAAACACGGAGTTCACCAGTGGCTGAAGTTGTGAGGCTAGGAGGCTGATGGTGCTGCTACTGGCTGATCCTTCTTCTTTCAGCTTTTGTTCGTCCTTTCTCAAGCCGTTGGACCAGGGCTACTTCCCTATGTGTTGTTAATGTATTAAGTAGTTCCTTCGAATTTGTAGTATTAGTTAGTTTGAATGTGGAAGTACCTTAATTTTTAGGAACGAAATGTTGCTTTGTATGACCAATGGTTTGATACCTTAATCTTTGAATAATTAATTATGTGAACTGTTGGATGTGGCGCACAACGAAGCGCCTCTACCATTGATACTAGTTCAACATGTCGGTCCAATTAGGGACCAGCCACTACCATATAGAACAGTTAGCATTTCATACTACAACCTGGCACGTGCAAAACATCACATAGTGGAAGCACATCCCTAAGCACCTTGCATTGTACAAGGTCTTAGAGACCAGCCTCTACCATATATAACAGTTACCATGTCACACTACAGCCTATAAAACATCACACAGTGGAATAATCATAGCTAATAGAGCATTAGTTACCAGTTAATAATAGTTGCAATCCATCACAAGCAATAGTACCTAGATATGAGTAGATATAGGTACGGTAATACACGACAAGTACTCGCAAACAAGAGCTAACATAACAAGTTCATTTCACATTGATACATGGCCCACCCCAGTTCTAAATGAGGTGGATGGTGATCATCATCCTCAAGTCATGGCGACGGGTGTTCGCAAGAGTGAGTAGGATGGCCTGTCCTACCCGAAGATTCTTGGCACGAAGGAACTTCTTCCACCTGCCCTGCTCAAGACAGTGCGATCGTCCGTGTCCACTGCATAGGCACAGCTGGTGATGGAGCCCGTTCTGGTAAGGCGTAGTCCAGCAGCCATGCCTTCTTCGTCCGGGTCGATGCCATAGCTATAAAGTATGACATCATATATGATCATGTCACGTGCAATTATCAACAAAGCATACACTTCAAGACACATATATCATTGGATTCAACACTGAGCATATATATCATCACATCACTACACTATACGCCAAGCATCAAATTACTACAGTAATTAGGCATATCATTAGATTACTACGTACACTAAGCATATCATCGCATATTACTACACTACATGCATGTCATAAAATTCTTCACTAAATGAATTCTAAACTAGGCCTCTCATCACTGTACTACAACATGCATATCATATGAACTACTACACTAACTAAGCATGCATATCATGTAATTACCACACTAAGTAACATACCATGATATGTCGTTTAACATTCGTCCTTGTGAGGCGGGTCACGAATGGATTCCCTAGGTAGTCTTCACGTAGCGGAAGCATGTCCCAGAGGTTGCAGATTTCCTCGTCGCCCAGTCTGAGTCCTTGGGCATACAGGTATTCAACAAGTGGGTTCTAATCATCATCTGAATCGTCATCATCTGAATCAGCACCATCTTCCTCCTCATGAACTTCATCCTCACTATCCAGAATCAAATTTAGATAGATAACAGAAATCCTGGGCCTATCTCTTCTGAAGGAGAAGCTGATCAATTCACCCCCACTAAGACGCATGCGAGCGATGAAACGATCCCAATCATCTCCTCCTATCTGGGTTATCTTTCGCCCCTTCTCGACCTGCATAGTGTATGGGCCCCCAAGAGCGTCGAAGGTCACGGTGTCTCCGACGAGCTCATTGAATGCCAATCTCACATTGCATGGTAAGATCTGTGTAAGATAAAAACAAATAACAGACACAATACATTAGTGGAAATAGCAAAAAAAACAAAAAGAATGTACTGTCAGAAGGTTCATATAAATTGTTACCGCTGCAACAACAAAAGAAGGCTGGAAGTATATGCCGAACAGCGTGGCAGTAGAAAGGCTGGTCCGGCACCGTGAGTTGCAGCGTCCACATTGTGCTTCCTCCATTCTACACAGAACATGTTGAACTCTAAGTTGAATTGTACATAGTACAATACAAAGATAATACATATAATAAATCATAGTGATAACCTGGCAATGGCCAATCAATCTATTTTCTATCATCTACGTGATAAAGCAATGCCAATGACAATGGCAATGCCCATCTCATCTAAACCTGGGAATAGTTCGGCATCCAAACTAAAACCAGTCCAATCCACGGCACACATCAAAACCAAACCAATCCAGATATTTTCATTTAGAATCTAGACCAAATCGAACTATACATGCTCGTCATCCAACCCAGTCCAAACCGTTTTCAACTTTTGGATTGAATCCAAAGGTTCAAACCGTGGACAAAGCCATATGCGTGGGCACGTCATGAATCTAGATCAGACATGGCGTCAAAGCTCGAGAGAGCCGACGAGCTCCGGCCGGCAACAGCGGCTCTTGGATTTGGAGCAGTAGTAGGTGGTAGTGGCGGCTCAAACTAATTGATTGATTTGGTCTCAAACCATAGAAACCAAATCAAGATCCAATCCAAAAACTAAGTTTCAGTCCAAACCAATCGGCTCAGATCCGCCTCCGTAGGGAGACGCGGTTCGGGAAGGGAAGAAGAGGGGAGATCTCACGTACTTGCTGGAGTTGGCGGCGGCCGCGCACCGGCAGCAAAGAGAGGGGTTGTCGAGAGATGGCGGCGGCGGCGGCGGCGCTGGTCGAGAAGGGGAGAAAGAAAGATGTGGAGTGGTCGAGACGGGGAGAAAGAAAAATGTGGTACATGTGGCGGCGCGGTTGTGTGGATGACAAGGGGATCCACTTGTGAGAGCGATAGCAATTGATGGCAAACCGCAAGAGGTGCACGACCGCGTGCACGACCGCCACGTCCCCACGTGGAATGGGGACGGCCGGGAGGGTGGAGCAGTGCATTTCTTCCCCAAATTGGAGCAGAGCAGTCTGCTGCCGTGGCTGCAGCCATGGGTGGAGCGGCTGAGTCCGCCGTAGCGGCAGAAGCTGGCGGTGCAGCGACCGTTGTGCCTGCTCCCGCTGCCATCGCAGCCGTCGAGGCACCCATCGGTGAGCACAAGGTCGGGGAAGATCTGGAGGAGGAGGAGATGAGAAGGCACTCAAATATTTCGGTACTACCCTAGGAAAAATTTGTAATGTTGTAGTGGTGGACGTTGAAATATTTTGGTACACACCGGTAGGCACTGAAATATTTCAGTACAATGTTGTAGTGGTAGACACTGAAATATTTCGTTACTACAATTTCAGTACACACCGATGCACACTGAATTATTTCAGTACTGCAGTTTCAGTACACACCATATAGAACAGTTAGCATTTCATACTACAACCCGCCGCAACACTGAAGCGCCACTACCATATGGAACAGTTAGCATGTCTAAAGCAACACTGCAGCGCCATTTGTGATAATAGCACCATCGAAACAACATCTAAACAGGAAGGAAGCATTCACCACCAATAAAGTTAAGGCCACACATATAGATAGCATTCTAAGTTACCACCACATGTACCAGGAAGTTCACCACAGATCCAGTTCACACACACAATACATTACATTACATTATGTTAATAGAGGTAGTTTCCAACCAGTTCAGACCCAGATGCAGCTTTCCAAAAGTAAAACATCATCAGATATAGTGATGATGAGTACGGCTTCCAGCTTCTGATGATCAGCATGATGTACGACTAGAGGTTAGGGTAATTCAGGACCTTGTGGAGGGCAGAATGCTGAGCCCTGATCTTGTAGTCATGACTGCTGATGGATGTAGCCCGACAATGCTCCATCAGATGCTCCTGCAACCCAGACCTGGGCTTGGGCTTGCTGCAGTAGGGGCACCTGTACTTGTCATTCCTCCAGTTGTAGTACATGGCAGATCCTTGGGCCCCGATCTTTCGCACCTCCTTCTCTTTGAAGGACTCGGCGTTCCCTCGTCCACATCATCTCCAGATTCATCTGCACACATTAATGACTGGCATTAATACATTATGCATTCAAAAAACTATAAACACGTAATACTAACTCAATGCACAAATAACATTTCAACTAGGCCTTACCTCGTACGGCTCATCTTCATCAGAGTCATATGGGTAGAACCCAGTCTTGTCCCACTTCCTCTTGTTGCCCACAAGATCCTCCTCCTCCTGCTATATTGTCAAACAAGCACATCAATTACAATGAATTGAATTGCAGTTAACAGAATGTCATTACAAAGAAAATTGTGAATGTGAACCACATTGGTATGTTGCAAGTGACCAAATGCTTTCCTTATAAATAAAGAATCTAAGCAATCAATCAAAAGACAAATGATTTCCTTCATAAATGCTAATGAAAATGCAAGCTGGATTCTTGACATTCCTTGAATTTACCCAACACTTTTCTTTTGAGGGAATTCCCCCCCCCCCCACACACACTACTTAATGGAAACATATAGTATATTTTGTTGCTAGGATCCTGCCTTGGAATGTTTACTTCACACTTTACATATAGTATATACTAATTACAGAAGCCAACTACAAATTTCAATATGCATAGATTACTGTTTTTGGGATAATGCAGCAAAGCTCCTACACATATTAACATAATGCAGTAGTTAATTAGGTACAACTTCAACTATAAATGCATACATCTCCAACAAACATCTAAAATTTCATTACTTACCTAAACAACAACAAATTATACTATAGATGAATCTTGTATCATCTAAATCAATTCATTGGCATATCAAAATTAATGCATTCCAAATCAAATATGTTTCCATCCAGTATCATTGAACCACAGATCAAATCAAATTATCATAAATGTCAGCACCATTGAACTACAGATCTAATAATCATATGACATCTATCTGACCTTTAATTCCCCCTTAAATAAGGTATTCAACCTCATACTAATTAAAATCTAACAAGCAAAAATTCAACTACTAATCTAATAAGCATGTGAAAAAACCCCAAGATGCTTTTATCTCTGAAGCAACGGCATTGCAGAGGATGTTCAATGCTGTCAATATCTCTGAAGCAACAACAAAATTCCACAACTAACCCAAACTAAATAAGCATAGACTGCCCCTTCCCCTCGACCACGCTTCCCTCTCCTTGAAGCCCCAATCCAAAGACAAAAAATCCAGCCCTTGAGAAGCTCTTTTGATTAACATGACAACACCCAGTACATGAGCACATCCTTCACTATATTTACAACCAAACTAATGCACCATCTAATCACCTCAGGTAGACAATTTCCAAAACACAAGGCCATGCACAACCCATCTCATATCCTCTTCCTGACAGGCATCAATCAAGCATAAAATAACTGCAACTATGACAACATGCATCAATCAAGCATCTAAGAATTGCAACTATGACAGGCATAATCCGTAGAACTGAGCATCCATTTAATTAATCATCAAGCCAAAGAACTAAAGTAGGCACCAACCCAAACCAATAGAGAAGTATATATTTGACTAATCCATCGTCTAATCCTCAAGCCAAACACCTAAAGAATTGCAAAAATTCCACTACTAATCCAATAAGCATCTGAAAAAAAAACCATCCCTCAATCCGGCTACTTCTAACCTAATCTAATAATCATATGTGGTCCACCATTCTTGCACGAATCAAATACAGAAAAACCATAATGCAGAGAAAACCCTACCTCCAACAAATCTAACCAACAAAGTTCTGGCCACAAACACTACAATCTAAAAACTACCAACTAAAAGTGATAAGCAGATACCTTCTGCTCCGCCTCCTCCTCGCCGGAGCCGGCCTCCACCTTCTCCACCTCGTGCGCATCGCCAGAGCCCGCCCCCACCTTCTGCGCCTCGCCAGAGCCCGCCTCCACCTTCTGCGCCTCGCCGGAGATCGCCAGAGCGGGCGCATCTGGCTGGACCGCGCCGCTGCGGCCCGGCCCGCCTTCTCCAGATCTCCAGCGGAGGGAGCACCGTGCTGGACGCCGGCACGACCCCTCACAAAGGTGCCCGCAGCGACCTGCCGCGCCTGCTCCACCAGATCTGCGCCCCAATCGGGGCACTCGCCTCCTGCGTCCGCCATGGCGATGGACAGGATGCGGTGAGGGAGACAAGGAGGTTGGAGAGGAGAGGGAGTGGGGAGTGGGGAGTGGGGAGTGGAGTGGGGAGTGGGGAAGTTGATGAAAAAATATAATTCAAAAGTGTTCACCCAGCAGCCATGCCTTCTTCGTCCAGGTCAATGCCACAGCTATCAAGTAGAGGATGCTCATGATTGCCAAAAGTACCTATTTCCACTTTCTGATAAGAACTAAACGTGTATCAGAATGATGCTAAAAGTAGAGCATGAGCATGTATCAATTGATGCTACCTATTTGTGTTTGAATGGGCTCAATAAAGCTGGTGCTGGTTTATGCTCTCTGCGTGACCGTGATGGTAACGAAGACACTTGCTTGGCTATGGTCTTGCTGTCAAATTTAAGTTTCAGTTCTTTAAGACAATTTTTTTTTGCTGCTTCGTCGGGATCGACTAGCTTTCTCGGGCGTCCACGTGGTCTCTTCCTTTTCAGGGAGTTGGGTGCACCACTTTTGGGGGAGTTGGGTGCACCGGTATCCTTCTGGGAGTTGGATGTGTCGGGTTCGTTGGAACCATCAGGATTGTTGACTAATTGTACGTCGTCTTCTGAACCATCAGGTAGAACTGCTTGCTGGGCATCGTACACCTCCCTCTGTATAAGAGAGAGTGATGCATTAATTCTAATCATGAGACTTATGAAATAAATGATATATTCTTGAGGTAGCGCTAACCATTATGGGGAACTTATATGATTCGAGACGAAGCGCATTGCAATTTGAATGCAGTAAGGCTGTACATATTTTCCACCTGAAAATATCTATCCTTGCCTATATTTGATAACTGACACTTACGTCAGCATAGCTTTCAAGCTAAACAAAGTACAAATTTAAATTAGGCATTCAATTACCTGGTTAAAAATATCGGTCATTTCATCCCCGTTTCATGACAACATGTACTGCAGTGTCCAAACCGCACAGGAAGTCCTGCGATGTTTAGTTAAAGATCAGTAATCTTATTCGTGTAGGCAAATAATAATTTATGAGGCCATGCGTACCCATCGGTCTGTTGTGGTATGTTCTCATAGCGTTTTTTGGTCCATTCGGCAAAATTGATGTTCTTAGCTGGTGATATCAACCCATTCTTGACAGCTTCGTCGATGCAGCACTAAATCGAGTCCACCTAGGGTACGACGAGTTATACATAGGGTTACGGTACTTTGGGAGCTCATGTGCCATGCGGATCAAAAGAGGCAGCAAGAGAACACTTACAAGAGAATCTTCCTTGGTCTTGTCGCAATGATAATTCATGGAGTTCAGAGTCTGAATTTCTTTTTTGTCAAAATTAAACATTATTACCATCCAATGGTTTTGGTGTACATTCAGTGGGACATGCACCTGCAGTAAAATTTGGGTTGGGTTGAGAACCGAAATTTGACGTGTACAGTGTGTACATAAACTATGAAAGTGAGGAAAGCGTGTACCTTTCGGCGCCCTACAAATTTTTCTGCTACACGAGCTAACCATGAGGCTGCACGTCCAACAGGAACCACACCCTTCATTTGTAACAGCTTTTCGGTTTCTTGAGGGGATATGATTGAGGTAGTATCATTCTCAATTTGGCTAATGCGAGCATATGCCATAATAACCTGCCAAATTTTCAATCATACAATAATAAGATAGTTGTTGCAGTAATGATGTAGAATAGAGTATAATGGGCTTACATCACCATAAATGTATTTGTCGTCCAAATTTCGCTTCAGATTTTCTGCTGTGAGGGTAATGTCTCCGATTCTAACTATTTCAACAGGGTCGTATGTTCCGCGGATGTAAACGGCTGTCTCTATGTCCTCATCCGTGAACTTGTAATCATTACCAAAGACAGGCTTCATCGGAGTTAATTGTGGTTCCTCGTTGTTTTCTGTCACATGTCTTGCACTTGGTGTACTCGAAGTCCCTGCCGTGAATTGGCTAGCCCTAGGAGTTCTTGTCAGGGATGAATTGCACACATTGACTTGATCCTACAATGAACAAAGGTAGTTCATCATTAGTTTGTTACTTTTAGATATTAACGTGTTCGGCCATATTGATCACCTGCACGCCTCCTTTCTGTGACACTGTTTGTCAGTTGCTTGTAAATTCATATTTTATTTCCCGTAACAATGCAAAAAATAATGAACATGAAGGAACATATTCATACAAAATACAAAATGCACAGTATGACATACATGGAGTTCCCTCCTTAAGTCTTTAATTTTGTCCTCGGCCTTCGACAACCTAGGATTAGTGCCAGTTTTAGTCTTCATGTCGATCAACTCTTCACCTAGCGTCTGGTATTTGAGATCAAATTTGTACTCAATTTCCATTAACTTCCTGCCTACCTTCTTTTCATGATCAGCAATGCGTGCATTCATGGCTTCAATTACCATGTCAATCTGTGTAAACAAAATACAACCCCGTTGATAACAATAGCTAAATGAATGAGGTTCCATGACACCTATTTGTGATATTGCAAAAACAAATAGTCTTTGGAGTACATACTTGCTGGCTACTAAATTGTTGTCCTTGTGATGGTGCTCGATACGAATCATGTTTATGCACATGTTCATCAATTTTTCTTGGAAAATTATTTGAATTCTCGGACGGTCGTTGAGGAGCACAAATTTCCAGGACAACCTTTTTTTATAAAATATAATGAACCATTAGTACCAAATAAAAAATTGGATATAGAATGTTCAATTGTAGATAGGTACCAGCCCGTTATGAAGACCTCCTTTCTCGTAAGCATCGCTTCTTAAAGTAGCCATCATTTCGTCCCATCGTGCGATCAATCGAGGGGGTCTAGAAGCATACATCAATCGGCCACTATGCACGTGCTCCCAGTACCAATACTACACAATAAATTAGTTCATCACCATACAGATATGCAACAGAACAATAATTAAAGGACATTAAGTAGTGATCTAGCACTAACCTGGAGCAGAATTAGATTTCCTTGTAGACTTACGTGATCTCGATTTCTAAACTTGTGAACGGACTTGAAGAAGTGATTAAGTGTGAAACATCCCCAGTTAAATTTCCGATGGTTTTCAAGATCTGTAACAAGGTTGAGAAATTTTGAGTCCACATAATGTTGTGTTGTTGGTGCTAGAACAGTACCAATTGCGTACAGAATGAACCGTCTCAGGAAATCGCCGTCTGGGGCTTTGGAAGCTCGGATCGCCGTTTCAAGGTCAGAAATCAAAATTTGCCCTTTGTTTGCATAGGCGGTAAACAATTCTGTGTCGCTTTGCATTTCCAGATGTGGCTCTTTATCCTCCCCTTCTATCGGCATGCCAAATATACACTGCACGTCCTCTTTTGTTATAGGAATTGGTGTTTTACCAATGGTAATGGATTGCGTGTCCATATCTATGCTCTTGGCTAGTCTAACCAACATTATGCGTCGTAGAGTCACTTCATGCATCTGGGTTAGACCGCCAAGACTGGTTTCTGATATGATGTACTTTTGGTGGTCTGGTGACAACAGTTTCATGGTTTTTCCGAACCTTGTCTGTGAGCATACTAACTTCATATGACCATGCTTTTCGGCGAGTTCATGTTACATGCCATTAAATTATACTGAGTACACATGAATTATGTGTACAAAATGATTGTACACAAACAGTCAATTACTTACCGCATCGGTAATTTCGGAGATGGGCTTTTCTCCATTATGAAGGTTTGTACCTGAAACTGACATTGCTGGCTCGTATGCAATGATAAAATCCGGCTCAATTAATCTGAACAAAATTGGAAAATGTATAACAAAATTAGCAGCGAATTAATTTTAACAAAATTAACTGGGTCATTTAACATATGATCCACTTATGGGTTTAAGCACAGGACCTATTTGGGTGCAAAACCAATGAGGGTTCAACTACTAAAGGAGCGGCCGACAACGATTATAAAGAGTTACGATCAGGTAATACCTTATCTCGGAGACGGTGCCGCCGAGTAGATGGTCGCGGTTAGTGCATCGCAAACTATAAGTGCCGGTATAGCGCGGTCGACGGCGCAAAGGAAAAACGGCGCGTTCACGCCAAGGGAAGGCGGCGAGAAGAACACTGACGTCCGACCCCTCAGATCACGTTGGCGGCGGGCGGCGAGTGGTGGCCGCCGACTCCTGTATTTCATGGGCGACCGGCGTCTCCGATCTTATCTTGCAGCGGTCGTGGGAGGTGCGGACGGCCCGGGTGGTTAGAATGCGGAGCTGTAATCACGGGATTTAGGGAGGGGTGGGCCGCGTGAGTTATGTGAGATTTGGATAAATGATATAAAAAATAAGAAAATCTTGTCAACTCATTAGGGGTTTAGGGGTTTAGGGGTTCAGGGTTTAGGGTTTAGTGGGGGGTTAGGGTTATCAGGGTTCAGGGTTTAGGGTTTAGGGGGGGGGAGGGTTAGGGTTATCAGGGTTTAGGGTTCAGTGTTGACATGCAAGCCCGGAAATGCGCGTGTCAGAGTTGCGTGTACATGTACTAATGATCCCAAACTTTCTTAATAATGGCATCCCATGACCACATAGAGAACGCATGTACACACACCGGACATTGGTGGAGCGTTGGTCTACAATGGATTCCCTCCGGTAGCATCGATCCGGTCCGTTGACTGGCTCGGCCGACAAACTTCGTGCCACATTGAGCATGCATCCATCCACTGGACCGGATCGATGTTGGGTTGGTTTCATACAGGTGAGGAACCCAGCTAGTGCTTTCGGGGTGTTGACATGCTAGGCCGGAAATGCGCGTGTCAGAGATCGTACTTGCGTGTATAATCCCAAACTTTCTTCATGGCATCCCATGACCCCATAGAGAATGCATGCATAATGTTTTCCATGTGGGGCAAAATTTTGAATGTTTTTACGGTTTAGTGGGGGGGGGGTTAGGGTTATCAGTGCTTAGGGTTTTAGGGTTGACGGAACTATGTTTGTCTTACAGTGGACCTATCACACACACCAGACATAGGTCGACCGTTGGCCTACAATGGAATCCCTCCGGTAGCATCGATCTGGTCCGTCCACTGGCTCGGCCCACATACTTCGTGCCACAGAGAGCATGCATCCATCCACTGAACCGGATCGATGTTGGGTTGGTTTACATGTACATGTACAGGGACCGAAAATGCGCGTGTCAGATATCGTACTTGCGTGTACATGTACTAATGATCCCAAACTTTCTTAATAATGGCATCCCATGACCACATAGAGAATGCATGTACACACACCGGACATAGGTCGACCGTTGGCCTACAATGGAATCCCTCCGGTAGCATCGATCTGGTCCGTCGACTGGCTCGGCCCACATACTTCGTGCCACAGAGAGCATGCATCCATCCACTGAACCGGATCGATGTTGGGTTGGTTTACATGTACATGTACAGGGACCGAAAATGCGCGTGTCAGAGATCGTACTTGCGTGTACATGTACTAATGATCCCAAACTTTCTTCATGGCATCCCAGGACCCCATAGAGAATTCATGCATAATGGTTTCCATGTGGGGCAAAATTTTGAATGTTTTTACGGTTTCGTGTGTGTGTGTGGGGGGGGGGGGGGGTTAGGGTTATCAGGGTTTAGGGTTCAGGGTTTTTTGGTTTTTTAGGTTTAGGGTTGGTTTACAATGGATTCCATCCGGTACCATCGATCCGGTCCATCCACTGACTCGGCCGACAACCTTCGTGCCACATTGTTCACATTGTCCAATTAACACTTTGTATAGATTTTTTGGGTAAAAATGAACGAAATAATGCAACTAATCTAAAACGTAACGTTTGGCATGTATCAAACCAAGTAGCCACTATTCCTAAAAAACAGTTAGCCACTAATTGCGCCAAACATATCTCGTAATTACCAACGAAAATGGGTTGACAATTATTTCTGGAAATTCTTGGAAGGAATTTATGGCTCTTCCTTTTTTAGAGAACAATAAGTTACAAATTTTCTAACATAACAATAAGCTATTTTCTCTATGCTAAATTTTATTTTGGAAAAAAGAAATCAGTTTTCAATTTTATTTGTCCTTTCCAATAGATTTCAAATGAGCTTTTCCTTGGTCAACAAGTAAACATTGCTTATACAGAAGCTGACTGAAAAAATTTGTTAACAACTTCTAACGACTGATGATCAACAAGTAAACAAATCCCACAACAATTATTGAAAAATAAAATCTCGCGGCCATCAGATTTGCGTGCTTCTTCAGATCGATCAACTGCCTTAAGTTCTTGTTGATCTTCTTCAGTTCCACCTTGAGTTCCGCATCCGCCACCATCGGAGGAACATTGGCATAGCCCTTATTATCCACCACCGATGGCAGATCTAGCTCTAGGGTTGCCCCGTGCCTCAAATCAATTAAGCCATCCGTTTGAAGCCTCTCAACGTATTCATCCAGCCACTCAAAATGCTTGCATGTTTTCAGCTTCTGAAAAAGGGAAGGGAAACCCTAAATCCCAATTCCAAGGAAATAAAAATAAATCTGGGGTGAGAATTCATAGCAAAAAGACACAACAGAACATAGATTTAACCTTCCCTGCTTCTGGTTTGCTCTCGCATTTCACAAATTCCTGCCCATGGTTTCCATTCTTCTCCGATATGGTTGTCAAACACTTCAGTGGCGCGGTGCGTGGGTAGTCGGGGCATCTGGTCATCGGCAGTGAACCATACCGCGGCCATGATGACGGAGAGGCCGAACTGGACATGGACATCTCTCGTCTCTCACCATCCGCCGGCGATGGTAGGCTTCGTCGCCGGAGAAGAATAACAATTTGGTGGGGCAAGGGAAAGGGAGGCAATGGTGGGCCGCGGGTTGGCACGAGCACGGCGATGGCTCGGGCTTCTGTGATATGTGGTTGGACCCGCGGTCAGTGCACATGTTTTGGAAGCCCCCAAAAGATCGCGCTCGTTCAAAAATACTTGCATGGAAGCGCATTACTTCAAAATAACTAATTAACCCTACAATCACGGATATATACCTTCCCATTCTACCGCATATCTACCCTATCCTAACCACCCCCATCTACCTTGTTTCTCCTCACACAGCCATCGTCGGGATCGCGCCATCGCTTCTCAAGCGACCACGCCGACGCCGGATTAAAAAGGTCTCCTCCGCGGCTCCTCCCATCTTCGATTGCAGTCCCTCCCATCTTCGATTGCAGTGCTGATTATTTTTTCCATTGATTCGACCAAGAAGTCATTTCCGAAGAGATTAGAAAATACAGCTTTTGCCATAGTTGAGTAGTTCTAGTGTAATTGGAGTACAAGATGCCATGCAAGAGCTTTTTGACTGATAGTTTGTAGTAGTTGATTGTACTAACTGGTTATGAATATATTTTCTCGATGGTATTGTTAGGAATTAGTTGGATGAGGTTGTGGATACAGTTTTCATACTATGGGTATATGTGTTGATGTAGGGACCATGGTCTCAGAGGCGCATAACAACCGTGCGGAGTACGACAAGTCTTCGCATGAAGCGCGCCGGGAGATCGACTTGAAGGTGCAAAAGGATCGCGATGAGGTAGATAAGAAACTCAAAAAAGAACGTTCCTACATGGACAGGATGATAAAGGAGGAGCGTGAGGAGTTTTCCCGTAAGATGGCGAAGATGCGTCTTGAGATTGAAGAAAAGTATAAGCGGGACTGTAAGGACATGGAAAACAAAGTTTTTCCTTGGCTACAAGGAAATGCATCAAATATTGTAGAAGGACCGGAAGCTTGTGGACAGTATTATACAGACGGAGCGAGTCAGGATGGATGCCTATGTGTTGCAGGCACGTGCGGATATGGACAGTAAGCTGCTACAGGAGCGGTCAGACATGGATTATAAGGCCATGCTGGAGAAGGTCCGCTTGGAAGGACATATGTTAGAATACCGTGCGATCTCACGGCCACCCCGACAACATGTCTTCAATTATTCTCCCCTGTAAGTATCTCGCGCCGATTCTGCACGTATTCTATGATACAAACATCTTCAATTTGTGGCAACCTTATGTCGGCGATTGTATGTAGGCTAAGCATCATGAGACGGCACAGTAGCCATTCACTCGAGACATTGCAATAGAGTCACCCGCTCAATGCCACATCACTCCACCCCAACAACATATCTTCAATTCTCCCCTTGTAAGTACCTCGCTACGATGCCATACCCAAGATATGGTATGACCTTTTAAAACTTGTGTCTAAACCCACCGTCGACGTTTCATACGCAGGATAAGAAACGTGTGATGGCAGAGTCCCTAGTCACACCACATGAAGGATACATTCCACATAACAAGGTGAGAAGATTTGAGATGGAACAATCCCCAGTCACTCCACATGAAGGATACATTCCACAAAAGTAGGTAACAACGCCGCAATGTTGCTATGCACATAAAAAATTATGTTTGCCCCTTTACTCATTGAATGTATTAACTCTGATGTGAGATACTAGGTGATGGTCATGGAATTTTTTGTTAGTAGGGATGATGAGATGTCACATGTCCCGAGAGCATACTTTGATGAACAGCCGGCAGAAGTCGGAATTTTTGAACCCGCCAAAGTGACCTACGATCTCATTATGAGTGAAATGAGAGATTCTTTTGGTTGCAAACTGGGAGCAGAACTGTACTACTTCTTACCCGGGTCTGCGTGGAAGCTACCAGAAGGAATGTCCTTGATTGCAGGACCAGATGATGTAGAAAAAATGCTTTCTGATCTGAATGGTAGCAAGACATGTCACCTGTACATTGTGTACAATAGAACTACGGGTTGTTATCCCGAGTATGACATTGATCCAGAGGTTCAAATTTTACATGTTACATGCATCTAGTTTATGGCTACGTCTTTTTTGAGTTCTTCCTAATACAATTCATATGGTTTTCTACAGGAAGTGAGAATCCAAGAAATGGAGGGTCTTGCTAGAGAGATGGCGGAGGAAGAACAAGAACAACTTCAGTTGTATGGTTACATTGATGTTAAAGAGAAAAAGATTGAAGCACATGGGTCGACAACAAGCCCGACGCAATCTCCAACGTCGCAACGCAAGAGGTCACTGGATTTTGGCAGTGCAGAAGACCATATGGAGTAGGCTCAATTGTTTTTCAACCAGTTTAAGCTTCAAACCAGGATTATTTTGTTGCAAACAAATTTTTTTTCTGTTTCACACTATGTTCGCAATTATGGTACAATTTATTCATGAGACAGTTCTTTGAACAACAATGCATGTGTTTTATGATCAATCATACAGTTGTTTTTGATTTGTTTGTGAGATGGCATTGCATCTAAAGAACTTTCCATCTATAAAACTTGTAAAAAATCATTTATGTTGTCTTTGTTCAAACTATTTTTTCGTGCCTTTCATCTACACGTGTTCGCAATCATTATAGCCTACAAAACCATACAACGTCGAAAAACAATTTCCAGTTGGCATGGATGCTTGTCATGTTGGTACAAGGGTTTCGAAATTTTTTTGGGTCCATTTCAAGCATGCCGAAAAAATCCGTCTTCCCAGACGGAACATCCCCTGGTACCCGGACGGCTAAGTTGAATGACACCAATTTTTTCCATCAAGCGCGCAAACACACCCCCGTGGGCCGCGTGAAATCTGAGCTAACCCCAAAACTTGCTGGTTTTGACGTCAAATAAGATAGAAATATCAAGGGAAGAAGATAGAAATAGCAAGCAAAACACAGATAACCAACGAAATAGACGGGTAGAAATCATAACATAGTTCGGATAGATAAAGTTCACGGTAGAACCAACGACATGATTTAATAGAAATATTTAAAAGATAAAAAACTTGCCCTAACACGCTAGGGCAAGACAAGCTGACGAGACCGGGCCTTCACCACCATCTTCACTGCGCCTCCTCTCCAGTGCTCCTCTCCATCCCGTCCTCGCCGATGTGGTAGGGGAGGGTGTGCATACCGTCGCGGGTGGGGAAGACGCAGTCGAAGTTTGTGAAGATGTTGTGGGTTGTGAATGCGATGAATTCGCATCCACACCAAAACACCTTGCCGAGGAGGTAGTACGCATCAAATCTGTTGGTGAAGGTGACGGTGATCCCTATCGGCGGAGACCAGGAGTTTGGACGCACTTCATCCAGTCGGAACATCACCGGCGAGCCCGCCGGGAGGTGGGCGAAGCCCGCACGGAGGAACCACTGGGCAAAGCCCCTTGCACCCCTCCAGCGTGAGAACGCCCACATGTGAAGCGTGCTCTCCACGACGACACCGGCCGGATACTGTCTCTCCGGCACGGTCGGTGGGAGCCAGTAGGTGGGGCTGTTGTACTGCATCCTCGCGGCTCGCTCAGAGAGTGCTCTGGGTTTGGGGAAGAAGAGAAGGGCGGCGCAAATGGATGTGTGCAGAAGGTGAGGGCTGGTGGTTTAAATAGGGAAAGGGGAAGGGAAGGGAACCGACCGCGCTTACGTTCAAACTAGCCGCGTCGAACGATCCATATGCCACTTTAATTGCCACGTTGAATAGATGCGGGTGGATCAAAAAAGTGTGAAACCAAGGCTTTAATTTCCACGTTGAATAGATGCGGGTGGATCAAAAAAGTGTGAAACCAAGGTTTTAATTTCCACGTTGATGAAAACAAGGTTTTAATCGCCTCGCTCGCATGCATGCACATCCGCCACCCGCGCATGCAAACCCACGTCGCCGCCCTTCCCATGCATGCAGGCCTCGGGCGCAGACAACGAGATAGCCCAACGGTCCATCCAGCGACCCAGCGGGTGAGGCTGGCGTGGGACGGCCCACCCGAATTAGGCCCAAGCGAGCGTCGCGTCGGGCACATCCCAGGGGTGCAGGGAGTTTAGTCCCACCTCGCCGAGCGAGGGGAGCTAGCACCGGTTTATATAGCGGGCTGAGCTTTCCCTCTCAAGTTCCTTTCTAAAGCGGGCAGCACATTGCCTAACCGTCTCCGTCCCTGCCCTGTGGGGCCTACTTGCAACCTATTTTCACAATCTGGCGGGCCTCTGCATCCTGGCCCAATAAATGATTGGGTTTCTAGTCGTATGCAGGCCGTTGAATTGTGAAAGCGGGCAAGTAGGCGGGCTTCTTTTTGTCATATTTCATTTTTTGCATTTGTCACCATTTTTTCCATTGCAGCCTATCCATGATGCTGCATTTTGGCAAGAACAAGCTAGCGTTGTACACACCCTGATTTAATGTTCAAAACATCGGTGTATACCTCAAGGGGACATTGTAAAATAATTGTTTTCAAAATTTTCTTTCATAGACATGTTGCACACATGATCTCTTCCACAAACAAAACTAGGTTTCCAAGATTTTGTATTTTTTTTGAATTTTTTTGAATTTATAATGCCCCCTAGACTGACTGCTGAAAACACCGCTCTATGCCTCAAGGGGGCATTGTAAAATAATTTTTTTCAAAAATTTCTTTCATAGACATGTTTGGCACATGTGGGTTACCATGTACAAGAAAATTGGGATGATTTGGAGGTGGTGGAAAAATTCACCTTTTTTCAAGAACTGGCTTAAGTTAAGACCAAATGGTCCCTCCGGAATGCGGCCATTTTTTCGACCACCTCCAAATCACCTCAATTTTGGCACACATGATCTCTTGCACACACAATGCTAGGTTTCCAAGGTTTTGTATTTTTTTGAATTTTTTTGAATTTATAATGCCCTCTAGACTGACTGTTGAAAACATCGGTCTATGCCTCAAGGGGGCATTGTAAAATAATTTGGAGGAGCTGGTGGGCAATGTCAGTTCGAAAACTCTAGAGATACTTCCTCAACCAATGATGCGACCAAGGACCTTCATGCAAAAACCACGCACCTGCATGCAAGAGTCGGGGACCTGCATGTGAATAGTGATTCATCAAGGCCTTGACAGCTGCTGGCACAGCGGCTGCCGCCCGATTTGCATGCAGCGAAGATGAACGTGCATGGAGGTTTCTCAAATATTTCCAAGCACACCCTACTGAGCCCCGCTTATTTAAAAAATACATCATTCATTAATGATCTCTAAATGAAGAATATGCATGATGATTATGAATATGCATGACAACCATAGTAAGGGTGAAGAATCATATTCATCCTACAATGAGGACCAACGCTTGCTAAAATCACCTCGATGAAGGTATTTAAGCAGGTAAAGGAGCTGGTCGAGGGGCGAGGTGGGACTATTTTTAGTTACACGAGAACAACGCGCGAGATCGTACGCGACGTGGGCCGTCCGGAGCTGCAACCTCGGATGGGCCGGTGTTTGGGTCGACGTAGGAAAATGGCCTGCCATGCATGAGCCATGCAGACCGTGGGATCGCACGGGAGATCCGTCTGGCGGCCGTGCGTGCGTGCAGAAATACATCACAAAAATTATTCTACTCGAAAATAACAAGTGCTCCATGCTAGCCCTTATTCCTGTTCGAAATACATCATCATTCTTAAAGTTGGACATCAAATGATACACACAGAAAATGAAAAAGAAAGATGTCGAACTAATACAGTAACATGGCAGTACAACCGCACTTCACTAAATTACTATCACGATGAAATAGAATGTAAAGACCACGTCACACAAAGCTGAATGGCACACGACTTTATCTGGCTCATCGTCAGTTCATGCTGTATGTAGACATCACAGTTCAGCCTCGAGATCCTACACAGAAGAATAGAATATACCACATGGACATCAATTATGAGTAAAACACATGCAAAAAATAAATATGAACATATTTCGTACCTCTAGCAATTTAGTGCATTTACGTCCATTGTGACCAGGATTCTTGCAATAGCCACAGATATTTTGTGATCTTGACTTCTTTGTCTTTGCCTGCAGCCTTTTCTTCGGTGCACCTCGGCCTGGCACATGCACGGGATCCAGAACCTTATCAACTTTCTCCGAGTGCGGCATCAACGGGCCAAACCTAATGCTGTTATGCTGAGCATTAGTTGACTCCTTGCTGTCAGCTTGTTCAAAACTTGATTGCTTGCCATGATGTTGTGCTTGCAAAAGCATCTTTAGACGGTGATAGTCCTCATCAGAGTGGCATGCCTTGAAACTTGCGGCGTGACTACAATTCCGCAACTCGCGGTACCTCTGCAGGCTTACCGAATAGTCATACATCTGGTTTTTTCTGGTAGGTGCGTATGCACATTTTGCATTAATAGTCCACCTAGTGGGAACGCAACAACTGGGCAGAATTGTTTGTTTTAAAATCCCCAATATGTAAAAAATGTGGGAACATGGTGTGCCTGCGCATTCCAACTTACGGCAAGAACAACTCACCCTGTGCAAAAGACCTCCTTGCTCTTCAATGCGCACTCCAAACTTTTTATCCATTCTTTCCTGCTTGGACACAACATAAGTGGAATCTTCTGATCCATCTAGTATCTCTCTGATCCGACATTTGCTGACAGCATCTATGCTCCATAAGACCATCTTAAAGACACTAGGTGTGAAAACTGTTGCGGCGTGTTTCTCAAGCGGCAAAGCATTTTCCTCTGTAAATGGAACGGACTGCAAGGCTTCGATGTCTTGGAGAGCTTCGTTAATCCGTCGCGACGCAAGGCAACGCTCATAGTGCTCTAGCATTTCAAACAACGACATCTTACCCTCAAGATGCGTATGTAGCACAGAGTTCAAGCTCTCACTCCTCTGATTGCTGCTCAATCCTAGGAAACAACGCCCCTCAAGATATGGAGCACACCACAACTTTCTCATCTGATACATCTGATGCAGCCAAGACTCCTCACTGGTTACTTTATTCCGTTGTAAGAATTGTATCCATTCTATCTCATGCTCTTCAATGGAGATGGCGTACAATGTTCTGCTGAATGTGCAGATGGCGTACAATGTTCTGCTGAATGTGCCATATACATAGTCTATGGTTTGAATTTGACCAGACCACCCTGATTGCTCTCTGCATTGCAAGGTCCCCATCTGTGATCACAGATATCGGATGCTTCTGTGCCATGCAATCAGAAAAGGTCTGCAACATCCACTCGTATGCCTGGCTTGTTTCATGAGAAATTATACCACAGTCAAAAATGACAGTGCTCCGGTGGTGATTCAACCCGACAAACGACACGAATGGCAGATTGTATTTGTTGGTTCTGTATGTGCTATCGAAAACAATGACGTCTCCGAAAGCCTCATAGTCAAGTCGCGATTGACTATCAGCCCAGAACAGTCCCTTCAGATGGCCATGCTCGTCTACCAAGTACTTGAAGAAAAAATCCACATCTCGCTCTCGCCTCGCCATCATGTGCATGATCACCGTATTAGCATCACCGGCGCTGATTGTCTCCTGCTTATTAGCATGGCAGAAATTATAAATGTCCCTCTTTATGCATCCAACCTTATCAAATCCACCGTATTGAAAGCACAAAATATCCATAATACGGTATTTGCGGATCCCACATTTTTCCATGTCCGCAATGTCCGCTTTCTGCTCATTGCTAATTCGTCTGTGTGAATGCAGCAGACAAGAAAGATCCCGTGGGGCTAGAGGATGGCTGTGCTCATCGATGAAATCCTTGACAAACCACCGACTGGTTTCCTCCTGTCTCGTAATGACCAATTTAGCATTACACCCAACACGAGTTAAACTTCGTGGCCTCCTCTTTCTATCTTCCATCTTTCTTTTCATGTGCTTCTCTTCGCGAAACCCTTGACGACTACACACAATTTTCCTTAAAATTATGTATTTGTTGGATCCATCCCACTCAATGTAGCTTTTCCTCACACTAAAACCTTTTTCAAGAGCATATTTGTTGTAGAATTCATAGCCTTCAGCCTCACTATCAAACATCTTGCTGACAACATTTAGATACTCAAACATACTCTCATCACTTGCATACGCCATGTCTTCCTGCATATGACATGTGAGGGAAACCAATCATCAACATCTTTCTGTTTATCTATGTTGCAGGTGTAAAATAGCTCATAGGCAAAGACAAGTGCATGGAAAAGACTTTGCTCGTTTGACATGTGAGGGAAACCAATCATCAACGTCCAACAAGTAGTATCTCATCTTCCTTTAAACTATATTTCATGCACTATGCAAACCTAAAGTGATGATGACTTTAATAAACTAAATGAAGTCAACTATGGAACCAGTATCTCATCTTCCTTTAGTATATCTCATCTCAAACGTCAAGTATGTCACCTTTTTTCTGCGGTACCAAAGGAAGTAAGCAATGCCCTCAACATCTTAGTTAAACTAACATGATGCGATTAGCTCAAGAGAAACTATGCCACGATGAAGCTTTCCATTCGTTGTTCTAGTCCGTACAAATCTCGCATACTGCTAAATTACCCGAATCTTGTGGGGTTGAGGTTGTACTGCATGCACGGTGGAGGGGCGCAACGGCCAAGAGAACGAGCAGAACGCCAAGCCGGATTCATACCTTAATGATGGTACGCGCGAAGAGATGGGATCGCCCGCCGCCATCGCCACCGATTCAGCCGGCGCAGATCCGGCCTTCTTCTTCTTCGCTGACGGCGTGGGGGGCTGGGGACGGATAAGGACGAGGACGATTAATTTATTCCTCTCACCAGGCAGGTCGAGGACGGAGAAGGTCAGGAGCGGCGAGCGGCGACGAATACATCGGAGGAGGATTCTGAACTGGATCGAGTAGACATGGATCTGGTCCTCAGGTGATCGGTTCAAGAAAAGATATTTCCCCTGGACCATTATGCCCTTATCGCAATTAACATATTAAATTTAATCAATTAAAATTTCCCGCAAGATCAGACGGCTAATAAAAATCAGACGTGATCAGACATGTGAGTACTGCTAAGTACTCCGAGTACTAACCCAATCACCGTAAAACAGCTCTATTATATATAGTTGAATGCTTGTGCTTTGATACTGCGGTGCTTCTTTTCGCTATTATCGGCTTGTGCTAGTATCGGCTTTTCTTTGTGTTACCCTCATACTAGTATTTTTTAAGGCAAAGGTATCTATGTCGTCGTTGTAGAAACAACAGTAAATTATGGGGTGTTAATGACCAGTGGATGCTATTTTATGTTAGTGTGTCTTATGTGGGTGTGTTCTGTGAAGGTAGCCGCGTGCACACGAGCAAAGAGACATTTTGATGTTTTTTCACGGACACGTCTATACAGAGGCATTGGTAATGGTATTTTTTTTTGAAAGAAAAGGTAGATCATGTTCTACCTTATGCATTCAAAACGGCCTGGGCGACCAAGGTCTTTTTACATGAAGGCGTTGTGAGCGCCGCACTGAGCATGCAGCAGGCCAACGCCAGGCCTTGAAAAGGAAACAAGGAGAAAGGGGGAAAGGGGAAAAAGGAATGGAAATGAAAAAGGAAAGAAGTAAAGGCAGGGAGCTATTCTCGCAGAATTACATCAGCCCATGAAAACATCCCTTCCCTGACATTTCCCTCAGGTGCTCTCAGCGTCCATAGCTTGATCAGATCGGCCACCTCAGTAAGAATCCTCCGAGTAGTCCAGCACTTGTCATTAAAAACTTGCTCATTCCGGGCATGCCAGAGCGCAACAGCAGCAGCTGCAAAGAAGACATGCCATAGCGCGCCATGTTTATCCTTTGCAATGTCAGAGTCCAAAAAAAGTGCTGCAGATTCACATGAAACTGCCAAGTCCAGTAGGCCAGCCTTGGCCCAAACAGCTTGTGCAAGTTTGCACCGAAGCAGGATGTGGTGCATAGTTTCGGCTGCGGGGCAAAGATCACACCCGTTGTGCTTAACAAGCCTTGTCCAATGCTTCCTTAGCATGTTATCCCTAGTGTTGTGCCTGTCTTTTAGAGCCAGCCAAAGGAAGACGCGGTGCCTTTTTTGTATGATTCGATCCCAAATATAGCGGGCCAGCGGGCAGTCCCGGCCCCTGAACGTAAGCAGCTTGTAAAAGAAAGCCGTAGAAAGCTTGCTATCAAACACAAGTGGCCTCCTTATATCTGCTTTAGAAGTCGTTGGTGAGAAGCAACTTAGCACCTGAGATAATGCCTCGAACTCCCGCAGTGCTGTGTGAGATAAAATAGGGTGTAGTTGCAGCATCCATTGCCCAGATACGTATTGTGATGCTACCGTGCAAGACTTGCAGCTGGCAAAGGTGAAAAGGGTCGGAAAAGAGTTGGATAGCCGGCCATTTTCAGTCCATAGATCATGCCAAAAAGATATAGTTGTGCCATCTCCGAGCTCACACCTTGTGGACTGTATGACAAACTGAATAGAAGATTTGATACAGCGCCAAATGGCAGTGTCCGTGCTGCGCACCGTAAGTGGTATCTCTGTACGACAGTATGCTGCTGCAAGCCATTGATAGCATGGAACACCACCAGGCTGTAGAATCCTTGTCATGACCTTGCTTATCATAGCCAAATTGTGTGCAGCAAGGTCACGTACGCCCAAGCCTCCATTCTGCTGCGGCATGGTAACAACATCCCATACCACCAGACACTGTCCACCTTTAGCTTGGTTCTTCCCTTGCCACAAAAAACCCCGTATAATCTGCTCTAGCTGCTGTAATGACTGCTTTGGCCAGGTGAAGCAGCCCATGAAGTAACTGGGAATCGCTGCTAGAACAGCATTAATTAAGGTTAGCCTCCCTCCCCAAGACAGAAACGTGGCGAGCCAACCTGAGAGTCGTTTGTCCACTTTGTGAATAACAGGCATTAGCAGTCCATGCGTAATCTTGTGCGTTGATAGGGGTAGCCCAAGATAGGTGCATGGAAAGGCAGTCGGCTGACACTGTAGAATTTGAGCAATCTGTTGACAAACTATCCAGAAGCTCTACGACGGGGCGAGGGTGGGCTCGGTGGAGCGTGCCTCCAAGCGCAAGGCCGCCTCCAGCCCCTCTGATGGCGGGGCTGCCCGTCGCCGCCCCCCAAATCAAAGGAGGCACAAGACCCAGCGAGCGGTGGATCTCCTCGAGCTGCCTCTCCAAGGCACCCCGAGGCCGCTAACAAGAGGCAAGGTCTTAATAGTTGTTTGGTCCTGGCATATTACTAAAGTTATCCTAATGGCATGCGGAACTATGCTTATTTTCTGCAGAGAGCAAATTCATGCATTTTCTGTTACAATCCATTCCATGCAAAGTTGAAATGATGATTCAATTTTTTTATGGATTAAGTTAAGCGAGTTTCTTATTGTATCTTGTAAGATTTAGTATCCTTTAATTTTACCGCCATGTTTAAGGATGTTGTTGAGTTCCGATATGCAATCGTTGCTTCCTGCACTATAGTTAGGCACGACTCGGCACCTCAAAAAATGTTGTAAATGTGCAAAAGAAATCTGTTCTTTCTTGATGTTTCAGCTCCAATATCGGTTTTGAATTCGAACCGATGAGCATGGGATGCATGTTGAACTGCTATATGCTCAAGAGTCCGTAGGTATTTCCTGTTGACATGGTGTTATTTCATGACAACTTAGCATGTAGTTATGCTGACTGAACTCAAGGTCTAATTGTTCTCTGGTCATCATCATTTCCTGGCGCGCCGCTCCTGACCAACTTGTACCCCTACTTTGCGTATTGCGACATTCTGGCTGGGCAACACGGTGAGGGACGCTGTCAAGGGCAACTTTTACAGGTGCCTCTTCGACGCCATTGCCATGGTCTCAGGCGATAACTGACGGAAGGTGCAGGTGTTCAGCAACTTGGGCACTTGGAGGTTCAGACATACACGGAGAGGAACTTGGGGATGTGCTTTTACCCTGACAGAGGACGTGTACCCCCGGTCACGTAGTCGATCTTCAGTCTTCTTTTGTTTTCTTATATATTAATTCATGCGACTTTGCGTGGGAAGGTCTGTTTTGATTTATTTATTTTTGGAGCAAAGCTTGCTAGGCTTTTATTGATCAACTAGAATGTTTGCCGGAAATACAATAGGGTCATGAGGTCTACCCAACCAAACGTGTCTCCCCATTGGAAGAGAAATACCGAACCTAGCTAGCCTACGAGCTTCTAAATTTGACACTCGAGACTCAAAACAAAAATTACAAGACGTAAAAGTAGATGAAGTTTCTAAGATTTCATTAACAATAGCTTCATATTCTCCACCCACTTGTTGATGAATGTGTTGTTCCACTTGCTTGCAGTCCGATGCCACTTGAATGTATTGCACCCCAAAATCTTGCAATAGAGATAGTCTGGGAAGGTCTTTTTTTGACGCTTTGTCCGTTTGAGTCGAATATCTATAAGGGCAACTCCGGTCAACCGGTCCATTTGGTCCGTTTGGGTATGTGAGCGGAAAAAACATGGCCCAGCGTGTGGATGCAAACGCAAAAGCTGACAGTCACATGTACATGTGGACGCAAATCTGTCCCAAATTTGGATTTGGTTTGCATCCAGTCCACTTCCTCCCTTCCTCTTCTTCCTCTTGCCCCCCAGCTGCTCGACACCAACCCTAGCCGGCGACACCATGAAGCACGACAAGCATGACCACAAGGCCAGCTCCTCGTCAAGGCGCCACCGCCCAGCCAACTTCACCATGGTGTTGCAGCCACGCCTTCGCCTCTACATGCCTGTCCACCATGGAGCACCACGACTTGGGCATGGTGGATGGGGAGGGGAGGGGAGGTGGAGTTCATATATCACGCAACGGAGAGGTGGTTGGGCGTGTACAGGAGGGGTTCACAGAGATACGATGTGGACGGTTCTAGAGCACGGCTTAAATAGGCGCGACGACCGAAGAAGGCTTATCGGTCACCATGTCTGCATTGAAGCGGCGCCGCCCGCTCGTCCGTCACCCTGACCGACGTCAATGCCATAGAGTCACGTCCGAGTTGAAGCGACGCTAGCCGACATGAATGTGCGGCAATGCTTCGTGCAGAGAGGGTTTTCGAGCATGGGAAGGGGTTGGGTGGGACCGGGCACTAGTAGAAAACAGGGCTTTCGTCCAGGCCAGTTCAGCCCATTAGTCCCGGTTCAATCCAGAACCGGGACCAATGGAGCTATTTGCCCCGGTTCGTGAGCCCAGCGGCCCGCCGGGCTCGTGGGCCATTGGTCCTGTTCGTCGGACCTTTTGGTCCCGGTTGGTGGGACGAACCGGGACCAATGGTCCTGGCTCCTGGCCCATCACTATTGGTCCCGGTTGGTGGCATGAACCGGGACCAAAGGCTTCCCTTTAGTCCCGGTTCATGCCTCCAACCGGGGCTAATGGTGCTGCCTATATATAGCCCCTCGCGCAAGAGCAGAGCACACTGCTCTATTTTTTCTTGCCGAGGGGGAGAGGGCTTGGTGGTGCTCTAGCTCACCTCCTATGCACACAAGGTGTTCGATGGAATGCCCGAGCCACACTACTTAAGGTTTCTCCTCTCCAAGCTCGACCGCCAAGCTCCATTTTCCTCAATATTTATCTAGGTTTAGCGGTCCGTCACGCCCCGTCCCCGTCTTCATCGCCGTCGATCACCCGTGCCGATCTCATCGCCGACACCACCTTGATGAGCCTCTTGTTTTTATCTTCTTTCTGAAAGGAAACATATTATTACTTGTTTGTTTAGATAGATACTTGTATTATTTTCTTACTTTTATTATTGCATCTTATATAGTGCGATGGTTTTGGTATCCGCCCCCGTCGGCCCTCGTCTTGTCTATGATTGTAAGTGCATCTAGTGCCCCTTAGTGATTTTGGTGTATTGAAGACTTATAGGTTAAGCAACTAATGCGTTTGTAAGTGTACACAGGTCTATAAGTCTATGAGGAGTTTGATATTTACAGTGAAAGTCGACCCTAAAATGAAGTCCTTCAATCAAGACTTTGATATTTCAAGACTTTTCAAGACTTTGAAAGTGAAGAAATTGGTGTGATCCTCAAGACTTGGTATTCGCTGAGGAACATGAAGCGTGAAGACTTTTGTTTTCGTAGTTTCATTTTCTCTTTCTTGAGTCATAGGAAACACCGTACTGTTAAAGGGGGTCGAGGAAATACTAAGGAAAAATTTCCATTTGATGCTCAACTCAAAATCCTACACCTACCAAACCCTTCGAGTGAAGCCTTTGAAATCTCATACAGTTCAGTCAATTTCTTGATGATGAGACGAAGCTCTTCCAGTCACCGAGGAATTTGTTTCGACCGAGGAGTTAGGAATTCGCCAATGGATTGCCTACGATGAGGAACATGATAGCCCCGAGGAATTTGATATTCCAATTTCCGACCGTTCTGTGTCTTCTTGAGCCAGCTGTCCCAAAATATCTCCACCTAACGGTCATATCATTGAAGGGCATTTATGTCTTATCATGTCGGGCTGCTCCCTAGGCTATAAATAGCCGCCCCGCAACCACTAGTTGGTTGGCTGCTCCGAGAGAACTTGACACTTGTCATTTGAGAGCAACCCATCCTCCGAGGACTTTGAGCGAAAATCATCAAGTGAGGAAAACCCAAAAGTGAGGAAAACCCAAAACCAAACCCCAACAAACCCAAAGTGATTGAGCATCATCAAGAAATTGATCCGCGTGGATCCGACGCTTTTACCTTTGAAGACTGTGCTTCTTCCAGACGGTTAGGCGTCACGGTCTAGAGCATCCAAGAGGAATTGTGGATTGCCGGGTGACCAAGTATATGAAGGTTTGGAAGTCGCTCAAGACTTACCACGAGTGATTGGACGAGGTCTGCGTGACCTTAGTTCAAGGAGAATACGGTGAGGACTTGGTGTCTGAGCTGCGTGCTCAAGGATGGGTGTCCGGATCTGCGTGTCCTCGAGTTTAAATACTCAGCCGCTCCAACCAGACGCATAACCGAGACAGCAGTTGGAACTGGTCTACCAAATCATTGTCTTCACCAACCTAATCTGGTTCTATTTCCTCAACCCTTTCATTTCCTCATTATCGTGTTGAGTGTTTGTCATATCTGTGTTTGATGACTTTGATCAAGACTTTCTCAATTTCCTCGTTCAATTTCTTCAGTCTGTTTGTCTTCATCTTGTGTTATCCTGTGATTACGCTTTCTGTGCTCTGTGATAGTCTTCATTTCATCATGATGACTATGCCTGTAATCTGTTATGCTTACTTCTGAGTACTTATTCCGCTGCATGTATTTCTTCGCTAAGGAATTTCCTCACCAGCAAATTCCTCAGTGAAGAATTTGTAAAATTCTCTAAAAATCGCCTATTCACCCCCCCTCTAGTCGATATAACGCACTTTCAATTGGTATCAGAGCAAGGTACTCCCTTGTTCTGTGTGATTTTGGTTTAACCACCTGGAGTTTTAGTTATGTCGACCGCAGGTATGATCAAGGTCTCAGCAGGGTGTCCTACCTTGATGGGACAGACTACCCTCATCGAAGAACAAAATGCGAATGCATCTTGAAGCAATTGACAACGATCTCTGGTATGTTGTGACAAAAGGTGTTTCCTCAGCCACACCCTCTCTGAATGATGCTGATGTGAAGAGATTCAAGCAACTCGATTCTCAAGCGAAGAATATCATATGTGGCCATCGAGCAAAGGTCAATATGGAAGAGTGAGTGCTTTGGAATCTGCCAAACTCATCTGGGACAGGCTGTCCAAAGTAAATGAAGGTGTTTCAACTCAGCGTGACTCTCGAGTTGATGTTCTTCGGAATCTCTTCAACCGCTTCAAAAGACTCGACAACGAAAATGTTCAACAAACCTTCGATCGCCTCACTGACATCTCAAATGAGCTTCAAGCACTGGGTGCCACTGACATCACCGACCATGAGCTTGATTCCTCATTTGACACTCTGGCACTGATGATACAAGAACGAGCTGACTACAAGTCTCTTGATCCTGCTGATATCCTCGAAGGCTAAATACTCACGAAGTTCGACTTGCTGAAAAGAGAGATCTCTATGGTTCGGCTATGGAAAACACGTGCCCTCAAGGCCAAGGCTGAATCTGAATCGAGAGTGAAGACTCGGTAGTAGCCTTGGAGATCTCAAGAATTTGGCCAGAGCTAGCACTCGCTCGTGAAGAAATTCCAGAAATTCACAAGGCGTGGTCGTTTTGGAAAATCCTCAAGAAGCAGTGATTCCTCATCTAGTGACTATAAGCGAAGACTTTGCCACAAATGCAAGAAACCTGGTCACTATATCCAAGACTGTCCTCGGGAAAAGGAATTAAGAAAGAAGAAACACAAGGATTACAGATTACGATGACGTGAAGAAGAAGAAGAAATCATCCAAATCTTCATCATCAAAATCCTCAAAGCCTTCTTCTCACAAGAAGAGCAGCTCCAAAAAGGCTCGGGCATTCATTGGCAAGGAAATGGACTCAAGCTGAATCTGAGGAAAATGAGGAAGAGGAGGAGTCTCAAGAATCCGAACTGGTGTGGCTAGTCGGCTCTTGCTACGCCTATGTTAGCAAGTCCATCTTCAACGCTCAAGAAACCGACTCCACCGACAAACCCGATGAGGAAAATGATGACTACGCCCCACCTATTGCTTCATGGCAAAAGGTGCCAAGGTACTCAATTTCACCTCCTCCGAATCCAAAGTGAAAATGAATCGATGAGGATCTTAAGCCCAGCTACTCTAAACTTGCTAAGATTGCTATAAAACAACAAAGGGCTTTTGAAAAGGTTCAAAACATGCTAGATAAGAGTGATGATATGTTAGGTGAAGAAATGGATCGCACTCAAGCCCTAATCAAGATCTTCAGAAAGTTCGGTCTAGGCTTGACAGCCTACAAGGTCATCATAACACTCTCTATCTCGATCATGAGAAACTTTCTTATGAATTTCTTCAAAGAAAGCAAGATCTTGAGAAGCTAAGAGCGAGTTATGAAGATCTTCGAAGGAGCGCGATTCATTACTTGCTCAACAAATCAGCGCTTCTCAAGAAGAATTTGTTCCTCCATGCTTAAAATGCATTGAACGTGAATCGCTAATTCTTCACTGAATGTTCAAATGCTTCAACTGTTACAAATTCTTCACCTGCCTCTACTATCACTAATTCCTCATCCGAGGACATTGCTAGTATTATCGACGATGCAGGATCGAAGGAATTGTACATGACAGCATGTACAAAAGCCTCAAAGGGCATCGACTCTTTGTGATGTGCTTAAAAGCAGATCCTCAATGAAACCCTAGGAAAGAGGGTATTGCCTTTGAGAGGAAACTCAATGCTGATGGAACGATCGAAGCCCGAGAAAGATCCCAAAACCTCATGGGTTGCTGCAAAGGGACCTCCAGTTGATCCATCCACCTTATCTGGCTTTACATGTGAATTTCCTCATTCTGATGATGAGTCATTTGACTCAAACTATAAACTGTTCAAAAATCAGAATGGTGAAGTATTTGCTAGATATGTTGGCACTAACTGCAGGAACGGTCCCCCTATGAAGAAAATCTGGGTTCCCAAGAAGTGCCTTGAAAGTCTTCAGGTGAATGTCCTCATGACACCACCGTGAAGAATAGGAACCCAGATCAAATTCTTCATATGGACCAAATTCTTCATATGGATCCAAGTCCTCATACGGACCAAATTCCTCACATGGATCAAATTCCTCAAAAGGATCAAAGTCCTCATATGATTATCATCGTGCTAACAACTCTGTTTCGCAGGGTAGAGCTAAGGGCTATGAATATGTGCATTATTCTTCAAACCAATATGTTCATAAGTCCTCGAAGAATTTCTCTGCTTATTCATATGCTTACCCTAACCCCTCTTATGTGAAATGAAATGGTTTGGCCTCTATGCCACCGTTCTCATATGGTGCTCGCAGAATGATGAACTCTTTGCCACCCCTTCAGATGTGGGTGGTGAAGAAAAAGAACTAATCTCTTCTGCAGGGTCAGGTCTCCAGACGTGTCTTAAACGTCTGAAGAATTTGCTGGGGGCCTGACAAAATTGCCTGAAAGGACGCAGGCTAATCATGATGAAATGAACTTTCATTTCACACGTCCTCATACTGCTTATCTAATTGATACTGACTGATGAAATTCATCTGATGAACTTGATATCATATTCTTCACTGGTGAAGTATATGAGATCGTAAGTTGTACAAATTCATCTGCAGGATGACCAACCCAAAGCCACTGAGTGGGTTCTCGATAGTGGATGTACAAATCACATGACTGGTGACAAGAATCTATTGATGGATGCTCCCTTATCACCGTCACATCTGAAGCATATCATCTTTGCTGACAAAGGCAAAAGTCGGGTATTGGGACTTGGTAAGGTTGCTATCTCTAAGGACATGCACATGGACAAAGTCATGCTTGTTGAGTCTTTAGGATATAACCTCATGTCAGTCTCAATGCTTTGTGATCTCGATATGGTTGTTATCTTTGGCAAGTATCGTTGTGTTGTGATCATGGAAGTCGACAATTCCAAAGTCTTCGAAGGCTTTAGGAGAGGAGACTTGTATATTGTTGATTTCTCAACAGGTCCACAACCGGCCGTGTGCCTACTTGCAAAAGCTTCAGAAGGCTGGCTATGGCATCGACGACTTGGTCACGCAGGCATGAGGAATTTGCACACGCCATGCGAAGAAGAAGCATGTCATTGGCATTGAGAATGTCAAATTCCTCAAGGATCACTTATGCGGAACTGTGAAGCTGGAAAATGACCAAGGCCAAGCATCCAATAAGACTATCATGACCACTACTCGTCCCTTCGAATTGCTTCACATGGACCTCTTTGGTCCTAATCATTACTCAGCTGTCACTAATGATGCATCTCTTTATGGCTTTGTTATTGTTGATGATTACTCTCGCTACACATGGGTACACATTGTTACTTACAAAAATCAAGTGCAGGAAATCTTCAAACGATTTTCCTCGAGGGCTTCAACCAACTTTGGTGTGAAGATCAAGCACATCAGAAGTGACAATGGAACTGAGTTCAAGAATTCCGGTCTTGAGGATTATCTTGATGAACTTGGTATTACTCATGAGTTATCTGCTCCCTATACTCCTCAGCAAAATGGCGTCGTGGAGCGCAAGAACAGAACTCTTGTTGAGATGGCTCGCACTATGCTTGATGAATACAAAACGCCCAGTCGTTTCTGGATTGAAGCAATTGACACTGCGTACCACATCATCAACAGAGTATATCTTCACAAATTCTTCAAAAAGACTGCCTATGAACTCCTCACTAACAAGAAACCCAATGTAAGTTATTTCAAAGTCTTCGGTGCTAAATGCTGGATTAGAGATCCTCACCACACCTCTAAATTTGCACCGAAAGCACATGAGGGTTTTATGCTTGGTTACGGAAAGGACTCGCACACCTACAGAGTCTTCAACATCGCACTTCACAAGATTGTTGACACTGTAGATGTGCGGTTCGATGAAACTAATGGCTCGCAAAGAGAGCACCTACCTTCTGTGTTAGACGAACCAGCACCTGAGGATTCTATCAGGTTCAAGGCAACTGAGGATGTCATCCCTACTGAAGAAACTGCTGAAGAATTCATTCCTGTACGCGAAGAACGTCGAGATGATGCACCTGAAGATAATGCTAAAGAAAATGGTGCTGAGGAAAATGGTCAAATTCCTCGAAGACAACCAGCTCATCCTCGCGTTGCAAAAGAAGTGCAAGTTGACAAGATCATCGATGACATTGAAGCGCCAGGTCCTCTCACTCGCTCAAAATCTTCACACTTATCTAACTTTTGTGGGCACTATGCTTTTGTCTCTATCACAGAGCCCACTAAGGTAGATGAAGCATTTCTGGAGCCGGAGTGGATCCAGGCCATGCAAGAAGAATTACATCAGTTCGAGCTCAACAACGTCTGGGAACTGGTCAAACGTCCAGATCCTCGCAAGCATAATATCATTGGCACAAAATGGATCTATCGCAACAAGCAAGATAAAATGGTCTTGTGGTGAGGAATAAAGCACGACTAGTAGCTCAAGGCTACACGCAGGTTGAAGGAATTGATTTCGATGAAACCTTTGCACCTGTTGCTAGACTTGAGTCTATTCGCATATTACTCGCCTATGCTAACCATCACAATATCACTTTATATCAAATGGATGTGAAAAGTGCATTCCTCAATGGTAAGCTTGAGGAAGAAGTATATGTTGCTCAACCCCAGGTTTTGAAGATCCAAAGAATCGACAAAGTCTTCAGACTAAATAAGGCCCTCTATGGCCTCAAGCAAGCCCCTCGGCGTGGTATGATACATTGAAGGAATTCTTCGTGAAGAATGGCTTCACACCCGTTCACTCGACCCTACTCTCTTTACTAAATATTATGATGGTGAACTGTTTGTGTGCCAAATATATGTTGATGATATTATCTTTGGCTGTCTCGACCAACGCTATAGTGATGAATTTGCCTATATGATGAGTGAAGAATATCAAATGTCTATGATGGGAGAGTTGAAATTCTTCTTAGGTCTTCAAATTAATCAACAACACAATGGCATATTCATATCTCAGGAGAAACACCTCAAAGATGTCCTCAAGAAATTCGCATGCAAGATTGCAAAGGTGTCAAAATTCCTATGCCCACAAATGGCCATCTATGCAATCGATGAAAATGGTATTGACTTGATCACAAGGTATACCGCCCATGATTGGTTCTTTATTGTACTTATGTGCATCTAGGCCAGATATAATGCTTAGTGTTTGCATGTGTGCCCGATTTCAAGCTACACGAAGGAATCACACCATAAGGCTGTGAAGCATATTCTTCGATATCTAGCTCACACACCAACACTAGGATTATGGTACCCCAAGGGCTCTACTTTTGATCTCATTGGATATTCGACTCGACTATCTGGTGATCATGTGGACCGCAAGTCAACATCTGGTACTTGTCATTTCCTCGGACGATCTTTGGTCCGTTGGTCCTCAAGAAACAGAACTGTGTATCACCGTCCATCGGAAGCTGAATACATTGCTGCTGGCTCGTGTTGTGCTCAATTACTATGGATGAAGCAAACCTCAAGGACTACGGCATCAATGTGAAGAATGTGCCTCTCTCTGTGACAATGAGAGTGCCATCAAGATTGCTCACAACCCAGTTCAGCACTCAAGACAAAGCACATTCAAATTCGTCATCATTTTCTTCGTGATCATGTGTTGAAGGCGACATCTCCATCGAGCACGTGAAGACTGAAGAACAGCTAGCTGATATCTTCACTAAGCCCTTGGATGAGAAGAAATTTAGCAAGTTGCGGTGTGAGCTAAATATCTTAGAATCTTCGAACGTTCTTTGAAAAGGCACACATCCTAACACTTATGCAAAATTGATGACTTAGATGTGCAACACATGAAGAAACATTTTTCTTCAATCAATGAAGAATAACACTCTAAGTGTGAAGAAATTAATGAAGAAATTGAGTTTTTCTTATACGGTGGGTTACGCCACCACCAAAGTTGAAAATCTTCAATTGAGTTTTTCCTCAGTTTTGAAATTCTTCAGTTTTTCAAATTCTTCAACTTTGCAAATTCTTCACTGTTTCCGTCGTCTTTCTTCATTGGCTATATATATATGGATTTATGTCCTCTACAGCATTCACTTATGGTTATTTCTTCAAGTCGCTTTTTCTGCTAAGTGAATGTGATCGGACCCTTTCCCCTCTATGCTATACTCAACCCAATCCATTCACAAATTCTTCATGTGCGTTCTACTTTGAAACTCGTTCAAATTCTTCACTGTGTCCTTAACAGCTGAAGAAATTGCGAACGGAACTTTAAAACGAAACTTATCCAAACTTTCGCTTTTACCGCTCAAACCGTTCCGCATCCCATGATGCATTATTATATTCACCCACGATCGCACACGATCTCCACTACACAGTACGTGGGTGACACATGTCGAAGAAGGAAGCGGTCAGGCACGTTCGTCCTAAATCTTGGACGATCCGTTTTCACCGTGGCTATAAATACCCCGCCTCTCCTTCCTCACTCTTTTACTTCGCCGACCTCTCTCCCGCCGAGCTCCTCGAAACCCTAAGCGCCGCCGCTACTCCATCGTCGCCGGTGAGGAAAAGCTTCACTGCCTTGACCTCTTCGCCGACGTACTCGCGCCGACCGTGGAATATCTTCACTCCGCCGTCGCCGTAGCTGATTTCCTCTGCCAAGTTAGGGCGGAGAAGATCTGAACGGACGAACTTCCCAACTGTTCATCTCAGTTCGTCGTGTTCTTCACTTCGGGTAAATTAAAAGTTACTTTTATTACTCGCTTTGATTCTCAAATCTTCTTCAAATTCTTCAAAGGTGTTTCTTCAAATTCCTCACACATATGAACACCTCAAATCTCTTGACTCATTTCTCTAAGCAATGATTTTCTTCAAGATTCCTCAATTGTGTGGATCTTGATCTATACAACTCGAACCTAAGACAAAGAACGCTTATTGAAATTCTTCAAGGCTCATCTGGTCAAAATCCTCAAACTTGTTCTTTTGAAAAACCCTCTGAGAACGCATATGACCTCTTCAAATTCCTCGCACCTATACTCTGTTCACAGGTACAAATGTCTGCTGCTGAATCCCTAGGTTCTCATCAACTTAACTCATTTGCAGCGTTCCTCGAAGAAAAACTGCACACTTCTTGAGAGAACTCAAATGTTCAATTTCCTCAACTGAAGAAAATGGCAGATGGTAAGAAGCCGCAGAAGGGAGGAAAGAAACACGAGGTCATGACAGCATTCAAATCCCCGAGGAAATATATGCTGACTCATGACACCGATGAGGAAAGCAAAAATCAACGCAAGGTGCGTATCAGAAGATTGAGCGGAGATGGGCACGGAATGGAAGGAATACCGATATGTAACACCTAAGTACATGAAGAAATTAGCGTTAAATCCTCCATGCCCAAGAGCTCCCTTGGCACCAGGCCAAATAGCTGATCCCACTAGCGCCAAGCGGTGAGGACTTTCCGATGAGTGGGCTAAACGCCAAGCAAAGTTGGCTAAGCAAGCTAAGGAAGCGGTGAAGAAATTAAATGAGGATTCTGCTGCTGCTGCTGCATCGAGGTCTCGGTCAAACCGAGGAAATCAATGCAAAAGAAGTCGCTAATAAGCCAAGTGCTTCATCATCTGCGCCCTCACGGCCAAGTTCATCGGCAGCTCCTCGAGGCAAATTCCTCAAGAGCAAATTCCTCACACCGCCATTGTTCCATCAAAGTCCTCAACTGCTCCGTCCAAACCTTCAGCCTGTGCACCTAGCTACTTGTCAAAGGACTGCTGGTTTCTCAATTGCCTCAGGCATCTCTGTAAGTTCCTCAGCTGCCCCTAATTCTTCATCTGGCCCGACTCTGCTGAAGACAAAAGCAACAGTTGGACGTGGTCCTCGGCCTAGCCCAAGGAAGAAACAGCTTGTAGTCCACGTGCCATCTGATGATGAGGCATCTGATGAAGAACTTGAAGAAATCATCGAGACCGCCAAGTTAGGGCCGCTAGAGCCAAGGGTACATCTGTGCCATCGCCATGGATCCGAAGAAAGTCCTCGACTTCATTGACCTCGGCACAATGATCCCAATACCCTCGCCTCATCTTCCTTTGACACCTGGTCAAAGTCATGCGTTGACTCACTTCATCGCTGAAGAAAAATGGAAGTTTGAGAAGGCGAGGGAAATCAAAAAGGCTCAATACAGGAAGGAGAGGTTCCTGAAGAAAAATGTTGTCAAGATGACACCTGAGGAACTCCTTCAAATCCAAACTGAAATTCAGAACCTCAGCAAGAACTTCGACACATACTATGCTGATTGGCAAGTAGTCAAGACCAGATTCGTCGATCTGACGAAGAAAATCACAAGTGTTGCTGCACCTGTGCAACGTGAAAATCCTCAGGCTGAAGCATCAGTTCAGCCTATTGAAGAAAATGCTGATTCCAGGGCTGATGATCCAATTCCAGCCGCTGAAGAAACTGCCAGGGCACCCACTAGTGGTGCGCCTGAAGAAACTGCTCAAGTCAGGGCAACTGCATCAGTTGCGCCTGAAGAAATTGCTCAAGACAGGGGAACTGCATCAGTTGCTCCTGAAGAAACTGCACCAAATTCCTCAGCTCCTCCTGCGCCAACTCCAACTCCAATTCTTCCATCTGCTTCTGATGTGAAGAAAACCAAGGCTGCGGAAAGAGCTGCTGTGAAGAAAAGGAAAGCATCAGCTGCGTCAGATTCTTCGGCTGCAAAGAAAATGAAGCCAATGACCAGCTCTGTTGAGAACCCAATTGATGCTGTTCCAATTTCCTCCATACCATCAAAGGAAGTAGTTCCTTTTGGAGAAGAATATGAGGTACCAACCGGATCTGATGAAGAACATCAATCTGCTGCTTCATCAGAGAAAATTGATGAAGAAATTGAAGTGGAAGCTATCCTTCAACCCCAGTAATTCCTCATCGGACCATGAAATTCCTCAAGCTGGTATCGAGGAAATTGAAAATGAAGATGTGGATATTGGATGCACCACTCAAAGTGATCAATGATGACTTTTGGGAAAGTCAGCATCCCAATACTCCGCTCTTCACCCCACTCCAACAAGTTCCTCACTCCCCGCATGCACTGTTCAAATAGACTTCAAGAAAATCAACCCACGAGTTACGTGCATGAAGAAATTCCAGCCACTAGTGCTGATGAAACTGCTGCTGCTGCTGAAAATCCTCAGACTGCACAAGTTGAGGACCAAGAAATTCCTCAAGCTGAAGAACCTGAACTTACGATTCCTGAGGTGGTGATGCAACTCACTGACAACCCTCTGCCAAAGCAGAAGAATCCGTTCTCAACCAAGCAAAAGTTCAAGGCTGAAGATTTATTTGCCGAGCACGTGTTCTTCACTGAATATAATCCCTATGATTCTGCTCGAATTAGGAAGAGGCGCTTCTGGACTGCCAGTCAAGCCAACTTCTATTCCTCAGTGCTTTTCAACAAGGACAAAATCTTCGATCATGCTCATATTCCTCATGTGGATATGGAGTCGCTGCCAGGCTTTGAGCCCGTCCTAAGTGTTCTTCACGATGCAGGTCTTCTAAACTTCTGCTCTGATATTTGTGACTGGAACGAAGAGCTAATTCTTCAGTTCTATGCAACTCTGCACATCACCGGAGACGCTGAAGATGTAACTTCATGGGTCTTGGATTGATGACCGAAACACACCACTACAAGGCACCAAACAAGTGAATTGCTTCGTGCCCTACCACTCAGTCCTCCGCTTGATGGTGCACGTCGCATCTATGAAGAAAAGGAACTTTCAAATCACTATATGCAAGTCTTGATGAAGCCATTGAAGCCAAGGCAGGCACTAAGAACCAAATTCCTCGTCAAGGAATTATTATATGTGCCTCGGACCGTCTATCGAATTTTGACGAAGACTATGAGTCCTATCAAGGGCCACGACTCGAATGATGAAGAGGTCGTTGGCATCATGAAGAATATGCTTTTCAACATCATCCATGGCGTTCCCGTCAATTTCCATGATTTCTTCATGAGGACTCTGGCTAACATTGCCATGTCACCTTTTGAGCTGAAGCCTTATGCACCTTGGATTATGAGATTCATCAGGTCAAGATCTTCACTGAATTACAAGGCTGATACTTTAAACCACTGCAGCTACCTGCCCCCGATTGAAGTCCTCAAACGGCCAATTGCCTCAGCTGATGAAAAGGGAAAGGCTGTTGCTGTGATAGATGAAGGCATTCGTCCATTGGATGGACAGTTTCGCAAAGCAGCATCCTACTCCACCAATGATGACTCTGCCACACATGACTCAGCAGCAAATACCTCAGTTAAGCATAGTCCTCAAGCTACTGCACCCAGGGTGATGACTGATCGTGAGTTACTCCTCAGTCTTCATCAGAAGGTTGATCGCAATCATAAGTGGGTCAAACGTCAGTTTGGTACTCTACTTTACAATTTGACCTCAACACACAATGCAGTGAAGAAAAACCACTACTATCTTCATGAAACCTTCAAGCGCACCTGGGCTGTTCTTTCACATGTCTACAATGAAGAAGAACTGCAATCAATGGGACTCAAGGAAGAATTTGACTGGTCTGCACCTCCTCCGAAGAAATTCAAGAAAGTCAAAGTTCCTTCCTTGGTGGCCAGCTCCTATTCTTCATCTCGCGACACTGATGAAAATGAAGATTTGGAAGACACTGCTGATGGTCCTACTTCGACAAACGACCCCAACAATGCTGGCGCTCCGTCTTCGACTTGAAATTCTTCAAGAGCGTTAGTCCTCAGTTTCGATCCTTTTGGTCATTTGATGACAAAGGGGGAGAAATTTGAGTTAGTCTTCAAGCGGGTCTCATTTTGTCTATATACAGTATTTTATTAAGTTACAACTCTCGTTCTTCCGAAACCTTTTTATTGGATCGAGTTGTAATCTTAAACCCGATGGTGCTTTGATACTTTTGATGCATTATGCTTTTGCTCTATGCTCGATTACGATAGTGTTGATATGCTCGATATTTGTTATGCTCGATCCTCATGAGCTCGTTGAAAATCTTCAAATCGATTTGGGATCTGATACTCATGATAGTTTCAAATTCCTCATACGCATTGGGCTCTGATACTCTTTATGCATTATTTTGCATGCTCTGCATATCATCAAGCACCATATTTCATCATGCATTTCAAATTCCTCACATTATTTGTCAAATGCGTGTATGAATTACAAGATATAGGGGGAGATCTCCATGATTCAATTCTTCAAATGTGCATTGCCTCAAAAGCAAATTCCTCACTATGCACATCTTCAGGGGGAGTTCTTCTATATCTTGCAATCAAAATCCTCATTATCCGTGTTTACACTTCATATATTTATCCCCGTTGAAAACTTAACCTATGTTGTCATCAATCACCAAAAAGGGGGAGATTGTAAGTGCATCTAGTGCCCCTTAGTGATTTTGGTGTATTGAAGACTTATAGGTTAAGCAACTAATGCGTTTGTAAGTGTACACAGGTCTATAAGTCTATGAGGAGTTTGATATTTACAAAGGAAAGTCGACCCTAAAATGAAGTCCTTCAATCAAGACTTTGATATTTCAAGACTTTCAAGACTTTGAAAGTGAAGAAATTGGTGTGATCCTCAAGACTTGGTATTCGCTTGAGGAACATGAAGCGTGAAGACTTTTGTTTTCGTAGTTTCATTTTCTCTTTCTTGAGTCATAGGAAACACCGTCTTTGTTAAAGGGGTCGAGGAAATACTAAGGAAAATTTCCATTTGATGCTCAACTCAAAATCCTACACCTACCAAACCCTTCGAGTGAAGCCTTTGAAATCTCATACAGATTCAGTCAATTTCTTGATGATGAGACGAAGCTCTTACAGTCACCGAGGAATTTGTTCGACCGAGGAGTTAGGAATTCGCCAGTCGGATTGCCTACGATGAGGAACATGATAGCCCTGAGGAATTTGATATTCCAATTTCCGACCGTTGCTGTGCTGCGCGCCAGCTGTCCCCAAAATATCTCCACCTAACGGTCATATCATTGAAGGGCATTTATGTCTTATCATGTCGGGCTGCTCCCTAGGCTATAAATAGCCGCCCCCTACAACCACTAGTTGGTTGGCTGCTCCGAGAGAACTTGACACTTGTCATTTGAGAGCAACCCATCCTCTGAGGACTTTGAGCGAAAATCATCAAGTGAGGAAAAACCCAAAAGTGAGGAAAAACCCAAAAACCAAACCCCAACAAACCCAAAGTGATTGAGCATCACTGAAGAAATTGATCCCGCGTGGATACGATGCTTTTTACCTTTGAAGACTGTGCTTCTTCCAGACGGTTAGGCATCACGGTCTAGAGCATCCAAGAGGAATTGTGGATTGCCGGGTGACCAAGTATGTGAAGGTTTGGAAGTCGCCTGAAGACTTACCACGAGTGATTGGACGAGGTCTGCGTGACCTTAGTTCAAGGAGAATACGGTGAGGACTTGGTGTCCTGAGCTGCGTGCTCAGTGACTGGGTGTCCGGGACTGCGTGTCCTCGAGTTTAAATACTCAGCCGCTCCAACCAGACGTACAACTGAGATAGCAGTTGGAACTGGTCTACCAAATCATTGTCTTCACCAACCTAACTGGTTCTATTTCCTCAACCCTTTCATTTCCTCATTACTGTGTTGAGTGTTTTTCATATCTGTGTTTGATGACTTTGACTGAAGACTTTCTCAATTTCCTCAGTTCAATTTCTTCAGTCTGTTTGTCTTCATCTTGTGTTATCTTGTGATTACGCTTTCTGTGCTCTGTGATAGTCTTCATTTCATCATGATGACTATGCCTGTAATCTGTTATGCTTATTTCTGAGTACTTATTCCGCTGCATGTATTTCTTCGCTAAGGAATTTCCTCACCAGCAAATTCCTCAGTGAAGAATTTGTAAAATTCTCTGAAAATCGCCTATTCACCCCCCCCCCTCTAGTCGATATAACGCACTTTCAATGATTCGGATGTGGTATATATTATCTTTTCATAACTATTGGTTCATTTATTGTTTATGAAAATTATGCCGACCAACGTGACATAGATTTTATTTATCTAGGAGGTTGTTGAACCGGAAATTCCAACCGACCCTATTGTCGAGAGGTTAAATTTAGTTGAAGAAGAAAACAATTTCTTGAAGGAAAAAATTAAAAAACTTGAGGAGGAGAAGATGATATTGGAGTTGCATGTTGCGGATGTCGTCGATGATCACAAGATCAAGATGGATGCAATGCGCTTGAAGATGATAAAGATTAGAAAATATGCCATTCATACCGAGGCTTGGTATCATTATGTCGTTGGATCAGTTGTTACCTTGGTTGCAATTATGATCGCATTTGTTTTCGCATTGAAATGTTTTACATAGTTTCAATGTATGGTTTAATTAATTTAGATGCTCGCAGAGCTTTATGTTGTTAGATGAGAACTATGTATGTACTTTGGTTTTATGTGATGATGAACTTCTATTAATTTGGTCACTTAATTATCTATTCATGATGTTCTGTAATGATTTTGACACACTTAATTATATATAATGCACGCAGATGAACCGCAATGGATGTACGGTGATGTACACACCTCCGAGTACATTAAGGGCGTGCATGATTTTCTCAAGTGGCTGAGGCAAACAAGCAGAATGGTTTTATGTGTTGTCCATGCCCTATATGTGGGAATCTGAAGTCTTACTCGACCGGAAAATCCTTCACACCCACCTGCTTTACAAGGGTTTCATGCCACACTATAATGTTTGGACGAGGCACGAAGAAATAGGGGTTATGATGGAAGACGGCGAGGAAGAAGAGTACGATGACAAGTATGTGCCCCTGAATACGGTGATGCTCTTGAACATCAAGATGCACTGACGATGTGCACGATGGTGCTGGGACGGGCGAAGCTGCTGAAGATCAAGAGGAACCAGACGATGTGCCCGATGATGATGATCTCCGCGGGTCATTGTCAATGCAAGGACACAATGCGAAAGTCAAAAGGAGAAGCTGAAGTTCGATCGCATGTTAGAGGATCACAAAAAGGGTTGTACCCCAATTGCAAAGATGGCAACACAAAGCTCGGTACCGTACTCGAATTGCTGCGGTGGAAGGCAGAGAATCTTGTGCTCGATAAAGAATTTGAGAAGCTCTGAAAATAATGAAGAAGAAGCTTCCAAAGGATAATGAATTGCCCGACAAGACATACGCAGCAAAGAAGGTCGATGCCCTCTAGGATTGGAGGTGGAGAAGATACATGCATGCCCTAATGACTGCATCCTCTACCGTGGTGCCTACAAGGATCTGAACGCATGCCCGTGTATGCGGTGCATTGCGTATAAGATCGACGAGATGACCACGTGATATTGACGGCGAGCCTCCCGGAAGAGGGTTCTCGCGAAGGTGATGTGGTATGCTCCTATAATACCACGGTTGAAACGTCTGTTCAGAAACGGAGAGCATGCCAAGTTGATGCGATGGCACATTGAGGACCGTAAGAAAGACGGGAAGTTGAGAGCACCCGCTGACGGGTCGCAGTGGAGAAAATTCGAGAGAAAGTACTGGGATGAGTTTGCAAAGGACCCAAGGAACGTATGGTTTGCTTTAAGCGCGGATGGCATTAATCCTTTTGCGGAGCAGAGCAGCAATCATAGCACCTGGCCCGTGACTCTATGTATGTATAACCTTCCTCCTTGGATGTGCATGAAGCGGAAGTTCATTATGATGCCAGTTCTTATCCAAGGCCCTAAGCAACCCGGCAACGACATTGATGTGTACCTAAGGCCATTAGTTGAAGAACTTTTACAGCTGTGGAATGGAAACGGTGTACGACGTGGGATGAGCACAAAAGGAGGAATTTGACCTAAAGGCGTTGCTGTTCGTGACCATCAACGATTGGCCGCACTCAAGAACCTTTCAGACAGACAAACAAGGGATACCACGATGCACGCACTGTTTACTTGACACCGATAGTATATACAGGAAGCTCCGGGAAGAATGTGTACCTGGCCATCGCCGATTTCTTCCGACCAACCATCAATGTCGAAAGAAAGGCAAGCATTTCAAAGGCGAGGCAGATCACCGGAAGAAGCCCGCCATGCGTACCGGTGATTACGTATTTGCTATGGTCAATGATTTACACGTAATCTTTGGAAAGGGTCCCGGACTAGCTGTTCGAATGACGCGAGAATCACGCACCCATGTGGAAGAAGAAATCTATATTTTGGGACCTACCCCACTGGAAAGACCTAGAGGTCCGCTCTTGATCGACGTGATGCACGTGACGAAGAACCTTTGCGTGAACCTGCTAGGCTTCTTGGGCGTGTATGGGAAGACAAAAGATACACCTGAGGCACGAGAGGACCTGCAACGCTTGCATGAAAAAGACGGCATGCCTCCGAAGCACTATAAAGGTCCCGCCACTACGCTCTTTTAAAGAAGAGAAAGAAATATTCTTTCAATGCCTGCTCAAGATGAAGGTCCCGACGGCTTCTCGTCGAATATAAAGGGAATAATAAATATGCCGAGAAGAAGTTCCGAACCTAAAGTCTCATGACTGCCACGTGATTATGACGCAATCGCTTCCGGTTGCATTGAGGGGCTTCTACCGAAAACGTCCGATTAGCCATTGTGAAGCTATGTGCATTCCTCAATGCAATATCTCGAAGGTGATCGATCCAGAAATCGTACCAACGCTAAGGAGTGATGTGGCGCAATGTCTTGTCAGTTTCGAGCTGGTGTTCCCACCATCCTTCTTCAATATCATGACGCACGTCCTAGTTCATCTAGTCGACGAGATTGTCATTCCGGGGCCCGTATTTCTACACAATATGTACCCCTTTGAGAGGTTCATGGGAGTCCTAAAGAAATATGTTCATAACCGCGCTAGGCCATAAGGAAGCATCTCCATGGGCCATCAAACAGAGGATGACATCGGGTTTTGTGTTGACTTCATTCCTGGCCTTAAGAAGATAGGTCTTCCTAAATCGCGGTATGAGGGGAGACTGACTGGAAAAGGCACGCTTGGAAAGGACTCAATAATATGCGGGACGGATATTCTTGGTCTCAAGCACACTACACAGCTTCTCTGAACTCTACCTTGGTGACCCGTATGTCGATGAACACAAGAACGATCTGCGCCCAAACACCCGGAGCAAGGCGACGATCGGATTACATGTGAACACATCAGACTTTCAGCAGTTGGTTGGAAACACGTCTCGGAGGTGACATCACTGTTTGTGATGAGCTGTACTTGTTGTCCAAAGGACCATCTTCGACTGTAATGATTTGAAAAGGATACTGAGATAAATGGGAATACATTTTACACGATTGACCAAGATGAAAAGAGCACCAACCAAAACAGCGATGTCGCTTTGATGCAGCAACCGACAAGGAAATGACACATATTATGGTTACATAGTAGACATATGGGAACTTGACTACGGAGTAGATTTTAAGGTCCCTTTGTTTAAGTGCAAGTGGGTCAATCTGTCGAGGAGGCGTAGTGCAGGTAGACCCACAAGACGGAATGACAACAAGGATCTGAAAAATCTTGGGTACATCGACGAACCGCTCGTCCTAGCCAATGATGTGGCACAGGTTATCTATGTGAAGGACATGTCTACAGATCGAGGAAAAGAAAAGATAAGGAAGCGAATACATCATACAATGAGCCAAAGCGCCACATAGTTCTTTCAGGAAAAGGGACATCCCGGGAGTGGAGGGCAAGATGACATGTCTCAAGAGTATGAAAAGTTTCATGAAATTCCCCCTTCAAAGCCAAGGCTGACCCAAGCATCCTGATAAACGATGAAGATTATCCATGGTTACGGCGCAATAAGCAAACGACACAAGCGAAGAAAAGTGAAGACTTTCTCCGCAACTATTATGATGATACCATGCCAACTTTATAATGCATTTAGTATAATACCATTGTCCGTTTTGTACATGCACATGCTATGCCAACTTTTTCAGAGTTCATTTGAAAACTATGAATTTGAAAACCTCGCCAACCAAGGGCGCCACACCGTTTATAAGCCCGTCCCTCTACACACCGCTTTGTTGTAAGCAGAAACAAAATAAAATAAATAAAGCAACAAAGAAAACAAAAAAGTGTTTTCAAATTTGAAAACTAATGGCACTAACAGAAAGTTTATAATTTTCTAAAACTAAAAGCAAAAAGAATTAAAAATAAAGAAAAACAACAAAAAATAAATAATGCAGAAAACAGAACAAAAACTGAAAAAAATAAAAATAATAACAATAAGTATTTTGTTGTAAGTAGAAACAAAATAAAATAAATAAAGCAACAAAGAAAACAAAAAAAGAGTTTTCAAATTTGAAAACTAATGGCACTAACAGAAAGTTTATAATTTTTCTAAAACTAAAAGCAAAAAGAATTAAAAAATAAAGCAAAAAACAACAAAACTAAATAATGCAGAAAACAGAACAAAAACTGAAAAAAATAAAAATAGCAACAATAAGTATTTTGTTGTAAGTAGAAACAAAATAAAATAAATAAAGCAACAAAGAAAACAAAAAAAGAGTTTTCAAATTTGAAAACTAATGGCACTAACAGAAAGTTTATAATTTTTCTAAAACTAAAAGCAAAAAGAATTAAAAAAAATAAAGCAAAAAACAACAAAAAATAAATAATAATGCAGACAACAAAACAAAAAAACTGGAAAAAATAGTGCCGCCTACTGGGGCCCCACGGCCTAAATACGACTAGAAACCCTACATGGGCCAGGATTCAGGCCCGCAGGAAGCCAAGTAGGCCCATAGGCACATAGCTAGTGACAAATTAGGCCCGAAAGCCTGCAGTTGAGAGGAGCTCGAGAGGGTGGGCGCAGCAGCGCTTATAAACCACTCTCGAGCTCTCTCAACTAGCGAGGTGGTACTAAACTTTTGGGCGCGAGGCAGCACAAGGCCTTTGGTCCCGGTTGGTGGCACCAACCGGGACTAAAGGGAATTGGTCCCGGTTGGTGGAACGAACCGGGACTAATGCCCCTTTAGTCCCGGTTGGTGCCACCAACCGGGACCAAAGGCACCAACCGGGACTAAAGGGTGGCATTAGTCCCGGTTGGTGCCATTTAACCGACCAAAGCCTTTTCTATATAAGCAAAGACTTGGCGTTTTTCAGATTTCATCGCCAGTTCCCGCCTCTAACGACGCCGCCAGCTGCCCGAGCTTCGCCCGACGACGCCGTCAGCTGCCCGTGCTTCGCCGTCGCCGTCGCCCGCCCTGCCCCATGCTCGCCGTCGCCGCCTCGCGCCTGCCCGCCCTGCTCGCCGTCGCCTCGCCCTGCCCCGTCCGCCCCCCGCGCCGGGCGCCTCGCCGCCCCGCCGTCGCCTCGAGCTCCTCTGGGGCTCGCCTCGCCCCGCCTCTCCTCGTCGCCGTCGCCCTGCCTCTGCCCCGTCTCCGCCCAGCGGCGCCTCGCCCTGCCCACAAGAGTGAGCCCGCCCGGCTTTTTTTTATTTCTTTAATTTTTTTCATATATATATATATATATAATGTTTAAGCTCTTTTTTATTTTTATGCTCTGTTTTTTTATGTTTTAATTTTTTGTTCATATGTGATGTATATGTGTATGTGGCTATAATGTATATGTGTATGTGAACAATGCAAAAGATAGTTTTTAGAAAAATTAGGATTTTTTTCTGTTCATAGATTTTTTGGTGATATTAATTATTGTAAATATGCAAATGTTTGTATATTCATATGAACAATGAATTAGGCAATACTACTTCATGTATTTTTAAGAAGGAAGAAGAAGAAAAGAATGAGAGGAAAAGGAAATGAGAAGAGGAAGAAAGGAGAAGAAGAGGGAGAGGAAGAAGAGGAGAAATAAATAAGAAGAAGAAAAAAAGAAGAAAAGAAGAGGAGAAGAAGAAAAGAATAGAGAGAAGAAGAAAAATAGAATTTTTTCTATTTTTCTTCTTCTCCTCTATTCCTTTCTTCTTCTCCTTTTTTTTTTTTCTTCTTTTCTTCTTCTTCTTCCTTCTTCCTTCTTCCTCTTTTCTTCCTTTTCCTTATTTTCCTTTCTTGAGGGATAAGAAGAAAAGAAGAGGAGAAGAAGAAAGAAAGGAATAGAGGAGAAAGAAGAAACTTTGACACGAGGGGGGTACCGATACCCCTCCCGATAACATTATTTTCCCATGTATATGTATGTTGCGTCGTTGTCGATATAACGAGGGTGTCGAGGATCGCCGAGGGTCGAGGGTCGGGAACTAGGGTAGAGGGTCGTTAAGGGTCAAGGGTCGAAGGTTTCAGTGGTCGAGGTTCCTATAGTGTCAAAGTATTGAAGAAATCCATGGCTTCATCATTAGCAGTAAGTAACCATGGCATGATGTATGAAGTCCTCAAAGTTATTACGGAATGGAGTCCGGATAGGATAATTTGCCTTTTATACGAATCTCAGCAAAGGCCTTTCAAATAACGATATTCGGAAGGTTCTTGCTGAACTTTGTACCAAAAAGCTAATTATCCTATCTGGGACTCCGCCCAAAATAACTTTGAGAGCTTCATACCATCATGCACCCACATTTCGCCTAATGATGAAGACATGGTTTTGTTGAACTTTGACACTAGGCAACCTCCCGACCCTCGGCGATCCTCGACCCTTGACCTCGACCGCTCGGCGATCCACGACCCTCTACCCTACATGCAGGCGTTGATGCCCACGCCACTTGTGGGACATAGATGTAGTGTTCAACGCCGACCCTCCCGATAGCTTCAACACGTGGGGGGTCGATATTACCCCTCCTAGCTTGAAGCGTTCTTGAGGCCACCCCTAACCCTTGAAGCGTTGTCGAGGCCACCCCAAACCCTAGAGAAGCAGCGTCGAGGCCACTAATATGATTCCTTGTTGTGATTAGCTAGCTAGTTCTCGTTTGCCACTAATATATCCATATCTGTCATGTTTGAATAATAATTGCCATGTTGTAAATATTTGTAGAAACTATGGACACCCCCGAGACGAAGCACAAGAAGCGTTGTTGAGGGACATAATCGCACAAGGAAGTGATGCGATCGCTCGTTGATGTTTCTCAACGACAAGGATGGTCTGGAAGGAGAGGGTGAAGAAGCAGCTGGCTATGATTTACATGGCTCCGATGACCCAATGCGGTGCAAGAAGGAGAGGGTGAAGAAGTAGACCGTGAGGACGGCTCCGGTGATCACCAAACCGAGTCCGCCAGGTATATATATTAGTTAAGCTGTCTTGACTAGCTCTCGTCTTTGTTTTGGTATGTACACATATTAATTAACTCTCGTCTTTGTTCTTTTTCTAGCCCTCTGATCGAGCACAACCGGTAAAGAGACGAGGCCCAAGAAAAGTTGAGCTCGGATGAAAAGTTTGAGATCATACAAATCGCTGACGGCCAACCGATTGAACCCTACCGGACAAAGAAGGCATTTGTTGCTCGGTCATGGGTTCTCGTTAGGGACAAGATCCCGATCAGCATCCACCAATGGTATAAGCCTAAGAACGAAGACCCCGAGGTGTCTTGTGTCAATGATATGCGAAAAATGATCTTTGGACTGAGCTGAAGTCAAATTTTACCCTACCGCTAGAGGATGATCCGAGAAGCCAGTAATAGAGCCATTAATCAAGTCTTTTGCTCTTAAGAAGATGGCAGAACTATTCAGGAATTGGAAGAAAGAACTCAATACGTATGTCGAAAAAATGAGACACCAGAATTCAAGGGCAAATATGAGAAGATCGAGATGATCGCCCGCATTTGTGGCCTACAAGACATCGGAAAAGAGTAAAAAGGTGCGGCGACAAACAAGAGAAATGCTGCGAAGAAGAAGCTTCACCATCGACGCGGGTCGGTGGCTACCTCGTAGCCCGCCTAAGTGGGCCAAGGCTGAGAATGATCTCGCTTGATAAAGGGATCGAACCAGAGACAATGAATCGCAGACCGTTGCGGACTTGGTTCTTCGGGCGGCGGATCCTTGGACCCTATAACAGGGAAGTGCATTTGGACGGACGAACAATTGGACATACCAGTCAAGAGGCTTCAGCAATATATCAAGCAGCGCAACAAGGGAAGTTCGTTCGAGCACAGGAGAAGGACGAGCTCACAATGGCCCTCGAATCTCGAGCACCACGGACGGACACGAGGCACGCCAGCTCCGTTTCGTGGAAGGCTGGTTTTCCGGACGCAGGGGTTACAAAACCCATGAGAGGAGGAAGAAACCGAGCAGAGCCTAATGCAGGCGCTGCACGAAAGGGTAATGGGTCTAGAGGAGCGAGAAGAGGAACGCGAAGCAGCAGATCACACAGAACGACTGTCGAAGCTTCCCCGGTTACCCCGCCATCTCAGCGGAGAAGCAGCGTGGCTTCCATCGAGCTGCTTCAGCCGAGCAGCATGCCTTGACGGCTCCTGCCAGCTATCCGTGGATGCTATCACGGATGCTGAAAATTGCCACCTTATGGCGCAATGGAGCAATTTGAAGGTCAAGGCGGCTGTTGGCTCTGTTTATCCTACTAAACCCGACTCAACTTTTCACCGCCGCCGATTCCGAAGGATATGCTAAGGTGATGGTCGATGAAATAACGGTGGGATTTGAGGACCTCGGCTTGACCACCCTACCGGTGAAGGGAGTATCGGCTGGGTTACGCTCAAGACTCCATGCCTATGGCGGAAGGATCTCATCAACCTTCCGAGCTGGACGCCTCCGCCTCCTCCTCCTCCTCCGGCGAGTCAGGGCACTCCGCCTCCTCCACCGCCTCCTCCTCCGCGAGTGACGATCAGGGCACTCGGCCGGCTCCTTCTCCGTCGCGTGGCGGCACTCCGCCTCCTTCTCCGCTTTGCACGGCGGCGCCCGAGCAGCCAGCCTCCTCCTTCTCCGCCTCGTCGGCAAAGGCGGAAGAGACCCGCCGCCGCTCCGGCTGCTCCGGCGTCGTAGTCCTTCTCCTCCGCCTCGTAAGCAAGCAAAGAAGACATCCGCTCCGCTCGCTCTGCGGCGTCTAGCAAGACAGCCAAAGGCGGGAGGAGATCTGATTCGGTCCTTCTCTGAAGACTCGGAGAAGTTACCGTGACGAGAGGAGCGAGGATGAAAACGCGAAGATCGCGCAGATCAAGTGGATGACTGGTTTCAAGGGTTGAAAGCAAGAGACATCCACCTCCGGAGGAGAAGGTAGATCCGGTCAAAGCGAAGCGCACTGCTGCCCCGACAAAACCACCCAAGTCTCCGCCGAAAGGCAACTATGAGCGCATTATTGGAAGGCATTTGCGAAGCGGAGAGGTCGGGAAGTACTATCGGTGATCAAAGGATGAAAGAACGACGAGCTGGGAAACAAATTGCCCAGCTCGCGAACAAGCAAAGCAATCGTGGCCCCGCTCAAGGTGCTCTGCTAGCGACATCGTCGAGCCGAGGATGGTGCCGGTTATGGCAATCATGCAGATTACCTGCCCGACGATGTACATTATGATTTCTTGGAGGTGCAGATACAAAGATACGAGTACGGAAGCCTCTCGTCAAAGATGAAAGTTCTCTATCAACGATGATGCGAAGATTGCATGATTGGTACATGAAAACCTGCAAAGAGTCTGAGGGGAGGAGTACTTTGTATGTGAGAGTTAAAAAGGAGCATGACCTCCTTGGAATTGAACTGTTGCCTATTCCATTTGAGGAGTTCTATCAGTTTTTCAATCAATTGGCCCTCGATAAAGCAATGGTCACCTGCTACTGTCTGTAAGTAGTACTACTTCTGTCATTAAGTCTCTATATAACTCAGCCCTTTCATTGCATGTATTTATAATTATCCTCACTATATTATGCAGATTGAAGATCGCCGAATTGAAGAAAAGACAAGTGGGTGATATTGGGTTCATTAACACATATCTCATAGATGCAACTGAGGTTAAATTTCGTGCCGAAGATACCGAGGCCAACTTGCTACAATCGTTGGTAATAAATGAACACAAAGATATAATACTCTTTCCTTACAACTTCAAGTGAGTGTTACTGTCTTATGGCATATTCGGTTTCCTTATTAGTCCAGGTTATAGTAATGTACTATTGATGAGTTATGCATGTGTGCGTAGCTACCACTATATTCTCCTAGAGATTAAGCTTGAGAAGGGAGTAGTAACTGTCTTAGACTCCAAGCGAAAAGATCCCAAGGAGTATGCGGACATGACTGAAATGCTCGAGAAGTAAGTTAAATCGATCATTATCCACCATATCAGCAACTTTGTTCATTTCTGATATCAAGTAATTATTTTCTTTGTATGGCAGGGCTTGGAGAAAATTCATCAAAAAAGCTCCGGGACTACCGAAGAAGCTGCAATTTAGACACCCGAAAGTAAGTACTATATAGTAGCATATTCCACGCATCTCCTAGTAATTCAAGCGCTAGTTTCATCAATACCATTTAGCATGCTTGCTAATTATCAGTTTGATTAACCTCTATTTCTTGTAAAGTGGTTGTGGCAGGAACAAGGGAATGATTTCTGTGGATACTACGTTTGCGAGTCCATCCGCCACACGACCTGTGAGAGGGGCTACTCCGACAAACAATATGAAGTGCGTAAATAAAATATTCACAATTTTATTTTATTAACATTATTTGTGTTGAGTTTCATTCATTCATATATATATATATATATATATATATATATATATATATATATATATATATATATATATATATGTGTGTGTGTGTGTGTGTGTGTGTGTGTGTGTGTGTGTGTGTGTGTGTGTGTGTGTGTGTGTGTGTGTGTGTGTGTGTGTGTGTGTGTGACCCTTTCTTAAAATTAGATGTTTGAGCGGGATGAACTCCTAGCACCAGATCGCATGAGCAATTCAAGAGGAATTGGCGGCATTTTTTCTTGACCACGTGATCGCTGAAGACGGAGAATACTATGTGGACCACGCGTCCGTATGTTAGGAGATTATATATTTGTAAAAGATAATTATTGTATATATGTAGCCGGTAGTGTCGGATAGATATACGAGAACTTGTTGTTCGACCAATCTCACGGAGAAGGAGAGGTGGTCGATATCACTTCTCTCCATATGCATATATGTTCATGACGATCTTCTGTTTGCTTAATTACTAGCTAGCTAGCGTGTCTAGCTAGTCCTCTCTATACGTATGTATAGTACGTAGTGTCGACCAAGCACGGACAAAAGAGATGACACTTTTCTCTATTAATTAGCTAGCTATAGCACAATATATGAAATACCTAAATTAACCCCCAACCCCCCCCCATTTCAAAAAAAAACAAAAATCACAGCCATAGAAATGCTGACGCGTGGATGCCTATTGGTCCCGGTTGATGCCACCAACCAGGACCAAAGGCCCTCCTGCCTGGGCTCAGCGGACAGGCCACGTGGAGGCCCATTTGTCCCGGTTCTGGATTGAACCGGGACTAAAGGGCCAGGGCATTAGTACCGACCTTTTAGTCCCGGCTCATGAACCGGGAGTAAAGGCCCTCACCAACCGGGTCTATAGGCCCTTTTTCTACTAGTGGGGGTGTCGGACGCATGCATGGCAGCGGTCCGGGCACCTGCAAAGCATGTCCTGGTTTGCCTCCGGATAGTGGTTAAACAGACGGCCGGACCGGTCTGCGGACCGATGAGGTACCTCGTTGGAAGGCGAAATGAGTTCGGACCGTTTGATCCAGATGGATGCAGGTGGTTTGAGGGTCCATGTTTGAGATGCCCTTAGCATACAAAGTTAGTCAACATAACTTCTGAATGCCTGAACAGACAGCATGTTCGTAAAAATGCCCACATAAACAGAAGGAATTCAAATAATATACACAAAAGTTCACGTTTCCTGTGCGATCATATTAAAAGAAAACACTTGGAAAAACATCACGTTTGATGCTCTAAAGGAGAAATAAATCTAAGCGCTAAATTTTTTCACAAGGGATGCAAAACTCCAAATTTTGATGGTTTTCATTTACAGAACAATCAGATTACTTGACATTTATATTGAAATCCAAATCATTAAAAAAATCAATATTTCAACGTTGGTCAGGCAGTCTGCAGACGAAGACCACACGCAAGGTCTCTCACTGTGTAGCCTGCAGCCCTACCCACGGTCTCGTCTCATCACCATGGCCTAGCTCTCTGTTGCGCGGCCAGCCCCACCCAGGCCTACCGTAGAATTAACTCTGGACTGAGGGAGCCGGTGGAACCCAATAATGGCGGGCTCTCCCTCCAGTTCACCCCACACCCCACAGCCCCGCTCCCCTCTCAGTCTCAATACATTCCCACGCCCATACCCTTCGGCGCAGATGGCGCCGTCGGTGCCGAGGAAGCGCAGGGTGAACCGCCCGGAGAACGAGGAGGTCGCGGCCTGGCTCTTCTTGAAGCACCGCTCCATGGCGGAGCAGCAGCCGGGCGGCCTCCCGGAGCACCAGAGCCACGCGCTCTCCGTCGCCTACCGCTGCGTCTGCGCCACCGACGTGCCCATCCGAACCTTCGGCGACCTGGCCGGTCTCAGGTGCGCATTTCCCGCCTCTTTCAAATCAAACTGCTTCCGTTTACGCCGCTGTTAGGATGAAGCGAGCTTTGGATCTGAGCAGTGCATTCGGTCTACTCTGCATAACCATTTAGAATCACATGTTTCAGCTCGGCTCCATCGTGTGTCCATTTGCTCTGCTGCAACCGTTGATTTGCTGCCGGTGTATGCTGAAATCAAATTAGGCCATTACTTGCCATTTTTGTCTGGCGAACTGTACTCATATCACCTCTAAGTTGCCATTCAAATTGGGATTTGCCTGCATGTAGATAACCAGACAACTGCTATACCATTATACCAGTATGGCTTCCGTTTTGACCCATATGTATCTTTTGTTTCTCTTGTGTGTGTCGAATTGAGTCATGGAAATCACATACTTACTAGACTAATGTGTGGAATGTATCCAATACCAAATGTTACTTTCTACATTGAGTTGCATCAATTTTTCGGAAACTTTACATTGTCTGAATCAGTTTGATGATCACTGTTGTTGCTTCTGCGGTTCTATTATTCTTCTCAGGGGCGTTGAAGATTGGGTTGTTCACCTCCTGAAAGATTCCTTGCCAGGGTCCACCCTTGATCTGCCTCAAGAAAATCCTCCAACATTTGTCTCTGTGGCCCCATCTGACCTGCACCAGCACCTCGGCGATCTCCTCAAGACAGAGAAGGGTGCCGATGTGGTTTTCGAGGTCGGTGGTCATACATTTGCAGCACACAGGTGTGTGCTTGCTGCCCGATCGCCAGTCTTCAGTGCGGAGCTCTTTGGCGGCATGAAGGAGGGCAACACCGCAGGTGCCGTGTGCATAGATGAAATGGAGGCAGAGGTGTTCAAGGCATTGCTCTGGTTTGTGTATACCGACTCCTTATCGGTGACAGAAGAGGAAGATGAAGATGTCATATGCCAGCATCTGCTTGTTGCGGCAGACAGGTATGGCATGGAGAGGCTGAAGAGTATTTGCGAGGAAAAGCTATGCAGGTTCATCAACGCAGCCACAATAGCGACCATCCTGACGTTAGCTGAGCAGCACCACTGTGATGGCCTAAAGAAGGCATGCTCAAGGTTTCTTGGCTCCCCGGCAAATCTTAGGGCTTTGTTGGACAGCGACGGATTCGATCATCTGAGCAGGAGCTGCCCTTTGGTTGCTAAAATTCTGATTGCCATGTCGGCCCTTGGTTAGTGGGATTGTTGCTTTAGCAATTATAGTTCCACGGTCTGAAATGGTTTTCTTGTACCAGCAATGGTCCTTAGCTCCCTATAGTTTGGTTTCAAGACTTATTATCTGGTATTTATCGTGGATTCTTATTGTATGACTATCAGACTACCTATCTAACATTTGAAGAAACTGGAAATTAGTACTGTCACTTTATTTTTGTTTGGTGTTTCCTTGCATGTCTTCATCCTTCTAAATTCGTCCTAATGGCATTTGATATCTTTTACATTTTCTTACTAAATTCTTTTACATTTTCTTATTAGGAATTTTGTCCTGGCATATTAATAAATTTATTCTAATGGCATGCAGAATTGTGCTTATTTTGGTCTCTGTTATGTTAGTTTGTTCTTTGTTGACAGGTGCTTCTTTTCCTATTGTCTAGTAATAGCTTTGTTATTAAGTAGCCATGTTGAATGATATTCACTAGCCTTGCAAGTTCTCTGGCTACTCTTTTTCTTTCGAGCAATTGAATGCTTTGGATGCCTACTGCAAATCAGGGAAAGAGCTGCAGGTTGCGAATAAATCTCAGACCTTGACTCAAATGCACTAAGGCGCACCCAGTTTTACTCATGCACTCAGGCGTTTGATCTGGAACTGGGGGTACAGATCTAAACTTTCTTTCTGGGATCCTGTAGAGCAGAAATTCATGCATTTGCTGTTGAAATGTAAAAAAAGTACTCCTACAGCCTTTCATTCCTTGCAACGATGATTTAGTATTTTTCTTTTCTTTTTTGCCGGGAAGATTAAGTATCCAGTAATTTTTTTTCTTTTTTGACGGGAAGATTAAGTATTCAGTATTTTTCTTATGGTTTAAGTTAATTGATTGAATTGCACCACCAGGTTTTAGAACGTGGTTGAGTTCAGGTAATCACTCAACTAGACGCCTACACTTCAGTTAGGCACGACTAGACGCCTTAAAATGTTGTATAAATATGCAAAAGAAATCAGCTATTCCTCGCCTCGTGTTTGAAAATGTTGCACTACTTTCAGAGGAAGGATCAGGCTTGTAATAAAACTCTTCATGGTAGGCGAGGGTGACTTGCACCCTTGACATTTCAAACCTTCGACCCAAGAAAGGTTATAAGATTATTGGGTGGCGAGGCCAACTGAGGCCTCTCAGATTATGATCTAACCTGTGCTCAAGATTCTATCCAGGTTCAGTGTAGTATCTCTTTGGAGCTTTTCAGATGCGTCATGTGAGGACACACCATGCATGTGAAATTCGAAGGACAGGGATCAGGTGACTTGCGTCTAGATTGTCCCAAGGGAGATTTCACTTCGCAGTAGATTGTCCCAAACGCTACAGCTGCTATAGCGGCCAATACAGGGCAATTTCAGCAGGAAAACTTGGGATTTTCAGCAAGAAAACAGAGTATGTGTTCAACATCACTGGTTTATATATAGGTTAGAACTTACAAACAAGCATCACCAGTTCGGCGGTTCAAAAACAAGGGAAATCAAACAAGCACCACCAATTACAACAAAACAAGCATTCACCATTCACTTGAATTCAAAGTCTCAAGTTCATAACTTCCAGTGCATCATGAATAATAGAGGTTCGCACCGGGGACAGCAAGCAAAAAGACTACGTCCATTACATGCATCATGAAATGTTCACAAATCACAGGTTTTTTAAAAGCACAACTGGTAGAATAATGAACGGCGTAAAGAAATCCATAGACAAACTGACAGTCTAACATTGTAGAACCAGAACTCATGTCAGTGTCGTTGCTGTCAGGGACGGAGCTCACGTAGAAGGACTGGTGTCAAATGACACCAGTGCCGATCGTAACCTCAGACTAATCTTGTTAAAAAGATTTGTCTTTGACCCCAGCAAAAAAACACGTTTGACCCCAGCCCAGCCACCGTATAGAAGCAAAAGGGCTCAGCCTAGTTCCAGCCCAGCCATAGAAGCCCAAAGTCACTAAACAATATGTGGTCGTTCCACCAAATTCCACACGCCGCTGCACACTCAGCCGTAAATACCCATGAGCCCGGATACCCATTATGTAATACTTGCACACGGCCCAAAAGGACTCATCCCTAATTCCTGTATGCGTGAGTCTACATCTCTTCGCCTCAGCGCCTCCTCTCAACCCTAATTCCCCAATCCCCCATATCCATGTGATAATTCCATGCTGGTGTCTGGTGGAATTGCAGAGAGCCGCCGAATCAGCGGGATTTTGGTCCGATTGTGCGGCATAATCTGGTGCCAATCCACCAAGCCTAGATCGATTCTTCTCAGGTATGCCTCGTGACGAACATGTGCATTAGATCTAATCTTCAGACTAAATTTCGCTATCGAACTAATTTGAAAATTTTGCTGTTCTCTTCCTTGATTCATGTACAACTAGGTGGTTCTTTTTTTAGTTAAAAAAAACCTCCTACTGTTCTCTTCCTTGATTCATGTACAACTAGGAGGAAAGCTCGAGAAGCAAAGTTATAAAATGTGAGCCCTGTGTCACTTTATATTTTTGCTTAATGATATTTATTTTTTGTATTACTTGTTTTGACAATTGTTGTAAATATAATATGTTCTTTCGTAAATTATTTTCAGGAAGTAACAACTAAAATTCTTGAAGTCATCCGTTTGATTATTATTTTCTGACTATGTCAAGAAGTGGCTATACAACTTCGCTCAGCGCGTGCTTGGTATGACATTTTTATATGTAATAATAATATTGTTGGATCATTGCATGTTTTCGCTCTTCGTACCACTCTCTAACATTATGTGTGCTGCACTGCTATAGTTTGGGCTAGAGTGGCCAGAGCTTGACACCAGTGCCTATTTTTTCTAGCTTCGTCCCTGGTTGCTGTCGTCGTCACTTTCTGAAGTAGAGGAAGCGGAAAGTATATACTCCCTCCGTCCGGAAAAACTTGTCATCAAAATGGACAAAAAAGGGTGTATCTAGAACTAAAATACATCTAGATACATCCCCTTTTATTCATTTTGATGACAAGTATTTCCGGACGGAGGGAGTATTCATGAGTAATAACAGACTAACAAAGAAACTCTTTCCGGACTGCAGCTCCCGCGTCGCTCCCGTGGGCGGCTCGGGAGCAAACCCTCGCCGCCGCCGCCGGCAGTCGCCGGGCAAAGCCCGCGCGGCTCGGCGGCGGTGGGGCCTTTCTCCTCCTCTGTTCGGGGCTGCTGGCCGGTGGATTCGACAGGAGTTCGAGCGGCCGAGTCCGTTTCGGGGCAGGGCTGCTGGCGGCTCGGGCAGAGGAGGCGGCGGGGCGGGAGGCTGCTAGCCGCGCGGATCTGGCGCGTTGAGGGCGCTCGCGTGGTGACCGCGTCCGGTTCGCGGGCGTGGCGGGTGACTGCGGTTCGGCAAGGCGACGGCGGTCGCCGTGGTGGGCGCGAAGCAGCGGCGCGGTGGTCTGGCTGGTCGCTTGGCGACGGTGCACAGCGCTGGTGGTGGCGAGGCTTCGGCCGTGTGGACTGCGACCCGGAGATCTGGATCTGGCTTTTTCTCCCGATCTGCGATCTATGGGTTGTTGGCCAGGGAGGGACGCCGCCGGCTGTTGGTGGAACAGGGAGGCTCCGGTCAAGGTGGATGCGCGGGGTGCAGGCCCGTCGCCGAGGAAGATGGTGGCCCTGCGCAGTGTTGGCGTGCTCGCTGCGTTGGGGTGCACAGTCCAGTGGAGGTACCTGTCGGCCTCGGCCGGCAACGTAGGAGTGGTTGCTCCGGGTGAAAGTCTGGCCGGTGCTTGCCGGTCGGCGGCGACGGCGCCCATGGGCGTCGTTTTCCTTCTTGAAGGCGCCGTCGAGGATCCAAACAACCTCTACTCCCGGATCAAGATCTTCGGGCGAAAGCCAAGATCCTCTTGTAGGGTTGGGCGGTGCCATCGTCTTCAGCGTCGTTTCCCCTCTTTAGGGCACCGTCTTGAAGATCTGGATCCCATTGGTGCTTCCTACCGGCTGGACGTGCATGGTGGCTTCTGTGGCAACGATGATGAGGGTAAGCGAGGTCGGAGGCATGACATTGGTAGTGGTAGTCGGCTCTTCTCCGGCGTGTCCGTGTGATTGCCTCGGCTGTTTTGTTGTTGTGAAGTCGAAGCTGCGCCGGTGAGGCCCCGGGCGGTGTACGATGACGCGCGACAGGTGGTCCGTTCGGCGATCTTCTGCGACACCAACCTTGCCTAGTTCTCCGTAGCTCTCCATCAGAGTCGAAGTTGCGTTGTCTTGTCGTGGGTGGATGGTGTTCTGGCTTGTGAGTGTAGGGTCGTTGTGCAGCTATTAGGGCTGCTGTTTTTCTTTCTCTTCGATCTTCGGATCTTCACCATGTTGTTCTTCCGTTGCTTTCTGCTAAATCTGAATCAAGCCAGCAATTTTGCTGAATCTTTCAAAAAAAAAGTAACAGACTAACAAGAATCATCATCATCTTCTATTTAAGTATTGGATTAAATGCCGAAGTTGATGGTCCAGCTTGCGCACTTGCATTTGCAAATGGTAGTTCTTGTTCTTGATCTTCTGCTTTGGCTTGTTCTTTGTCAACATTTCATAGGGAGTAGAGCCTTTCATGTTTCTCCCAAATGCCCCAATCACTCCAAGCACCATTTCAAAGCTTGGGAGTAGGACTGTGTTGAGGGCAATGCCTGCTTCATAGAAGAACTAACAAACATACTCACAAGCACAAATCTTGATCTTTCCCCTTCTTTGAGTGGATAGCTTGGTTTGTAACTTCACGGAAAAGCCTTTCCCCTTCCTTGTAGCTACAATCTTTCTGGTGTCTTGATGCAAAACTTATCCATAGCACCATATGTGGAGCCCTTACTATGGCCTTTCTCTGCTAATAGAAGAATAGCACCGCCGCCGCCACCACCAAATATGTCATCTTTATCAGTAGTCTCAACATCATTGCCATCCAAAGTTACATCACTTTTACGTATTGTTGAATCATTGGTCTTCTTTCCTTTGATTCATCTTTGTTTGAGATCAACTCCCCAATCCCTTACTTTACATCAGTAGGAACATGTTTGCACAAAAATACATTTTCTTTTTTGATGTTTGCAAGGTGGTACTTCATTCAGTAATACCACTAGTGTAAACACCATGGCAGAAGTTGCATTCCACTAGGCCTTCTAGTTAATATCTGGAATAGTGCAATGCATCCATGTCGGGTCATCTGAGTTCACCGAAGGTACATGAGGTGGTTGCTCTATCAGGCCTCTCTGATTCACATGATTCTCAAAATGCAGGAATAGGAAAAACATACGAATAGAGCGTCATGTCCTCTTGTATCCTACGGGTTGGGAGAAGTGTTTGATAGCATAGGAAGAACAAAAAGTTTACAAAGACGTTTGAGTGGATGGAATGTTTCCTCCAAAATATAGTACAAATGAATCCTTTGAAAAAGATTCTAAGGATTCCAATCCTACGAATCAAAGGACCATGATAGGAAAATTTCTTAAGGATCCAAATCCTTTAAAAATCCTATGAAATTCCTTTGTATCAAAGGAGCCCTCCATGAAGTGCCTACAAAAATCAAATAGACATAAACATCAAATTCAATTATCTATGTGCTTTGTCAAGAATTTGGGCCTCCTCTGCTTTATAGGATAGGAATATCATAGGGATAGGAAACTTGTAGGAAATGAGATGACAAGTATCCCAAATCCCATGAGTAGAAATAGAAAAGAGATGCCATTTGGTTCATATCATAGAAAATTTTTCATCGAGTCTAGGCTAATGTTTATTTTCCTTTGAAAATGTAGTGGATATGAACCAATCCTATGTAGGGATAGGAATCCATTTCAATGAACCAAAGGACTCCGAAGAAAAAATTCCTATAAGAATCATATCCAATAGAATTTCTATAAATTTCCTCCAAACCAAAGGAGGCCCAAAAATTAATCCAGGATCTTCCTACTGCTCTAGTAAACATAAACCAACACAAATATACAATTAATCAAAACTATGAAGCTAATGAATAAACAAACCAATGTGTGACACACAAAAATCTACAATCAGTGACAACAATCAAACTATCAAAAAGCTAATGTGCAACCATAAATTCCATGTTTTGCAAGAAAACTTTAGTAGTAGGCTAGTAGCATAGTCGACAATAAAAAAAATTGAGCCTCAAGAGTTGCGTCGGTGCATCAACAAGCATGCCATGGTACAGATTTTGTCGCTAGTGCTACCGAAGATTCAGATGGTACGGTGCAAGCATGGCATGACGAAGAACTGAAGATTGATATGGCAATGTACACTTGCTAGTCAAACAGGTACAAATAAGGCTTGTTTGTACCTGTTTGATCGTATTTTTCTCAAGCATTTAAAAAAATGTCACATCAGCCATCGATTTTTTTTTCACAAAGGATGCAAAACTCAAAGATTCACGGTTTTTACCGAACAATCAGATTGCTCCGAGTTTTATACTCAAAACTACTACAGTTCGGCACCGGTCCGCCTCGTCTCCGGTGGCCTAGGGCCATGGAGGCGCGGTGTATCCTGGCAAGGGCCGGCGGGAGGGCTCCGTTTTTAGTCGTTTTTTTAATCTTTTTAGGATTTGTATCCTACTCAGGAAGGCGAGACGGCGGCGGCTCTCTGAAGATGGAATAAAGGTCTCCCCGCCTAGTCCCCGTTCCGGCGGTGCGTCTAGAATCGTTGGTGGGCGTGTGGAGGTGTGTCTCCGGCAGATCTATCTTTGATGGATTTGCTCGGATCTCGTCGTTGTTCGTCCACGTTCGTGTGTCTTTGGTTTGGATCCTTCCGATCTACGTTATTTTTCATCGGTGATGGTTGCTGTTCTGGGGTGCTGGTCCTATGGGGCCTTAGCACGACGACTTCCCGACTGTCTACTACAACAAATTGTGCCCGGCTCCGGTGATGGAGAGGCGATGACGGCGGCGCGCCTTCAGCTCGCTTCGGTGCTTGTAGTCGTCGCTAGGTGGTCTACAGATCTGGATGTAATTTTTATTTCTAATGTTTGTTGTACTGCCATGATTGAAGATGAATAGATTGAAAGTTTTTCCGAAAAAAAAACTACTACAGTTCGACTTTGTTGGCATTTCAAAAACCATTTGACATTTCAACATGCGTAGGAGCACATGCGCAGGCAGTCCAGACGAAGACTTCTCTGTGTAGCCTGCACCTCTACGCACGGTCTCGTCCCATCATTGACCGCGTCCGCATTTATTTACTTGTTTATTTTTAATTCACCTGTCACAGAAACTTAAAAAAGTCCTTATAAGTCCCATCTAAACCAAACAGAAAGGACTTATAGGGACTTAAATGGGCATTTGGGACTTATAAAATAAGACTCTCAAAGAAAGTCTTATAAGGACTTATGTTGTAATATGGTCTTATAAGGACTTATAAGTCCCAGGAACCAAACAGGGAGAGACTTTTTAGGGACTTAGGATTTATAAGTTAGGACTAAAAAAAGTCTTATGACTTATAAACCAAACAGGGCCTAACTCTCGAACTGTAAAAATGATTCTTCACTGTAAAAACCAGTGAATCGCAAAGCCAAAACTTGAGTTTTTCCCCAAATCATTTTTCTAGGGTTCGAGTGGAGCGGCGGCGGCGCGCGGGCGATCCCATCTACCCGCGGTGCATCTAAGGGTTTCAAGTACCGTGGTCTACCTCGTTAGTCTCCGATCTCCTTGTTCTTCCTCTGGGTTGTGCTCGGGGTGACCAAGGGGGATCCTGGTGATTCTGCCCACCCTTGGCGAACTCGGGGAGAGCAGGGGCGGGGTCAGGGTAGATCGACGGAGATGGAAGCTTCAGCGGCGACTGGGAAGGAGAAACAGGGGGTAGAGAAGATGATGGAGAGGATGAACCTGACAGACAGAGAAAGTGCGAAATTGGTGGTGGATGATGAGGATGGAAATCAAGGTGAACCAATTGTGGCGGTGGTAGGTAAGGTGCTGCACAGGAGGGTACTTCATGTGAACACCATTGCCGACGCTCTGAGGCCTGCATGGGGTAACTCAAGGGGGCTCTCGTTCAGCTCTGCAGGAGATAATATGTTTGTGGCAAGGTTTGAAGGGAAGAGGGATCGAGACAGGATCTTCGAGGGAGGACCATGGATGGTGGGCAAGCATGCGGTAGTGCTTCAGATATTCGATGAGAGTCAAAGGCCCTCCGATCTGAAATTTGAGATGATACAAATATGGGCTAGGGTTATCAATCTTCCCTTCAACCCGAGGCGATCCCCATGGCCACAGAAGGTAGCTCAACTGTTGGGGAAAGTCATAAGGGTTGATGTGGATTCGAAAGGTTTTGCATATGGGGAAGCATTGAGGACACGTGTATGGATAAATGTGAAGGAACCATTAATGAGGTGGGTGAGGCTAGAGTCTGCGAAAACCAAAGAGGATATTTGGTATGATGTTCAGTATGAATCTCTTCCGTACTTTTGTTTCTCTTGCGGATTACTTGGACATGCAGATTCTTTCTGCCCAACACCGGCAGGTCGTGATGCCTTTGGGAGGCTCCCATATGGGGAAAATCTCAGAGTCCCAATGAGGAAGAAGGACTGGGGTAGTGGATCTTTCAGGGGATATGGAGAGCCAGCTGACAATCAGTATGCTGAGGAGGACTGGGAAGAGGAGGAAGTGGAGAAAGGTGAGGAGGTAACCTCACCAGACAAGTCTGAATCTAGCCGTGTTAAAAGAGCAGTCTATCAGTTCAATGCTCGAGGAGGAGGAGCCACTGGGAGAGGTGTACAACCTCAGCGGGGCAGAGGTAATTCAAGGAATCAGGTATACAGGAGGGTGAAAATGGATGAGGGCGGGTGAAAATGGATGCAGCTAAGCCTCCGAGTGGGAGGCTGGCCCGCCACTCGGTAGGATTTTGGATACTTAGGCGAGTACTTGGGCTGCAGCTAAGCCTCCGAGTGGGAGGCTGGCTCGCCACTCGGTAGGATTTTGGATACTTAGGCGAGTACTTGGACTGCAGCTAAGCCTCCGAGTGGGAGGCTGGCTCGCCACTCGGTGAGGATTTTGGATACTTAGGCGAGTACTTGGACTGCAGCTAAGCCTCCGAGTGGGAGGCTGGCTCGCCACTCGGTAGGATTTTGGATACTTAGGCGAAGCGGATTCGCAGCTAAGCCCCCGAGTGAGAGACTGGCTCGCACTCGGAAAGGATTTTTTTTACAAACTTAGGCGAATCGGATTCGCGACTAAGCCACCCACTGGGGGTAATTTCAACAAAAAAGCAATAACAATCACTGGGAAAATTATAACATTCTTGTCTTGGATAAACAAACTATAAAAGTACTTTTATTACATCTCAACCGAGTGAGTTTTTAAGTGTAAAAGGGGCGGAGCAGCTCCGCGTTCCAAGCTCGAGGCTCATCGATCTGGCGATCAACGTTGTAGAGATGATATGCCCCGTTGTGGAGGACTCTCGTGACGATGAAGGGACCTTCCCAAGTGGGAGCAAGCTTGTGGGGTTTCCGTTGATCCACTCGGAGGACCAAATCTCCCTCTTGGAAGGCTCGACTCTTCACATTTCTGGCATGGAATCGACGCAAGTCTTGCTGATAGATAGTCGAGCGGATCAAGGCCATCTCTCTCTCCTCTTCCAAGAGGTCGACTGCATCTTGCCGGGCTTGTTCCGCTTCTTCTTCAGAGTATAGCTCGACTCGAGGCGCATTGTGAAGTAGGTCACTCGGCAGAACTGCTTCAGCTCCATAGACCAGGAAGAATGGAGTTCTCCCAGTCGACCGATTAGGAGTGGTCATCAATCCCCAGAGAACTGATGGAAGTTCGTCGACCCAAGCTCCTGCTGCGTGTTTGAGATCACGCATCAGCCGAGGTTTTAGCCCTTTGAGAATGAGGTCGTTTGCACGCTCGCTTGTCCATTCGACCGAGGATGAGCCATCAAGCATAGTCGACCCGCGTGCCTTGAGAGGCGCAGAAGGCTTTGAACTTGTCATTATCAAAGTTTGACCCATTGTCGGTGATGATGCTATGCGGAACTCCATATCTGAATATCAACTCTCTGATGAAACTGATAGCAGTGCATGCATCGAGGTTCTTGATGGGCTTGGCTTCGATCCACTTGGTGAACTTGTCGAGTGCTACTAGCAAATGGGTGAAACCGCTTCTGCCAGTTCTCAACGGTCCAATCATGTCCAATCCCCAAACAGCGAAGGGCCAAACGAGTGGAATGGTCTTCAAGGCTGAGGCTGCCTTGTGCGACATGTTGGAATAGAACTGACATCCTTCACACTTGTCGACTATTTCTTTTGCCATTTCATTTGCTTTCGGCCAGTAAAATCCCCCTCGGTATGCTTTAGCCACGATGGTCCGGGAGGACGCATGATGGCCACAGGTCCCCGAGTGGATATCCTCAAGAATTATCTGACCTTCTTACGGCGTGATACACTTACGGCCGACTCGATCGCGCTTTCTCTGTATAATTGTCCCTTGATCATCAGAAGGCCTTGGATCGACGGACGATCTGTCGAGCCTCTTCTTCATTCTCCGGGAGCTCTTTCCTTAGGATATATGCGATGTACGGCATCGCCCGATCGGGAGTGATGACCACAACTTCCATAATCAGGTCGACCACGGCTGGGACCTCAACTTTAGTCGAATCATTGGCACTCTTTTGCTGCGGGGCTTCTTCTGTGAAAGGATCCTCCTGCACTGATGGAGCATGAATGTGTTCCAAAAATACATTACTGGGAATTGCTTCCCTCTTGGACCCTATCTTCGCCAAATCATCCGCAACTTGATTTTTCAGTCGGGGTATATGATGAAGCTCTAAGCCCTCGAATTTCTTCTCCAGCTTTCTTACTGCATTACAATAACCTGTCATAGCTGGGCTTCTGACATCCCACTCCTTCATTACTTGATTAACAACCAGATCCGAGTCGCCATAGACCATAAGGCGACGGACTCCGAGTGAAATGGCCATGCGCAACCCATACAGAGTGCTTCATATTTCGCTTCGTTGTTGGAAGAATCAAAGTGAATCTGGAGAACATACTTGAGCCTATCTCCTCGGGGAAACCAATACAACCCTGCACTGTAACCGTTCAAAGATCTTGGAACCATCGAAAAACATAGTCCAATGTTCCGAGTGAACTTGGGTCGGAAGTTGCTGTTCAGTCCACTCGGCGAGGAAATCTGCTATTGCTTGGGACTTGATAGCTTTCTTTGCCTCGAATTTGATATCAAGGGGAAGGAGTTCAATCGCCCATTTTGCCACTCGACCAGTTGCATCTCTGTTATGAAGAATTTCCGACAAAGGGGCGTCGCCGACGATCGTAATGGAATGATCGAGAAATAATGAGCAACCTTCTTCGTGGTCATATAGATCCCATAAACAAGCTTTCGATAGTGAGGGTATCTTTGCTTTGATGGGGTCAAGATTTTAAAGATAATAAACCGGGCGTTGAACTTTGAAGGTTTTCCTTCTTCTTCCCGCCGACCGTAAGTACGGTAATCGACGACTTGTCCAATGGCTGCAATGTAAAGCAGCAAAGGCTCCTTGCTGATTGGAGCAGCAAGCACCGGTTGGTGGAGAGCGAGCTTTGAGCTCGCAAACGCTGCATCAGCTTCTAAAGTCCACTCGAACTTGTCGACTTCTTCATCATCGGTAAAGAGGCAATGCCTTTTCACCGAGGCGAGAGATGAATCGACTTAAAGCGCCAAGCATCCAAAGAAGTTTCGGATATCGTGCACACGCACAGTATGCTTCATTCGAGTATGGTGCCAACCTTTTCGGTTAGCATCGATTCCTCGCCGGAAACGAAAACCGAGTAACTTTCCATCGGGAACTCCAAATGTACACTTTGATGGATTAAGCTTGATATCATACCTCCTGAGATTGGCAAATGTTTCAGCAAGGTCAGCCAACAGGTCGGAACCCTTTCGTGACTTGACCACTATATCATCCATGTATGCTTCCACATTCCGACTGATTTGAGTGAGCAAACACTTCTGAATCATCCTCATGAATGTGGCTCCGGCATTCTTGAGACCGAATGGCATGGTGACATAACAGAAGCATCCGAATGGAGTGATGAATGTTGTTTTAATCTCATCGGGTCCATACAGACGGATCTTATGGTACCCGGAATAAGCGTCTAAAAAAGACAACCTCTCGCATCCCGCAGTTGAGTCGACTATTTGGTCGATGCGAGGAAGAGGGAAATGATCTTTCGGGCAGGCCCGATTGATATGCTTGAAATCAATGCACATGCGCAACGACTTGTCCTTCTTGGGGACCATGACAACGTTGGCGAGCCACTCGGAGTGGTAGATCTCTCGGATGAACTCTGCTGCTAAGAGTCGAGCCACCTCCTCGCCAATGGCCTTTCTCTTACGACGGCGGACCGCCAAGATACTCTTTAACTGGTTTGAATTTTGGGTCGATCAGTGGCGATGCTCAGCCAGCCCCAGGAACACCCAGCATGTCGCCAGAGCTTCCATGCAAAGATGTCCCAGTTCTCACGGAGGAACCGGATGAGCGCTTCTTCCTATTTTGAGTCGAGTGTTGTTGAGATGTTGGTCGGAGCAGCATCGGGATCAGTCGGTGAATGTGGACCTGTTTCGCCTCGCCCATTGGATCGAATGTCGACTCAGTGGCGGGCTTCTTAGCTCGCAACAAATCACTCGGATCCACAGTTTTCGATACTCTTGTAGCTCTACCATCGCCAACCGAGCATCGGCGATCTTAGAGCCTTTCTCGAAGCACTCTTACGCCTTCTTCCGATTGCCGTGCGGTGATCACGCCCTTGGGACCAGGCATCTTCGATTTAAGATACACGTAACATGGTCGGGCCATGAACGTGCATAAGCTGGTCTCCCGAATAGCGTGATAAGCGCTGAAATCCACGACCTCAAAGGTCATCTTTTCTTTCCGGAAATGCTTTGAATCACCAAAACTACATCAAGAGCAATTTGGCCGAGTGACTCAGCCTTCTTTCCAGGAATGACTCCGTGGAAGCTCATGTTATCGGTAATCGAGTCCGGACATCGGAATGCCCATCCCTTTCAACGCCTCCGCAGATAATATATTCAAACCACTACCACCATCCATCGGGACTTTGGTCACCGAGTGCCTTCGACAACTGGGTCGACCATCAACGCTTGCCTCCAGGGGTGGCAATGTGCGTCGGGTGATCAGACTGATCGAATGTGATGGCGGTCTGGGACCATTTCAGATAATTGGGAGTCGCCAGAGCAACCAAGTTTACTTCCCGATTGATAACCTTCAATCGACTTTTGCTTTCGACGTCAGCAAAAATCATCAGGGTGGAATTGACCTGGGGGTATCCACCATCACTGTCATCTCTATCCTCAACTTTGTCTGTCTCCTTATCCTTATCCTTGGGATGTTTTCCTTGGAACTGCTGAATCAAGAGCCGACACTGTCGAGTGGTATGTTTCGGGTAAATGAGTTTACCCTCTTCATCTTTCTTTGTATGAATATGACATGGTAAATCCAAAACGTCGTTCCCATCCTGGTCTTTCACCTTCTTAGGGTTCCAAGGACCCTTGGGTTTCCCCTTGACCTTTCCAGGGGTCACCGCCTAAGGCCTCTCCGAGCGGCTGGCTCGGCTTTTGCGCTTCGCTTCGACCGAATTTCCTCCGCCGGTCTCATTGGCGGCCGATTTATATTTACCACTCCGAGCCGATCCTCTTCTTCACCATTTGCATATTTGGTGGCAATCTCCATCATCCGACTCGTGGTCATATCTCGGTTCGACCAAATTTCAAACTCAATTCTCGTTCTTGACACCTTCCTTGAAGGCACTGATCGCTCGATGATCGATACATTCTCGATCGTGTGGTGCAAAGTGATCCATCTCTGGATATAATCTCTCAAGGTTTCACTCGACTTTTGCACGCATGATGCAACTCATCAAACCTGCTGGTCGTTTGCAAGTTCCTTCAAATGTCCGACAAACACTCGGGCAAGATCTTCCCAAGTGTAAATCTTTGCTGGTGCTAATCGATTCAACCATGCCCCTGGCTGAACCCTCCAACATAAGAGGTAAATGCTTCATGGCTACCTCATCGTTGCCACCGCCGATCTGAACTGCCACTCGGTAATCTTCAAGTCAAGTGTCGCTTGGATTCTCCAAGTGAACTTGTCGACTCCGATCGCCAACTTTGAAGTTGGGAGGAATCACCGCGCCCCGATGGCCTCTTTGAAACACTCTGGTCCCGAGACATGAACTCTAATACTGGAAGGAATATCTCTATCGTGGCCGTCTCGGTGAGCTCTGTTCCTGTCGACCAAACCTTGAATGATAATGGATCTCGCATCAAAGCCTGGTTCTCTGGGGTCGACTGGAACTCTTCGCCCAGCACTGTTTTTGTTGGGGAACGTTGCAGAAAATTAAAATTTTCCTACGGTTTCACCAAGATCTATCTATGAGTTCATCTAAGCAACGAGTCACGAGAGAGAGTTTGCATCTACATACCACTTGTAGATCGAGTACGGAAGCATTCGAGGGAGTGGTGATGATGAAGACGTTCCCAACGTGATTCCGATCACCGATGACCAAAGTGCTGAAAGGACAGCACCTCCGTGTTCAACACACGTACGGGACGATGGCGTCTCCTCCGTCTTGATCCAGCAAGGATGAAGGAGAGGTTGAGGAAGACAACTCCAATGGCAGCACGACGGCGTGGTGCGGTTGGTCTGGCAGTTCTCCGGCAGGCTTCGCCAAGCTCGCGTGGAGAAAGAGAGGTGTTGGGAGGGAGGGCTGCGCCTTCAATGGTGTTTGCAGCCTCCCCCACCCTCTATTTATAGGAGGAGAGGGCAAGGGGGGCCGCCATCTAGGGAAACCCTAGATGGGGCGGCGGCCAAAGGAGGAGGGAGGGTGGCTTGCCCCCAAGCCAGGGGGCCCCTTTAGGTTTCCCCTCCCCAAACCCTAGCCAAGATGGGCCTAGGTGGGAGGCGCCCAGCCCACCAGGGGCTGGCTCCCTCCCACTTAGCCCATGTGGCCCCGAGGGGTGGCCCTCCGGTGGACCTCGGAACTCTCCGGTGGCCCCGGTACATTACAGTATACCCTCAAACTTTCCGAGTCCGCTTAACCACTTTCCATATATAAATCTTTACCTCCGGACCATTCCGAACTCCTCGTGACGTCCGGGATCTCATCCGGACTCAACAACATTCGTAATCACATACTTGTCTTCCTATTAACCCTAGCGCCACCGAACCTTATGTGTAGACCCTACGGGTTCGGGAGACATGCGACATGACCGAGACTACCTCAAGTCAATAACCAACAGCGGGATCTGGATACCCATGTTGGCTCTACATGCTCCTCGATGTTGTCATCGGATGAACCACGATGTCAAGGGTTCAAGCAACCCGTATTCTATTCCCTTTGTCGACGGTATGTTACTTGCCCGAGACTCGATCGTCGGTATCCCAATACCTCGCTTAGTCTCGTTACGGCAAGTCACTTTACTCGCATACCGCAATGCATGATCCCGTGACGGACACTTGATCACTTTGAGCTCATTATGATGATGCATTACCGAGTGGGCCGTGATACCTCTCCGTAACACGGAGTGACAAATCCCGCCTCGATCCGTGTCAACCCAATGGTCACTTTCGGAGATACCGTAGTGCACCTTTATAGTCACCCATTACGTTGTGACGCTTGATACACCCAAAGCACTCCTACGGTATCCGGAATTGCACGATCTCATGGTCTAAGGAAGAGATACTTGACATTGGAAAAGCTCTAGCAAAACAAACTACACGATCTTTGTGCTATGCTTAGGATTGGGTCTTGTCCATCACGCCATTCTCCTAATGACGTGATCCCGTTGTCAATGACATCCGATGTCCATAGTCGAAACCATGACTATCTGTTGACCAACGAGCTAGTCAACTAGAGGCTTACTAGGACGATTGTAGTCTATGTATTCACACGTGTATTACGATTTCCGGATAATACAGCTTATAGCATGAATAAAAGACAATTATCATGAACAAGGAAATATAATAATAATGCTTTTATTATTGCCTCTAGGGCATATTTCCAACAGTCTCCCACATGCACTAGAGTCAATAATCTAGTTACATTGTGATGAATCGAACACCCATAGAGTTCTGGTGTTGATCATGTTTTGCTCGCGAGAGAGGTTTAGTCAGCGGATCTGCGACATTCAGATCCGTATGCACTTTACAAATTTCTATGTCTCCATCTTGAACATTTTCACGGATGGAGTTGAAGCGACGCTTGATGTGCTGGTCTTCTTGTGAAACCTGGGCTCCTTGGCAAGGGCAATAGCTCCAGTGTTGTCACAGAAGAGTTTGATCGGCCCCGACGCATTGGGTATGACTCCAAGGTCGGTGATGAACTCCTTCACCCAAATTGCTTCATGTGCTGCCTCGAGAGGATGCCATGTACTCCGCTTCACATGTAGATCCCGCCACGACGCTTCGCTTGCAACTGCACCACCATCGCTCCACCATTCAACATATACACGTATCCGGTTTGTGACTTAGAGTCATCAGATCTGTGTCGAAGCTTAGCGCCGACGTAACCCTTACGACGAGCTCTTCGTCACCTCCATAAACGAGAAACATGTCCTTTGTCCTTTTCGGTACTTTAGGATATTCTTGACCGCTGTCCGGTGTTCCTTGCGGGATTACTTTGGTACCTTCCTACCAAACTTACGGCAAGGTTTACATCAAGTCCGGTACACAGCATGGCATACATAATAGATCCTATGGCTGAGGCATAGGGATGACACTCATCTCTTCTTTATCTTTTGTCGTGGTCGGGCATTGAGCTGAGCTCAATCTCACACCTTGCAAAACAGGCAAGAACCCTTCTTGACTGATCCATTTTGAACTTCTTCAAAATCTTATCAAGGTATGTGCTTTGTGAAAGACCTATGAGGCGCCTCGATCTATCTCTATAGATCTTGATGCCTAATATATAAGCAGCTTCTCCAAGGTCCTTCATTGAAAAACACTTATTCAAGTAGGCCTTAATGTTGTCCAAGAATTCTATATCATTTCCCATCAAGTATGTCATCTACATATAATATGAGAAATGCTACAGAGCTCCCACTCACTTTCTTGTAAACGCAGGCTTCTCCATAAGTCTCGCATAAACCCAAACGCTTTGATCATCTCATCAAAGCGAATGTTCCAACTCCGAGATGCTTGCACCAGCCCATAAATGGATCATTGGAGCTTGCATACTTTGTCGACATTCTTAGGATCGACAAAACCTTCCGGCTGTATCATATACAGCTCTTCCTTAAGATAGCCGTTATGAACGCTGTTTTGACGTCCATCGCCATATCTCATAATCATAGTATCGGCAATTGCTAACATGATTCGGACGGACTTAAGCTTCGCTACGGAGAGAAAGTCTCATCGTAGTCAATCCCTTGAACTTGCCGATAACCCTTAGCGACAAGTCGAGCTTTATAGATGGTGACATTACCATCCGCGTCCGTCTTCTTCTTAAAGATCCATTTGTTTTCTATCGTCGCCGATCATCGGGCAAGTCACCAAAGTCCACACTTTGTTTTCATACATGGATTCTATCTCGGACTTCATGGCTTCTAGCCATTTGTTGGAATCTGGCCCGCCATCGCTTCTTCATAGTTCAAGGTTCACCGTTGTCTAACAACATGATTTCCGTGACAGGGTTGCGTACCACTGCAGTGCGGAACGTGTCCTAGTGGACCCTGAAGTTCAAGTAGTAACTTGATCCGAAGTACCTTGATCATCATCATGAATTTCCTCTTCAGTTGGTGTAGGCATCACAGAACATTTTCCGAGCTGCACTACTTTCCTGTTCAAGAGGTAGTACTTCATCGAGTTCTACTTTCCTCCCACTTACTTCTTTCGAGAGAAACTCTTTTCTAGAAAGGTTCCGTTCTGGCAACAAAGATCTTGCCTTCGGATCTAAGGTAGAAGGTATACCCAAAGGTTTCCTTAGGGTATCCTATGAAGACGCATTTTCCGACTTGGGTTCGAGCTTTTCAGGTTGAAGTTTCTTGACATAAGCATCGCATCCCCAAACTTTTAGAAACGACAGCTTAGGTTTCTTCCCAAACCATAATTCATACGGTGTCGCCTCAACGGATTTAGACGGTGCCCTATTTAAAGTGAATGTAGCTGTCTCTAGAGCGTATCCCCAAAATGATAGCGGTAAATCGGTAAGAGACATCATAGATCGCACCATATCCAATAGAGTGCGACACGACGTTCGGACACACCGTTCTGTTGAGGTGTCCCGGCGGCGTTAGTTGTGAAACGATTCCACATTTTCTTAAGTGTGTACCAAATTCGTGACTTAAATATTCTCCTCCACGATCCGATCGTAAGAATTTTATCTTTCGGTCACGTTGATTCTCTACTTCATTCTGAAATTCCTTGAACTTTTCAAAGGTCTCAGACTTGTGTTTCATCAAGTAGACATACCCATATCTACTCAAGTCATCTGTGAGAGTGAGAACATAACGATATCCTCCATGAGCCTCAACGCTCATTGGACCGCACACATCGGTATGTATGATTTCCAACAAGTTGGTTGCTCGCCCATTGTTCCGAAAATGGAGTCTTGGTCATCTTGCCCATGAGGCATGGTTCGCATGTGTCAAATGATTCATAATCAAGAGACTCCAAAAGTCCATCAGCATGGAGCTTCTTCATGCGCTTGACACCAATGTGACCAAGGCGGCAGTGCCACAAGTATGTGGGACTATCGTTATCAACTTTACATCTTTTGGTATTCACACTATGAACATGTGTAACATTACGTTCGAGATTCATTAAGAATAAACCGTCGACCATCGGAGCATGACCATAAAACATATCTCTCATATAAATAGAACAACCATTATTCTCGGATTTAAATGAGTAGCCATCTCGCATTAAACGAGATCCAGATACAATATTCATGCTCAAACTTGGCACCAAATAACAATTATTAAGGTTCATAACTAATCCCGTGGGTAAATGAAGAGGTAGCGTGTCGACGGCGATCACATCGACTCTGGAACCATTCCCGACGCGATCGTCACCTCGCCCTTCGCCGATCTCCGCTTATTCCGCAGCTCTGCTGTGAGTTACAAATATGAGCAACGGCACCGGTATCAAATACCTGGGAGTTACTACGATTCATGGTAAGGTACACATCAATTACATGTATATCAAATATACCTTTGGTGTTGCGGCCTTCTTATCCGCTAAGTACTTGGGGCAGTTCCGCTCAAAGGACCCTCCTTGCAATAAAAGCACTCGGTCCGGGTTTGGGTCCATTCTTTGACTTCTTCCGGCAACTTGCTTACGGGCGCGGCAATCTCCTTGCCGTCCTTCTTGAAGTTCTTCTTACCCTTGCCCTTCTTGAACTTAGTGGTCTTATTGACCATCAACACTTGATGTTCTTTCTTGATTTCAACCTCGGCTGACTTCAGCATAGAGAACACTTCAGAATGGTCTTTACCATCCCCTGCATGTTGTAGTTCATCACAAAGCTCTTGTAGCTTGGTGGGAGCGATCGAGGATTCTGTCAATGACCGCCTCATCGGGGAGGTTAATATTCATTTGGGTCATACGGTTGTGCAACCTGCACATCTTCGTAATGTGCTCACCGACAGTAACTGTTTTCCTCCATCTTACAACTATAGAACTTGTCGGAGATGTCATATCTCTCGACCCGGCGTGAGCTTGAAAACCAGTTTCAGCTCTTGAACATCTCATATGCTCCGTGATGCTCAAAACGCTTTTGGAGCCCGGTTCTAAGTGTAAAGCATGCCGCATCGAACGAGGGAGTAATCATCAAGACGAGACTGCCAAGCATTCATAATGTCTTGGTTCTTCGACGGAGCGTCACCTAGCGGTCCTTCTAGGACGTATTGTTTCTGGCAGCTATGAGGATGATCTCGGGTTCGGACCCAGTCCGTATAGTTCTGCCGTCATCTTTCAGCTTGGTTTTCTAGGAACGCGTTGAAGTTTAAGTTGACATGAGCGTTGGCCATTTGATCTACAAGACATATCATGTAAAAGATTTTAGACTATTGTTCATGATAATAAAGTTCATCTAATCAAATTATTAATGAACTCCCACTTAGATTAGACATCCTCTAGTCATCTAAGTGTTACACGATCCGAGTCGACTAGGCCGTGTCCGATCAACACGTGAGACGGACTAGTCTGCGTCGGTGAACATTCTCATGTTGATCGTATCTTCCATACGACTCGTGTTCGACCTTTCGGTCTCCGTGTTCCGAGGCCATGTCTGTACATGCTAGGCTCGTCAAGTTAACCCTAAGTGTTTCTGCGTGTGTAAATCTTTCTTACACCCGTTGTATGTGAACGTAAGAATCCATCACACCCGATTAACACGTGGTGCTTAGAAGCGATTTAACTGTAGCAACGGTGCACGCTTAGGGAGAACACTTCTTGAAATTGTTCTAAGGGATCATCTTATTTACTACCGTCGTTCTAAGTAAACAAGATGCATAATCATAATAAACATCACATGCAATTATAAAGTAGTGACATGATATGGCCAATATCATATAGCTCCTTGATCTTCATCTTCGGGGCTCCATGATCATCCTGTCACCGCATGACACCATGATCTCCATCATCATGATCTCCATCATCGTGTCTTCATGAAGTTGTCACGCCAACGACTACTTCTACTTCTATGGCTAACGCGTTTAGCAATAAAGTAAAGTAAGTTACATGGCGTTCTTCAATGACACGCAGGTCATACAAAATAAAGACAACTCCTATGGCTCCTGCCGGTTGTCATACTCATCGACATGCAAGTCGTGATTCCTATTACAAGAACATGATCTCATACATCACAATATATCATCATTCATCACAACTTGGCCATATCACGTCACATGACAATTGCTGCAAAAACAAGTTAGACGTCCTCTAATTGTTGTTGCATCTTTTACGTGGCTGCAATTGGGTTCTAGCAAGAACGTTTTCTTACCTACGAATAACCACAACGTGATCTTGTCAACTTCTATTTACCCTTCATAAGGACCCTGTTCATCGAATCCGCTCCAACTAAAGTAGGAGAGCAGACACCCGCCGCCACCTTATGCAACTAGTGCATGTTAGTCGGTGGAACCGGTCTCACGAAGAGCACGTGTAAGGTTGGTCCGGGCCGCTTCATCCCACAATACCGCGGAAGCAAGAAACGACTAGTAACGGCAAGTGAGTTGACAAGATCCACGCCCACAACAAAATTGTGTTCTACTCGTGCAAAGAGAACTACGATAGACCTAGCTCATGATGCCACTTTGTTGGGGAACGTTGCAGAAAATTAAAATTTTCCTACGGTTTCACCAAGATCTATCTATGAGCTCATCTAAACAACGAGTCACGAGAGAGTTTGCATCTACATACCACTTGTAGATCGAGTACGGAAGCGTTCGAGGAGTGGTGATGATGAAGACGTTCCCAACGTGATTCCGATCACCGATGACCAAAGTGCTGAAAGGACAGCACCTCCGTGTTCAACACACGACGGGACGATGGCGTCTCCTCCGCCTTGATCCAGCAAGGATGAAGGAGAGGTTGAGGAAGACAACTCCAATGGCAGCACGACGGCGTGGTGCGGTTGGTCTGGCAGATTTCCGGCAGGCTTCGCCAAGCTCGCGTGGAGAAAGAGAGGTGTTGGGAGGGAGGGCTGCGCCTTCAATGGTGTTTGCAGCCTCCCCCACCCCTCTATTTATAGGAGGAGAGGGCAAGGGGGCCGGCCATCTAGGGAAACCCTAGATGGGGCGGCGGCCCAAGGGAGGAGGGAGGTGGCTTGCCCCCAAGCTAGGGGGCCCTTAGGGTTTCCCCTCCCAAACCCTAGCCGATGGGCCTAGGTGGGAGGCGCCCAGCCCACCGGGGCTGGCTCCTCTCCCACTTAGCCCATGTGGCCCCCGAGGGGTGGCCCCTCCCGTGGACCTCCGAACTCTCCGGTGCCCCGGTACATTACCAGTATACCCCAAACTTTCCGAGTCCGCTTAACCACTTTCCATATATAAATCTTTACCTCGGACCATTCCGAACTCCTCGTGACGTCCGGATCTCATCCGGACTCAACAACATTCGGTAATCACATACTTGTCTTCCTATTAACCCTAGCGCCACCGAACCTTATGTGTAGACCCTACGGGTTCGGAGACATGCGAACATGACCGAGACTACCTCAAGTCAATAACCAACAGCGGGATCTGGATACCCATGTTGGCTCCCACATGCTCCTCGATGTTGTCATCGGATGAACCACGATGTCAAGGGTTCAAGCAACCCGTATTCTATTCCCTTTGTCGACGGTATGTTACTTGCCCGAGACTCGATCGTCGGTATCCCAATACCTCGCTTAGTCTCGTTACGGCAAGTCACTTTACTCGTACCGCAATGCATGATCCCGTGACCGACACTTGATCACTTTGAGCTCATTATGATGATGCATTACCGAGTGGGCCCAGTGATACCTCTCCGTAACACGGAGTGACAAATCCCGATCTCGATCCGTGTCAACCCAATGGTCACTTTCGAGATACCTGTAGTGCACCTTTATAGTCACCCGATTACGTTGTGACGCTTGATACACCCAAAGCACTCCTACGGTATCCGGAATTGCACGATCTCATGGTCTAAGGAAGAGATACTTGACATTGGAAAAGCTCTAGCAAAACAAACTACACGATCTTTGTGCTATGCTTAGGATTGTCTTGTCCATCACGTCATTCTCCTAATGACGTGATCCCGCTGTCAATGACATCCGATGTCCATAGTCGAAACCATGACTATCTGTTGACCAACGAGCTAGTCAACTAGAGGCTTACTAGGGACGATTGTAGTCTATGTATTCACACGTGTATTACGATTTCCGGATAATACAGTTATAGCATGAATAAAAGACAATTATCATGAACAAGGAAATATAATAATAATGCTTTTATTATTGCCTCTAGGGCATATTTCCAACAGTTTTGGCGTCTGTCGTCCTGCTGCCGAGGAGCGTATGATCCACCCCCTAGGGGAGGAGTGGGCACTCGACGTCGATCGTTGCGATCGAATCGGTGCTCATACTGCTCGCGGCCCTTGTATTGATCATCACGCCGGCCTCCATGTTCCTCACGCCCGGGGCGATCTTGGACTATGGGCCGATCGAATGAATTCGCAGCGACGGATCGGTTGTGAACCCTGTTCGCGATCGATACAACTGAGTTTTGATCTCTCCGCCGCCGGAGCAAATCTCGATTTGTCTGCAAACCTCTACCGCCTCCGATGGGAAGGCTGAATTGATTTCGCTATACTGGCGGCACTGCTAAATTCTGAATCGGAGTTCGATATACCAGGTTGGCGGTTGAAAGAGTGGCGCCGATCGGATTCTCGAACCCTCGGTCACAGACGCTCGTCCAAAGACTCGCTGAAGATTCTCCATCGAAAGCGCCAGCCAGTTGGCTAAGCGCGCATCCTCCAAGGCGCGAGCCTCGGGTTTCTCCAACGATAGGAGTGTGAAGTGCATCCATGTTCGACGACGAAGCTCCTCCTCTGGAGCGAAGTGAGGGCTCGAGCAAGTACTCTTCGTGGGCTTGCACCGCATCGCTTCCACCGCCACCTTCGTTGGTGCGGGTGAATCTGGGGACCGCGTGGTCCATCGACCATCGTAACCTCTGCCGCCGGGTCATCGCTATCGCATTCGACGCGGTCTCTCACGGAGCCGTCCGCCAGTCTAACAGTAGAGAGATTCGTCGGGCTCGATCGCCGCGACTTGGGGATGGCCGATCGGGCCACCGCATGTCTCACCCACCGCTGAAGCCTCGACCGACCGGAACGCTTGCGCCGATTGGAGATCGGGAGTGAAGACAGTAGCAGAGCCGACCTGCATCGGGTCGACGGTTGCCGAGAGAGGACGCCGCGACACACGCACGAAAGTGCGTCGCCCGCGGATGGGGAGCGCGCCCACGTCGAGTGGAGCCTCCTGAAGCCAAGCGGAGTCGTCGGCGATGAACGTGAGCGCACGAGACGGATCTCGTGGCGTCGACGTAACTCCACCGAAACCATGATGCCGGAGATCGAGAGAATCCCAACTTCTCCAACAATTCGCTAGAACACCGCCCTAAGGTGGGCGCCAACTGTCGTGGTTCTAAGTCCGACAAGAGAATGGGGGTAGGTATAGAGAGGCAAGATCCTAGCTATGGAGTAGTTGTATACGCAAGGGATTTACGAGTTCAGCCCTTCTCGGAGGAAATGTGCCCTCGTCTCGGAGCCCGGAGGCGTCGATTGGATTATATGCGTATGTGTACTAGGGTACGAACCCTTCTACTGTGGAGGGGGTGGCTTATATAGAGTGCGCCAGACCCCACCAGCCCATGTAGTAGAGGGTTTAAGGTGCGTTAAAGCTAGGCGTTCATCGTAACGCCTTACATAAAGTGCCATTAAGGTCATAAAGACTATTTAACTACAGAACGTTTGGACACCGAGTGGCTCTTGGACTCTTGGTGGTCGAGTGGGTCTTCATAGTCGAGTGTCTTTGAATCTGTCGAGTGGAAGCCTACCAGGTCGACTGGAAGGCTGCTTCTCTTGTGAATGTCCTTGTGGAGGGTACCCTTGGGCAGGTCCATGACCCTACCCCAGGTACATGACTTCATCAGTGCATGCGTCCACATACTAGGCAGAGGCGGAGAAGTTTTTCGGGATCACACTTCCCCAGTTTATCCCGGGAACATGGACCAGAAATATCCTGGACCCGCAGTTTCTGTCTAGAGATAAGGCAGCAATTGCAATTATGGTTATGTGGGCTGTGTGGAACAACAGAAACAAATACTCGCATGGAGAGATTCAGTATCAGCCCATTTATTCAATGGAGCTAGTGCAGGAGATGATTAGATCTCTTGATATTCCAGGAGAGGAGAAGAGCCCAGACCCCAAGCGGCCGGTTTGGCGACCACCTGTTGGAGGGTTTGTCAAGCTGAACATAGATATAGCAACAAATGAGGCCAATTGGAGGGGGACTGCCAAACCTTTGCTAAAGAGTGGAAAAAAAAAGTGATCTGTCAGAGGTGGGTCTCATAATTAGAGAGATGAAGGTCTATCTCTCATTTTTTCAGGGATTCGAGTTGTACCATATTAGTCGAGAAGCCAATGGGGTGGCTCACAAATTAGCTCGGCATGCTCTACTTTCAAATATGGGCGATGTAACCTTCAGTTGTATCCCTGAGTTCCTGAGTGACGATTTGCACTCGGATTTTGTACGATCGATGAATGAATAAAATCCTTCAAGGGCCGTACTTCAAAAAAAAAAAAAAGCCAAAACTTCCGAACCAGTAATGGCGGGCTCTCCGTCCCCATTCCCAAACCCCAAACCCTAACCCACTCCCCCCACAGCCCGAGTCCCCTCCCAATCCCACATTCCCACGCTCCCCACCCTCGACGCGGATGGCGCCGTCGGTGCCCAAGAAGAGGCGCAAGGTGAGCCTCCCGGAGAACGAGGAGGTCGCGGCCAGGATCTTCGAGAAGCACCGCTCCATGGCGGCGCAGCAGCCGGCCGGCCTCCCGGACCACCAGGCCCGCGCGCTCGCCGCCGCCTACAGCGGCGTCTGCTCCGCCAAGGAGCCCGTCCGGACCCCCGGCGACCTGGCCCGTCTCAAGTGCGCATTTCCCCATCCCTCTCAAACTGTTTCCTCTTACGCTGTTGCGACGAGCGGGCCTAGGTTTCGGTCGATTCCGGGGCCGTGCGATTTGGATCGGGCGCTGCTCCAAGACGAATGGGTCGGTTTATGATTTGGGCGCCTCAGCTCTGGGATCTTAGTTCTGTTCGGTGGATGTGACGGCTTAGTCCTTGGGGGATTTTAGTTGTGCCCATTTGGTCTGACTGAGCATGGATTTTCGGTTTGGATGGCTATTGGTCTGTGGAATCATAAGTTTCAGTTCAGTTACCCTTATGTTTGCTCATCTGCTGCGACCGTTGATTCGCTGCAGGTATATGCTGAAATCGATCTAGGTCGTTACCATTTTTATATGGCGAGGTGTATTTACATCCATCCCTTTAGGGTTGCCGTTCTACTTGGGATTTGCCTGCAAGTAGATAACCAGAAAAGTGGTATAAGTCTATAACAGTATGGCTTTAGTTTTGATCCATATACTAGAGCTCTCTCCCTTTGATGTTTCTTTTGTGTGTGGAATTTAGAGGTGGAAATCGCACACTAGATTAATGTGTGGAATGTTTCTAGTACACAATGGTTGCTTTCTACATTGAGTTGCATTGATTTTTGAAGAAATTTACATATTCTGAATTAGTTTAATCGTTGCTGTTGCTTCCTCGGTTCTATTATTTTGTCAGGGGAGTTGGAGGTTGGGTTGTTGATATTATGGAAGACTCCTTTCCCGGGTCCAGCCTTGATTTGTCTCCTCCGAGAAGTAATACACCAGGAGAAACGGGTAATAGTTTTCATGATTGCTCACGTGTCCTCTGGAATCTGTTATTTTTGTTTTCATCATCAGGAGGACAACAGTTCTTCTTCCCCTTCAGTTTTATCAATAGTCAGTTCAATGGAAACAGGTTTATTATTATATCTTAAAAGGGTAATGTCCTTTTAACAGGGAAGAAGAACACACGAAGCAAACCTTATGTGCCACGGTTGAAATCAGCTGCTTATGCAATAATGATCACACTCTACAGGTATGATTTTTTTAGGGTGGGGGGTGGGGGCCTATCTTGCCTTAATTTTTGTTGTTCACGCTGCAAAATTAGTGGAACCTTAGTACAAAGGGCAACATTTAATCAGAGGAAAAGGGAAAGGACACTTGAATATGCAACAGTGGATATTGACAGTTGTTTTCCCCCCTAGGGAAATGGAAAGAGGGAAGGAATTTATGATGAGGCAAGAGCTTATTGATGCTGCTGAAGCCAGTGGTCTGTCACAACATGCAATAGGGTACAGTTTCAGTGACTCACGGTCGCTGATTTCATCTGATATTTTAGTGCATCACTAACTGTCTCTGTTGTATTATGAGCAGCCCAAACAACAGTAGGAATTATCGGAATGACGGTTACAGTTTCACTGGATGGAATAGCATGAAGACGTTAATAAATAAGGATCTGGTTGAGAAAAAGAGTAATCCTGCAAAGTAATGTACCAGGCTCATCCTCATGTTAATGTTATGTTTTTCCGTCATTTATTAAAAAAAGAATTGGATCTTTTAGGGGAGCCCAATACGTTTTATACTCACGTATTAGAGCACAAGTTTTATTACCTTCACATCACTGGCTATTACTGTAAAATGTACTATTGTGGCTCTGCTAGCTATTGGTTGTGAACTTTTCACTTTGCCTGATCTGTCTTAAATGATAAAAATGATATTTTAATGGACTCAAACTCAAGGAGATACCAGAGCTATAAAATATATCACTTGTATGCATGAACTTGACTCTCATTAGAGGGTTCATAGGGTTCTCACGTATCTATGTATGATTGTGTCTGCGCTAGTTTATCCGATTCATGCTCTTGCGACACTCACCGGATAGAAAAGCCTCTCACATGTTTTGGTCTGAGTGTGGATCGGCTGGATCCAAAAATGTGGCTAACCTCTGGTGTGCTTTTGCTGTTTGGTAAATGTGTTCTCTAGTAATTTAACTTGTATCAAGAAACGTTCCTACTTCAGTTTTTTCTCTTGGTCGGAGAAGTTTGATATAGTGCAGCAGTGAAGTCATATACTCCCTCTGTCCGGAAATACTTGTCATTGAAATGAATGTATCTAGATGTATTTTAATTCTAGATACATCCATTTTCATCCATTTATGCGACAAGTATTTCCGGACGGAGGGAGTATATGCTAGCAGAGTATCAACATCTGATAGTTTGCTAGTTGATGCTTGTGGGCACCTTAGGTAATATAATGCTCTCTAATCTTTTGAGCTAATTAAGAAAATATATCTTTTAAACATACAGCTCTGGGGTGGTATATCATCAATTTTCTATCGATGGAATAGAAGCAGGCATGTCCAGTTCCATAGCTCCTTTGTACTTATCTGGTCCACAATATGAACCTGAAACATGTTTATAAAAATCTTGCACATGTGGCCATTTGGGAATGTTCCAGATATATGCCAGTTTGCTACATGAACCAGATCTTGCTCATTATTTTGGTCCTACAGTCATCTCCCGTCTTTATTTCCACCCTGAATACAAGCAGAAGCTCACCCTGTTCACTTTGCAACTCCTTTTCTCTCTCTGGCGCTTTATTTGCCAATCACACACATTCTGTTGAGATACCAAACATAGACTTGGGACTTATCGTATGAGTTTGCTGTAGGTATTACCTAACAGAAAAAGGCAAAGAGACAGCTCGCGATTGTCTCGCACGATCTGGATTGGACAGTCCTGCAGGACCTTTAACGGCGGCCGGTCATCCTGCAGTTGTGCTCAGCGATTCAGATTCTGATGAATATGACGGTAGCAGTCCCCTGATAGGTATTAATAAAGTTTTCTGCTCATGCACTATGAATTTCCAGATAACCAATTATTGTACCCCAGCAGCACTATAATAAATTCCTTTTACTCAATTGCAGGTTCTGAAAGAAGTGGACTTCCAAACTCAAAAGCAGGCAGTTCCAGTTCCTTTGGTATTAGCATGCTTTCTTTGCGTATAATATGATGATATATTGCATAAGCAAAATATTACAACCCGCTGATCCTTGTAGTTAATGCCATTTTTTTTTCAGACAACGGCTATGCTACTAATTCTCCTCTTTCATCTCGAGGAATGTTTGGACAGCAATCGTTTAGTGCAATGGTACACTTGAATTTCCCTTTCCGTACCCTTCTTTTTCAAATGGTACATAATGCGACATTTTCTTTTCTAACGTCAGGGTTCTGCTGAAAAGTGTTTACTAGCTATGCCACCTCATCAATCTAATGAAAGTTTTCTGAAAGCTTATGAAGTGGTGCTGATATTGGATGATCGAGATACTTTCGGGTCTGTATGATCGTATCTTACTCATGAGTTGTATATTTTAGTTGTGATATTTAAGCAGGATCATATTAAGGCTGTCTTAGCAAATAAACAATATATGCCCCCCCAAAAAAAAAAGCATCTTTTGAGGAGGGTAAAGTAACTGAGGATTGGGAGTATGCGTACCTAATTTCTCTTTCGCATGACCTGCAAGGGCATTCTATTCTTCATGTTATGTTATTTCTGTTAAAATAAGATAGGCAAGGGATTTCACATATTTATCCACTTACTGCTGGAATTGTGAATTTTGACGACACTTTGATTCGTTATCTCGTGTTACTTAAACTGTTTAACCTTCTGCTTCTGTATATAAAATTTAGATTCTGTATGTTGTTTAATTAAATTATTTTCCAAGGAAACAAATTGATTATTGTTGCACCCAATAGTTTTTTTGTTTTATTTAATCATCCATGCATGCATCAGAATTCAGTTCTCTTATGATTGCTCCCTTTTTGTGCAGGCCCCGTTCCAGAAGAAAAGTTGTTGATAATATACGCTCGCAGTTTAATATTCCTGTAGAGGTTAGTTGGATCGAGAGTTATGTGAACTCTTCTTTGTTTAACCCTGCTTGCCCTTTCCTTTCTTCTTGTATCTAATTCATCAGTACTCCTCTGGGTGTTATCCTTGTTCATTTCTTCAGACAACCAAAATACACTGCTAAAATCATTATATGCATCAACACAGCTCTAAATTAAATGCCCGGTACTGCTGGATTAATTATCTGATATGTTTGGTCGCTGCCCCACTGTGTTGATGATTGTTGACTGCACTTTTTTCTTGCTTGTGTGCAAGAAGACAGCATAATAATACTACCAAAGTTGCTTTGCATAGATTGAACTGTTCATATAATGTGCCAAAGAAAATGGTGTTGATCCTTCTGTTTGAACCATGTCATCCAGATTAAACACTTGCCTGTTGGAGATGCTCTTTGGATTGCTCGCCATAAAGAACTTGACACGGAGTATGTTCTTGATTTCATTGTTGAAAGGAAAAATGTGGATGATTTACTTGGCTCAATTAAAGACAACAGATACAAAGATCAAAAACTAAGACTGAAGGTACCATCTGAAAATAGCTTTGATATTTGTCATTAATATTATAAACCTTCCATCTTAACTTTCCCAGTTCTTCATGCTTTCAATTTCTCACTGATAGTAAAAAAGGGCAGCCCACATGCTATCCCCTGTGATTTGATGTTGCTTGAGTCTAATCTTAGCCGAGGAGATTTTTTTCATTATTCTTTGTTATCATTAAATGAAAAGCATAGCCCATATTTGGGTATGAGATGATGAAGGACGATGGTATTAGCAGACATAAGCTTGAGCCTGTAGATTGTGCATCTCTTCCCAAAGAAACTGTATTTCTTGTCTATATATATGGGTTTGCTGTGGTTATTTTAGCAACAATACAACGTGATACCTCCATTTGTTGTATCCTTTGCAGAAATGTGGGCTAACGAAGCTAATATATCTAGTTGAAGGGGATGTAAACACTGTAGATGGATCAGAGAGCGTTAAAACAGCGTATGTACTCTTCTCATGAAGCCTGGACGATCATGTTAACCCCTGAATGGCAGTACTTTTTTCTCGTTGTTAAACATTATTAAATATTGTTCCCAATGCTTTGACTATCAGCCGTATGCCCTATTAACTCTCCTCCACATGCCTTTTATTTCAGCTGCTTCACTACTGAGGTTCTTGAAGGATTTGATGTCCAGAGAACCACTGGGTATGCTGACACTGAAAAGAAATACGGCCACCTCACGGGCTCTATAATTGATTACTACAGCAGAAACTTCTCTGCTGGTGCTGATACCTCTCGACTTTGCCTGACCTACGACGAGTTTGTGAAGAGGTGTTCTGACCTTGAGAAGGTCACTATGAGCGATATATTCGCCCTTCAGCTTATGCAGGTAACTGGGCGAATACGGCCACCTCCACCAAAGTTTGCTGGGTAGTCCATTTCATGCAGTAGTTTTCTCATTTATGGTGCATGTAAATCAGGTGCCACAAGTGACAGAAGAAGCTGCTCTTGCTGTCACGAGTCTCTACCCCACTCTTCTCTCGCTTGCTAAGGCGTACACCATGCTTGTGAGTCCTCTTCTCCTTTCAACTTATCCAATGTTCTTTACATATACAACTTATACAATGTTCTTTACATGTATACACACATCCTTAGCTGCTCCTCGTGCTATTGATATACAGAACAATTCAACATGTCTGTAGAACTAAAAGTTTCCTTGTAACTTTGAAGGATGGCGATAGGCGTGCCCAGGAGGAGATGCTGAAGAACAAGAGCGACATGGTCAATGCGGGGGCTAGCAAGAACATCTTCAAGCTCATCTGGGCGGAAGGATGAACACCCCGTACTTAGCCGGTCTTTTGGTCACCGTCGCGGTGATTTCGGACCGCCTACGCAAGTTCCCAAGGTGAAGACAGGAGGGACCCTTTTTGTGCTGTGCCTGGTGCCTTGGAGAACTCAAAGTCACTGAACATGTAACCACCACCTAAAAGAACGCCTTAGCGTTTAAAATTACTACTCGTACGTACTCCCTCCGTTCCTAAATAATTGTCTTTCTAAAGATTTCAACAAATGACTACATACGGAGCAAAATGAATGAATCTACACTCTAAAACATGTCTACATACATCCGTATGTTGTAGTCCATTTGAGATGGCTAGAAAGACAATTATTTGGGAACGGAGGGAGTAGTAGAATTGCATGCCGCAAATTATGGACTCGTCGTGTTAAGGTATTGCATTAGGCTTAGTGTGTGTATATATACTTATATTAGCTCTTGACTCAGTTGCTTGGATCATGTGATGTCTCGTGTTATCTCGACCTTGCTTGCATGGAAGCAGGCAAGGCAGGTAGTAGAATTTAGCCTGCTGGCAAAGTGAGCGTAGACCCGCTCGACCCCATGGTTTTCGTCTTTTCGATCCATGTGCTTGATGGAACCTGAAAGCGTTCTTTGGTCGGCGGCATGTCCATCTTCTGCAAGAACGACATGTTGAGCAGATTCTGTTTTGTGAAGATTGTGGTGTTGAGGAGACGATTGAACGTCGTTGCTTCCTTCTGACCAGGGTCCCTTATCTTCATCCGGATTCATGGGCTGTAACATATTGTTGATGGCAATCAAGTTTCACAACCGCATGCTGCTATCATTTTGTGTGGGTGCGGGACGATTTGGACTGAAAGAAACAATAGGAGACATGGAGAACTTCAAATGGGCCATTGGTACCATCCACGATCTAGCTGTGCTAGTGGGCTCGAAGATGGCACGAGAGCTGAGGGAGAAATCGGTCTGGATACCCCCCGAGATCATCAAGGTCAATTGTTGGCGCGAGCTATTACGAGCAAGATGGCTATGGTAGTGTGAGAGTTGTTCTTTGGGACCAAGCAACTTGGTATTGATTTGCACAAAATGCAAGCACCATGGAAGCCTTGGCGCTCCGTGATGGCATTCGTCTTACTCTTGAACATCTCAAGGTGATCATCGAAAGTGATGCTCAAGATGTGCGAATGCTAAATGAGGCAAAATTTTCAAGAGCAGACCTGGCTCCATTGTCCATATCAGCCGAAAAGCAAATGTGGATGCCAGATCCAGTTTTGAATCTTGCTCCATTGTCCATATCCAAGAAGCAAATGAAACGGCACACAGGGGTGTGCCAAATAGGCTAGGGAGGATCATAGAAGAGTATCTGGGTGAATTACACCCCTGCTTTTCCTCTAGGATGTATTCACACGCACTGTAATCCTTCTGAGTAATTCAATATAGCCTGTTGTTGAAAAAAAAAAATGTTCGACCTACTCAGAGCATCGCTTTGTTGTCATTCAGGTGGTGATCTTATGGAAATGTGCCCTTGGAGTGCAAGGCACGAGACCTGAAAGAACCGTAAAGAAGGAAGAAAACAAAGAATTGCAAGCCATACCGCTTTGGCGCATGGCGCCAAGCGGGAACAGACTGCCGCCCCTTGGGTCCAGTGGGAGCTCCTATAGGGCACCTTGTTGAGCTTCTTGGCACCCATGCGCCCCGCTCATGGGCCGGCCCAAGAAGAAAATAGCGGTTGACTGGTTTTCTAGATCTCTTGATCGCGTTAGATCGGTCGCGGTCAACCAGTTGACTTTAAAAAAAAGTTTTTTTTAAATAGTGAACTAAAAAATGTCCATGGTTTTTGAAAGACAAGTTCACAAACTTAAAAAATGATCACAAATTTGAAAAAAAATGTTTATTGAATTTGAAAAAAAATCTTTTAAAAAGTTAATTGATTTTGAAAGAAGCTCATCGAATTGGAAAAAAAAATCATTGAATTGAAAAAAATTAATCGATTTTGGGAAAAAGTTCACAATAATTGAAAAGAGTTTATCAATTTCTGAAAATAAGTTCATTGAATTTGAGAAAAGGTTCATCAAATTTGAATAACACTTCATTAAATCTGAAAAAAAATCATCAAATTTGAAAGAAAGTTCATCAAGCGCCCCCGAGCACTCACCTTCGGAATCCGCACAACTGCTGCAGCCCTGCCATCCGCCCACGCCACCGCCCGTCTGACTCACTGCCGGCGCGCCCCTGGCACAATGCCGCATCCCGCGTTGTGCACACCATCTGGGGGAAGAAACGCCCCACCGCCGCCTACACCAACGACGGGAGGGAAGGAGAGGCGAAGAAGGGAAGGGAAGCGGCGGAAGCTAGAGCGGGCGAGACGAGTTTTCGATCAACTCGGATACGTATCCTACCTATTCTATCCGGGCTAAAAAAAAATCACACTTAAGTTGGTGCTAGCGAAATGAGTACATGGAATGTTTTATTCCCTGTGCATACATGAGCGTGGCGTCTTTATATTTTTTTTGGCAGTGGTAGATGTTTCTAACACGAACACATTTACTTTTCAGCACTAAAAAAACGAACACATTTGTTTTCACCACGCAACCAATCTGATCCGAAACAAAAAAAGGAAAGAGGCACGGCAACGGTCTGGAAAACTCCCGTTCCGTCGCGGGATCCAGCCCCGCTCCACTTGCCTTTCATATCCGCACCCACGCCACGCGCACCTCGGCAAGGACAAGCCTCCGCCCGCCGCCACCGCCTCCGCCCCGCCTATAAAGCTCCGCCCTTTGGCCGGCCGGCCCCTCCTCTCTCCGTCCGGGCCGCGCCTCTCGCCTCCTTCCTTCGTCCTCGGCCCGCCCTTGCCGCGTGGTGGCCTCCATTCCGGCATCCGGCCTCCGATTCCAAGTCCGTCCGTCCGGCCGCTCGCGCCCTGCTCCCTCTCCTCTCCGCCTGCGGGGCCGTGCCGCTCCCCGAGGGCGCGGGCGGGGGCACCGGCGTCGTGCGCCAGCTGCGCACGCTCGTCCTCGACTCGTGCCTCTCCTCCTCTTGCGTCCGGTGAGGCGACTCGTCCTCGGTTCTTGCATCTCCTCATCTCGCGTCTGGTGAGGCAGTTCGTCCTGGATTCGTGCCTCTCCTCCTCTCGCCTCGCTCAATTCGTCCTCGCTCGTCCTATGTTGCTCGTCCTCGCTCGATTCCTCCGTCGTTTAGAGTAGAAAGAATCGCATCTGATTTGTTTCATTTTGCTCGTCCTCGGTTCGTCTGTTCTGAAGCGTGCCTGATTTGGTTGGTTATGCCCGTCCTCGGTTCGTCCGTTTGGTAGATAGAAAATGCGCATCTGCTTTGATTTCCTCTTCCTCGCCGTCGTCGTCAGTTCACAGTCGTGTGTGGTTTGATTCTTGCTCGTCCTTGCCGTTGCTCCGCGTGTTCTTGGGGCCGTCTCGTCGGGGGTCTCCGTCCCTGCGACTCTGGGAGGAAGCGAGCGGTCCGTCGGTTTGGGTCACCGTCTTGGTTTCGTGTTCGCGGTGAAGGGATGGTTCCTACGTTTCTTGTTTGAGAAACTTGTGCGTGCGCTTCTGTTATCTGACGATCTTGCGTTTCGTGTTCGCGTCGGGGCGACGGTTGCAGGAACGGTGGGTTCTGGTTTCGGAAATTGGAGCAGTGTCAAATCCGTTCCTATGTTCCATCACCTGCGTTGTTGGTCCGTTATTTTCATATCTCAAACGCATGCGCTTGATACTCTACTTGCCCTCTGTCGATTCTTGTTCTACCGACAGGCGTGTGTGCTCCCATCCTAGATGCAGAGAATCCTGTTCTTGTCCGTTACGGTATTTCTGATGCTGTTCTTTTCAGTTGCTTATTGTTATCATGCTTTGCTTATCTTCCCATATTTTTTCGATAAAGGGTGGATTTTATTGACTCAAAATGGAGCATCAAGAAGATACAAACACAATGAACACACACCCGGCCTCTGCATAGCTAGGATGCACACAGCCAACATCAACACACGCACACAAAAACACGCCGACAAATAGCAAAGTCATACAAGACCAAAGCTATGCGTAGGCGAGGAAAAAAGAAAAAGGCCCCAAAGCGATCACATCACGATCGGCAAACTATAACAATGACCATATCTGCACCGACAATCTCATGACACCACGCGGACGACGAGGTTCTTCAACAGCAACGCCTTAAGGAAGGGAGTGACATTCAAGTCCCATATGGCATGATTGATTGATTGTTGTTTGCTGTTTGATTGATTGCCCTGAGATGGATTGTTGTTTGTTGTTTGACTGATTGGCCTGAGATGGATTGTTGTTTGTTGCTTGATTGATTGCCTTGAGATAGATTGTTGATTGTTGTTTGAGTGATTGCCTTGCTGTTTGTTGCCTTGAGATGGTAGATGTTTATATGGCACGATTGATTCCTGTTTGTTCATGGTTGTTGCAATTGATTGATTGATTGATGGCTATTTGTCGATTGGTATCTAACTTTGATATTGCCAGTTCCTGATTATATGTAACAGACCTAGCACTATTCTTTTTTCTGAACTTTTTGTGATTATGTCTTATGTGGATATCATAGTCTTTTTCTGGTATTACCATTGTCCAGTCCTTGGAATAATGCTTTTCTAAGTATTTAAGGTACAAACATGTTGATCTGGACATATCACATTTGCTCTTTATTGTGTTGCTAAGGACACTGATGGGTTGAGTTGGCATATAGTGCAGGTATATTTACATTCTTTACATTTTGCGATGCTGATGCCTGTAGTCCCAAAGCGTTTATTTAGCCAAATTTTGCTACTGGAACTTTTGTTTTTAGATATTGGCACCTGATTTTTGCATGACATGATGGCTAATTTAATTCATTACTGTTGTTCTGATGGTGTTCTTCTAGTGTTTTGAACTGAAGCCGTGGATCGCTCATCAACCTGGTATGTGTTTCGATGATAATCCCTCTCGAATTTTACTTGTTCCTATATTTTACACAAATGTTTATCTCATGGCTGGTATTGGTAACCTTATGAATGCATAGCCCACATTTTAGCTAGTTATATAGTAATGTCATACTTGCTTGGATGATGTTCTGTATATGCAAGTGTGGTGAGCTCACATATTCTGTCGGCATCTATCTACGCAGCTGAGCTCTTTCTGGATAGGACAGAGGTACAATATTTACATCCATGGCAGAAGGTTCTTAACCCTGAACTCATCAAAGGTCCTTGGACTTAGGAGGTTTGGCACTGCACTCCTGACTTTCTCGAAAAAAAAAAACCTTTTGCACATTTTATAGTTATATTTATGATTATGATATTTTTTTTCTACAGGAAGATGAAAAAATTATTTATCTTGTAAGCAAGTATGGACCAACAAAATGGTCTCATTGCAAGGACCTGCAGAAGGACCCTCCCACCTCATGCAGTGCAGGTGATTTCCCCTCTACCCCGTTTGATTCCGTCTAGATCTTGCCCCGAATTGTATTGCATCTGGATGAGCGCGCTGTTGGCGTGGTCTGGTTGTTAACTGTTGTTACTGGTCATGGGGGTTAGGTTGTCGATTATTTAGCTGTGCTCTCGCAGTGCTTTTAGGGTTGCTGGATTGATTGGTGGAGAATACTGCTTATGAACTGTACATGGACTACTAATATGATTGACTCATGTCAAGTGTGTGATGTATCTTCTGAGCAGGTCATTAAAAAAACCTTGGATTTTGTTCTGTTAGGTTATGAAGTATGCCAACCTTATTACAGTTTACAGTCAGTACCACATGGGCAGAACATGCACCACCTTGTAGCACTATATGCTATCTTAACTGTCGTAACCAAAAGAAATTAAAATTGCCAAGGACTTCACAGTTTATATGAACAGTTAGGCATGACTAGCACTATTTAAGAAACATAAACAGTACCAATCTAATCTGTTAGGCGTGGTCTAGACTAGTCAAGAAACATAAACAGTACCAACCAAATCAATAGGGAGAAATTTTGAGACTGAACTATGTTTTAGGAGGTGAGGTGGCAATGGTCACCTGTCTTCCTTAGACTATTAACGCATACTGGAATAAATATAATTACTTAAGCAACTTTATCTTTGGTAATGTTGTTTAAATCTGATTTGAGAAACACAAACAGTACTAGCCTGATCAATAGAGAGAATTGTCAAAAGTGGCCTCTGTTTTAGTAGGTTGCAATGATCACCTGCTTTCCTTGGTCTATCAATGCATACTGGATGAAATATAATTACTGAAGCAACTTTAGCATTGTTAATGTTGTGTAAATCTGATTTGAGAAACATGAACGGTACCATCCTAACCAATAGCGAGAATCATCAAGAGTGGCCTATGTTTTAGTAGATGAGGTTGTAATGGGACCATCCTAACCAATGCATACAGGAAGAAATATAATTATTGAAGCAACTTTAGCATTCATAATGTGTGTAAACCTCATGTTCTGTGTTTTTGTGGAGAATAAGTGGCTTCAGTGGATGTCCTGGCCTCCTGGGTGACTTGATGTTTTTTAATATAGCAGTTGGTTCGAGTAACCTCTTGAAATTAAGATCAATGAACTTTGAATTATTCTAATTATTGTACTGGACGTGTATATGATGGATAACCCTGATAATATAATTTCATGCCTAATTCTGAACTTGTTCACACATAACTAAAGTTGGCTGTTGTTTGATCTCATAGCAAATATGACTTGTTTCTTACTCATACTTGACTGGGTTCATACATATGCTTGTCTGACTGTTGTGTAATACTGTATTACTTTCCTTTTATTCGGGCAGGTCCTGTAGGTGAGGACATGTTCCACTGGCAGGCCACTATCATGGGACCCTCAAACAGCCCGTTTACTGGTGGTCTATTTTTGGTGAACATCCATTTCCCACTGGATTATCCCTTCAAGCCCCCGAAGGTAATTTCCGGTGTACCGAGCTAAACTTTGTAAAAAAAGAGTTCATATTGATATTGGAATTCCTGTTACACAAATGTCTTGGGGGTCCTCAAACAATTAGTTTCCTGCTGCTTGCTATCTTATCTATTTTTTCTGACATTCAGACATGAACATATTTCAGGACTCTTTCATCTATAGCAACGGCAACATTTGCCTTGACATTCTCAAGGAATAGTGGAGCCCGGCTTTGACCATATCAAAGGTAATGATATGCATTCCTAGCTAGGTTGTTCCATTTTTGCTTAAAGCTTGTTGCTGATATAAGCTTGGTTCCTTCAGCAACTTCATCTCACAAAAATTCTTCATTTATGTTTCTCTAACATTTACCCGTCTCTGTTAACAGGTCCTCCTATCAATCTGTTTCGTTGTTGACGAACCCCAACCCCAATGATCCTCTAGTGCCTGAGATTGCTCACATGTACAAGACTGATTGGGCCAAGTATGAGTCCACAGCATGCTCCTGGACACAGAAGTACGCCATGGGTGGATGTATAGGCAAGCAATGTCGAGAGAGGTATTCTTTTGATTGTTCTATTTTATGGTTTGCTGAAATGCATTTCCCCCCTGGGTGGGATGTTTGCTAATTTCAAAACACACTGGTTACTTCCATTTGTGTACTTCTATTTGTTCTTATTTCTTCTCACCTATAGCTAAAGTCAAAGACGACAAACCAGGTGACTTATTGGAGTTGCAGGACTATAAATCATTGGTAAGTTTATATGCTTTCAAATGGTCAGAGTTTAAATTTTGATCAGTTTGTCTGACTTGTTTTATACTGAATCCTTGATTCCTTGATAACTTTGATATACACACATGAATAATTACTTATGCTGTTATGATCATAAACTGATTTCTAAGTAGCTTTGACTCATATGATGCTTATTACATAACAGGTCATCTGAATCTTCATTTGTAAATATGACTGCTGGTGCTGCCGATGATGTAAGCTACTTTTCATGCTTCAAGAATAATAGAAACATCATTTACATCACAGTCACATTTTAAGTTGCTCATGTCATTTCAGGCTAGCCATCGACTTTGAACTGATGAGAGACAACCGCTGTTGCCAACTTGAAACATATACTTTTTAGGTATGAATGGCTTACCTCTCCTCCTCTCGCATCTGGTCAGGCAATTCATCCTCAGTTCGTGCCTCTCCTCCTCTCGCATCTGGTGAGGCAATTCGTCCCCGATTCCCTCTCCTCTCACCTCTGACTTTATGTTGCTCGTCCCCACTCGATTGGTCCATGTAGATTAGAAGAATCGCGTCTGATTTGTCATTTTACTCGTTCTCGATTCATCTGTCTTGAAGTGTGTCTGATTCGACTGATTTCGCCATCCTAGATTCGCCCTTTTAGATAGAAAATCGCGTCTGGTTTCATTTACTCGTCCTCCTCATCACTTTAGAGTCACTTGTGATATGATTTTGCTTGTTGTTGTTGTCATCCTGATGCTCTCGCGTGTTCTTGGGGCCGTCTGGTCGGGGGTCTCTGTCCCTGTGACTCTAGGAGGAAACGGGCAAGCGAGCGAGCGGTCGGTCGGTCTGGTTTGCGAACTAAAGTCTGTTTGAGAAAGTTCCTGCATTTCGTGTTCACGGTGGAGCGATTGTTCCTGCGTTTACTTGTGCGTGCGCTTCTGTTATCTGACGATCCTGCTTTTCGTGTTCGTGTCGAGGTGACGGTTGCAGGAACGATCGGTTCTTGTTTCGGAAATTGGAGTAGTGTCAAATCGTTCCCTCTATTCCATCACATGCGTTGTTCGTCGGTTATTTTCATATCTCAAACGCATGCACTTGATATTCTGGTTGCCCTCTGTCGATTCTTGTTCTACCGACAGGCGTGTGTGCTCCCATCATAGATGTAGAGAATCTTGTTCTTGCCTGTTACGGTTGTTCTGATGCTGTTCTTTTCAATTGTTTATTGTTATCATGCTTTGCTTATGTTCCCATATGGCATGATTGATTGATTGTTGTTTGTTGTTTGATTGATTGGCTTGAGATGGATTGTTGTTTGTTGTTTGATTGATTGGCTTGAGATGGATTGTTGATTGTTGTTTGATTGATTTCATGGAGATGGATTGTTGTTTGTTGTTTGATTGATTGCCTTGAGATGGATTGTTGTTTGTTGTTTGATTGATTGCCTTGAGAAGGTACAAACCATGTAGGCCGATTGATTGCTGTTTGTTACCTTGAGATATTACATGTTTATATGACACGATTGACTGCTGTTTGTTCATGGTTATTACAATTGATTGATTGTTGTTTGTTGATTGGTATGTAATTTTGGTATTAGGTAACAGACCTGGCGCTATTATTTTTTCTGAACTTTTTTGTGATTATTATGCCTTCACATTGCATTGCTCCCAGATCCATATCGACATGCCCACGCTGTCTGACGAGGATAAAGATGTAAGGAAATCCTCCCAAGAATCTCTCTTGCTCCTTGTATTAACTTGGCGACTAGACTTTACATGTTTTTTTTCGTGAAACTGGAGCTCCTTGCTGTAACCCATTATATGACTTTATGAGCATGCGCCAATTCAGGTTATGAAAAAATGGGGTGCTCCAAACAAGATTGACTTCCTCTCTTTCTTATACAAGGCATGCAGAAGATGTTGGGGAACGTTGCAGAAAATTAAATTTTTTCCTACGGTTTCACCAAGATCCATCTATGAGTTCATCTAGCAACGAGTCATGGGAGAGTGATTGCATCTACATACCACTTGTAGATCACAGGCGGAAGCGCTCAATGGAACGGGATGATGGAGTCGTACTCGCAGTGATTCAGATCACCGATGACCTAGTGTTGAACGGACAGCACCTCCGCGTTCAACACACGTACGGAGCGGATGATGTCTCCTCCTCCTTGATCCAGCAAGGGGGAAGGAGAGGTTGATGATGATCCAGCAGCATGACGACGTGGTGGTGGATGTAGCAGAACTCCTGCAGGGCTTCGCTAAGCAACTACGGGAGGAGGAGGAGGTGTTATAGGGAGGAGGGAGGCGCCAGGGCTTCTAGGTGCGGCCACCCCTCCCTCCCCTCCCTTTATATAGATGCAAGAGAGGGGGGAGGGCGCAGCCTTGCCCCTTCCTCCAAGGAAGGGTGCGGCCAAGAGGGGAGGAGTCCATCCTCCCAAGGCACCCTGAGGTGCCTTCCCTTTAGGACTCTCCCCTCCCCAAGTCTCCTTGGCGCATGGGCCTCTTGGGGCTGGTGCCCTTGGCCCATATAGGCCAAGGCGCACCCCCTACAGCCCATGTGGCCCCCCGGGGCAGGTGGACCCCCGGACCCCTTTCGGCACTCCTGGTACAATACCGATAAAGTGCGAAACTTTTCCGGCGACCAAAATAAGACTTCCCATATATAAATCTTTACCTCCGGACCATTCCGGAACTCCTCGTGACGTCCGGGATCTCATCCGGACTCAACAACATTCGGTTTGCTGCATACTCATATTCATACAACCCTAGCGCCACCGAACCTTAAGTGTGTAGACCCTACGGGTTCGGAGACATGCGACATGACCGAGACGGCTCTCGGGCAATAACCAACAGCGGATGTGGATACCCATGTTGGCTCCTACATGCTCCTCGATGATATCATCGGATGAACCACGATGTCGAGGATTCAATCAACCCGTATACAATTCCCTTTGTCAATCGGTATTTTACTTGCCCGAGATTCGATCGTCGGTATCCCAATACCTCGCTCAATCTCGTTGCCGCAAGTCACTTTACTCGCACCGTAATGCATGATCCCGTGACCAAACACTTGGTCACTTTGAGCTCATTATGATGATGCACTACCGAGTGGGCCCAGTGATACCTCTCCGTCATACGGAGTGACAAATCCCAGTCTCGATCCGTGTCAACCCAACAGACACTTTTGGAGATACCTGTAATGCACCTTTACAGTCACCCGGTTACGTTGTGACGTTTGATACACCCAAAGCACTCCTACGGTATCCGGGAGTTACACGATCTCATGGTCTAAGGAAGAGATACTTGACATTGGAAAAGCTCTAGCAAAACGAACTACACGATCTTGTGCTATGCTTAGGATTGGGTCTTGTCCATCACATCATTCTCCTAATGATGTGATCCCGTTATCAATGACATCCAATGTCCATAGTCAGGAAACCATGACTATCTGTTGATCAACGAGCTAGTCAACTAGAGGCTCACTAGGGACATATTGTGGTCTATGTATTCACACGTGTATTACGATTTCCAGATAATACAATTATAGCATGAATAAAAGACAATTATCATGAACAAGGAAATATAATAATAATACTTTTATTATTGCCTCTAGGGCATATTTCCAACAGAAGATGCGCGGCAAGTAAGTAACTCTATGCCGATATTTAGAGTGTACTACTTCACAGTGCCATCTTTCCCAACAGATTGAAATTTTTTATATTGATATTTTGTTGAATATCACATGTTTGTTTGCACTTCATACTTTGGAAAAATATTCCTAACATTGATAGTAATTAACATGTATTTTTCTCTATTGAGTACTACTTTGTTCGTTCTTTATGTGTTCTTATTTCAGAAGTCTGCTCTGCACAAGTGCAACATGGCTGGAAAACCTGCTGCTGTTACTTGTGTTGTGGACAGTATGATGAACAACCTAAGGCCTACTCGTGTAGATGCAACTGATGTGGCAAATACGGTGAGTTTTTGCCTCTTGCAGATATCTTATACTTTGGTGATCATGTACAGCTGCTCATTACTGCACCCAAACAAACTATAACTACACAAGGTGTACCAATTGTTTTGTTCAGGTAGTGATGCCATTCTCCTTGGTGTTGAGACTCTCCGTGGGTTGTATCCAGTTCAGACTATTTCAACGGTAGGCAAAATTTGTGCTGAGGTGAACTTTCTTTTGGAGGTCTATATGTTCTCTTGGTAAACACAGGCCTGTTTGGGAGGGCATTTGTTGATAGGTTCCCTTTTGTAGTTCAAATCAGACTTCAATACTAATAAAATGTGTGGAAATTAGTATTTTCTCTCTTCATAGTTGGTGATATATTTTCATGAATTGTTTCACAGGCTGAGAAGGTCTTTGTCGGTGTCAAAACCAGCGGATCTCGGGTAGGGGGTCCTGAACTGTGCGTCTAGGCGGATGGTAACAGGAGACAAGGGACACGATGTTTTTACCCAGGTTCGGGCCCTCTCGATGGAGGTAATACCCTACTCCTGCTTGATTAATATTGATGATATGGGTAGTACAAGAGTAGATCTACCACGAGATCAAGGAGGCTAAACCCTAGAAGCTAGCCTATGGTATGATTGTTGTTCGTCCTACGGACTAAAACCCTCCCGTTTATATAGTTACCGGATAGGGTTAGGGTTACACAGAGTCGGTTACAATGGTAGGAGATCTACATATTCGTATCGCCAAGCTTGCCTTCCACGCCAAGGAAAGTCCCATCCGGACACGGGACAAAGTCTTCAATCTTGTATCTTCATAATCCAGAGTCCGCCAACGGTGATAGTTCGCTATCCGGACACCCCTAATCCAGACTCCTCAAGAGTCCCTGAACCAGGCTTCAATGACGACGAGTCCGCGCGATATTGTCTTCGCATTGCAAGGCGGGTTCCTCTTCCGAATACTTCATAGAAGATTTTGAACACAAGGATAGTGTCCGCTCGCAAAACAAGTTCCACATACTACCGTAGAGAGAATAACCTTTGCACAGATCTGCGACGTATTCCGCGCGTGACATCACACCACGGCCAGGCCTTTATACGAATCGCTTTTTTACTGTTCCACCTTAGCGCTTAGCGAGGCGGTTTCTTGGCACGCCTTATCAAAGCGGAGATCGTGCCCCTTATTCCGGATTCTCATCAATACGGACGTGGGTAACCCAACCGCGTTCGCTGGCACGCCTCCTCTATCGGCGAGTCCCGATCGACCACGGGAGGGCTCTTGATATTCAACCTCTTTATAATGAGACCAAGGCCCTCTTCTTTTTCCACCTCCATCGAGTTCGCCTCGCGCCGAGTTCTAACACCCAAAGCTTCAGATTTAGGCGCTTCGACCTTCGACGATGTCCAGCTCGACCAGCTCGGCCGATGGATGTCTTCTTCCGTCACGAAGAAGATGTGCTAAAGCTGCAAGACGCCAGTATCGACCGGCGAGATCTCGCATAGGCTGCCTGCTCTGGGCAGGTCATTCCCACTCCCGAGCCCGGCGAGAGCGTGGTGTTCGTGTCTCACTTCCTTCGGGTTTAGGCTTCCGACGGATCCCTTTGTGCGGGGCTCATGTTTTATTATGGGCTGGATTTCCATGACTTGAACTGAGTCCATCTTCCATATCTCGTCATTCATTGTCGATGTGAAGCCTTCCTCCGCATTACCCCTCACTTCGGATTGTGGCTCAAGACCTTCAAAGTGGAGCCAAGATGATCAAGGGCATCAGCAGAGTGCGGAGGGGCTGTTATAAGCAAGAATGCAACGCTCCATGGCCCGAGGGCTCTTTTCAAAAGGAGCTCAATTTATGGCAACATGAGTGGTTTTATATCACCGCTCCTAGGGGCACCAAATGGGTGGCGCCACCTGCCTTTCGCTCGGGCCCTCCACTGCGGCTGGCGTCATGGGTCAATACAGGGCTTGACTGGGGGCCGTCCAAGGACGTGCCCTTGTTGCAGGGCCGTATTCGAGACCTCCTAGAGAGAGAGATCAATCTGGTTGTAGTAGCGCAGATCATGCTGCTTCGTCGCATCCTACCCTGCAAACGTCGCCCCCTCCGCCTGTGGGAGTTCAATCCGGAGGGACCACGAGCTCTTCAACATTTTATGGGCGCAACGCCCGTGGAGATGTACAAACTGTTCTTCGGATCACAAGCAATGTGTCCGGACTTGACCGAGGACGCAGGTCTGAGCTGCAATCGCCCGGATACTCAAGTAAGTAGTCATGTACCCGGACATGCTATCCACATATTTATCATAAACTTGCCCTTAAAAGAGCTATCCTTTAAACAGGAGTGGACAACAAAAGCAAAATTGATCAGGTGTCCGGCCCCCCTCCCTGAGACCACGCCGGATCCCGTATTAACCAAGATGCTAGAGGCTGTGCCTTTTGAAGAAGGAGAAGGGGGGAACAAGGAAGCTACTTCCTCCATGAAGGAAGCTATCAAGAAAGGGGGGATCGAGAATCCCTCCCTCCGAGGGGAGAAGAGGACCGCGTCTGGAGATCCGGAGACCAAAGCCTCGAAGCGGGGGAAGAAATCTTCACTAGAGGGTCCTGCGGCGGGAGATGCTCCGGCCGCACTATTTCCCCAAGGAGATCAGCCCTCCAGCGAGCCATAAGTAAAAGGGGGGAGTTTATAAAATAAAAGACATCCCTGTTTTATTTCTGAAGGTAACCGAAAGTTTTACCTTGTAGTTCGGATCTCAGCCCTTCACAGCAGAGCTCGTCTTCGGGGGATCTTCGTCCGGAGATGATAGAGAGCGAAACGCCTCCACCTATCACGCCTTCGTGCGAGGCGGGCGACCCTGAAGTGTCGTCACGGAGAGTTTCCCAGAGTCTGGCGGGGCCGGACGGTCCGGCGCCAACTAGCGTGCGGTCGGAGGAGCTGAAGGACCTGCTCGGGCGAGCGTATATCTCAAAAGATCACCGTGCGCTAATGGCTACGGTAATTGAAAGAATTGCGCCCGCTGAGAGCAGATTGCATGAAGCCGCCAGAAGTTTACTCACAGGGTTTGAGGTACGAAAAAAGATGATGTACCTTCTGACAGTTATGCATATAGAATGCGCCCTGTATAGATAGTAGCCCCTGAGACTCGGTATGCTGTCATAACTGACAGCGTGCCGAGGATCATAATCTCAGTACTAACATGTCGCCGTTCCTATCTAGGTGGTGGGGCGTCCGGTAGCTAGCCGGACTGATGAATTTGCCGAGCTGAAGCGGCAACTTGACGTGGCGGATGCGGACATCACGCTTGTTGATAAGCGGCTTGACGAGTCACAAGGTATGCAACTGCTCCACGGACACCTGGTAAGGGAGCTTAATGCCCATGTCTTACAACGTGTATGCTTAATGCAGATGGTGCTGCTGCTATGGAGAGCCTTCGGGCGGAGCTCACCCGAGCCAAGGAGCAAGGCAGGAAAAGTGATGCGGCTGCTTTAAAGGCGGTCGCAGAGCTAAAAGCCGAACAGGCTGCTCACTGCCAAAGCAAGAAAGAAATGGCCGAGATGGCCGTGAAATTGAAGAATGCTACTGACCGTTGCGAGCTTCTTGAAAAGAAGATCGAGCGAAACAAGAGGGCTGAAAAAGGCCACCACCGAGGTTAAGGATACTCGCTCTGCGATGAGAGCTATGAAGGAGGAGCTACGTCAGTCAAGATATTGCGGTGGAAAGCCCTTTTCGCTGCGGAGGAAATTCACGGATCCTAAGTACGCCAATGGACCGTCTGTGGGTGCGGAGGATGCTTATCTGGACTTGGCGGCGAGTGCCGCAGACGCGGCTGAACACTTCCGAGGTCAAAAGGATCACGGAATGGAAGAGCTTTTTTGGTCGCAGTTCCATAGTCCGGAGCGTCCACTTTCGTTAACCGATCGTTTGGCCGAATGGGCTGAGCTGAATAGGTTGTCCGGACTTCCCATGAAGGCTGTCGTGACTCATTTGTGGCCGAAAAGCCCCAAGCCGAAGAGTTATTTTGGCTTGATGCAGCAGTTCCTTGGTGCGGTGCCGCATATCGATGCAATGAAGCGGTCAGCATGCATAGAGGGAGCGCGGATGGCTCTTGCCCGTGTCAAGACATCTTGGGCGGAGATGAAGGCCACCAACGTTGCATCCCAAGATTCGGATGAAGCCGAGTACCGCCGAGCACTATTTTGAGGAAGTCTGCAGGCGCTGCTTAATAGAGACGCAGTGCTCAAGGATATTATGTTTAAATGACATGTGTGATTTGTGAAAACAATGTTTCAATATAATATAAGAGCTTTTTATACTTGTGCGTTCATATTAAAACGCCCCTATGCGGCTGTTGATGTATATGTGTATATAACCCGAAAGATGGCAGTCTTGGCTTTCAGCCCCCACGCACATAGTGCGGGGTGTTTGCAAAAAGGCGATTTTCACACTTAATCCAACGCCTTGGTCCTGTGAAGGAGGTGATAGCGTAGCAAACTAGGCAACCGGACTATAATGCTTTATCACTTTCACTTAGCCATAGGAGTTCGATGGTGGGGCTACTATATAGCCCCTAGGGCACCGCGCTCTCCGAATTCGGGCGCAGATGTGCTGACCGAAAACGCCCTTCGTCAATGCGGGGGAATTCTAAACATTCCGCTGGGTCATCGAGTGGTTGACCAGTCTCACGCTATATCATGACAGTCAGTTTTAGCTTTCTCCACTGAGGTGCTCAACCCAGCTCAACCGGGGCACTATCGCAGTGGTTCTCCCAGTGCTACCTTAGCCGATATAACGGAACGTAAGGTACCAAAACATGGGAGCCGGGCAAACCCAACATTTGACCAAAGACATGACTCGGAGCTGATGCATATAAGGCCTAACTCGAGATGCCGAACACTCCCTAAGGTATTCGGTCTTTATGAAAACGGGCAGAATAATGCCCTAAGCCCCTGGTGTCGAGGTATGCGCAAAAATTCTGGTGCGGCCGATGCCGAAACGCCAGCCTCCTCCTCGGTTATAGTAAGAAACCGGGGGATGTGTATCAACAAGAGACAGTAAAAAGGTTTACGCAGGGTCTTAATCTGAAAAGAATCCTTGCGACGGGTCCCTGCTGCACGTCTGCGCCTGTGTCTCCGTTGTGCCGTATCCTGGACGGGTGTAGCACGGTGTTCATCTGTAAGAGAGAAGGACTTAGTTGAAAAGAAAAAATATCGTGCGAGAAATGTACTTTATATTAAATAAACAGAGTACGGTTCAAAAGGTGAATAAAATTGAGCTTTATTGTCTCTTGTTGTACGTGCGTGCAGCCCCTTGTATGGGGGGTATGTTGGGGAACGTAGCAGAAATTCAAAATTTTCCTACGTGTCACCAAGATCTATCTAAGAAGAAACCAGCAACGAGGGGAAGGTGAGTGCATCTACATACCCTTGTAGATCGCTAAGCGGAAGCGCTCAAGAGAACGGGGTTGAAGGAGTCGACTGCCGTGATCCAAATCACCGGAGATCCTAGTGCCGAACGGACGGCACCTCCGCGCTCAACACACGTACAGCCCGGTGGACGCCTCCCACGCCTTGATCCAGCAAGGAGAGAGGGAGAGGTTGAGGAAGACTCCATCCAGCAGCAGCACAACGGCGTGGTGGTGGTGGAGGGCGTGGCATCCCAAGCAGGCTTCGCCAAGCACCACGGAGAGGAGGAGGAGGAGAGGCAGGCTGCACCAAGAGAGGAGAAAACTCATGTGTGTTGGGCAGCCCCAAACCCCAAGTATATATAGGGAGGGAGGGCTGCGCCCCATCTAGGGTTTCCACCCCAAGGGTGCGGCCAGCCCTAGATGGGGCTTGGGGAGGCGGCCAAAGGGAGGGAGAGGAGGCGCCCACCAGATGGGCCTTAGGGTCCATCCGCCCTAGGGTTTGCCCTCCCACTCTCCCTTGCCTTGGGCCCCTTGTGGGGCGCACCAGCCCACCCGGGCTGGTTCCCTCCCACACTTGGCCCATGCAGCCCTCCGGGTTAGTGGCCCCACTTGGTGGACCCTCGACCCTCCGGTGGTCCCAGACGTTATCGAAAACCCAAACTTTTCCGGTGACCAAAACAGAACTTCCCATATATAAATCTTTACCTCCGGACCATTCCGGAACTCCTCGTGACGTCCGGGATCTCATCCGAGACTCAACAACATTCGTAACCACATACAAACTTCCTTTATAACCCTAGCGCCATCGAACCTTATGTGTAGACCCTACGGGTTCGGGAACCATGCGCACATGACCGAGACGTTCTCCGTCAAGAACCAACAGCGGATCTGGATACCCATGTTGGCTCCTACATATTCCACGATGATCTCATCGGATGAACCATGATGTCAAGGACTCAATCGATCCCGTATACAATTCCCTTTGTCTAGCGGTATTGTACTTGCCCGAGATTCGATCGACGGTATCCCGATACCTTGTTCAATCTCGCTTCCGCAAGTCTCTTTACTCGTCCGTAACACATCATCCCGTGATCAACTCCTTGATCACATTGTGCACATTATGATGATGTCCTACCGAGTGGGCCCAGAGATACCTCTCCGCCACACGGAGTGACAAATCCCAGCCTCGATTCGTGCCAACCCAACAGACACTTTCGGAGATACCGTAGTGCACCTTTATAGCCACCCAGATACGCGTTGTGACGTTTGGTACACCCAAAGCATTCCTACGGTATCCGGAGTTGCACAATCTCATGGTCTAAGGAAATGATACTTGACATTAGAAAAGCTTTAGCATACTAACTACGATCTTTGTGCTAGGCTTAGGATTGGGTCTTGTCCATCACATCATTCTCCTAATGATGTGATCCGCTATCAACGACATCCAATGTCCATGGTCGAAACCGTAACCATCTATTGATCAACGAGCTAGTCAACTAGAGGCTTACTAGGGACATGGTGTTGTCTATGTACCCACACATGTATCTGAGTTTCCTATCAATACAATTATAGCATGGATAATAAACGATTATCATGAACAGGGAAATATAATAATAACTAATTTATTATTGCCTCTAGGGCATATTTCCAACAGTCTCCCACTTGCACTAGAGTCAATAATCTAGTTCACATCGTCATGTGATTAACGCTGATAGGTCACATAGCCATGTGACCAAAATCCAAAGAGTTTACTAGTGTCTGTAAACTAGTTCACATCATCATGTGATTAAGACTCAATGAGTTCTGAGGTTTGATCATGTTTTGCTTGTGAGAGAGGTTTTAGTCAACGGGTCTGAACCTTTCAGATCCGCATGTACTTCGCAATTCTCTATGTCATATTGTAAATGCTGCTTCCACGCTCCACTTGGAGCTATTCCAAATGGTTGCTCCACTATACGTATCCGGTTTGCTCCTAAGAGTCATTCAGATAGGTGTTAAAGCTTGCATCGACGTAACCCTTTACGCCGAACTCTTTATCACCTCCATAATCGAGAAACATGTCCTTATTTACTCCAAGGACAATTTTGATCGCTGTCTAATGATCCATTCTGGATCATTCTTGTACCCCTTGAGTGACTCATGGCAAGGCACACTTCGGTGCGGTACACAAGATAGCATACTTGTAGAGCCTATGTCTAAGGCATAGGGACGACCTTAAATCCTTTCTCTTTTTTCTGCCGTGGTCGAGCTTTAACTCTTAACTTCATACCTTATAACTCAGGCAAGAACTCCTTCTTTGATCGATCCATCTTGAACACCTTCAAGATTATGTCAAGGTATGTGCTCATTTGAAAGTATTATTAAACATTTTGATCTATCTTATAGATCTTGATGCTTATTGTTCAAGTAGCCTAATCCAGGTTTTCCATTGAAAACACTTTTCAAACAACCCTATATGCTTTCTAGAAATTCTACATCATTTCGATCATCAATATGTTAACAACATATACTCATCAGAAATTCTATAGTGCTCCCACTCACTTCTTTGGAAATACAAGTTTCTCATAAACTTTGTATAAACTCAAAATCTTTGATCATCTCATCAAAGCGCACATTCCAACTCCGAGATGCTTACTCCGGTCCTAAGAAAGGATCATTTGGAGCCAGCGTACCTTTTAGCATCCTTAGGATTGACAAAACTTTCTGATTGTATCACATACAACCTTTCCTTACGAAAACTGGTAAGGAAACTCATTTTGACATCCATCTGCCAGATTTCATAAATGCAGCTCGTGCTAACATGATTCCGACGGACTTAAGCATCGCTACGGATGAAAAAATCTCATCGTAGTCAACTCCTTGAACTTGTGAAAAACTCTTCGCCACAAGTCGAGCTTCATAGCGGTGACATTACCGTCCACGTCTGTCTTCTTCTTAAAGATCCATTCATCTCAATGGCTTGCCACTCATCGGGCAAGTCCACCAAAGTCCATGCTTTGTCCTGATACATGGATCCTATCTCGGATTTCATGGCTTCTAACCATTTGTCGGAATTTGGGCCCACCACTGCTTCTCCATAGCTCGTAGGTTCATTGTTGTCTAGCAACATGACCTTCAAGACAGGATTGCGTACCACTCTGAAGTAGTACGCATCCTTGTCACCCTACGAGGTACCTTAGTGACTTGATCTGAAACTTCATGATCACTATCATAAGCTTCTACTTCAATTGGTGTAGGTGCCACGGGAACAACTTCCTGTGCCCTGCTACACACTAGTTGAAGTGACGGTTCAATAACCTCATCAAGTATCCACCATCCTCCCACTCAACTTTTCGAGACAAACTTTTCCTCGAGAAAGGACCCGATTCAAGAAACAATCCCTATTGCTTTCGGATCTGAATTAGGAGGTATACCCAACTGTTTTGGGTGTCCTATGAGGATGCATTTTATCCGCTTTGGGTTCGAGCTTATCACGATGAAATTTTTTCACATAAGCGTCGCAGCCCCAAACTTTTAAGAAATGACAGCTTAGGTTTCTCTAAACCATAGTTCATACGGTGTCATCCCAACGGAATTCCGTGGTGCCCTATTAAAGTGAGTGCGGTTGTCTCTAATGCCTAACCCATGAACGATAGTGGTAATTCGATAAGAGACATCATGGTATGCACCATATCCAATAAGGTGCAACTATGATGTTCGGACACACCATCACACTATGGTGTTCCAGGCGGTATTAGTTGTGAAACAATTTCCACAATGTCTCAATTGTGTACCAAACTCGCAACTCAGATATTCATCTCTAAGATCACATCACAGACATTTTATCATCTTGTCACGAAGATCTTCAACTTCACTCTGAAATTACTTGAACCTTTCAATAATTCAGACTTGTGTTTCATCAAGTAAATACACTTAGTATCTACTTAAATCATCCGTGAAGTAAGAACATAACGATATTCACTGCATGCCTCAGCACTCATTGGACTGCACACATCAAAATGTGTTACTTCCAACAAGTTGCTATCTTGTTCCATCTTACTGAAACCGAGGCTTTTCAGTCATTTTGCCCATGTGGTATGATTTGCATATCTCAAGTGATTCAAAATCAAGTGAGTCCAAACGATCCATCTGTATGGAGTCTCATCATGCGTATACACCAATAGACATGGTTCGCATGTCTCAAACTTTTCAAAAACGAGTGAGTCCAAAGATCCATCAACATGGAGCTTCTTCATGTGTTTTATACCAATATGACTTACATGGCAGTGCCACAAGTAAGTGGTACTATCATTACTATCTTATATCTTTTGGCATGAAAATGTATATCACTACGATCGAGATTCAGTAAACCATTCCTTTAGGTGCAAGACCATTGAAGGTATTATTCAAATAAATAGAGTAACCATTATTCTCCTTAAATGAATAACCGTATTGCGATAGACATAATCCAATCATGTCTATGCTCAATGCAAACACCAAATGCAATTATTTAGGTTTTAACACCAATCTCGTTGGTAGAGGGAGCGTGCGATGCTTGATCACATCAAGCTTGGAAAAACTTCCAACACATATCGTCAGCTCACCTTTAGCTAGTCTCTGTTTATTCCGTAGCTTTTATTTCGAGTTACTAACACTTAGCAACTGAACCGGTATCTAATACCCTGGTGCTACGAGGAGTACTAGTAAAGTACACATTAACATAATGTATATCCAATATACTTCTATCGACCTTGCCAGCCTTCTCATCTACCAAATATCTAGGGTAATTCTGCTCCGGTGGCTGTTCCCCGTATTACAGAAGCACTTAGTATCGGGTTTGGGTTCAACCTTGGGTTTCTTCACTTAGAGCAGCAGCTGATTTGCCGTTTCATGAAGTATCCCTTGTTGCCCTTGCCCTTCTTGAAACTAGTGGTTTCACCAACCATCAATAATTGATGCTCCTTCTTGATTTCTACTTTCGCGGTGTCAAACATCACGAATACCTCAAGGATCATCATATCTATCCCTGATATGTTATAGTTCATCACGAAGCTCTAGCAGCTTGGTGGCAATGACTTTGGAGAAACATCACTATCTCATCTGGAAGATCAACTCCCACTCGATTCAAGTGATTGTTGCATTCAGACAATCTGAGCACAAGCTCAACGATTGAGCTTTTCTCCCTTAGTTTGTAGGCTAGAAAACTCGTCGGAGGTCTCATACCTCTTGACGTGGGCACGAGCCTGAAATCACAATTTCAGCCCTCGAAACATCTCATATGTTCCGCGACGTTTCGAAAACATCTTTGGTGCCTCTACTTAAACCATTTAACTGAACTATCACGTAGTTATCAAAACGTGTGTGTCAGATGTTCGCAACATCCACAGACCACGTTCGAGGTCCAGCACACCGAGCGGTGCATTAAGGACATAAGCTTTCTACTGACCGCATAATTGCTACTGTCAACTTTTAACTATATTTTCTCTAGGAACATATCTAAACAATGGAACTAAAGCGCGAGCTTACGACATAATTTGCAAAAGGTCTTTTGACTATGTTCAGGATAATTAAGTTCATCTTATGAACTCCCACTCAGATAGACATCCCTCTGGTCACCTAAGTGATTACATGATCCGAGTCAACTAGGCCGTGTCCGATCATCACGTGAGACGGGCTAGTCATCATCGGTGAACATCTTCATGTTGATCGTATCTACTATACGACTCATGCTCGACCTTCGGTCTCTCGTGTTCCGAGGCCATGTGCGTACATGCTAGGCTCGTCAAGTTAACCCTAAGTGTATTGCGTGTGTTCCGAGGCCATGTCTGTACATGCTAGGCTCATCAACACCGTTGTATGTGAACGTAAGAATCCATCACACCCGATCATCACGTGGTGCTTAGAAGCTTATTTAACTTTAGCAACGGTGCACAGTTAGGGAGAACACTTCTTGAAATTGTTGTAAGGGATCATCTTATTTACTACCGTCGTTCTAAGTAAACAAGATGCATAAACATAATAAACATCACATGCAATTATATAGTAGTGACATGATATGGCCAATATCATATAGCTCCATTGATCTCCATCTTCGGGGCTCCATGATCATCATCGTCACCGCATGACACCATGATCTCCATCATCGTGTCTTCATGAAGTTGTCTCGCCAACTATTACTTCTACTACTATGGCTACCGTTAGCAATAAACTAAAGTAATTACATGGCGTTGTTTAATGACACGCAGGTCATACAATAAATAAAGACAACTCCTATGGCTCTGCCGTTGTCATACTCATCGACATGCAAGTCGTGAATCCTATTACAAGAACATGATCAATCTCATACATCACATATCATTCATCACATTCTTCTTGGCCATATCACATCACATAGCATACCCTGCAAAAACAAGTTAGACGTCCTCTAATTGTTGTTTGCATGTTTTACGTGGCTGCTATGGGTTTCTAGCAAGAACGTTTCTTACCTACGCAAAACCACAACGTGATATGCCAATTGCTATTTACCCTTCATAAGGACCCTTTTCATCGAATCCGTTCCGACTAAAGTGGGAGAGCGGCACCGCTAGCCACCTTATGCACCAAGTGCATGTCATCGGTGGAACTGTCTCACGAAGAGCGTGTAAGGTCGGTCCGGCCGCTTCATCCCACAATACCGTCGAAACAAGATTGGACTAGTAACGGTAAGCATATTGAACAAAATCAACGCCCACAACTACTTTGTGTTCTACTCGTGCAAAGAATCTACGCAATAGACCTAGCTCATGATGCCACTGTTGGGGAACGTAGCAGAAATTCAAAATTTTCCTACGTGTCACCAAGATCTATCTAAGGAGAAACCAGCAACGAGGGAAGGAGAGTGCATCTACATACCCTTGTAGATCGCTAAGCGTAAGCGTTCAAGAGAACGGGGTTGAAGGAGTCGTGCTGTCGTGATCCAAATCACCGGAGATCCTAGTGCCGAACGGATGGCACCTCCGCGCTCAACACACGTACAGCCGGTGACGCCTCCCACGCCTTGATCCAGCAAGGAGAGAGGGAGAGGTTGAGGAAGACTCCATCCAGCAGCAGCACAACGGCGTGGTGGTGGTGGAGGGCGTGGCAATCCCGCAGGCTTCGCCAAGCACCACGGGAGAGGAGGAGGAGGAGAGGGGCTGCACCAAGAGAGGAGAAAACTCATGTGTGTTGGGCAGCCCCAAACCCCAAGTATATATAGGGAGGGAGGGCTGCGCCCCATCTAGGGTTTCCACCCCAAGGGGTGCGGCCAGCCCTAGATGGGGCTTGGGAGGCGGCCAAAGGGGAGGGAGAGGGGCGCCCACTAGATGGGCCTTAGGGCCCATCTGCCCTAGGGTTTGCCCCCTCCCACTCTCCCTTGCGCCTTGGGCCCCTTGTGGGGGGGCGCACCAGCCCACCTGGGGCTGGTTCCCTCCCACACTTGGCCCATGCAGCCCTCCGGGGTTAGTGGACCCCCGGGACCCTCCCGGTGGTCCCGGTACGTTACCGGAAAAACCCGAAACATTTCCGGTGACCAAAACAGAACTTCCCATATATAAATATTTACCTCCGGACCATTCCGGAACTCCTCGTGACGTCCGGGATCTCATCCGGGACTCGAACAACATTCGTAACCACATACAAACTTCCTTTATAACCCTAGCGCCATCGAACCTTAAGTGTGTAGACCCTACGGGTTCGGGAACCATGCGACATGACCGAGGCGTTCTCCGGTCAATAACCAACAGCGGATCTGGATACCCATGTTGGCTCCTACATATTCCACGATGATCTCATCGGATGAACCACGATGTCAAGGACTCAATCGATCCCGTATACAATTCCCTTCGTCTAGCGGTATTGTACTTGCTCGAGATTCGATCGTCGGTATCCCGATACCTTGTTCAATCTCGTTTCCGGCAAGTCTCTTTACTCGTTCCGTAACACATCATCCCGTGATCAACTCCTTGATCACATTGTGCACATTATGATGATGTCCTACCGAGTGGGCCCAGAGATACCTCTCCGTCACACGGAGTGACAAATCCGATCTCGATTCGTGCCAACCCAACAGACACTTTCGGAGATACCTGTAGTGCACCTTTATAGCCACCCGATTCGTTGTGGACGTTTGGTACACCCAAAGCATTCCTACGGTATCCGGAGTTGCACAATCTCATGGTCTAAGGAAATGATACTTGACATTAGAAAAGCTTTAGCATACTGAACTACGATCTTTGTGCTAGGCTTAGGATTGGGTCTTGTCCATCACATCATTCTCCTAATGATGTGATCCCGTTATCAACGACATCCAATGTCCATGGTCGGAAGCTGTAACCATCTATTGATCAACGAGCTAGTCAACTAGAGGCTTACTAGGGACATGGTGTTGTCTATGTACCCACACATGTATCTGAGTTTCCTATCAATACAATTATAGCATGGATAATAAACGATTATCATGAACAGGGAAATATAATAATAACTAATTTATTATTGCCTCTAGGGCATATTTCCAACAGGGTATGCCGCTAGTAGGCGCCGGACTCGTCTAGCCGTGTCCGGGATTTGAATGACCTATTCAGGTGCTTTGATTAGCGGAGCCGGATTGGTGTGGGGCTGTCAAGGCAGTCTCACGTTCTTCCGTGCTCGAGTAACACTTAATACTCCCTTTTAATGAGATGATGCCGCGTGGACCGGGCATTTTAAGTGCAAGAGATGCATAATGCGGTATTGCGTTAAAGCGGGCGAAAGCTTCACGCCCCAGTAGTGCTTGATAGCTACTTTCGAATGGGGCGATGTGGAAGGTTAACTTTTCGCGGCGGAAGTTGTCGGATGAGCCGAACACAACTTCTAGCAGTAGGGAGCCCGTACAATGGGCATACAGGCCTGGCATTACCCCTTTGAAGGAGGTGTTGCTATGGCAAATTCTGGTTGGGTCTATCCCCATTTTGCGAATTGTGTCCTGATATAGCAGGTTTAGATCGCTACCTCCGCCCATTAGGACTTGTGTAAATTGGAGTCCGTCGATTATAGGATCTAATATCAAGGCTGTCCATCCTGCGCTCCGGATACTTCCGGAATAGTCCTGATGATCGAAGGTGATTGGTTTTGACAACCATCGTTGGGACTCTGCTGGGATAGACCGTGCGGCACGTGTTTCTATGGGCGCCGCTCTGTTTTCCCTTTTGTCACTTGAAGTGAGTTCACTGTTTTGACTTTTTGTGGGAAATTCTTTTGTTTTCCGGTGCTTTGCTTGTGGGCTTCGTCATCGTCCTCGCTTGGTGTGTCGAGCCCCTTGTGTTCGGCGTTGAGTCTGCCGGACTGCTTGAAGACCCAACAATCTCAGTGGGTATGGTTTGCAGGCTTCCCGGGAGTACTGTGGATTTGGCATATCTTGTCCAAGATTTTGTTTAAGTTGGATAGCTCATCGCTATTGTCCTTAAGGGGCAGCTTTTTATTGTTCTGCCATGAGCTTTTGAATCTGGCGTTGATTGCGCGCTCTTTGGACCGTTCCTTAATCCGCGCTGGTCCTTGCGGCGTCGTGGTTTCCATTCTCATCCCCGACTTGGATGTACTTGGGTCGCTGATGCGCATCTTGCTAGCCAGCTATCCTCTCCCGCAAAAGCGGGTCATGAGGCTTGTTAGTGCGGCCATTGTTCTTGGCTTTTCCTGGCCAAGGTGTCTGGCGAGCCATTCATCTCGGACGTTATGTTTAAAAGCTGCTAAGGCTTCGGCATCCGGACAATCGACTATTTGGTTCTTTTTAGTGAGGAACCTGTTCCAGAATTTTCGAGCTAACTCTCCGGGCTGTTGGGTTATGTGACTTAGATCGTCTGCGTCCGGAGGTCGGACATAGGTTCCCTGGAAATTGGCCCGAAAAGCATCCTCAAGCTCTTCCCAACTACCAATGGTGTTTTCGGGGAGGCTTTTAAGCCAATGCCGGGCTGGCCCTTTGAGCTTGAGGGGTAGGTATTTTATGGCGTGGAGATCATCTCCTCTAGCCATGTGTATGTGGAGGATGTAATCCTCAATCCAGACTCCAGGGTCTGACGTCCCGTCGTATGCCTCTATGTTTACGAGCTTGAATCCCGCTGGAAATTCGTGATCCAGCACCTCATCAGTGAAACATAGAGGGTGCGCGGCGCCCCTGTATTTGGGTGCGCCGTGATGTTCGGATATTTTACGTGTTGTGTTGCTCGCCAGAACTTGTTTCCTTGGCCCGTAGATAGATCTAACTGGACCATCCTTTTGGTGCGGATCCTTATGCGGATCGCGTGCCGGCTTGTGTGCGGCGCCTCTTGCCGCTCTACGTTTGCCATGTGGTCGTCTATCCGACCCGGCGACCTCTTTGTTTTTTGATCGTGGGGGCTCTACGGCCTCCTCATCAAATTCGGGCAGTAGTTTCCTCTTTGGGTAGCTCTTTGTTCGGCGACTGTCGTCGTATTTGTCTGCGGTATTGAGTACTTTGCTCCATTTGATTCTGAGTGCATCTTCCGCTGTTTTGAGCTTCGCTTACCTTTTTCAGGCTGCGCGATGGCGGCAAGCCTTTGTGGAGGTTCTGCTCCAACAATTTGTCCGGCGTGAGATCGTCCGGACCGTTATCTTCGCTGGGGACGGGTTGTTTATCCAAGTTGTCTTGTTCGGACGGTTGCTCGATAGCATGTTCGTCGTCCACCGGTTCGCCCTGCTCTATGGCTGGGTCTGTGTGGCTGCCGTCTTTGTCGAGGCGGGACTTGGTGCGGCGTTTACATTGCCGTTTTGACTGCTTTTCGAGGGAGCGATCCTTCGTAGCGTCCCGTTGTTCCTCATCGTCACTTCCTTTAGGTGTATCCACTATGTATACATCATGGGATGAGGTGGCTGTCCAGTATCCTATAGGTGCTGGTTCATGGTTGTCTCCTACATCGTCGTCCATACCGTCGATGTCTTCGGAGTCGAAATCGAGCACGTCGTTTAAGCTTTCGACGGTGTCTACAAAGTGGGTGGTGGGTGGGCGTTGAATTTCTTCGTCGTCCGCATCCCAACCTTCCTGACCGTAGTCCGGCCAGGGCTCTCCTGATAAAGAGAGAGATTTTAGTGAATTCAGGATGTCGCCAAAGGGCGAGTACTGAAAGATGTCTGCGGCAGTGAACTCCATGACCGGCGCCCAATCGGATTCGATTGGCAGGGGCGAGGAGGGTTCAGAGTCCGGAGAGGAGTCCGGCGCCTTGGAGTCACGGTCTTCGCAAAGGACAGGGATGGAGTTCGGCTCAATCACCGTAGAGATTGTAGCCCCCGAGGCGGTGTCCAACCACTCGTCCTCGATCCGGGGAGTCGGCTCCGAGCTAAGGGTCGGAGTGGACGCTGGTGCGGCCTCCAGGGCACTGTTCGGCGGTAGGGCTAGATCGTGCCCATCGAGACAGTGTGGCGCGCTTGGCTGTGGCTCGAATCCGTCGAAGATCAAGTCTCCGCGGATGTCGGACGTGTAGTTCAAACTCCCAAATCTGACCTGATGGCCAGGGGCGCAGCTTTCGATCTGCTCCAGATGGCCAAGTGAATTGGCCCGCATTGCAAAGCCGCCGAATACGAAGATCTGTCCGGGGAGAAAAGTCTCACCCTGGACTGCGTCATTGCTGATGATTGAAGGAGCCATCGGGCCTATAGGTGACGACACAGAGGAACTCTCAATGAAAGCACCAATGTCGGTGTCAAAACCGGCGGATCTCGGTAGGGGGTCCCAAGCTGTGCGTCTAGGCGGATGGTAACAGGAGACAAGGGACATGATGTTTTACCCAGGTTCGGGCCCTCTTGATGGAGGTAATACCTATTCCTGCTTGATTAATATTGATGATATGGGTAGTACAAGAGTAGATCTACCACGAGATCAAGGAGGCTAAACCCTAGAAGCTAGCCTATGGTATGATTGTTGTTCGTCCTACGGACTAAAACCCTCCGGTTTATATAGACACCGGATAGGGTTAGGGTTACACAGATTCGGTTACAATGGTAGGAGATCTACATATTTGTATCGCCAAGCTTGCCTTCCACGCCAAGGAAAGTCCCATCCGGACACGGGACGAAGTCTTCAATCTTGTATCTTCATAGTCCAGGAGTCCGGCCAACGATGATAGTTCGGCTATCCGGACACCCCCTAATCCAGGACTCCCTCAGTCTTCAACCAGGATTTGTACTTCAAGCGAACCATGGAATACGTGGGAGAACCCATGATCCACTTGGAGTCTATTGCTTCCTCTGCAGCGTATTTTGTTTCTTTTCATTTTCCAACCTTTTGTTAGTGTTTACAGGGGAACAATTTCTGTCTTCCATTGATTGAATATCAGTCTGTGACACTTAAGTCTGAAAATAGTTCACTACCTATTTGCTAGGTGTGGGCTGCTATTAAAGTTAAGGCTTCGGTCATCATTTGCTTCACCTCATCTGGATAGGAGAAAAGGAGTATTTCTTCTTATGGGCACTTCACCTCATCTTGTAGTTTAATAGAAATTGATTCATATTTTATGCCGTATCGAGTATCTGCAGGCTAATTGCCAAGTACAGGCCCACCATGCCATTCCTCATCTAAAAACAAATCAATTGAAGTGGAGCTTCACAAGCGCATTTGAAGTATGTGAACAACCTGTTTCCTTGTAACCTTTTTAGTGTGGTGTTCAACTAGATTGACTAATTAACATGTATTACCACGTATCTAATACATCCATATCTAGAAAAATCTAAGACAAATAATTCGGGATGGAGGGAGTATTGTAGAATTTTGCCCGATAAGAAATAGTACTGCTTATGTTGGACCAAGACTTGTCTCTTGTGTTTGGCAGTGTGCCACTATTATAACTCATATTTGTTGCATTATCTTCCTGCAGGCAAGACAATCACTCATAAGTTAGAGGCCTCTTTCCCATGCTTGCCGATCCACGTCACCCGGTGAGTTAACCTGCCTTTCATCTGTTAGCTACATTAACCATTCTTTGGTGGTTCTTTTCAATTTTAGAACACATGACCCAGTATGTATAATATGAAAAATAGGAACTACCTATAAATACCAACGTCCTTGTTCTAAACATAAAGGGAATAATGGCAGTTGGCATTAGTGCATATTCCCAATATGTGAAAAGTGGATGCTTTACATACACCAGGCCAGCGAATTAATTCTGCTTTTAGGGTTTTTGCTTGCATCATGTTCTACTTACAAATGGAATAAACACTAGACTGCAATTCACTTTCGAACTGTTGACAGTTATCATAAGCTTGGTTAATCAGTACATTATTTCGAACTTGACTGGCGGTAGGCTGGTGTGTTTATTCTATATAATATAAACACAATATGTGAGCTTATAAGCGGGTGTGCACTAGTGAGGCTGATGCTTGGAGGTTTCATCTTGCATCCACCTTCAATTATTTGGTAGCTAGAATTCCTTAATTTGGACCCAACAAGTAAGAAGCTTGGTTTGCATGGTGATTTGTTTCTCTGCCCTGCAGGCTGAATCTACTAGCACTAGAAATGAATCAGTGTTGAAGGTTGCTCTTGACCACGACAAATCATCCGGTGTGATCAAGTCGCATGGCTTACCTTAGCTAGAATTTCTATAAGAATGTCGCTCATGTTACATGCCTTGCTTTCTCTAGTAAGTAGAACAAGAATACCGTGCCTACAAATTTGTGGGTATTGATGAAGATAATCACTTAATCAGCCTCTAACTAACTTCCTATTTTCAGGAACAAAGATCTGGATCACCCTCGCCCCTCTAGAGAAATCAGTTCACTCATTCAAGTTCTGGAAATTCTTTATAGCCTTTTGAGTTTACTTCGGTCTTGCATGTATTAGCTTTCTGTTTGTGCCCCTATTTATGTATGTTTCTTGTGTGAAAGTGCTCCATTCTCTGTGTGTGTGTGGCTTGACTGTGTGTGTCTGTGTGTGTGTGTGTGTGGCTTGACTGTGTGTGTCTGTCTGTCTCTCTGTGTGTGTGTGGCTTGACTGTGTGTTGTGTCTGTGTGTGTGTGTGGCTTGACTGTGTGGCTTGACTGTGTGTGTGTGTGTGTGTGACTCTGTGTGTGCTTGACTCTGTGTGTGTGAATCTGTGTGAATGTTGCATTTGCTTGATGGCGTGGTATATATGCTTGATTGATGATTGGTGTGGTTTAACACTGCCTTTGCCGGTCCCAAGCCCAGATGTGAAAATGTGGAGGGAGCTGCATTTACCTCCTTTGTATTTTATATATATCCACCTTCTAAATTTTGTGGCTGATGGCATTCTAGTTTACTTAGATGGTTAGCTTGTTAATTAGTTTTGTGCATGCAAGACTTGAAATCTAGCTAGTGGCTTTGTTGTGCACCTCTTTAAAGATGTGGCCCGTTTTCCCCTCTATTTTCCTCTTTTGGATGTTAAATAGCATTTGTTGTGTTTCTGAATTGATTATCTGTTGTAAGATATGGTTAGCATATATAGTTCAGAGATAAATGTCTTTGTTTGCAGCAGTACATTTTACTCATTCCAATGGTGATTTTACTACTGGTTTTTGTGTGTTGGAACTCTTGCGGAAGTTCTCTGTACCCCAGTACCAATGTATATCTATTTCAATGTCATTTTGTACTATAACATCACTAAAGCCAGTGGTATATTTGAGATGAGTGATGTGATTAGATTGTACCATACATGCGACTGCAGGAGCTCAATGTATGAGTATGCGCCTCGCGACCGCAATTATCTAGTTACTTTAACATGACTAGCTAGTTACTTTTGAACAATCAGGTAGTTTACAATATGCAGTTTTACTTGTATTCAGGAATGGAGCTTCTTCACTTCCTAGATGCAGCAGGTTGTCCATGTTGTGTGTTCAATTTCTTTGATTCATCTTTATTTTCATTTCAGCAGGTTGTCCATGTTGTGTGTTCCGTATGGATTAGACGCCGTCTGACTACTTTATCTTCGATGCCGCGGCCCCTCATTGGGTCTTTAGTACTTCTTTTGTGTGTTCAATTTTTAATCCCCATTACGTGTGATGCTCTTTGTTTCTGTGTAATTTGAACCTCTGGTTGTGCTCTTGTGAGTTGTGAGCGGTGTGTCTCTGCTCGTGTGGACACACATGATTTGAACCGCGATTTTGAGCTGTGATTCTGCTAGTGAGGCAAGCATGATTTCAGCGGTGTTTCCATGTGATTTTGAACTATGTATGTGTTATGATCTTGTGAAAACGTTGCGTGAATATTTATTGCCAATTTCACGCAACGTTTAGAAAATGTCTAGTGAAGCATTCATTTGGTAGAATTCCTTTAGCCACTCTCCACTAGGAACACTCTGATTTTTGGCACCACCTTTAGTTTCCACCCAACATTACATAACTGTTCATTTATCGTCGAGGTACCCGTAGTTGTCCCTTCCTCCATAGCATTCACTCATTTTGAGTCATTAGAGCAAGGTATGATGACTTTATAGTGTAGACACCCGACTTCTCAAAAGCCCACGCCCCCACCTTGCCGTATTGGAATATTGAAAATTACCATCACATCTAGTGGCAGGCATAGGAAGGAAGTATGTCGACCCGAGGGAGGGGGGGTGAATGGGAGATTTAAAATTTCGTCCGGGAAACTTCAAATCTCTTAGTACACAGCCGTGAACAGGACTAAATTGATGCAAGACCGCTATAGAAAACTACCGAAGCAATGCAAGAGCGACTACTGAACATAATCCACATGATCAAAACTTAACCGAGGATAAACAAATGAAGATAAAGTAGGGTTAAGATGAAACCAGTGATGGTCGATGGCGACAGAGAATTTGGTAGACCAGCTCACTCTTCTACAGAAGAGACACATCTGGTTAGAGGGACTTGTGATTGAACATAGAAGATAAACTCTCATCGTCCTATTCTCCTCAACAACAAGTTTGTGAAGTTGTGCCGATCACTCATGGTAGATGCTTGAGGCGATCTCCAAACCTTCATAGACTTTGTCTTCGTGAATCACAATTACTCTTGATCACTAAAGAACTTGACACCTAGCCATCTAAAGAGTTGGCAGCTCTCAATAGTAACAGGTGGAGCGTACTAAACTTAGATGTCTATGATGCTAAATCACTATCTAGTTTTTCGGCTCTGGGTTTTCTCTTGGTGGGGTGCTCTGACAAACTGTCAAATTACATGGAGCAGCCAATGATTCATGTTGGAGTGGGAGGCTATTAATAGTTGTGGCCTTCCTGAGGGGGAAAATACAATTTTGGACATGACAACTAGCCAATGACCAACCGGCACGTTTCCAACGATCGTATTTCAAACGCACCCAACAACTTTACTTGAGGAACAAGTAAGTTGACTCATCGGTCTGAAGCAAATCTCTCGTAGCCCAGAAGAACGACGTCTCTTCTCTGGCTGACGAGTATTTACTCGGAACACAAATAGATTTCTCTGAACTTCTCATAGGTTAGCATCAGAGAAACAAAAATTTTGAACACTATACCCCTCTTAATAGTATGGTGGTCCTATGACTCAAGAACGAGAAAAAAGAACTATGAAATAAAATACTACATCTTTTGTCCATCTTCATTCTTCTCAACTCCAGGTACCGAAGTATATATATGACATAAGTTCTATGCATTTGGTGCCCTCAAGTAAAGATAACCCTTACCCCTAACCCCTGGGTGGGCGAAAGATGGAGACAATACTACCATTGAAGCGCAAGAGTGACAATCTGGTCATCCCTTGCTCTCTCAACTTGAGTAGGAAACTATTGCTTCATGTCAACAATTTTTTGGGGGTCAACTTCGTCACGCATAATCTTCGATGATAATCTTTACTGCAACAAAGGAAATTATCTTTGGAGTTTGTTCGAAACTCCTATTGACTCCAGGGATCTATAATCTCTGTGTGCACTTGCTAACACACTAGTCCCTCACTATTTCTGTCAACAATCTCCAAACTATAAGGAGGCAAATTATTGCACCAACAGCAAGAAAATCTCACGGATGAACTCATTTTTCCACTTCTAGTTATCAATGTCAATCAGATCGCTGACCAACTGCACAGTGGTATTGTCCAACTTGAAAATTGGTTTTATAGATATAGTATCTGGGATCCATTTATCCTCCCACATACACTACTGGAATCTGGCAATTTGCCATCTGCCACCTCTTTGCCGTCTGCCAGCTAACGGCAAAGAGGAGCCTCTTTGCCGTCCGCTTCCACAAAGCGGACGGCAAAGAAAGTGCAAATGGCAAAAAGTCTATTTGTCGTCAGCTTCTTCTTTGCCATCAGCCAGCTGACGGCAAAGAGCTAGAAGGCAGACGACAAAGGGCCAGGTGGGCCCCATAGGGCACGGCGTGGCTAGGTCAGGTTCTTTGCCGTCCGCCAGCGGACGGCAAAGAGGAGACGTGGGCCAGCCCTAAACGGCCGCCCTCTTTGCCGTCTGCTAGCAGACGGCAAAGAAGGCCCACTTAAAGGGTCGAGCCGTCTTCCCTCTCTCTCTCTTTCTCTGTCTCCCTCCCGCGCGCCGAGGTGGTTCGTCGTCGCACCGACGAGCATGGTACCGGGACCGCAGACATGGTGTAAGACTTTGACGATGCATGGGACTCGGACGAGGAGATGGAGGAATCTGCAAAGGCCTTCACTAAAATGTTGGAGTCCTCAAAACGTCCTCTCCACGAGCACACTGAGCTTTGTCAGCTGGATGCCATCTCACAAATAATGGCTTTGAAGGCTCAATTCAACTTGGGCAGAGAATGCTACGACGCGATGATGACAGTATTCGAACGATTTCTACCCAAAGGCCATGTGCTACCTCCAAACCTGTACTAGTCAGACAAAATCCTCCGTGCTCTTAAGATGCCCTATGAGAAGATACATGCCTGTGAGAAAGGACGTGTCTTACTTAGGCTTCAGTATGAGGACTTGAACTATTGTCCCATTTGCAATTCTTCCAGGTATGTTGTGGTGGACAACGGTATGGGTGAGAAGACGTAGACCAAAATACCCGTTAATGTTCTTCGGTATATGCCAATCGTACCAAGACTTCAACATCTTTTCATGGTCGAAGAGACGGCCAGACAGATGACATGGCACAAAACGGGCAAAAGAACCGAACTAGATGCAGATGGGAATGTGATGATTGTGCACACATCGGATGGTGAAGCGTGGAAGCGCTTCGATGCATTACATAAGGAAAAAACGGCAGATCCAAGGCATCCTCGAGTCGCCGTCAGCACAGACGGGTTCCGTGTGTTTGGTCAGATGGCAACCCCATATAGCTGTTGGCCCGTGTTTGTCATGCCACTCAATCCCCCCCCCCCCTCCCCGGGCAGATTATGCAAAGAAAGAACATTTTCCTGACGTTGATAATTCCAGGGCCCAACTATCCGGGGAAGAATATGAATGTGTACATGCAGCCGCTTAAGGACGAATTGCAAGAAGCTTGGGATAATGGGTTCAAGACATACAACGCCTTTAGCAAAGAGAACTTCATAATGCGTGCCTAGTACATGTACTCGATGCATGACTTGCCGGTGTATCCACTATTCGTTGGCTGGTGTGTGCATGGAAGGATCCCGTGCCCCACATGCAAGGGAGCTCTTGAGTTTCATTGGCTGACGGCAGGGTACAAGTATAGTTGCTTCGACTTGCATAGACCGTTTCTACATCCTCGCCATAAGTTCAGGAAAGACAAGAAGAACTTCATCAAAGGTAGAGTTGTCAAACACTCTGCACCCTGCGTTGACAGGCCAACAGATCCTAGATCGGTTAAACGCTCTCGAGCCAGATCCAGAGTGTCCAGAGTATTTCAAGGGGTATAATAAGGAACACGCCTGGACTCACAAGACATGCTTCTGGGATCTGCCTTGCTTCAAAGACCTCCTTTGCCCACACAACATCGACGTGATGCGCACTGAAAAGAATATCACCGAAGCAATTTTTGGTACATTGTTCGTCATAGAGGGAAAATCAAAGGATAATACTAAGGCTAGAGTCGATCAAGAGGAGCTATGTGATAGTCCATTACAAAACATGAAAGAACCGAAAGGAAAGGGGAACTGGACGAAGCGAAAGGCATGGTTCAATCTTGGAAGGCCAGCTATGAAGGAAATTATTTTGTGGGTGAAAATGCAGTTGATGTTCCCCGATTGGTATGCAGCAAATCTAAAGAGGGGAGCGAGTCTTCAAAAATTGAAAATATCTGGTCTAAAAAGTCATGATTGGCACATATGGATTGAGCGGATAATGCCGGTGATGTTGCGTGGCTTCATCCCTGAGGATGAATGGCTAGTACTGGCAGAGCTAAGCTATTTCTTCCATGTTCTTTGTGCGAAAGAACTATCGCCTGGCCTCCTAGAAGAAATGGAACAGTTGGCGCTGGAGTTGATCTGCAAGTTAGAGATGATCTTTTCACCAAGCTTCTTTAATCCAATGCAACACTTGATTTTCCATCTCCCGACTGAGGCACGATTGGGGGGGCCCGTGCAAAATCGTTGGTGCTACTCAACTGAGAGGATGCAGAAGATGCTTCGAGCAAAATGTAAAAATAAACGTAAAATAGAAGCATCGATGGCCGAGGCATTCATCACTGAGGAGGCGGCAAACTTCGTGACAGCACACTACGAAGCCAAAAATCGTCATTTGCATAATCCGAAGCCTCGGTACAATGTTGACGAACCTAAAAAGGGTCAATCCAACCTCAGCCTATTCAAAGGGAATCTCGCACCAGCCAGTGGTTGGAAACCAGTATCGTTGAATGTTGAAGAATGGCGGACCATTTCGCTGTATCTCTTCAACAACCTAACAGAAGTGCGGCCGTACATCGAGTAAGATCTCGATACATTGTTTCGCAACTTCTAATTCCTTTGAACTGCTCTTATTCCTGGATATTTGATGCAGTCGATACGTCGCCATATCATGGAGCGGTGATCCAAAAGGATTCCGTCGAAGAGTATGAGCTTCTGGCAAAGCAAGGAGCCGAATATCCCGGTGTCATCTCTTGATTCAAAAAAAGGGTAATTTCCATTAGACCCTTCCATTTCTTTGGCTAATTTTTGACTAATGCAACAATCCTTTCGTATTAAACTTGTAGGCTAATTCAGAGATTATGGATACCGAATTGAGACAAGTAGCTAATGGTTTTGACTATAAGGTTCGTTCATTTGACAAATACGACATCAACAGGTATCGCTTTCGTACCTATGGCAAAGAGCTATCTACGACCGACCGAAAGTCTATAAATTGTTGTATCTCTGCTATCGGCGAAGGAGGTATCGAGTATTATGGAAGAGTCGAAGCAATTTATGAACTTCAATTCTATGGTGAAAACCCACCAAACGTCGTAGTCTTCAGATGATATTGGTTCCAGCCGAGGGAGACTAGAAGGACTCATGAACATATAGGGCTAGTCGAAATAAAACAAAGCACCCATTTGGATGTTCCCGATGTCTATATTACGGTTCAACAGGCAACCCAAGTTTTCTATCTACCGCGGGCATGTCAAAGTGATCCAAATCTCAATGGTTGGGACGTCGTTTATGAAGTGTCGCCACGTGTTAGACCACCTCCCACGTATTTGAAAGAAAAAATTAAAAGAATTTAAGAAGAGAAGATGACAATGGAGTTGTATGTTGCCGATGTCATCGATGATCACAAGATGAAGATGAATGCAATGCGCTTGAAGATGGATGGAATGCGCCTGAAGCTTAAGAAGATTAGAAAATATGCCATTGATAATGAGGATTGGTATCATTATGCCGTTGGATCAATTGTTACCTTAGTTGCGATCTTCATCACATTTGTTGTGATGAGGGTAATTTTTCTCTAGTGTTTTGCTTTACAAATGGATACTTAACTTATTTTCCTCCTAAATGGCATAATTACCTAAGTTAGATAAAAAATGAGCTATACTTAGCTTATTCAGTTCATTTATGACATACTTAGCATACTTAGGTCAAAAATGGCATGATAATCTTTGTTACCTCCAAAATGCTATAGACTTAGCTTATTTTTCTCGAAAATGACATAATAACCTTACTAAGCTCCAAAATGACCTATTTACCTAGCTTAGCTCTAAAATGACCTACACTTAGCATTTTTACCTAGCTTAGCAATAAAATGGCATTTTTACCTACCTTAGTTAGAAGAAGAAGAAGATAAAGAAGAGGAGAGGAGAAACAGAAAAAGAAGAAAAAAAATCTTCTTTTTCTTCTTCTTCTTCTAACTAGTCTTCTTCTTCTTCTTCTAACTTTCATCTTTCCCAATTTGCAGATTTGCTTTACATGAGGAAGCTTGGATTCATGGAGTGTACTATTCTTCTGGTGCTTCCTTGTTGTTTATGAAAACTTGTTTGGATATGTATGTCTATATGGATATGTTGTTGGAAACTTGTTTCTGGTTATGTATATATGGATATGTTGGACTTTGTTGAACTATGTTGTTGGATATACATGTTGGATTTGATGAAATATGTTATCGGATATGCTATTATATGTTGTTGGATATGTTGGATATGTATGCATGTATATCTGTGTTTCAAACCATGTCTAATTAAATGGATTTAAATAAAAACAGGGGATATATAGTCCGTCCGCTAGCAGACGGCAAAGAGCTTTGCCGTCTGCTAGCGGACGACAAAGAGGACACGTGGCAGTTACCTGTGCAACCTGGGAACACTGGCTGCCTATTTGGTCATTTTGTCGTCTGCTAGCAGATGGCAAAGAGGGCCATCTATGCCGTCCGCTGGCAGACGTCAGAGCTGGCCACGTGGCATCTTCCCAGTGCTGGCGTAGCTAAGCTCTTTGCCGTTTGCCTCTTTGTCGTCCGCCAGCGGATGGCAAAGAGCGCCGTTAACCCCCTAACGGCTCTCACCCCACCCCACTGCCGTCCGTTATCTTTGTCGTCTGCTTGCCTCGGACCGCGGACGACACAACCATTTGCCGTCTGTTTCTAGGAAGCGGACGGCAAAGAAGGCCTTTGCTGGCACGCGTTCAGACGGACGGTTTGCCTTCTGCTGGCTGGCGGCAAAGACGTTTGCCGTCCGGGATCTATTCCTTTGCCGTCCGCCATGGCGGACGGCAAAGAAGCTGATTCCAGTAGTGATAGATATTCTGGATCCTTCGCCCACTCAAGTAATCAATCCATCCTTTGATGCATCACTCCCTGCAATTATTGCTCGCCACGTCATAGAGGAAGTCGAAGGGGTATTAGCAAGCATGAAATCTAAGTATGGGAAATACTCCATTTGTGCACTCTAGCACAAAATGAATCAGGCGCAGTCAAAAGCCGCCATCCATGCTTCCCTAACAGTGCCAAGTTAAAGAATTCCAGGTCAAGAGAACTCATCATGTCTTTACATTTAGGTACCGTGAGCTTATCCCAAGCAAGCCGGTGTAATGATCTCTTATCCAAGGAACTGGTCCACCAATATCTAGCGATGTACGAGGAGTGTTTTGAGCAAATCTTCTTAGTCAACAAGAAGCAACTCATACTATATGTCAGAATCACTAGGATTACCGATTTCATTAGGGTTTCTCTCGCCGCGCATGCCATATTCCTCTCGGACGAGCCATTCATCTTTGCTCGACATCGTTCATCAGTATGAACAAAAGTCCCACTGGTGATCCTCCCTACTGTCGTTGGGAGTCCAAGATACCGCTTTGTGAAAGCCTAGCTAGGAATGCCCAACAACTGCTTGACATGAATTCTCCTATACTCCGGAGTGTTAGGGATAAAACAAATATCACTTTTGTCCTTACTAACTCTACCTGAGCATTGAGAATATATCATGAGGATCTCATTAAAAGGAGTTTTCCTATCCCCCGCAACGGTGACTATCCATACAGATGATTCAACTTTCTTGTCTTTCATCAATGGTGCTTTGTTTCCAGGGGTTTCCACATTCTCAATCCCTTCACTAATAGAAAATCTTTTGATTTTGACCCAATACAGACCTCCGTTTTCATCTGATAATTATCTGATTTGTTTCACGGGAGTTCCACAATCTCCACGCTTCCATGAACAAATATAACTTTTGATTCAGGCAAGACACATACCTCGGTTCCCTTCTGAAAATTATCCGATAGGGTCCAGAATCTACCTGACCTGGTACATAAAATGAATGAAATCAATGATAGACTCTTGCAGAGTTTTTTGGGGAAACAAAAGCAAGCAACTCACAGGATACGTTGGTTGGGCTCGGAGAATCGATTTAACCATGACTTCTCGGCCTGATTTGGACAATCCTTGCCCCTTCCATCATGTAACTCTTGCGGTTGATCGTTACATTTTTTTTCTTAAATAGTTTGGATTGCTCACCACATGTGTCACGCGTATAGTGATTAAATATCCCTTCCTTCGAAGAAGACTGGGTTGTCGTCGAGCCAGCTACCACATCATCCCACACATAGATTCGTCTTTTCAGATAGGAAAAATGGTAATATTGGTTAAAGTGTCGAAGGGAAAATGGTAAGCAATCATCCTAGGTGATGAGACAATTGAAGAAGCCTTTACGGCTGATGAATAAATAAAAACTGACTAAAAATGCATCAAGTAAGTTGTGAGAGGGCTTAATCCACCGTTGGTTGGCACTTTAATATTCGTGCAAGTCATATTTGCCCAATGTTCCACCAGGCCTCGCCGCATCACCCCAAATTTCAGGTCAAACCCTACGATTCGCCGTCGCAGGCGAGCCGCCTGCGATGGCCGACGGCGGCGCTGGATCCATGGTGAACGGGCCGCCGCGCAGGCGCGACCATGCCGCCGTCCCCGCCCCCCTCCCTGACGAGGTCGTTCAGTGGGAGATCCTCGTCCGCCTGCCGGCCAAGGAGCTCCTCCGCTGCCGCTTGGTCTGCCGCTCCTGGTGCCGTCTGGCCTCCGGCGCCCACCTCAGCCGCCAGCCGTCGCTCCCGCTGGTCTTCTTCCGTACCAGGGGCAAAGGGTACACCGCCCGCGCCGTGGTCGATGCCCTGGACATCCGGCGAACCCCCGCCGCGCGCCGGCCCGTACTCGGGTTCGACGACTACAACAAATCTCGCCGTAGCTTCACCTTCCACGCCTCCTGCGACGGCCTCCTCCTCCTCTCCTACTCCAACCACCGCTTCTACATCTGCAACCCGGCGACGCGCCAGTGGCTCCAGCTCCCGGATCTGACCGGCGGCAGTGTCGCGGCCCTGTACCCTCACCGCCCGTCGGGCGACTACCGTGTCCTCTTCTGGATGTATCCAGACAACAAGAGCTGCAGGGTTGCCTACTACGTCCTCACCGTCAGCTCGTTGCAGGGACAACAGAGATGCATCGGGCTGCCAGTGGCCTCGCCATCCATGAACAAGGACAGGTCCTGGTGGCACCTTCAAGCCTCCGATCACCCGCCTCTCCTGCTACATGGCTGCCTGCACTGGCATGCTTTCAAAGCCTTTGACAGCAAGATTATAATTTTCGACACGGTGGCAGAGTCATTCAGCTGGGTGCAATCTCCCACAGCCACCATCTCGGCACATCTGCTTCAGATGGATGGTATGCTCGGCATCGGCTCTATAGATACCGCTACCATGACCGCGAAAGCATGGGTGTTGCAGGACTATGAGGCGGAAGTATGGTCGTCAAAGTACCGGACTGAATTGCCGGAGGAGGAGATGATGGAAGATGGTAAATGTGTTCAGTGTCTATACGGCAGGGTTGTGTCTGAGAAAGGAGATATGCTGCTAATCGGTCGCATTTGTTGGTCCCTCTCCCTGTTTCACTGTGACCACAAGGGCGAGTTGATCCAGAAATTCCTATGGGAGAATGTTGATCCAAAGCTTCTCGGGATCTCTTTCAAAGAGAGCCTAGTCAGGCATCCGTTCTTCCAGAGGAAAGATGGCAGTCGTGTGAGGCTGCCACGTTTTCTCCGAGGGCTGTAGGGGAGCTAGCACCGGTGCTTCTTCTTGATCCAAATGTGAGGCAGCCTTTGCTTACTATCACTGTGAGTATCTAGCTAGAAAATACTCCCTTTGTGACCTAAAACGTCTTATAAATTTTTTACAGAGGGAGTAATTCCTAAGTAGGAGGGAGGTTGGACTCAGTAGTATCTACTTTGCTTGTCTATATATGTACTCTAGATACATCCATTTGGGCGACAAGTAATTCCGAACGGAGGGAGTATGATCCAAATGTTAATGCATGCCTGCACTCACCATGCTTATTCAAAATTTTCCTTTATAGTTTTGCTACTCTATAATATATGCTGAGAATGTGTATAAAACCTTGTGGAAGATGCAAGGATCCTTAGTAAGATGTTCTGCGAATTGCAAATTGTAGTGTTCTACAGAGCTACAATCTGCAAGATGGGGGAAAATATTTTACAGAGATTTGTGGTAGCTTATAGATAACAAAACTGATGATATGCTTGCATGAATAGTAGCCATTGTCCTTGGTACTGAAACAGCAGAATACCAGGTGGTTACCGGTAGGTTCTTGATAAGCATTAAAACTTCTGGAGTTTCACTTCTTGAGTCTTATGGGGTGTGCGTCGGACCACTTTCATCAAAATGTCAGTGTACCTATCTACTGCTTCAGCCTATCTACCGCTAAAAGTGCCCAACTATTCGATGATTATCTATCCGTGGAGTGCTATCGGCACGTGCTTGGTTAGCTGTCTGGCGCCCAACATATTACGTTTGCTTGTATTGGCAGAATCACAGTTACAGTTCACAGTGAGAGTTTGAAAATATACATGCCAAAACCCCGGAAGTTCCTTCGCAGAGGTCTGATACTTTCTCAAATTGGAAGGAAGTTGTGATAGTATCCTGGACTTGGCAGTAATGAACGAATGATCTTAGATATATAGAATCAAGAATCAAGCAAGGAAGTACTAGTGTGCCACAACACTGGTTAATTTAGTTTTTTTCCCATGGCTTGCGTCCACTTCCAACTTCATGCTAGAATGGGCTGACCCATTCTCAGCGGTTCATTTTTCGCTTCTTCTAATCTTCAGAAACATCCTCATTTGGCTTCTGTTTATCCTGGTTTCCTTTTTTCCACCCTGATTAGCAGGAGAACAGAGCAATAGCTGTAACATTATTTTGGAACTGAAAGGAAGCCTCTCCACATTTAAATTTCCCATTCCATACGAAATTCCTGCAGATTTCAAGTTTACCCAGCCCCATTTCAAGTTTACCCATCTGACGTGGTTGTCTACAAATATGTCACGACCTGAACCACAAAAACAGAATGACGCATTATCTAAAATAGCACCACCATGTACGCAGTTTGCAATTTGCTGAGCTGTATTTTTCATGATGTGATCTCCCAGTTACTTCCACGGATTACAAGAGTTGAGACAGAGGCATGCCTGGCATTAGTTATATAGATGACGCTACGGCGGTGGTGAACGTCCGAGTACCGCTGGAGGAACACGAGATGGAGGGTCTGGTCGCTGAAGCACCAGACTGTTGCAGAGAGTATGAGATGACTGTAACACGAGGAACTTCTCCTTGCTTATAATTTTCTTATATGTAAGTCTTTGGAAGACGAGTGATGTTGTTTTTCCTCCATGATAAAGCTTGCATTCTGATACTATGTGACTTGCGGTTTGCTTCTCAATTTGGCATTCTGAAGCCACAATGACAAAACGCATTAAATCTACTGGAGCAAAGATTTTTTTTTTAATTTTTTTGTATGGAACATGTCAGCCCTTTACAGCAGGCATTCTGGAAAATACAAAAAATTTAAATCAGAGGTCTGAAATATCTGGAACTTCTACAGTAGCTCGGCCTCAAAGATTTAAAACTTTATGCATTCTGTCACATAATCAATGCAATCTTGCAGAAATCCAGAAATGATGAAATTTGGCAGCAACAATTAGCTTCTCCACGGTAGTGCAGCTTCGAACAGCGGCAGTGCTCGCGGCGGCCATGGATGTCCTTCCGGACTGATGCGGCTATGCATAGGAGAGGACGACGATGCGTTTGGGCGTGAGGGAGACATGGTGGCGCGCGGCTTCGCCCGGTGGAGCGAGCGCCGGACCCGTGTTCCCTCCGTCGCCACCAGCCTCACCTGCCTTGATCAGATCGCGGCTGGATGATGGATGCATCAGGCTGGATCAATCACAAAGATTCGTGTCTGGAAAGAGATCACGGCTGCATAATGATGGGAGCCGGATTGTGTGCAGTTTTTGCAGCCGAGCATAGCCCTGGGAGCCGAGCGAACGTTTCTCAGCCGAGGGAAGGGACGAACGGAGCGGAACGAGCAGCCGTCGTCGGATGGAAACACGGGACACGTGGGCGCATCTGGGCAAGGGTATGCACGGGATCGTGTTTGCAACTGGTATCTACAGAATTTTTTTCCCGCCAAACAAGGGAACGAAGGTTTGGCTCCTCTGGATGTGCAACAACATAGCCATTGGTTTTTTCTTTAGGGGTAAACCAAACTTTATATTACTCAACTGGAAAGTTTACAGAGATACTAAAAGGGTCATGGGGAGACCCCAAGTCACAAATGGCGACCCTAGTCTAAAGGACCAAGAAAACTTTGCTACACTGTGAGCATCTCCATTCATCGCCCTGCCTTCAAACACAAACTCACATAGTTCAAACTCCGCAGCTCGAGCTTTAATTTCTTTGATGATTACACTGTGAGACAACCGATTTTGCGGTCGCATGAAACGACATTTTTTTGCAAAGAAAGATCAAGTGCCGGAGCCAAGGCGAGAGCCCCTAGTGTTGCTGGGTCAATAATTCCATGAAAAACCATGGCGGACGATCCTAAAAATTTTGCCATATGATCCCTGCACAGGAGATGCTCCCCTATTGTCGTTCCTTGATAATCCCCCATCAACTTGGATTTTTGCTCCTCCCAAGGGGGGTCGAATCCACGCTTGCGTATGGCCTGAACGAACATGACCTCTTGCTGTGCTAATTACCTGGTTTCTGCATGGGGCTTTAACCAGGTCCAGCTCTGAGATAAAGCTATGTACAAAGGAGTATGTCGCGTGGGGGCTCTGGCTGACTCCTTCATGGATCAACTTTCATCTAGCTGTCCAAATAGCCCATAATATCACCACCAGCTTGCCGAAAAAGGGTTTTCCCCCGCTTTTTTATACAAATCAACCAACCGAACCAAACAGAGATAGGTGCTAGGGCGGAAGCAGCATAGTCACGCCCAAAAGAAACGACAGAGAATGAGCAAAAGAAACAAATGCCGACAACGGCAGATCAACAAAAATGAAGAAGCCTCGCAATTGCTGCGCCCACCGGGATCTTCCACTAGGCTCCAAGACTCCGAAGCGCCGGCACCTATCAACACCTCCAAGAAGGATCGCGACGATGACGACGCTGCTGCCAAGGGTTTCCCCCGGTACACGACGAGGCGAGAGGAAGGGTAGCCCCCGACACCCTCCCGGAAGGTCAGGTGGCACCCACAGGCGCCACCCCGCCGGTGTCGGCCATGCCGACAGGGGTTTCCCCCGATCCCAACCCGCACCTCGAGCGCTCCGGATCCAGCCACCAAACCAACCACCACCATGCGCGAACGCGGTCATGAGGCCCCCATGCCGTCTCACCACGGCATCGCGAAGTGAGGACAGCGTGGCGAAGAATCAGAGCCGGGACTAGGGTATCAGCACCGTCGGCACGCGGGAGGGCCCCACCTCCACCATCAGCAACGGTAGCCATCCAGACGCAATAGCAGGTGCACACCAGGCCCGGCCGAGCCCTCGTGGGCCCGTAAAGCTCCCGCCTTCGCGCTGCTGCCGGCACGCCATCGGCGCCGACGCCCCCATATCCGAGCCGCTCCTCCTCCTCACCGCCCCGCAGACAACGAGGCCACACCGGGAGCCGGCCCGCTAGGACCCAGATGGGGCCCGCCGGGCCCAGATCTGGGCCGAAGCGCGACGTCGCCACCCCCGACCACGACGCGCCTGCCGCCAAGAGCAGCGCCGCCATCACGTCGCCGCCGGCCACCCCGCCGGGTCAGCGGACCGCCGCCAGTAAGCGACACCGTCGCTGCCCCCTGCCGGGCAGAGAGGACGCGCGAGAGAGAGATCTGCCGCCGCGGTACCCGGGCGGGCCGGGCGCCGCCGGCGACGGCAGGGAGAGAGAAGAGAGGCGGCCGAGCGAGAGAGAGAGGCCGCCCAGCCGCCTCGGGGAGGCACGACGGCGGAAGGAGGGCGGGAAGGGAGGCGGGGGGGGGAGGGCGGAACGGGCAAGGCGGGCGAGGCGGTCGGATCCCGCCGGAGACGGGCAGGGGAGGTGGCGGCGACGAGGGTTTTGGGGGTGGGAGAGGGTCGCGGGGAGAATATCACCACCAGCTTGACCAGACTCGCATGTGGTAGTGTCTCAATCATAACAAATATCCACTGTTTGGCATTTGGCTCGCGAGTTGCCTGAAGATGGTGCAAAATTTCAGCATCCCCCAGAGCCCATACACACCGAGCCGCCATGCATTCTAGGAGTGAATGATGCCATGAGTCCGGTGCACCACATAACTGGAAACTATCATCATCAGACATGTCTCGTGTGGCGCACATCTTCTGTTGGGATCGAGCATTTGGCCAATCCCCACAAAAAGGTCTTAACTTTCTCTCGTACTTTGAACAGACCATAGTGACCAAGCTTTTGCTTCAGCTTCGTGGTGAAATCCGTCAGTGTTTCACTCAAACCAATCTTCTCGTTGTTTCTTCGTGTCAACAAGCATTCTATATGCAAACCGCACCGTAAAACTTCCATTTTTTTCAAAATTCCACGCCCAGAAGTCACTCATATTACGCGTGCACAATGGAATATATTGTATGGCATTAGCATCGGGCGCTACAACACACTTGATTTATAACCCGCATCCTGGACGAGGCGCCCGGCCGGCGGCGGCCCCGGGCCCTGGCGGTGGTGTGCCGACTCCTGTGGCTGCTGGGGCAGCGCAGCGGGCGGATCTGGCGGTGCTCGATGGTGGATTGGCCATGGCGTTTTGGTGGCTCGGATCTGGCCTCATGGTCATGGGTTGGGCGGCTCGGCGGTGGTCAAGTAGAGGGAGAGGGGCGCGGGAGCGGCGACGCGGCGTGGGGCTGGCAGCGCGGCTACTGGCGCGAAGGGCCGCGCGTGGCCGCCGTGTTGGCCTACTCTGGCTTGGCCAGATCTGGCCGCCGGGGCTGCGGGTGGCGCCGGGGACTCCCGTCGTTCCTCCGGCGCAGGTACGCTGGGGCGGCGGCCCCAGGCTGCGGTGGACTTGTCCTCCTCTTTTCGGAGCGGAGGCGTGACAAGGTGGACGGCCGGACATCAGGCGGCGACGCTGCATTCCCTGGCCGTGAGGGCGGCGGGGCTGTAGCGGTGGATGCAGGTCCTGATCTTCCTCGACCAGGGGCTGCGATGGTCTCGCCGGTCGGCGGCGCGACGACATCCGGCTCACCCCCTCTCCATGGTGATGGCCCAAGGTGGCAACTTTGCCCTCCCTCCCAGTTTGTCGTGCTTCGGATTTTGATGGACAGGGCCAAGGAGAAATCCGGCGTGGCTGCCGCTGCGGGCAAGACGACGCCTGTGGGCGCCGTTTCCTCCTTGGGGACGTTGTCATGGCCATGTCCATCCCCCTATTCTGTCACCGGGGGAAACCCTAGGCTCGGTTTGCCGGGCCGGGCAGCGGCGACGCCTCGGCGTCGTCCCCTTCTTGGAGGCGCTGCCTAGGTGCTCAGGGTGCGTCCGGAGGAGCTACTGGTGGGCTGCCTCGTTCGCCTCAGCGGCGAGTCTTGGGGTGCCAAGTTGTCATGTGCGGGTTGTTGCTGTGGGCAGGAGCATCCGGGGCGCTATGTACCCCATCATCGGCATCTCTTCGACGGCGTCTTCTTCGAGTCAGGCTAGCTCCCGATGTCCGCCTGCCGATCCTCTAGGCACCAAGGGTGGAGAGTGCGTTGATCTAGCTTGGTTAGGTGTTTTTGTTGTGTTTTGAGGTGTTTGATTCAGGAGGACGCGGCTTGTGTGTTCTGTGTTCGTCCTCTTCGCCATTGTTTGGCTTGAGTACAGGCAAGGCGGGTTAGTTGTTTTGTGTTGTCACCGTGGATGTGGGTGCTAACCTTGATTGGTAGCACGTTGCCGAAAGGCGTTGTATCAGCCGTCTTGGCTCTTCTTCTTTAATATATAGTACGCACACTCATGCGTATTCGAGGAAAAAAAACACTTGATTTATGAGTTCCTGTTTCCAACTTGTGCTTGTGCTATCAATCAGATCCTTTACCATGTGTTGGTGGATCAGCCACCAGGCAAGCTATCGGCCTCATTGTCACACTTCGGCGGATCCAATTATGTGTATAGATCCTCGTGGTATATCCATCTCCAACCAGTCCTTGGGCTAGCACATCTCTCCCCTCAAGAATCGCCTGCCAAATTTGGGAGGGACGGCTGCCCAATTCAGCGGTCAAGATAGACCCGTCTCGAAAGTAAGCCGCCTTCAACAATTTAGCACATTGTGAATCAGGGTTTTGCAAGAGTCTCCGTGATTGGCGTGCCTGCCAACGATGCTAGATTGAACAATTCAGCTTGGCTTCCGTTTACCTTCTTTGCTTCCCCACCATAACTGCCTTATCTGTTTATTCAATCCACCTTTTTACTTTGTTCCAAAGCCTATGTTTGAGATATTTAAACGCCCCAAATTTTGAAGTACCTATGTCAGAAGGCATACCTAGGTACTTGTCATTCAAAGTTTCAGTTGAACATGCAGAATACCCTTGACTCCCTCTTTGATATTCGTTGGGCACCCTTTGCTAAAAAATATCGATGACTTAGCTGGATTTACTCTCTGTCCTGATGCATTGCAGCATTGATTCAACAGGTTTGATACCTCAACCGCCCCCACACCATTAGCTTTGAAGAACAACATGCTATCATCTGCAAACAAAAGGTAATTAACAAATCTTGGAGGTTTTAATTTTTTAGGAGGCATGAAAGACCCTCTGCTGTCAACAAACACAGGTAGGGGGAGATCTGATCTCCCCAACGAATAACTCTTGGAGGTTTAAATTCATCTAACCTTTTCCCATTGAATACAACTGAGTAAGAAATATAGCCAATAAGATTCATGACAATATCAACCCATCTATGTGAAAATCCCAACTTACTCATAATAGCTCTCAAGTAACTCCATTCAACTTTGTCATAGGCCTTCATCATGTCCAGTTTCAAAGCACAATGACGGTGTTTCACAGCTCTATTTCTCTTCGTGAAATGAAGGCATTCATATGCCACTATGATGTTGTCTGTTATCGACCGCCCAGGGACAAATGCGGATTGCTCTGAAGATATAATATAAGGGAGCACTTGCTTCAACTGATTTAGCGGAGCATAGCCATTGGTGGTGCTGACGGTGATATGCACTACGGGTGGCCCATCAAGAGGACACAGAGGAAGCCTAGGGCAGGGGCCCGCAAGGCCCAACATAAGGGCAAACCGACTTACGAGCATCTTGCGACCTTAAGTCGGTTTGCCCTTCTGTTGGGGCGCTTAAGGTTATTGAAATATAATGGGCCAGCCCAGGTAAAAGCGCCTTTAACAGAATACTCCCTCTGTCCGAAAAAGGTTATTAGTGCTAGATACATCCATTTAAGGGACAAACTTTTTTGGACGAAGGAAGTACATGTTAACGGCGCTGAAGGCGCTAAATAGGAAATGCTCATGTTGCCTCCCAAGTCACGAAACTGAAAGTGGCCTAAAAAACTGTCTAGTAGGCCGAACTACACACGGGCTGGCGTGCCTGGCGTGCCTGCCCGATTAGCTAACCGGCCTCCACTAAAAAAAAGCTAACCAGCACGCGGGCCGGCACGGCACGGCCCGTTTACTAATCGTGCCCCTGTGGGCCGTGTCGTGCCGGCTCGTCGTTTAGCCAGCCATGTGGCGCCTATCACCCGCCAAACCAAAGCCTCCGAACCCACAATAATGGCGGGCTCTCCCTCCCCACTCCCCACTCCCAAACCCTAACCCCCTTCCCACTCCCCCCACACCCCGAGTCCCCTCCCAATCCCACATTCACACGCCCCCGACCTCGACGCGGATGGCGCCGTCGGTGCCGAAGAAGAAGCGCAAGGTGAACCTCCCGGAGAACGAGGAGGTGGCGGCCAGGATATTCGAGAAGAACCGCTCGATAGCAGCGCAGCAGCCGGGCGGCCTCCCGGAGCACCAGGCCCGCGCGCTCTCCGCCGCCTACAGCGGCGTCTGCACCGCCAAGAAGCCCATCCGGACCCCCGGCGACCTGGCCCGTCTCAAGTGCGCATTTCCCCATCTCTCTTGAACCCGTTTCCGTTTACGCTGTTGCGATAAGGCTAGGTTTTGGTCGATTCCGAGGCCGTGCGATTTGGATTGGGCGGCGTTGTCGCGCTTCTGTGCCGTAGTCAGACGCGAATCGGAGAGGCTTATTGCTACGGTGTCACATTGCCGCTCGAACACGAATGGATCGGTTTATGATTTGGGCGCATTAGCTCTGGGATCTTAGTTTTGTTTGGTTTTTGTAATGTGCCTTGGGCCTTAGGAGATTTTTACTTGTGCCGATTTGATCTGAGCATGCATTCATTTTGCATATCTGTGGAATTATAAGTGTCAGTCCCCATATGTGTATATGCTCTGCTGCATCCATTGATTTGCTGCTGGTGTATGCTGAAATCGATTTTGGCCATGACCCTTTATATCTGGCGAAATGTATTCATACCACGTTTTAGCTGCCATTCAACTTGGGATTTGCCTGCAAGCGGATAACCTAAGAAGTGCTATAACAGTATACCAGCATGGCTTTAGTTTTGATCCATATAGAACTCTGTGCCTTTGGTTTTTCTTTTCTGTGTTGAATCGAGAGGAGGAAATCGCATACTAGATTAATGTGTGGAATGTATCTAGTGCTAAATGTTACTTTCTACATTGAGTTGCATCAATTTTTCAGAAGCTTTACATTTTCTGAATTTGTTTGATCATTGTTGTGCTCCTTCGGTTCTATTATTTTTGTCAGGGGCGTTGGAGATTGGGTTGTTGACGTCATGAAAGACTCCTTTCCAGGGTCCAGCCTTGATTCGTCGCCTCCGAGAAGTAATACACCAGGAGAAACGGGTAATAGTTTACAACTTTCCACGATTACTCGCGTGGCCTACAAATCTGCTCTTTCTTTTCTTTTCCATCATCAGGCTGACGTTTCTTCTTCCTCTTCAGTTTTCTCAACAGTCAGTTTAATGAACAGGTTTTATTAATTATATCTTAAAGGGTACTGTCCTTTTATACAGGAAAGAAAAGAAAGCGAAACAAACCCTACGTGCCACAGCTGAATTCAGCTGCTTATGCAATAGTGATCACACTCTACAGGTATGATTTTCTTGGGGTGTCTAAATTTTGTTATTCTCCTGACAGAAGTAGTAGCGACCTTAGGACAAAGGGGAAGTAGGAAAAGTTAACTGAATATGCAAGCGGAGATGCTGACAGTTGATTTGTCCCCTAGGGAAATGATAAGAGGGACAGAGGTTATGAAGAAGCAAGAGCTTATTGATGCCGCTGAAGCCAGTGGTCTGTCGCGAAAGGCAATAGGGTACAGTTTCAGCGATTCAGTAAATCGCATGGTTGCTTATTTCAGCTGATATATTAGTGCATCACTAACTATGTCTGTTGTACTATGAGCAGCCCAAACAACTACAAATCAAAACACGGGAATTCTGGTAGTGACTTCTACACTGGATGGAGTTGCATGAAAAACTTAACGGATAAGGATCTCGTTGTGAAAAAGAGTAACCCTGCAAAGTAATGTACTAGGCTCACCCCCATGTTTATCTTACCTTTCCTATCATTTATTAAATTGGATCTTTTAGAGGGATAGACCCCATATTGTTTTGTAGTCACTTATTATATCGTACAAGTATTATTACTTGTTCCATCACAGGCTATTGCTTTATACTGTACTATTGCAGCGCTGCTAGGTATTAATTGTGAGCTTTTGCTTAGTCTGATATGGACTCAAACTCAAGGATTGGGGATATCAGAGCTATATAAACTATTGCACTTGTATCCCTGAACTTGACTCCTCTCATTAGAGGGTTCATAGGGTTCTCATGTTTTAAGTTTGATCGTGTCTGCACTAGTTTATCTGATTCATGCTCCCACAGCACTCACCAGATACAAAACCCTTTCACCTGTTTTGCTCTGAGTGCGGTGGATTGGATCCCAAAATGTGCCTAACCTCTGATATGCTTCTGCTGATTGGTATATGGGTTTTCTAGTAATTTAACTTGTATGAAGAAACATTTCTACTTTATTTTTTTTCCTTTGTTGGTCGGAGGAAGTTTGATATAGTGTGGCAGTAAGTCATATATATGCTAGCAGAGAAGCAACATCTAATAGTTTGCTATTTGATGCTTGTATGCACTATAGGTAATATAATATCCTCTAATCATTTGAGCAAATGAAGAAAATATATCGGTTAAAAGATACAGCTCTCATGTGGCATATCATCAATTTTCTATTGATGGAATAGAAGCAGGCATGTATGATTCCATAGCTCCTTTGAATTTGTTGGGTCCACAATATGAACCTGAAACACGTTTATAACAATCTTGTACATGCGGCCATTTTGGGAATGTTCCAGATATATGCCAGTTTGCTACATGAACCGCGGATCCTGCTCAGTATTTTGGTCCTACATTTTATTTCCACCCCGAGTACAAGCAGAAGTTCAGTCTGTTCAGTTTACATTTCTTGTTTCTAGCTGGGACTTTATTTACTATACACACACATTCTGTATATACCAAGCATAAACTTGCGGCTTACTGTATGAGTTTGTTTTAGGTATTACCTAACAGAAAAGGGCAAAGAGACTGCTCGCATTTGTCTCGCAAGGTCTGGATTAGACGATCCTGCAGGACCTTTAATAACGCCTGGTCATCCTGAAAGTGTTATGCTCAGTGATTCAGATTCTGATGAACAAGAAGACAGCAGTCCCCTGATAGGTATTAGTAAACTTTTCAGTTCTTGCAGTATGAGTTTCCAGATAACCGAACATTGTACCCCTGCAGCTCTATCATTTATTTCATTTACTCAATTGCAGGTTCCGAGAAGTTTTCTGAAAGGGGTGGACTTCCAAACTCGAAAGCAGGCAATTCCAGTTCCTTTCCTACCAGTATGCTTTCTTTGCAGATAATATTATATTCCATAAACAAAATATTATTCTCTACTGATATTTTTAGTTAATGCCCTTTCAGACAATGGCCGTGCTACTAATTCTCCTCTTTCATCTCGAGGAATGTTCGGACAGCAATCATTTAGTGCAATGGTAACTTGAGTTCCCCTTTGAGTACCCATTTTCTTTTTCAAATGGAACATAACACAATACTTTCTTTTCCATCGCTAGGGTTCTGCTGAAAACTCTCTACTAGCTATGCCACCTCATCGGTATGATGAAAATTTTCTGGATACTTATGAAGTGGTGCTGATATTGGACGATCGAGATACTTTTGGGTCTGTATGATCATACCTTACTCATGAGTTATTGTATATTCTAGCTGTATGTGATCTTGTAGGAATGAAAACAAATAAGAATTAAATGCCTCCACCCCGTCCCTTCAAAAAAACTTTTTAGGATGGTAAGCAACTGAGGATTGGGAGTATGTGTACCTGTTCTCGCTTGCCCACGATTTGCAGGGGCATTCCTTTCTTCATGTTTAATATTTTTTTTCTGTTAAAGTGATGAAGTCAAGGGCTGTCACGTGTTTATCTACTTACTGCTGGAATTGTGAATTTGACCACACTTTGATTCATTTCCTTGTGTTACTTAAACTATTTAACCTTCTGTTTCTGTTAACATTTAGTGCGTTGACATGTATATAAAGTTTTAGAGGGTGTTTGGATACTCTCTAGTCATGTGACTAGTAGTAGTCAGACTAGAAGTTTTTAGTCAGGCCCTGTTTGGAAGGTGACTACTACTAGTCAGCATTAAATGTCTCAGTATTAAATGTCCCTTGTGCAACACCAATTAGAGGAGAGAGAGGGGACTTTAGTCAGTAAAAGTCAGGGGTGTTTGGAGGTTTACTGACTAAAGGTGACTACTACTAGTCTCTAGTCAGTAAAAGTTGGGGTGGGGTGACTAGGGACTAAACTAGTTTTAGTCACCCACTAGTCAGGGGTGTTTGGAGGTTTACTGACTAAAGGTGACTACTACTAGTCTCTAGTCTCTAGTCTCTAATGATCCAAACACCCTCTTAGATTCTGTATGTTGTTTAATTATCTAAATTATTTTTCAAGGAAACAAATGGATTTCTGTTGCACCCAATAATTTACCATGTTTTATTTAATCATCCGTGTATGCATCAGAATTCAGTTCTCTCATGATTGCTCCCGTTTTGTGCAGGGCCCGTGCCAGAAGAAAAGTTGTTGATAACATACACACGCAGTTTGATGTACCTGTAGAGGTCAGTTGGATTGAGAGCGAACTCTTTTTTGTTTAACCCTACTCGCCCTTTCTTTTTTTCTTGTATCTAATTCACCAGTACTCTGGGTGTAATCCTTGTACATTTCTTCAGACAACCAAAATATACTGCTAAAAGTTATCACCATGCATCAACATGGCTCTAAATTAAATGCCCTGCACTGCTGGATTAATTATCTTTTTTTTGAATTTTTTGGATTAATGATATGTTTGGTCGCTGACCCACTGTCTTGATTTTGCGTAGATTTGACAGTGGTCGCTGCCCCACTGCCTTGATGATTGCTACAGCATAAAATAATCTAACAAAGTTGATTTGCGTAGATTGAACTGTTCGTATAACGTGCCAAAGAAAATGGTGCTGATCCTTCTGTTCGAACCATGTCATCCAGATTAAACACTTGCCTGTTGGAGATGCTCTTTGGGTTGCTCGCCATAAAGAACTTGGCACGGAGTATGTTCTTGATTTCATTGTTGAAAGGAAAAATGTGGATGATTTACTTGGCTCAATTAAAGACAACAGATACAAAGATCAAAAACTAAGACTGAAGGTACTCTGAACTACTCCCTCCGTCCCATAATATAAGAACGTTTTTGACACTACGGAGGTAGTAGCTTTGAATTTTGTCATTAATAATATGAAGCTTCTATCTTAACTTCCCCAGTTCTTTATGCTTTCAATTTCAAATTTATAGTGGTAAGAAATTTTGTATCCCAAAATTATCATTTGTTTCTTGCGATAATCCTGATCAGTAGTTGTGGCAACATAAAATATTGTTTGTCATGTTACAAATAAGTTGATGGGCATAGCCATTGTTTGGCAGCACAGTCATGGAGGCATCTCTAAACAGTTAGACAAATAACTTTCTGTTACTTGTAGCAGATATCTTGTTTATTTTAGATTTCAATTGGGTTCCAGAAATGCTGAATATGATGAGGAATGTTTCATTACAACGTGTTGAATGTGTCTTTTGACTTGCCATGTTTTATGCCCGCATGCTATGCCCTGTGATTTTGGTGTTGCTCGAGTCTAATCTTAGCTGAGGAGATTTTTTCTTATTTTTTGTTATCATTAATTGAAAAGCATAGCCCATATTTGGGTATGGGCTGATCAAGGATGGTGTTATTAGAGGACATAAGCTTTAGCCTGTAGATTGTGCATATCTTCCCAAAGAAACTGTATTTATCTTTTCATGATGAAGGCTTTGCAGGGGTTACCAAGTCACCCTAGCACCATTTGTTATTTTAGCAACAATACGACGTGATACCTCCATTTGTTGTATCCTTTGCAGAAATGTGGGCTAAGGAAGCTAATATATCTAGTTGAAGGGGATGTAAACACTGTAGATGGGTCAGAGAGCGTTAAAACAGCGTATGTACTCTTCTCATGAAGCTTGGATGATCATGTTAACCCCTGAATGGCAGTACTTTTTTCTCGTTGTTTAACATTAGTATATATTATTCCCAGTGCTTTGGATGTCATCCTTATGCCCTTTTAACTGCCTCATGCTTTTTGTTTCAGCTGCTTCACTACTGAGGTTCTTGAAGGATTTGATGTCCAAAGAACCAACGGGTATGCTGATACTGAAAAGAAATACGGCCACCTCACACGCTCTATAATTGATTACTACAGAACAAACTTCTCTGCTGGTGCTGACACCTCTCGACTTTGCCTCACCTACGGCGAGTTTGTGAAAAGGTGTTCTGACCTTGAGAAGGTTACTGTGAGCGACATATTTGCCCTTCAGCTTATGCAGGTAACTGGGCGGCTACAGCCACCTTCACCAAAGTTTGGCGGGTAGTCCATTTCATGCCGTAGTTTGCTCATCAATCTTGCATGTAAATCAGGTGCCACAGGTGACTGAAGAAGCTGCTCTTGCCGTGACGAGTCTCTACCCCACTCTCCTCTCGCTTGCCAGGGCGTACAAGATGCTTGTGAGTCGTCTTCTCCTTTCAACTTATACCATTAATGTCTCTTAACAGAATAATTCAACATGTCTGTAGAACTTAAAGTTTATCCTTGTAACTTTGAAGGATGGCGACAGGCGTGCCCAGGAGGAGATGCTGAAGAACAAGAGCGACATGGTCAACACGGGGGCTAGCAAGAACATCTTCAAGCTCATCTGGACCGAATGATGAACTCCCCGTACTTAGATAGCTAGTTTCAACCTTAACGGCTTAACCGGTCGGTCTTTTGGTCACCGTCGTGATGATTTCAGCAGACCACCAACGCAGCAGGACTGACTTTCAAGTTTGGAAGGTGAAATGCAGGAGGGGTCCTTTCTGTGTTGTGTGCCCGTTGCCTTGCAAAACTGAAAGTCTCGGAACATGTAATTACCGTACCGTACCCCCTAAAAATCGCCTTAGCGTAGCCTCGCCCCCTGTTTAAATTACTACTAGTATATGTTGTAGAATTTCATGCCGCTTGAACATTATGGAATCGACGTGCTAGCGTAGTGCATTAGCGCTTCATGTATATAGTATCAGTAGCTCTTGTCTGTGTCAGCTTGCATCGCGCGTTGTCTCGTGTCATCTCGTTGCTTGCCTGAGCCCATGGTTTCCCCTTTGTCAGTTCCCAGTCTCAGGCTCCTACCCTCTCAATTCCCGTTCCCTAGTTTCAATTCCCGCCCCAACCAAATGCGTCGGGCAGGTATGGGAATTCGGCCTGCCGACGAAGTGGGGCTGTGTAGAGCTAGAGCCCATGGTTTTCGATCCATGTGCTTGAGGAAACCAGAGAGCGTTCCTTGGTCGGCGCCGTGTCGTCCGTGGTTCAAAGCCTGCTTGGCGAGTTTCTCTTGGTCGCCATGTTGGGCCTACTCAGAGTAGAGCATCCCCGTGGTGAATCTTACGGGGAGGTGCATGGGCACGGAACATGGAAGATTATATACACCATATATAAAGAAAGAAGAAAGAAATCAAAGAATCGCAGGCCATATACCGCTTTGGGCGCATGGAGCCACGCGGGAACAGACCGCCGCCCCCACAGGTCCTACGCCATGCTGACAAACGTTGGTGTTTGTTGGCGCAGGAGGGCGGGCACAAGCCGGTTGGTTTTGGCTGTGCGCTTTGTTGTCATCATCCGTCCAAAACCGGATCGGGACAACGGGGTCGCTGGCGTGCGCTTAAATGGCGCCTTGTTGGGTTCGAAAGCAGCTCCCCGCCCAGGCCAGGTGGGCAGGCAACGCTCGTGATGGAGGCAGAAGGTGGTCGGCCGTGTGCGATGCGTCCAACGAACCCGGCTCGGTGACGCGGGCTACGCGACAGCCGGGTCGGTCGCAGCCCCGCCGCTGTCCCGCTGTCTTCCTCCTCCTTTTCCAAGTTCCTACTCTGTGCCCGTGCTCTCGACTTTAATCCGGCTGTTTGTTTCTTTGTGGCGAGAAGCCTTTGTTTGCATTTCCTTCTCTCGTTCGTTGCTTCCGCGGAGGGACAAACCCAAGTGGGGAGGCCAGGCCAGCGATAAGCTCGGATTCATTAGGGCTTGGACGCTTTTGCAGCTGCTTGTGGTGCCCTCTGCGTGTACGTGTTGCAAGCTGCCATTGCCAACACGAAATCAATTCGTCGTTGGCCGTACACACGAGCACCTTATTTATGGAGCGGCTCCTCGCAGCATCGCCAACCGGGCTAGGCTTAAGGGTGACGAAATCATTGTTTTAAGCCTTTTGGCAAACTCAGAGGCTGTTTGGTTTGGCACTCGTACGCTATTTGGTTCTAGGCCTAGCCCTAGGAGTGACACATTTTGTTATACAATGTTGTCAGACTTGTATAAGGTTAGATATTCAAAACAAAAGACACAAATTGGCAAGCCTAAGGGTGTGTTTAGTTGCATTCTTGTCTCAGCATAGTTGTTCTTTTTTCATGCAAGCTCAACTCAACACCATTCTTCAAGGGTAAACGCTATGAACCTCAGCGTCCCCCCTCCTAAACGTCACTAGCCATGGTGGTTTTCTCTGATAAGTGATCCACCCGCACATGCTCTCAGCCCACATATCTTCCCTATCCTTTGTCGGTCGTCGAACGAAGGAACACAGGGAGCTTCTCGCACGCCCTCTCCCCTTTTCCTTCAGCAAATTATCTAGATCTCCTACTTTCATCCCTCAAATTCATGGATCAATACTGCCAACTTGCTAGGGCGTTTGCCGCCGTACTCTAAAACACCATCGAGGTCTACCATGTACTCGTCCGTTGATCACCGTAGTAATTAATATCTGATGAAGCACATTGTTTTCAAGGTACATCGATACACACATGCTATCTCTTTAGTAGTCTAGCTAATCTATGCAATAAATCAGTTTAGTAACATATATATCATGCGTTCATTTTTTTTTATCCCAAAGCCAGCCCCCTTATGGCTATATGGCCCAAGAAAATTAGTTAAATGAACATATTATTGCTAATTCCTATCTTTTTATTTATATATTTTTATTACTGCTTTATCTACATTTTATATAATAAAATTTAATCTTGACTACAATTAACAGAATTGTTCTTTCGTTAAACACTTTAATTTTAAAATAATATTAGTTGTAGCCGATGTCTCAAAATATGAGTTTTTAACTATCCTATGTGATTACTTTGTGCACCTATATGACTATATCATAAAAATATACTGACATTTGTTTTGGCCAGTATATAGTGCGATGGACATATACTATTATCGTAAATATATTTGTATTTTCTGTTGAAAGTATAAAAATGTATTTGGATACGTGCATCAAGATGTCTTCCATAGCCATCTGGTTGGTGGGGGAGGGGGTTCATTTGTGCTCATAAGAGCATTGTACACCTTTTTGTGCTATATGTGTTTCCTCCCCAATTGAAGTTCCATTTGTCTTTTTCTTGATTGTTCTTGAGCTGCTCCAATGTGTTGCATAACTCTGTAAATTGCTGAAAAGCAAGATCAGACAATGGAAGCAGGAACATGGAGTGATAGATGTCTGAACGGATGGCTATATTGTTGTTAGAGTTGTGTCAAATATAGTGTACAAGGTAGGTTACAGTTGGACTTGTAGTTGTACTGTGTTTATACATGATATGGAGTCGTGTCCTAGTAGGATACTTGTATCCTAGGCCTCTCATATATAGCGAGGATAGACATACGATGTAACTTATGCCAACATAATAGCACCGAAACGCAGGGGAAGCCGACGGCATGTGCCGGTGTCCAGGGCGTCCGGGTGCGGTATTGTAGTGGTGTCATGGGGAGGAGCGCCCATAGTCAGGCCCCGGGGATGTAGCCATATCGGTGAATCTCGTTAACAAATCTCGGTGTCGTGCTCGTGTGATTGCTTGGTCCTCGGATGATCGACGGTACAGTCTGACGGATCGACACGAGTTGGTTGGTACAGAAGACGGTGCTGGGATCGGTACAGAAGACGAGTTGGTTGGTGACCGACTTTTGGGCGTGGAAACACGTGGCGCAGGCCCGAGGGCTTGTGTGGCTTTGACAAGGCTATGGCGCGGGATTGATTCAAGGTGGTGTATACACGGAGCTTGAAGTCGATGGGGCGCAAGGTTGGACTGATCATCTATCATGGAGTCATGTTGAAGGTGGAGCTGGAGCCTGGAAGACTTCACTCAGTGCTGGATTGAGGGGCTACGGTGTAAGGATCCAGGGAATCAAAGCCTATTCAGCAAAGGGGAAAAAGTGAGGGACACATAGTTTGGACTGGAGCCCAGTGGTCTGATGGAAGCGTGAAACTCGTCATCGGTCGGTGATGATCGATGGTAATCTGCAGTGGGGGTTGAGTGGTGTGGTTTCGCGACCCTTGAGACTCGAGCGGGACAGCGGAGGCTCAATGCGGTAATAGCGGCGAGGCGTGCGGTATGCACGGGACATGGAGACGGGCCAGGGCTCTGGTGGTCATACATGTGGTGAGACAACTGCGAATTTGACTCGGGATGACTATAAGCAACGGTGAAATTCCTTCATGTTTTCGACAGGCGGTCAAGAAAGGAGCGGTGATGTTGAGTTCAGGTAACTCTTATGTGTGACACCCAATATGTGAGTTGTTCACTTTCACGCAGGTCAGTGATCAGTGTGTGATGGTGTTGGACGGTTACTCTGGAAGTTGGGAGCACAAGCTAGAGTAACAAAGAACTTAATTTTGCTCGAGTGTTGACCATGGTCAAGGAAAGAAGGGACTACAAGTTGCAGGTGGAGTCATATGGAGTCTTTGGAGTAGCAACGGTACTCATGGGATAAGCTCAAGTCCAATGTACATGGAAGTTTGATGCATTGACGAACTCAAGGTGGTGAGAATATTCGCCAAGGTGGAGTTTGTTAGAGTTGTGTCGAATATAGTGTACAAGGTAGGTTATAGTTGGACTTATAATTGTACTGTGTTCATATAGGATATGGAGTCGTGTCCTAGTAGGACACTTGTATCCTAAGCCTCTCATATATAGCGGGGGTAGACACACGATGTAACCTATGCCAACATAATAGAACCAAAACACAGGGGAAGCCGGCGGCATGTGCCGGTGTCCAGGGCGTCCGGGTGCGGTATTGTAGTGGTGTCATGGGGAGGAGCGCCCATAGTCAGGCCCCGGGGATGTAGCCATATCGGTGAACCTCGTTAACAAATCTCGGTGTCGTGCTCGTGTGATTGCTTGGTCCTCGGATGATCGGCGGTATGCCTCGAATTTATTCTAACAATTGTCATCAAGAGAAAAAGGAGTGTAGTTGAGGGAATTTATCATTAAGATTTGGCCACACCATTTATCCTTCCATAGTAAGATAGTGTCTCCATTGTTGGCAGTGCATGATGTTAGACAGTAGTATAGGTCATAGAGCTTCATGCCGTCTCTCCACCAAAATGATCCTTTATATGAGTTTGCCTGTGGTGCAGTGTTATTGTTGTAATAAGTTTGCCATACTAGTTTAACCCAGGGGACATCAGCATGTGTAAAAAAATGTGTTGATGTTTCATGATGAGAGCTACATTTTGGATTCTGAGGTTGAGTACTCCAAGTCCCCCAAGTTCTTTTGGTTTGCATACCATTTGCCAGTTTGCAAGACAATTTCCTTTCTTGTTGATGTCATTTCCATGCCAGAGAAAGTTTCTAGCTGCTTTATTAACATGTTCCAGTACAGTGATATGGACTCTGAAGGTGCACATTGCAAATATTGGCATGGATGCAATTACTGAGTTGACCTATATGAGTCTGCCATCATAGTTCATGAAGTTTGCAATGCCAGATAATTTCCTGTCAATTCTTGAGATGATGGGCATTATATCATGTACTGAGGGTTTGGTGGTACCAAGTGGAAGGCCCAGGTATGTACATGACAGACTCTCAATTTTACATCCAAAAGCATCAGCAAGCTGGTTGATCATTATCAGTGTTTATAGGAACCATAGATGATTTGCTGTAGTTGACAAAGAGTCCAGTGGATTGGTTGAATATCTGTAGTAGAGTTTTGAGATGCATCACTTGTTCATATCAGTAGGCATGATTATAAGAGTGCCATCAGCATATTGTATTATAGGATATTGCTGATTATATGCATAGTTGACATGGAGAGTTCGTTCACCATTTCTCCATGCTCCATTGACAATAGATTGCAGAATGTCATCCACAATCACATATAGTAGTAGAGAGAAAGGGTCACCTTGTCTCACACCACATTTGCAATGTATAATTTTGCCAACAACTCCATTGAGTAGCACAGAGGTAGTAGCAGAGCTCAGAAAATTTTGTGACCCAATAGATCCACCTGGGTCCAAATCCTTTTGCACGCAACATTGCAATAATGGCACTGTGTTCTACCTTGTCAAAGGCCTTTCCAAAGTCAAGTTTTAGAATAATAGTGGGCTTCTTAGATTGATGGCGGATGTGTAAGTATTCAAAGGCAAATCCCAGGCAATCTTGGATATTTTTGCCCTTGGTGAACCCATATTGATTTTGATGTATCAATGGAATAATCTCCTCTTGCAGTCTATTAGTCATAAGTTTGGTAAAGAATTTGAGTGGTAGACTAACCAGGGATATTGGCATGTAGTCATTCACGGTTTTAGGTGACTGCTTTTTTGGTATGAGTGTGATGTAGGCAGTATTGATACTGTGGATATCCATGTCACCCTAAAAAATCTGATATCATTGAGTTGAAATATTGTTTGATGATATTCCAGCATTTCCAAAGGAATAGTCCATTAAAACCATCAGCTGGAAATTATTTGACCACATTTTCAATTTCATCAACTGAGATTTGATCACCCAAATAATTAAGATTATGTGTATGTATGATCTTTTCTAGGTTAATGAGCATGGTGGGGTTGATGGTAGTACACAGTCTGTCTTTGTAGGCTTGCCATATAATAGCAGCTTTGTGAGCATGATCATGAATTATGTTACCATCTTCTGTAGTAATGGATGTGATGTAATTTGCTCTGTATCTCCGTGTGGCCATGGCATGGAAGAATTTACTATTTTCATCACCGCATATGATTTTCCTCATTTTGTATCTGCTTTGTCAATAAATTCTCTTAGCCTGAAGGAGCTTCAGATTGTTTCTTGAGGATATTCTCGAAGTTGCTTTCAACATTAGGTAGTGGCCTCTGATCTTCAATGCCATCAAGCATAGTTAGGACAAAATTACATCTGTCAATCAGACAGTTGAGTTTAGATAGTTGTTTGCTCCAATGTCTCCAATTACTCGGTCTTTAGGAGTCCCCTAGGGCATAGGATAACTACTAAGAGAAAAATAGTGTTGGAACTCCAGTATTTCCCAGTGGCTGGGCTGCCTTCAGTGTGCATGAGTATGTAACATCCCAATTTTCAATTTGGATGTTAATTATTAGGTCATCATATGCATCCATGATTCTTGCACTTTGAGTTGGATTTATTTGCACATTTTGATCCTAAAGACCTTAAGCAACTCAAGGACCATTTGAGAGAGTTGCAGGTTTCATAAATTTCATTTTTGAATTTTCAAAATTGGTAAATTGGATCAAAGTGATTTTTATTTGAAATTATTTTTTTTCCAGTTATTTCAAATAATGAGAGAAGATAATATGAATTCTTAAAAACAGAGGAAATAATGGAAATTTAATTTTAAATTAAAATATATTTTATTAGAATTTTTATTGGAGGTTTTATTCGATTAAATTAGGGAAAAATTGCATTTTTGCCCAGAAAAATGTTCATGTTGTCCTAAATATTAGGAAGGACCATGAAGACTATTTTTGGGATTTTAGGATTTTTATTTATTTTACTTTTTTGGAATTTTCTTTTTTTCGGCGAAATTATTATTTTAAAAAAAGTTCCAGGGCCTTGGCCCAGCAGGCCGCCACCGCCTTCCTCGCGCGGGAGACCGCCCCGCCGCCGCTGGCAGAGTCCGAGCCGGACTCCACCTCCCGCCGTGCCCCCTCCTCCAAGCCGCCTCCCCCCCTTTGAAAGACCCCGACCCCTCCTCCTCATCGAGCCCAGCCGCAGACTAAGCAGTGATCGGCCGGCCGCCGCCCCAAGACTGCAGCTGCTGACGCCGCCGCCGCCGCTGCCACCGCCTCACCCCGCTCGTCGGAGCCGCTCCCGTCGTCGCCGAAGGAAGTCGCTGCCGCCTCCAGTTTTTCCCACCCCGAGCCGGTAAAACCGAAGCAAAACCCACCAGTTTTTTTATAAAAGTTCGGTTTATTCTTTCTGATCGGTTTTATTTTTAGATTTGGTTAATTAGCGAGCGTTCACTGGTTTAGATCAGTTAACGAACGAATTAGTTCCTTAGTTCCTGCTAGCGGACGTTCGTCCGATAGATTTTTCTTTTTCTGTTTATTTTTCGGTCAGGGATGTATCCGCGAATACTTTTCTTACAAATTAGTCCCTGATCTTCAAACCCTCGTTACTTTTTGCTCGTTTATCCAAATCCAGTGAAACCAATGCCAAAATCTTTTTCTCGATCCCCTCTGTTCAGATAAACAACTTGAACATGATTTTGAAGATTTTAAATTTGGTTTCAAGCAGATTTGAATTTGAACTTCTTTTGATCGTAGTTTGAGTTTCGTAGCTCCGATTCGATTGTTTATTTTTTGCAAATCGAAGCTTTTCACTTGTACTTTTTGTTAGATCTTTTCTTTTAGTTTTTCCCTTGCATCTTATGCTTGAGTGCTTATGTATGCTATTGTTTGTTCATGATAGAGTTTCTGGAGTGCGAGGCTTGCTACTACGAATCACTAGGGTTTTCCGGTCGTCAGCAAGGCAAGTAACACTTTGATCATATCCCTTTATTACCCTGTTTTTATGCATTAGTTCAACCCTCAAACATTGCATGAGTAGGAGTGATAACATATGGGTATTGGGAAGTAGTTGATGAGGTAGAACCTATTTTCTTATATCAAACCCTGGGTATTTACTACGTTATGCTTATATTGCTATGCTATGATCGTAGACGTGGTTTGGTCTGAGAGAATTCATGAAAGATGTGAGATTTATTGTTAAGTAAGGTTTAAATTAAGGTGGCTACTTTAATACACATCTGGGTGGATTGTTTGTGGGCACATGGGGAATCCAGTGTTGTCCAAGGAGATCCCGGGGTACCCATGTGATCATCCTATGGTTCGCCACCCAGGCTCAAAGGGATCATAAGATTATTCATGCTAGAAACTTCCGTGTGCAACCACAAGCCATTATGGGCTCTGGCATAGTTGAGTAAGTTGTGGGAATCCTTTCCATGATGGGCTAGCAGATGTAGGGGATTGTAGGTGTATCGGCCTATCTATCGGTTAAGGGGACCTCTCCGGAAAGACCGTGTCTCGATCATCCGTGTCTCAAACATCATGTAGTGCGAGAAATTCAACGGAGGAGATCGAGTCTTGTGGGGAAAAGTGCGCAAACCTCTGTAGAGTGTACAAACTAATCATGGTTAGCTGTGTCCCCCGGTTATGGACATCTTGAGTATCTGGTGCTTGAATTATTATGTTGATCTCATCACTTTACTTAATTAATTTGTTGGGTTATTAATATTATTTTGGGATTGTGTTGGCGTTACCTTCTCGATGTTTTCAACAAACTTTGTAGTTAAATAACATATATTCCTTTGTTGTAGGGAAAAACTAGCTTTATGCAAATGATAACCATAGAGCCTCCACAAGCCATATATGCATGTAGTGATAGCCATTATTTGTTCATTGCTCTATAGTGTTATCTTGCCAGCATATTCCATGTGCTGACCTACACGGCTGCAATGTATTATGTTGCAGAATTTTCAAACGAAGAGTAAGGTGCGCTAGGTCGTTGTCGTGCACTCTGTATTGCCATGGAGTTGGATGGACTCATTTATCTTTGATGCTTCCGCAGTTATCTTATTTAGATGGCCTTCAGCCATATTATTGTAATAAGTACTCTTTTTGAGACACTCGATGTAATAAGTGTGTGATTGAACTCTGCAATTAATCCTCGAGTATCGTGTGTGTCAGCAATATCGATCCAGGGATGACACTTAAACACAGGGACTTGACCGTCTGAGGTCTGGTCGCTACAGAGTACTTGATAGGAGAGCTTCAATAGAGACCTCCTTAGGGGGGAATCTGACACTTTGGTGGCAATCGCCTAGATGGTGCTCACTAGCAGTTCAGGAGGTGCAGGGGCAGTTGGATCATTGACTTCATATTCAAACACAGAAGAGAGATCATTTCTAGCAGCAGCTTGATTTATCCTTTGTTGTGCCTTGTTTGTTGCAAGTTGATCCTTAAATCCTACACTGAGTCCAGCAATTCTGCGACTGCGCTTGAGATCAAGCTGATTGATGGGTGTTGTGATCTTTGTCTTTTTGCCAGCCGTGGTAACTGGAGCTGTCTGGGAATTGTCATTTATAGGTGCTAAGTCTGAGGTATTGACCTGGATGATTTGAGTAGAGCTAGCATATATAACTACTTGATTCAGTCAGAGCCTATTCTGAATTGTTGCATGAACTAAATGCAGCAGAGTTGTATACAGTAGTAGTATCAACAATACGTGAACTGATGGTCCGAGTGCATGGTATGTCATCAGGTATCTCACTGATAGTGCATGAAGTAGTCACAGTTTGTTCCTCTGCAGCAGTGACAACAGTGAATAAGCACTTTTTAACTATACCAAACTCATCATCAATGTTCAATATCTGGCATCTAGCACTATGGATAGTGGTTCCATCCAGTTGTTGAAGATCTGGTGCAGATGCAAGCAACTTGTGCATCATGGTTTGTAGTGTGATAAAACAATCAATAGCATCGGCAGCTATCTGAACTCCAGCAGCTGGTGCACCATGAGCATTATTGGGGCTTTGTGGTGGTGTCTGTACCATAGGTACACCATTGTCATCTACAGGTTGGTCATGATGTTCATTTTCCTCATTAAAATCAACATCATCCCAGACTCCCCCGAAAGGTACACTAGGCATTGGGTGCATGTTTCCATCAGGTGGGTTTGGATCTTCATCACCACCAATAGCACCAGGCAAATCCGCATGCAGGATATAAATAGAAACAGTCCCGGATTGCCCATGTCCAATATCATTAAGACTATCACAAATAACATGGCTGACAGGTATGTCTAACAGATCTGGCACACGAATCTTAATTAAGATTCTAGCTCGAGTTGATATATCCATGTTTCAGGCGAGGAATTTCCCAAAGCCACTAACCGATTCTCTGACCTTATCAATTCTCCATGCTTCTAGTCGGTAGTTGACCATCATGATCCATGCATCATGTGTAAAAGTGCAGTCGCGATAATTAATACCTCTGTCATGAGGGATGACTCGAAGAGTGGAACCGCCGACGAAGAACGGCCCTTGGTTGATGGCGGTGTCGAGGTCAACAACACTAGCGAAGCGCACCATGGTCGCGCCCATGGCAGAGGGAGAGGATTTTGCAATGCGCCAGCCGCGTTCACGGTCAAGGAAGTGGCGAATGATCTGGATGTCGGCGTTGTAGTGGAAGGGGTCTGTAGGAGGGGTGAGGATGATAATGGCCCACTCATGAGCTTCAACCATAGGAGCGCCTCCGAGGTAATGGTAGGTACGGCGTGGAAGATGACCATTGAGTTCCATGACCGTCGTGCCAGGAGATAGATGAGGGGTGGGATCACAAGGGTAGATGGCCATGGCTGGCGACGATGAAGATGGTGGAGGGGGTGGAGTTAGGTTCGATGCGGCGGGGATTTTGGTAGGGGACAAATGAGACAGGAGGGGAGAAGCAGGGGAGGTAGAAGTCGAGGCATCCAAACGGGGGGATGTTGGTGGGGTAGGTAGTCTGTTGGGTTTAGGGCGATATACCCGATAGTGGTTTTGGATATTGAGGCAGGGTCGGGCGATATGGCCATAACGGAAACAGCGACGTCATCGAATATCTCCAGTTCATTGGGCCTTGATATGGCCCAGCCCAAGGTAGCAAAGGCATTGGGCAGGTTGGCAGGCAGACGGAGTAGGTAAATGGGCCGTGATTGTGACTGGAGGGGGTGTGGTGGGCTGCGGTGACGGGGGGCTATATCATAATTTGAAATCAAAGTTGGTTGTGCTATCCCGTGTAAAACGCGTAACGGTTCCGGCAGAGTAGCTCGGAGGTTGTGATCGACCGAAAACGTGTGGGATGCCGGAGTAGAGGCAGTGAGCCGTGGTTGGATGCGTGTGCAGTTGGCTCCGGTGAGGGGCGGGCGGCGAGGTGATCAAGCAATGGTGATCCATGAGGCTGCATATTCTCTTTGCCAAAGGGCAAATTCCCAAGTCCATAGTGGACCACCAAAACCCCAGAGATGAAAATGACAACGAAAATGGTCGCATGTGTAGGATCTCAGATTGTATATGAGGAAGCCAAGGGCTTTAGATGCAACCAAGAATCAATAGACAGATCCTCTAATGTGTGTAATATTAGAAAATTTCGGTTCACATCCAATGCATGCATGTAATGCATAGCCAACATTGTCAACTGTGAGTGTAAAGTTAGATCTAGCAAAACACAACAAGGACAAAGGCACAAGATGGATCAGATGGGTGCCCAGAGGTGGAGAAACGAGCTCTGACCTTAGCAGCGATGCAAGGCCCTCAGAGTAAGATCCAGGAGGACGGCCATGGATGGGAGATGGGAAGTTAGCCGAAGAAGCCATGGTTCTCCGGTGGAGTCGCCAAGGGGGTCGCCACGGGGGAGTCCATCTGTTCTTACAGGAGTCTGTTTAAATATGTGCATCTATTATGTGCTACATGTGACTAAAAAATTAATGTCTTACAATTCACCCCTCATATATTTAATTTCTGGCTCTGCCTCTGTGCACTCCCGGGTTTGCTGCCGTTGCAACCAAATGAAGGCTTAAAACCTCAAGTCCAAATAGATTTATACTAAAATTTTATATTTATTTATAACTCATTTTGTATCATATCATAATCATAGTTAACTTTTTGTCCACAACTTACTTAATGTAATTACAAGGTAATAATGGTCCCAAATATAATAATAGTTGTTTTCTATGCTATACTCGCAGTTTCTATCGCTAAACCACATAATTACACACACAGGCGCTAGCTTTCGTGGATTAGTTTATTGTAGTCGCAACAACTTAGTGCATATATCAATGTGTGTATACTTAAATATCTGGTTAGATATCTCTAGAATATAAGGTCTCAGAAATATCAATTTAGCGGCTTCTAGTCTATTGTCTAAGTATACATGAATAAAATATTCTAAAGTATATAAATTGCATACGACGGGTTTGTCACCAAATTGTTTGGTTGGATTGCACCAAGCCCCAAACGAAATTCAAAGGGGAAAAAGGAGCAATATCGTACTTGTCTTTTAAAAAATAGAAATTACTTTTTTCATTATGGCCTGACACAACGACAATTACTTAGATATGTACATATTGCTCGAAATGCAAAAAGGTCGACAAGCGGGTTTTATTACAATTACTTGAAGTGCATTTGGATAATATCGTTTTTTGATTAGGTTGATTAGTGAGAGGTTTGTGAGGGATATTATCACCTAGGTTTCATAGGTTTGACCAAATTTGCCCCTAGGTTTAGCATAGTTTTCACTACACTATAGGTTCTTACTTATGAAATGACTTTGTCACAATTTGTGTCAACACAATTGTATTGATCGATACGACTGGAAGATCGGTTATCCTTCCCTTTTTTATTTACATGGAACCAGACATGTACTGGGTTGGTATTCTGTAATTAGTTTTCCGTCCAAAGAATTGTTTATTAACCGATTGAGCATACATGCTAACTACCCCCCTCCAAATTAATCAAAATTCTAGGATTATCCTAAACAAGAATTATTGAAGAAAGTTAACCTCCGAACCACCTGTTTTTCACAACAGATACGAACTCCTCTATCACCGTTAAATTTGGATCCCACGATCCCCAACAACCGGCACCCAATGGCCCGCCAATCGCGTGGAGGGAGGATTCGATCTCTGGTCGCTACCAAAAGAGTTGAGGCCAGTGACCAACCAATCTAGCATTCTACAACTATTCAATAGAAAGTAGTCAACTTTTATCTATTGAAAATCTAATTCGTTGTCTCTAGCTATAGGCTATACAGAAAAATGCACTCAAATTTGAAACACTAACCATGACATTAATTATACCAAATCTACGCCTTTAACTAATTATGTGTTGTTATGTTAACCTATAAAATTACCTTTTCATCTAGTAAACTTTTTTTGAACACAATCAAACTATAGATTGATTTTGAGGAATTGACGAACCCAACAAGCTGCCTGGTTTATTCACCAGTCATGTTTATATTTTGTTCATCGATCCCGTTTACAATGGCGTTGTTATTCATGTAGCATAGGAAGTGTTGTTTTTGAATTATACCTCGCAATATTTGTTATTTTTGCAACAATACAATGTGATACTTCCATTTGTTCAGCCCTTTGCAGAATGTGGGCTAAGGAAGCTAATATATCTAGTTGAAGGGGATCCAAACACTGTCGATGGATCAGAGAGTGCTAAAACAGCGTATGTAACACTTCTCATGAAGTCTGGACAATCATGTTCACCCTGAACCTTTTCTTGTTGTTTAACATTATTAATTCCCGTTCCTTTCGTTCAGGATGTCAGTTGTGTGCTCGGGCGCCCCCATATCGGCCCCATATTTGGGCTGGATACGACGGGTGCCCGTCAGCCTGAGCGTTTCAGGCCCGTTTGAGGCGCCCGTCTCGGTCGCATTTTCGTGACCGGTCAGTCACTGGGTCGTCCGCCGGGGTGTTTGAGGTGGGTTTGGGGCGTCCGGCAGTAAATGCTCTAAATTGTGTAGATGCATGCATATGATTATTGAGATGTAGAGAGAAAGAGGAAAATATGAAAAACAAAAAGTTGTCCAGGATGGTCCAGATCCGATGTGGCGGGATGGACAAGACTGAACACCACCATTTTGTACCCACATATGGGTTGGATTTCAGGTTAAAAAGGAAAAATTGAAAGAGATCTAATGAAATACATCAAAAGATTTTCAACAGTAACACCTTCAGAAAGGGAACAACACACATTCTCGGTCGTTGCCGAAACCAACCACTGAAGGCCACATAGTGGTTTTCACCCTCAAAGTGAAGTCGGAGTAAACTCCAAGCCATGCATTCGAGAAGGAACACGGACGCCGCCACGGCCGATGAAGATTTAAACTAGGTAACAATTTCTCATATTCGCTTTTATTTAGTTGAGATATGTCGAAAATGTAACGAATTTGGTCCTGTTTAAGTGAAAATTTCCTGATTTGCATGAAATTTATTCGGTTTGCTTAAATTAATTAGAAAATTTGTTACACGTTTGATGGCTAGGGTTGTATGGCCGTCGCGGACGGATACTGTGTCCGTTCAAGGGGTTAGTTGAAGGTGCCATTAGGGCATCTCCAACGGCGAACCACAAATTTCCTCCCGCATCAGTCCATGAACACAGATACGGAAGGCCGCCATCCAACGCTAGCCACATACATTGCAAACACTTTTTCACCCAACCGAATAAAATTCATGCAAAGTTGACCGGATTTCATATAAACATGATGGATTTCATACGAAGTGGATGAAAACAGTTACATTTTGGACATAGTTTCAACTAAAAACGAAACCGGACTAGTCTACGACCGGCCCAGCAGGTCTCCAATGTTGTCCCCATGACTGGCAGCGGTGATCCCCGGAGGTATATGCTTCAGAGCAAAGGACGGCTCGCTTCCCCACCGCTCATCGGAGTGAACCGCCGCCTGATGCTTCAGCCAGAGGGGAAGGGTCCCCATGCTGCACGGACCAAAGTGGGTCTTGGGTAAGGGGACGATCGTGGTCGGCGAGAGGGCAAGACATTGGTTGTGTACGCTGGCGGTGCCTCGGTGGTGGCCTTCCTAGGACCCAAGCGGCGGCGGCTTCCTGTGTTCTAATTCTTTTTTATGATGGCGGCGAACGAGGATGCGCTGGCCACCGACTTGTCGACCTGCATGCACCCGCCTTCTGTCCCCGCCTGCATGGCGCGATTGCATGCACGGGAGGCGCGGTCGCAGGCACGGGAGGCGCAAGACAACGCGGCATCGTCGACGGCATCGACGATGTCAGTGCCGCCATGCCAGCGTGGAGAAACTCACCACTCCTCCTCGAGCTGGCCTGGAGCGATGAGTTGCTGAACCACACGCCGGATTGGGGTGGCAACTGGCTCCGTCGGGCTAGGCAAGGGAGGTGGAGCAGCGAGTTTCCTTGCTCGTATCCGGCCGGCTCGGCGGGCCATCCAGTTGGATTTTAGGCAGAGAAATGCTCTTCCTGCTCGTTGGATGCCATCAAAAGAGTGAAGAAAATGGTGGAAGGAGTAGATGGGGAGCGGCGAACTTGATGCTATGATTCTTGTTCGGCGTCTGGCCTCATTTAAATAGAGGGCGGACGGGAAGAGCTTGCCCGGCGTTGCATTTAGTGCCGGCCCGCTCGTGAATAATGTGTGACCGGAGTAGGTTCCTTGGCTTCCATGCAGGGTTTAATAGAGGCGTTTGAATGCGGCGAGGAGACGTGTTTGGCCGGGCATGCAGCGGGCGGCGCCCTCGGTCCTGAGAGGCGTGTTCAGCCGGACGCCGCTTCAATAGTGGAGGAGGTCATGTCCGCCCTGGGCCGCCTTCAATATGGAGCATGAATGTGGACAGTTGGCCAGGCGGGAACGTGCGCGGGCGAGGGTAGATGGGTTTGAGTGAGTCAGGGTGATCAGAAGCGGCGTGACAGCAGTCTGGACTCCCCCCCCCCCTATTTGTCTCCGATTTATGAAAGAAAACGCGTCCGAACCGCGCCGTGGACTGATACATGACCATGTTGGATGGTTTTCGTGGTCCGGTCGATTACGGTAGGTTTGATGGTAGGTGCATCAATCCGAACCAAGCAGGGCGTACTATGAGCACTGAGCAGACACGGCACATGCATGCACGTACTAGCAAGTTTAATCCAAACAAACACGAGCCTGATTGGTTGTGTAGACCAGTGTGAAGTACTAGCATCTAGTAGTACTAGAATTAAGAAGTGATAGTAGGTGCACGGGACAGGAGGGAAGTGAACAAACAAGATCCTGAGGGATCTCACGCCATACCGCTTTGGCGCATGCTGCCAAACACCAGCACGAAACAGAGCCTCCCTCCCAGGACAAGCACGGTTGACGGGGACACGACACGAGCAGGTGGTGGCCGGTGAAGGAATTTGCGATGCGTCCAACGAGGCAGCCTGTGGGTGGCCGACGCCCGGAAGCGCGCTCCGCGACAGCGAACACGACCAAGCAAGCTTTTGGTTTTTTTTGGCTCCTCTCTCTGTCTGCGTAGCGTACCCTCCCTGACTTTTGTTTGTTTCGTGTGGCCAAAAGGAGCTCTTGCGTTGTACTCTTGCCCACGTCTCTTTCGCGTCCTCTACCTCGCCGGACAAGTGCAAGCGGGAGAGGCAAGCGACACGCCCAAATACATTGTGTTTGGACGCTTTTGGACGTGTTTGGTTACAAGTTAAGAGGACCCACTACTCTCCATCACCCGTGTCAGTGCACCTGTTACAAAGTTCAGAAAGGAAATCAATTCGTTATGGTATTGAACGTACGCACGAGCACCTTATTTAGGATTCCTCCGTAAAGTAGTGATTTAAACGCTCTTATATTTCTTATGTGAAATGCGGCATGCGCTGGATCTCTCGCACCTTTTTTTCCGGGGGGATCTCGCGTATCCGGGCACGATAATCCAAAGCTACTGCCGTGTTTTCTCTAAACTTGTTGATCAGCTTGCGTGCTCTGTTCCCTCTTTTCGTCACTAGCATTACATCAATGACATAACAGAAATATCTATGTTGC